>JAWWEE010000040.1:43266714-43327900 GCA_035221455.1 Xenops minutus | reverse complement strand
TTTTTTTTTTTTTTTTTTTTTCCCCTATGGCAATAAGAAGCTAATGAACTGTGGAGTGGTTCCCTCTTCAGGTGAAAAATCTCAGACTTCCACTTAGAGCCAATTTTGTGATACTGATATAAAGATCTAAGTACAGCTGAAATACTGTCAAATACATTTTTTGAAGCAGCCCATTTCTGATGGAAGCCTGAGGGTCTGAAATATTGGCAGCATTATTTCACCTGTGCTTAATGACATAAAATCCACATACGTAATATGTTAAATATAGGTAGTAAAAGACTGGGAATTTTTTAATTTCCCTTGAGATACAATTGACTGTTTCTCAAGCCTGTTTGTAGTTTTGTCTGTGATTTGAAAGGAGTTCTACCATGTAATGGCAGTAACTGTAGGCAAGACATGGCTTTGTAAAAATACAAATGCAGCAGTGTACTCTACAGGAGGTGAATAATGAGCTGAAAAAAATTGGCCGTAGATCAAAAGTGCTTAGTAAATTCATAGCTGAAAATACTTACCAACCAGGTGGAAAGGTTGCCATGAATATGTTTCCAAGGCAGTGTCCCTTCCTGCACATTTTCTAAGGTATCATTTACCTCTATAAGGCTTCTTTGGCCAACTGTATGGGATTTACAAATTCTGGGCAGCTTAGTATGCATAATGGCAATGGTCACAACAGGACCATTAGGGGCTAGGGATATCTGGGAATCACAGACCATATGAACTGTGCATGCACAGACTCACGCTCCACTGTGTGGAAGGTGAAGTGATGGACATGTTTGTATGACAAACTGGGCTGGATGTACTTGGGTAGCAGGTCCAGTTTAGTCTGACATCAGACTTGTACGATATCATGAGCATTAGAGAAGAGATTCAAACATGACTGATCGCATACATGTTGGACTCACAAATGCTAAGTTATTGCATCTTTGTGGTTTTGATGCATTACACATAATTACCTTGGTCACTCAGAAATATGGAGGCTATGTATTTTTTACATGTCAAATGTTGACAGGTATGTACATGCAACCTCTAAGGTGCACTGGCTAAGCCCGTGCTGATAGAAAGGAAAACTGAAGGAGGTTTGCATTTCACAGCCTGAAAACTGTACCTCATTGGCATGGTTAAAAACAAACAGTAAAAGGCTAACAGGCTGAAAAGGCTGAAACAGGGAGGAGAAGGACAAGAATAGAACCAAACATAAGGCTATTTTAAAAATGAACGGAAACAGAAACATTTGTAATGTTCTCTTAACTGAAGTAAAGTACTAGACGAACTCTGCATACTCTGCAAAGGCTGAGCAGCTCTTACCTGTAGTTCAATGTGTACTAATACAAGTCTAACATGAACATAAAGGAATTGTATTTCTCTAAAATAATATATTCTTTTATGCTTTATTGGATATTTCATATCCCTTACTGGTTACCCTACTCCTACCTGTCTTTCTCTTGTACTTTGAAAATAATACAAAAGGCAGAGGCGCTAACCTTAATAGGGAGCTGGGTTTCTTCTAAAGTAAGGAAATCCTGGAGCAGCAAAATACTTTCATGGTTCATCTCATTTACACACAGAATAGGCTAAAGCTGTGACAAAAGATGGTGCTCCATATGACATAGATTAAGTGTAGTCAGAAAAGAGAGTTTCCGTATAAGGCGAATAGCAAAAAAAATCATCTATTAATGTTTTAAAACTTAATTTTCATTCAGGACAATTGGTTTCAGCAGGTCGTGGCTTACTTTGCTTTTTTTTTTTTTTTCTTTAAAGAGCTTAAGGGGTTCTTTATATGATTTATTTTTTTTATCTCCTGTTGAAGACTAGGAAAGTTCCTGCTGATGTGAGAACTTGCTGTGTAGCAGAACCTCCACAATCAAGGAGAAATACGTTTTTTTTTCTCTTCTCAACATTAAAGCATTTCCTACATTGTAACTGTTGATACTAGAGTCCTTTACTTGCCTAAATATCTACACAGGATCTAAATCACAATGCTTCCTTAAACTTTCTGAAGTAAGTTGTGTAATGGTATCATCCCTACTGTATTTTCTTCCATAGTTCTGAAGCAGAGTTCTGTTCCTCAGTCACCCAGAAAGAACTTGTACCTGTGTGAATGGGAGAGATTCCACTAATTGTGTGCTTCTACCAACACTTAAAATGTAATACAAGCACTAATCTACTACACTTTTGAGAAGAGGAAAACAGAACAAATCCCAACATTGCAGTTTTTCTAGAAATAGACTTAAAAGCCTGAAGTTAGCAAGAAAGCTACAAAAAGATTCAGATAATATTAGATTTTCAAATCTTCTTGTGGCTAAAGTGAACTGTATTTCAAAATAAGACATTGAATTTAGGTGTCTGTATGTCCCTATTCCATAAAAAGTCCAACTGGAAAGACAGAGACTTTGATCTTCAGAGTCCTGTAACTGCTGGGTGTCAGGACAAGAACTGTATCCCCACACCATGTGTTCCTTGGTAAACTATAGACTACTATATCTTCGTTATTGTACTCTTTCATATGTTCCATTACCAAAAGGTGTTGCTTTCCGTCACACAGGGACAGCAGCATAAGCATCACTCAAAAAAAAGAAAAAAATATAAAAATATATAACATTCTTAATCTGACTTGACATTACCTTAAAAAACTAGCATAAGAAAAGAAAATATTGTTTGTTCTTACAGGGACAACTGATTTAAAACCACGTTTGAATATCATCTCTGACAGCTGTTTGATTTCTCTACCTGAGAGGCAATAATTTGCCTTACTGTGCAGTCCATTAATGGGACTTTTAGCTAAGAAACATACATTTGTAAAGTGGAATATTCAGAGAATTTCTTGGTAAGACATCTATGAGGAGAGAGGCCCTATGGCCTAGACTTTTTATCAGGTTGAACTGCAATTTTTATGCTTTGAAGTTTATCTTCACAATACAGTTTTAAAGTTTAAATCTTCCAGATGAGTAGGTGTCCTAAGTGACTAAAATAAACTACTAAATGATACAGTATCGTGGGCATAGAAAAAAAGAAAAACAACTAAACAACTGCATGCTTATTTACAGAATACATGAAAATGTGAAGTGTTTCCTGAGGGCTTCAAGTTTTCTGAAATTACATACCTGGGAAAAGTCAGAGAAAATAATTTTAAATGCTTCTAAATGCTAAGATGCTAAAAATAAGTTTATTTATTTAATACTTTTCCTGTGTGTCTCATTAAATTCTCTGCTAATTTTAAATAAATTCTAATGACCATATGCAACATTCATTTATTTTTAATAACCTTGAAGAAAATGTTTCCTTTTTGGCCTTTCAAACTGTTCCAGATTGTTGAGCTGCATTTTTAAGGTTTTTTTTATTGATCATCCTAAAATAAGACTGTGAGGGAGACCTCTCCAATTATGTGGCCTCCAGACAGATGATGAAGCTGTCATGGAGGCTTTTCTTTTGAGTTTATACAAGAATCTGTTTACTAGCCTTGTCATAAACTTGTAATCACCATAATTGTCAGTGAGAGCCTGTAAATATCTGATCAGATTTCACAGCAAAAAGATTGCTTTGAAATCCTTTTCTCAGATGATGTACCAAATCCTGTTGGATTAAGCTTCCATACTGTAGTAAAAGCTTAAATCAACACCAGGAAAATATCATTCTGCTTGTGTCCTGGAAAGTCAATTGGCTCTTAAAGATGGGACAGTGGAATAACATAGGCTTGTATCAGAATTCTTAACTCACGTCAGTATCTTACTCAGAAAGAGAGGCAGATTATTAAAGTGCCACAGAAAAGTTTACTTTTGCACCACTTCCTCGGACTGAAAAAATGCTGACAAAAACATTGCTAACTTCTTACTGTTGTTATTTTGTCTTCTCCTTTGGAAGGGGAGAATTCTAAATAGGTATAGATTTAGGCAAATATTGAAATTAAGGATGTACATTTTATAATATATAACAGAAGAATATGAAATGTATAAAGAGAGGTAATTAAACTTTTCTTTATAAACTCTTTAGGAAAAAATAGGCATAGTTTTAAATGTGCTTCAGAGCTGTATACAGAAGTGAGACAACCGTAAGTAATGGTATCTCAGTTTCAGTTGCTCAGAAGTCAGAAGTGAGGGAACATTCCCAAGAGCTTTCTCCATCATTCTCACTTTGACTGAACTCTGGTATAGCTCTTCAGCCTTCAAGTGGTGGTCACCTTGAGGGACTGATAGATGACTTCTTACTCAAATTAGAATTGAGGAATCCATTCCATGTCCTAAGTTCAAAGTCTGTTTCAGTGCTTTTCATAGGGTTCTGAATTCTTCTTCTGATGAGAAATTAGAAATGCATTCAGTGAAGAATTGTTCCCCTTAATGGTCTCCTGGGCCTGGATAAGAAATTACAGAAGTTGGTTACGGCTGTTCATGGCCTTTTGGAATAAGCTGCATTAAGACATATTTTGAATCCTTTTCAAGCTGAAAGAAATCATTGAATTTTTGTAGGAAAACCAGGAAAACTCGTATCTAGTAATATTTAAGCTTTATGTAGCTATAGATTAAGTTCAGCAAAAATTCTTTTTCCCTTAGGGGTACCACTTCCTTTAACTGGGTTATAACATCAGAGTTAGTCAACAACCAAAATATCAAAGAGAAATCTATACCTGTAGCTTTTGTTTCCAACATGTTGCTTAGTGCACTCTTAAGAATGTGCAAGAGAATTTTGCACTTTGTTTTGTGGAAAAAAAAAAGGTTTCTTCAAGGCGAAATTTTTGCTGAAAACAAAATTCATTCAACAATTACATTTTTTAGTGTTCATCTAAAAAGTATTGATAGAATGGCTGAGTCAGTCATCCCCTCATTCGTTTGACAAATAATTGGACTAAAAGATGTATAGTCACTTCCTTAAATGTTCTTTTCTGGCTCATAGCACTGCACCAGAAAACACAGACTCTCTTGCTTGTTTCTGCTTTTGGCTCGAACAGACCACAAAGAACCTGAGTGAAAGAGGGAATATATGCATTTTTGTTTATGGTATTATCTGTTAGCTAGGGCAAGAACATTGCTTTCAAAGGCCTCTTTTGATATTACATCAATGCTTTGCTATTGCTAAGCAGTGCTTGCTCCGAGTCCAATCAGTTTTCAGTTTCCCAAGCTCTGCCAGTGAGCAGATGCATCAGAATCTGAGAGGCAGCATGGCCAGGACCTCTGACCTGAACTAGCCAGAGGCTACCATAGCATTCCGTCTCACAGAATGTCATGTTAAGTATGTAAAGTGAGGAGACCCTGCTGGTAGCTGATCACTGCTCAGCTACTGGCTGGGCATTTGTTAGTGGGTGGTGAGCAAGTGTATTGTGCATCACTTGTTTTTTTGGGTTTTATTCCTCCCTCTCTCTCCTTTTCATTACTATTACTGTTATTATTATATATTATAACATATATTATTATTATTTTGCTTTATTTCAATTATTAAACTCTCTGTATTTCAATCCATGAATTTTACCTTTGTCCAGTTCTCCTCCCCATCCCAACAGGGGGGAGGGGGAATGAATAAACTCTTCTGTGGTACTTAGTTGCCAGATGGGATTAAATCACAGCAAAAGCATATGATCTATAGTATTTAAGATAACTACCGCTTGAAGCAGTATGTCAAGTCAATTTTTTGTTTTTGTTCTTTTTTTTTTTTATTATTGTTACAACTTTTTTAATTACTTGGGCTAACATTTCTGTGAATTTTTTTTTTTTCTGGGAGAAGAAGCTTTCACCATCTCTCAGGCACTGCAGGGTGTTTGCTTACTAGGTTTGTTTTACATTGGCCTATTTTAGCTTTTTGTTTCTTCGTTTGGTTTTTAGCATGAGCCCCTGTATGATGAAAAGTCTTAATGCCCTTGCCACATCCTCCACAATAAAAAGTTTTCTAACAAGCACAGGGCAAGAGATTTTAACAACGTAACTTATGAATTTAAAATGCTCCCAGCAATTAAACTGCATGTGCACAGCCTCCATGAATGGACTGGAATAGCACTGGGGCAAGTCCTCTGGCAGGGAAATGGTACCATAGATGCCTTCACTGTCCACAATATAATTTATTGAATATAAAGTAGATGAATAACGTAATTTGGATCAATCATGCCCCAAAAGTCTCTCCATTGCTCTGTTAACAATAACAGGGCCATTATAGTTCACCTATACTTTTCCACATTGTAGATATTTACAGTTAAATGAGACAAATCTCACTTCAATGACCTGACAGTTCTGCTGGTTTTAATTTGTTTTTTGAGTTGGTGAAATGAATCATAGAAAAGAAGAATTCAAAGATGAATGGAAAAGAAAATAATGAATCTCATAGCTGTAACAATATTTGAAGTCCAGCAACAAGATAACAACACACTGAGGCACAGATAAGAGTAATTCTTACTTTTTTTTAAGGAACAGAAGTAAAAACTGACTGGAATACGATGTTCTAAAAGACATTACATTTGGAATTTTCTCTGGGAATTAAACACAGAAAGACAAAACCCCAAACCCTTTTGTTACAAGAAGTTGTCTCTAAAACGTCTTAGGCCAGGCCACCATGTGTAACTGGATGCTCTACGTTGAGTGGGGGTAAAAGAACTCGAATATCCAATTTGCAGAGCTTCCAGTGGTGAATGGACAAGGAGGTGTCATGCTGCTTTTGGTGATGAATAATGCCAAGACAAACCTGACTAAATCCCAAAGTTAAACATCCTGATAGAAACTGACACATCTGAGGATGTGGCAGAACAAAGTACCTGATTAACGAACCAGTATGTGATATTGCTGATAATTTAACTAAAGCTGCTGAGCTATCACAGCTGGCCTGGAGTCATCTGACTGTCAATGACTTTATACTATAAAAGTCCAGTCTCGCTTTTTAGTGGTGGGGATGTTCTTCAAGGTTACTTCTTGAGGCTGAGTGAAGGAGATTTGTCCACAATGGTTAGTTTGGGTGAGTAACCTCAAGCTCTATTTAATAATTTATTTTGTTAGCTTTAATATAGTTAGTTCAGTGTTACTTCAAAGATAGTGGACTATAATAGATAGATAATTTATAGAGATTTATTAGGTTTGCTGTCCTTAATCCTGTGGGACAAAGGTGTATAAATGTTCAATTACACCTATATAATCCTTTAGACATAAACCACTGGCATAAGTCTGTGTCTACGACTGGATCCAAGTGCACCTAGAATCCTTTCTGGGAAGTAGTTTAGAAAGCAAGGGGGTCCTTTCTGCACCTGGTGATTCAGTGGAAGGGTGTCCCTGATAAGCTTTGTCTGAAGCTCCCATTTTACTGTTGACGAGATTAGCAGTAGCAAAAAGTAAAAGGCTATTGGAAAGAGCTGGTAATTAGTCATAAAGGCTTCTTGTGACTAAAATTTGTACTGCCGATTTAGTGACCATCATATGTTGCCTGCAAACCCTGAGATATACTTTTTCCTAGTTACCTGACATGGAATTGCCCACCTGACCAAGTAGCATGCAGTCAAACACAATAAGTAGCTGAATAACTGCTGTGTTTCCAAATCTCACATTTGAAACTGCTTGTGGTTTTGCTGATCAAATCTGCTCTTTAAATGGAAATATTCATCACCTTCTTGTGAAGCCTGGAGTGCCAATTTCTGTTCTGAACATGAGAGAATATGAGAACATGATTCTGAACATGGGGTGAGGAAGAGAATAAGGAATTGCTGGGTCCAGAGAAAGGACATCTGTACTATCAGAGACTTGCAGTGGAAAGAATCTGGCTAGAAAGGAGTAAGAAGTTTTGCAAAAGAAGAAATAAAAACATATCTCAGTCACGAAAATCCATAAAGCTCTCTGAGACAGAGAGAGTTTTAAATGTCAGCAGAAGGATGACATCACCGTTGAGAAAGTTAAGAAGGAAAGATTCATGTGGGAGAGATTTTAGCATAGCAGAGCTTCAGACGACAGCAAATTTATACAAAATTATGCCAGAAGGCAGCCAAGATGGTTTTGGACAAAATTCAGCTACTAGTTGATCTCACAGATAGTTCTCATTTGGAGATGTTAACCTGAAATGATGTGAAGTAAGAATAGGTTCAAGGACAGTAGCCCATGAAACAGCTACAAAAAATACAGCTGCAAGATAAATAAAAAGGTGAAAAATTGAAAAAGAAGGGAAGATCAGAGTTCAGAAGACTCCCTGTGTTGATAGTACGCAAGAGATATGACACTCAAATGTATAATGTTGAATGGCAAAGACATCCAGATAGCACATGCTAAAAAGGAAGCAAAAAAACGGATGGTAGCATAAGATGCAGGCATGGTAAACCTTAACTAAGAGCTGAGAATATTTTAATTAAATCTCTTACCATGTAGTATAATTGTAAATTCACAAAATGTTTTCCAGCTTGTGTTCCATGTACTAAGTGAACACACAATACCAGGTTATAAACTCTGCAGCAGATATTCCCCATTTTCATCTGTTGTTTGAAGTATCAGTCTAAACTGCTCTATAGAGGAAACCTATAAAAATTATAAAAGTAAATGATAACCTCTCTTTCACTGTAGGGCAGTCATACTGAAATAAGTTCTCTAGAGAAAATATACAAATCAGCTTAATCAGATTTGCTTCATAACATTGATGAGCTCATCTTTCTGAACTAGCAGACTTTTGTTCATAATATAAAACTACCACAGGTTTTTGTCAAGCTTGATGTGTCCATTCTTCACATTGTCAAAGCAGTTTGGAAAGGAAGTACACTTTTGAAAATGGTGAGAGAGTTAATAGAAGTAGGTTTAATGCAAGTTATGTGATGTCATAATGAAGTCATAAAGTGTGAAAGCTGCTGCTGCTGATGTTGCTGGAGAAAAGAAAGAGGAATGTTGTATGTATTTCTAAATGTGTATATAATTCCTATAAATACATAGGAATAGTATTTTACATTATGGATCAGTTTGGGTTTACGTCTTTTGGCTGAACACTTGGAGTCAAGCTATGTGTTGATAAATGGGAAATAAATGAATGCTGTTGCACTGTCAAAATGGTACCTTTGTTTCTCTTTTTAGACTGCTATTTTGTTCTGTTGATTGTGCTTTCTGTTGCATATATAATGGATTTGCAGAAATGGTTGACAAATAACTGCAGGTGCCTATTTTTCTGGTCTGCATAAACCTTATTCTCAGGAAAATGTCACACTTCAAGAAATAATTAACACTGTATGTCACAGTAGAAGATTAAAACTGAGAAGAAATTATCACAGAATTAGAAATAGCCTTTACCTGAATGCATCTAAAAACTCAATCAATTTACAATTCTTTGGTTATAGCAAAAACAGGCAGCTGGACCACTGTCTTCCCTTGTGGCTAAGTTACTTCTGCAGAAGTAATTTTCCATTTTCTGTTTTTCTTACCAGACTTGCTTCTATATCAAATCAGCCTAAATCTCTAGCAAGAGTACTTTTTCCCAAACCTTTCCTCCCTTGGTTATTGCTGAGTGCCAGTCTGTCTTACTATTTTCGTTATTCAGAATAGCAGAGTACAATACAGAAACAGCGACAGGAACACATGAAACATTAACATCATGTCTGAATGAAGAGCTGTTTAGAGTCTATTGTAGATGGGTATACTTAGAAACAATCCATGTTAGTAAACAAAGTAGTTCAGACAAGAACTGAGGTTACATTTTCAAATTCACTCTTTAGACTTCAAAAATAACTTAAGAAAATGTTTTGAAGACATATTTAGTCTCAACTCAAATATATAGGTATGTGTACATCTGCAAGTGAATGTATCTTTTTACACATGGTGAAGACATCTATGTACACGGAGGAGAGAAACGAAAGTAATACCTTGTTACATATTTTTTTCAATTGACAATGCAGAAAAAAATACATACATTCCAGTTAACAGGGTGAAAGATCAACCTCATACAATGACTAAGAATTTGATTAACTGCTAAATACAGATTTATGATTAGTACATAATACATATTAATCTTTTGAGTTAAACTTTGGGATGCTCAGTCTTATATGGCTTCCTCTAACATATGAATGTATCAGTTTAATTGGTCCTTAGGTGTTTGTTTCTCTTTAGTTTACTGTAATTGATGCTAGCAAAAAAAATGTGAAATTCCAGTTATATTCAAGATACATACGATTGCCATGATCTCACTGATATTTTACTAGAAGCTATGCTTCTTCTATTACTAAATAGAGAAAAGCTTGCTGATGATCCCTGTGTGCCAAAATGCAAGTGTTTAATAAATATCATTTGCTTGCTTTTCATGTTGTCTAAGAAGATGATTGAACATAACAACTAAATGTAAAACTGTAGCATAGATCAAGAGAAACTAAAAATGTTACACTAGTCCCACTATTAAGAATGTATACCTTTCTAATATTGACGTAGCTGTGATTCTGTAAGTTCCTGTGGGACTTCCTCAATTGTTTTCTCTGTCCTGTAGTGTTTATGTCATTGTCTTGTCATGGGATATTTGTATGTGCATGGGCGTTAAAAGTGTGATATTTGTCTGTCATTATCAAACAATCACAAGGCAAAACTCACATACACAAATGCCATCTCCTTCTCTTAGGAAAAAAAAAAAAAAAAAGTTGAGCATAAAAGAGAAGGGTTAAAGGTCTGATTGTGTGATGTGTTCTACTTCAGACTATGAATCATTCACCAATTCTCATTCATCTTAGGGAACTTAATGCTATGCCCTTTACTTTTATATACAACTATAGATCACAAATTAGACCTAGCTTTATGTTAGCATAGTGCCCTTCTATAGAGGCATTTATTAAAACAAACAAACAAACAAACAAAACCAAAACAACAAGCAAAATCCAGAATTTTGGAAGTAGAAGATAAGATGCCAATTTAGAATATGTTTTATATCCTAAAATTACATTCAAATTTTATAATAATTAAAAGATATGGGAATTATCACATGTAACAACAAGGAGACAATTTGTGTTGTGACAAAATATTACACATTTATTGAAAGAAAAGGTATCTTTTCACTACAGTGAACCTGACAGGGAGACACAAAGGACATCATAAACTCCCTTTACTTGGACACAACATTCTGCAAATGTTATCTAATCTGACATATCAGGAGAACTCAGGGCAGCCTGACAGGAGCAAAATGAGAAAGTGTGCATGTCCATATGTGTGTGTGAGAGAGATCACAACTGTCTTAATAAAGCTCCTCCAGGTACAGACTTCTACAATGCAGTAGCCAACTAAGGCTTGATGGTTTCTTACAAATAAATAAGCCTACCAGAACCTCTTTTCCTTCACTGCTACAGTTGTCTGTATTCCAGAATAGAACGTCCAGAGTAAGGATGCTAAAAATATAAAAAATAATTAAGAAGTAAGGGGAAGAAAACCCGATCCATGCTTTTTGTCTATTGCTATTTTGTTTGAAAAATGTTTAACATCTTCCATAAATCAAACTGGAGTATTAATGAATAATGTATAGACAGAAATACACCATGTTCTGGGAGATTGTGACAGTGTTCCTTTAAATTTTGGAAAATAATGTGCCTATTCAACAGAAAGTTATATAAAACTTGAAGAAATGTAAATCACAGGTTAAATACTACCTTATTCTGACATTTAAATCTACCATGAACCACTTACAAGGTAAGATAACCTTGCGATGGGTTTTATGATTACTGCAAAGGTCATTCTTCCAAGAGAGAGCAGACAGAAATTGTTAATGAAGTAACGGTCATAGAACAGGTTAGCAGAACAGAGGCAAGATACTCTTATGGAAATGAAAACCAATCAATTCTCTTATGAATCATTTTCAATATACTTACAAGCAGAATCATGGTCTCAAGACAGCTAAAGGGAGTGACTGAAGAAAAAGTCAAATTTACTCTTTCCATCTATTAAAGACCTGCAGCTGTAACAATTCAATATAGTGAATAAGACGCCAGTGCTCAGAGGTGGCCATTAGCCACATGGCTGACCGTGAACAGAGATTTATTTTTTTTTTTTTAGTAAATTATGCATTTGGATACATTTTCATACCATTAGGAAAGTATATTTGTGACTCTAAGATCACCTCATTTCTACATTTCAAAGTATGTAGGTAGCAGAGTGTATAATGACATTTTCTGTAAGAGGGGTACATAATGTCTGATAATAGTTTCCTGTTGCCTGATTAGATTCTACTGTTTCCTCTTCTAGATGAAATTTTTGAACAAAACAGCCTGCTCCCAAATGTCTTGGAAAATTTCAGCATGAAAATCGAAACTTTAAATTTTATTTTTAGACATGAATTATATTTTATATAAAATATATAAATGCTTAATAAGCATATATATAAAATATATATATAATTTTTGAAGAAACTAGAAATAGAGTTTTATTCTGTGAGGCATCACATTTTAACTGTTGGTAAGTATCTAGTTTTAGGTGCTCTGTCATTGCATATGCAGTAACACACACATGTATATAGATAAGATTGAACTTAAATATTAAGATTGCAAGAATAAACAGTATATTAGGAAGTTAAAGAAGAGACACTAATTTAAACTGTCTTGTAGTGGATGCCTTAGAGGACTGTTTCTGTAAACAGTTAGAAGAAATCATCTCATTTATTTTGTTATTACATGGTTTCATGTTTGTCTGGCAGTGATTAAGGTTTCCAGCCACGGTCAGAGAATGAGAAAAAAAAGGTGGTCATCCTGGGATTGTTTGCCATGCTAACATCATGTGGTTGCAAGCTTGTGTTTTTGTGTTCTGTTTTGTTGGGTTTTTTTCCGTTGATTTTGTTTGTGTTTTTCTTTTGGGTTTTGTTGTGTGGGTTTTTTGGTTTTGGTTTTGGTTTTGGCTTTGTTTTATTTTTTTTTAAGGGGAGTTAAGTTATGATTCCCAGAGTTGAGATGGAAATCAATACAATTTCAGGAATTTTGCCAAAGGTACCTAGGTTCTCACAGTAGTGGATAATAACAATTTTTTCACTTATGGTTTCAGTAAAATTAAAAACAAACAAACAAACAAACAAAAATAACAGTGAAGAATATATAGCACATGAAAAATGCTTTTACAACAGTGAAGTGATATAACTATATGGTTAATAAGGAAAATAAATAATGGGTCAATTTAGAACATTGATTTATTTTGAAGATCATCTTCCAGGAAAGAAATGTTACCTAATTTATGTACATGCAGAAGCTGAATGGAATTCAGTTGGATTCAGGTAGATTAAGACACGTAAACCAAGATTTCTACACACAAACCAAGTTTTTGTGGGTTGCTTTTTGTTTGTTTTTGGTTTGGTTTTGTTTGTTTGTTTGTTTGTTTTTCTGAATAGTGTGTGCAGCTCTCCATGTCTGGAACCCAAGAAGTTTTATCATGTTTAAGATTGTTTCCCCAGTTTGCAAGTCTTTTTGTTTGTCACATCAATATCAAAACACTTTTCTTCAGTCCAGGAAAGGGAAGAAAAGATGTTTTCAACTGATAACAATAACACAGAACAGGCCCAGAACAGAAAGGTTTCAAATGCTCTGAGGGATCAGATTTTAATTCAAATGATGTGGCTAAACTGAAGAAATGGTGATACCAGTAAGATGATTTTTCTTAGTAATCAAGTGGAGATGTCACATCCAGGAAAGAAAATCAAATGCATAATCACAGACTGAGGGTTAACTAACTGCACACAATGCTGCAGAAGCTTGAAGTGGGGAAATAAAAAGTTTGTATTTCCAGCTTAGTAGCTTTCCCATTAAAGCCAGATGCCATTGTAAGACACAATACTGTTAAGACAATAATTGATCTTCCAAGGTCTTTCTGGTATATAAGGACAGTTTCAAGCATTTTTCAATGACTTAAGTGGAACTCAGGGAAAATCAGTAAGAAATTTGGAAATAAACTGTGTCAAGGAATTAGATTGTTCAGGCTGCAGAGGAAAAGGTATGATAACACTGTTAGGAAGGAAATCAGAGCAAGGGCCATAAAGAAGTTCAAATATGCAAAATGTTAGTAAAGAAAACAGTAATGACTAACATGACATAGTTGGAGAGCACAGGACTCGGGAGGGGTAACAAAAACAAACAAACAAAAAAAAACAGTTTAAATTTACTTCAGGAGTTAATAAGATATTAGAAAACATGTATCACTGTAAAGATTGTCAAACAGGAGATCAGCCGAGTTTGGAAAGTTCTTGAATCTCTGTTCTGAATGTTTTTAGGTTTAACATAGGAGACAAACATCTGTCAGGGGCTGTTCAGTTATACTTGACCTTGACTTAAAGCAAGGAGATGGATTAGTTTAATCTATAATCCTGAAATATTAACATCCTTGGGACAGGAGCCATGCAGTCTTCCAAAAGCTGGGGGGAAAAGAGCCTCTTTTAATTTTATCTGTGCAGTTCACAGAGGAGCCATTTACAAGTCATAATGAAAAAGAACCTCTTTAAATATACATGAAGGGCAAATGTGTTTTCTTTATCAGCTCCAACAATTTCTTGCACATTATAATTTCTTTCTGCTATAACTTCCATTGATCTTGTGACGTGGGAGGACTCTTAGGTGGGAGTCTGTTACTCTGAGCAACATGACAGCATTAATTCAGTTGAGCTCTGGGAAAATGAAAGTAGGCTACATGCATATTTGCATCTCTGCCAATGAACACGTTAGTGCTGCAAGTACAGAAATTTTTACCGTATTAATCAGTTTGTTTCTCCTTTTAGTAATTTGTTGTGCTACCTGTCTTCCATCTGCTTTTTAAGAAGGGCAGGTAAGATGTTTGTCATAGGCTTCATATTGAACTCTGCTCAGTTGGTCTGCCTTATTGCATATATTCATTTTAAAGTTCATAAATGAGAAATCTAATAATATGCAACTAGAGAAACCAGCTGGCTTTCATGCCATTTCAGCTAAATAATTATTTTTGTCTTGGTAAAACACAGAAAGGCTTCTTATTTTTAAGAATAATTTTAGGCTTTATAGAAGGTAGTTTGATTCATACTTGCTGCTAAAATATTTTTTCCTCACTCTTTGTGTTATCATATCCATAGTTAGATCTATAAGAAGTTTCTAGACATGCCGCAGTGCAGACAATTTGGGATTTATCTTGCCTAAGTTTGCTATGTAAATGAACTAGTGAGCTAGTCATCTAGATTCCTGCTATGGTCAGTGGGTGAAGAAGCAGCTTTAGGTGGTAAATCATCTCACTTGCAGTACTTTAAAGTAAACTGAAACCCATAAGTATGGGATTCCTGGGTAGTATTACACTCTTACTAGTCCTTATCTTGGAAGAATGAAGAGCTAATACTTTGAAGAATTGATAACATGAACCAAATCATCCTGGGCGCACTTGCAGTCTTTTTAGTGACAGCTGTAACACACTTTCTTAGATATAATTTGGAAAAAAACCCCTACACTGTTAGAAAATATCCTCACAAAGACAAATTTTAGAGCTGGGACTTTCCCCTCATGATTTCACATGTGAGGGATTTTGTCCTGAAATGTTCCCACATGAATAGAAGTTAGTCAGGTTTGCAGGTGCACCTTGGATTAGGACTTCTAAATGAAGCACATTTTCTTCCCTCACAATGGCTAGAAGTTGTTGCACTGCAACTCAGCAGCTGTAACGTGTTGCTTCTGGTTAGTTTGCAGAAAATAAGAGATGGGATCTAAACAAGTAGGTTCAACACAGAACACAGCAGTGAACAGCTCCACTTGTTCAGAACTTTAAATCCTTTCCTGAGGGCAGGCACTGCACACCAGAGCAGGCAGCAGATTTTTCTGTACTAGATCCACATGGTGAGAAGACACCCAGAAATAGAGCCTTCACATTTAAATCAAATATGAGCCTCAGTAGTCTGGCGTCAACTATTCTTATTCTTCAAGAAAAAGAGTTAATCTCCAGCTCTCTGCTTAAATGGGGTCAGTTTCTAGTGCCATTTATGACCTTTTACCAGTGATATTTTTAACAAATAATCATGAAGAATTTACTGTGCTATTTTACAATATTTCATAAATTGCTTCTCAATTTCTTTAACTAATGATCTAATTTGGAAAGTACACAGTATGAATTTTGGAAAAAAATTGGACTATAGATCAAAATGAGCAACTTAGAGCTCATATGACTTTCTCCAAGAAGGTGACAGCAGGAACTTGCTCAAGTGTGAGTGATGTACAGTGAAGAGTAACATAACGCTGAGACAGCAAATTTATGACATCATTATCTTAATTTATAAATTATAAATCTCATTTCCCACATCTTCAGTCCCATGAGCCTGTTCTTCAGCTGTGAAACCTAAAACAATAAATGAGAATAATCAGTAGCTCTGTAAACACGATGGCTGTGTTTCCTACTAAGATGATTAAACTTGCAATTTTATGCTTAGTTTCATATCTGATGCTGATAATTTTTCAATCATATAGAAGTTATTTCATACTGATGACATTTCTCTTTTACAAAGACATCTAGTCCTATTTCTGTGCTGTTATGTCGATGCAGAGTTTTGCAGATAAACAAACCCCTCCACAAGCCTCAGGACCTGTGGACCCAAGCCAGCTCTGCACTGTAAGTGACAAGCAGTAATTAAGGTAATATTCATATTGCCACTACAAGAGGCAAAATTTATTAGCTTACACTCACAACCTGCTAATGTCTGTGGACTAGTTTGGAGTACAAATGGTTAAGAACACTTCTGTCTGATTAAGAAATACTTTTCAGTCTGGACAAATTAATTTTTAAAGCTTACCAGAAGTTCAAAACCTATGCGGCATTTAATGTCCTGCTTCCCTACTCCTTCTCTACCTTAGGACAAAAGAAGCAGGGGAAGTGAGGGCAAGAAATGTTGGGGGTTTTTATTCTAGATTTTTCCTTGGAGCTTCCAGATGGAAAACAATTTCTTTCCTGGTCCATCCAAAATAGCATTGTCTTGTCCATCAGCTGTTAAACATGCTTTTCATATTTCTTTCCTTTCAGTACAACTGAAACTATTCTTTTCTGAGTTTTTTTTATTACACTTTAGGCATCCAAATTTATTTTTGACTTGTCCATGTAATTAAGATGAAAGAGCCAAGTAGGACAGAACCTATTGCTGTAATGGGTGGAGGTAACCTCTACATAAAGCTTATAGAAGTAGCTTTAGAGTTAGTACCTAGACAGAAACTGATGAAAACAAACACCACTACATTTTAATAATATTTTTAATAATATTATACATTTTAATAATGTCACACAGTCTCAGGAGTATGATTGGTAATGGATTCCATCTGGTTTGGTTGTCTCCGTTCTGCCTCGGAATGACTTTATAATTAGCTTTGAATATCTCAAACCCTGTAATTTCAATCCTGAAAATCCAAGGTGGTTTCACAGAAGTTTAAAGGCAATACACAGGCTTACACTTTCATTTTGGGAGATTTGTAGAGGAAGTAAAGGGATGACTTCAGTTAATCATGCATTCTGACACATGATTTAAAAGATCAAGTAGATAAACTGGATAAAACTAAGGATTGTGGATTAAATTGATGTACACAAAATGGTCATATAGATAAGGTAAAATCTTAATGAGCTTTTTCTCACTGACAAAGTCCTGAATTTTTTTTTTTAAATTACTAATAGAGGACATTTACTAGCAATTCAAAAATAAGGATGTGAGAATCAAAATTCCTTTATGCCTGTCAAAAAGTAATATAAAGATTGAGAAACTTTATAACTTTACTGATAGTGTTATTAATGAATTTGACTCATTATGCAGTATTTTTGCATTTCTAATACAGATTTCTGTAATTATTTATTCTCTAAATGAAACCTTTTCAGAAATCAAATTCTTATGGATACCAAAAAGACAGTAATTTTTATAATCTTCACTGTGACTAATTATCTAAAGTTTTAAGTAGTATATTGTCTTCAATTATACAGTTTATATACATCATTCCCCCTTGTTACCAGGCAAATGTAACAGAATGATTACTTTTAGAAAGGTCTTCTAATTATGAAGCAAAATATTAGTCAACTGAGCATTGATTAAATGCTAATTCTAAAGCAAAATGAAATGGAAAAGATGAATTGTAATCATTAAAGATATTTAGAGGAGAAGAATAATGCTTTCCACCAATCTTGTATAGTTAGTACAATTGGGTAGTATCTAAATATAATTAGCTAAAATTTTTAAACTGAACACTTCTAACAGTAAGAATTGATGATACAGAACATCATGGAAAGTACTTCTAGCTGTTTGAGTTGGATGCCTGAGAGAAATCCTTCATCTTATGGGATGTATTTCTCAAAAACAAACAAACAAACAAATAATAATAATAAAAAAACAACACATCAAACCCCCCAAAAATATGCATATCCTTTACTTAAAATTGTCCAGAAATGAAGTTTCTATAAATTCTACACATTATCTTTGCAAAGGCCTGTGATGCTAAATCAATGGCACTGATTCCAACTGTTGACAATGGTAAGTGATGTAGATTGGCACCAGCAAGAACAAACTACAATGGTTTTATAAAAAGCTTAACATAAGATTGCACGAAGGTTCCTGATCACCTTCAATAATTATGTTGCAACTCTGCACTTATGTTCAAAAATAAACTGTTTCTGGATCAGATATCTTATCAAAGAAGTTTGCATAGACACAGAGCAGTAACAGCCCTTAATGATGCTGTTACTAGAATTTCTAGCTCACAGCAAAAGAGGAAATCTAAGAAAAAACATAGATGATGACACTTCTTCAGTTCTAGTGTAAAAAATCAGTGATATTTGCAGTAGTAGTTTTATTGCTATCTACAAGCTAAAACTCTAAGACATTTAACAATGTTCTGTAATTAAAAAAAAAAAAAAAACAAACCATAAAACACAAACCACAAAACAACAGATAAGCCAATCTTACTTTTAGCTTTTCTGTTTTAAAAAATTTTGACAAAAAGATTAATAATGGAAGTTCTTTGTAACACACTTTCAGTACAGTTGTGCCTTTTGATTTATTGGTATTCATTAATAGAACTTGACAAAAGTGAAATTCAAACAGCAGATGTGCAACATTTTCTCAAATCACAAAATATTTAAGCCAGTGCCTCCATTGTCCCATAGCTGATCTTCATTCATACCTACACCACCTTGGTCTTTTTCTAACTTTCTGTGTGTTTGTATTTCTCAAAGTTCTGCAGCCATTATTATTATTACACACATAAAGCAGAGTTCTCCAGTCTAGTTTTCTCTCATTCAAAAAATGCTAAAGATTGATTGAGACTGATTTTAATACAGTGCCAAAACGAATGGGAGGAACATAATGAAAGGCTTTAAAATGTATGGGGAAAAAAATATTTTCTTGTTCTATCTGGTGCTGTCCTCTGACATCTTCAAAGACAGCTCTTATTTGCTTTGAATTAAGTTATCAATAGCATCTCTTAAGACACTGGGTCAAAAATAATTCAAAATCCTTCTGGAAGCTCATTAATGACCTGCAGAGAGGGAAGAAGATATTCCTGCATTTAAGTGAACAGTCACAAAACATGTTTGTTCAGCAAGAGTCTAATCACACAGCATAATGCAATTCCATGCGTTGCTGGTCAATAAACAAAAACGCAAGGCAATGAAGTGAAAATAAATGAAACTGTAATGTATTGACCTCCTACAAATCCTGGAACAAAAATATTGGTTTTTTTTTCTTTTGATCTAAATATAAGCAATCTTGAAGGGTAACAATGAAGTGTAAAATCTTTCACACACATAAATTTAGTCATCCGTAGATATACACACACCACCTAAATCAAAAAGTCTTATGAACACATTACAAGCATTTAGCTGCATTTAGTCTTATAAAAAATAGCCAAATTTTACTGGTGTCAGAGAAAAAAAAAAAAAAAAGAGACTGAATATGTAAATTATTGCAATTTTTCTTCTTTTCTGGTGTTTTTTGTTTGTTTCCTTTTATTCTACCAGAGAATTTTCCTTTAGAGAATGTTTTTAATAACTGACTGAAACATCCCCTTGGCTGAGATGACAGAGGTTAGGGTAAAAATTTGCCCTTACATGAAAAAGCAGAACTTACACAGTTTCATCATCAGGATTCTTTTATCCAGCTAGTACAAAGAAAGAGACAGCTCTATTTTAATGAAAAAGGTGTAAGTTAGATTATAAGTGTATTAATTATTACGCATAAAAATGCACTAGGTCAGGAAAACTATTAAAACTGACATACCTCTTTGAATAATTCATAATTCCATAGTTTAAATGCATAATGCCTAAAAAGTTTATTTTAATTGAGACAATGCAGATGATTATGCTAAAAATCAAAATATTCTTAGTGGACACCATGTGGAAAAAAATGAAGCTCTCAAATATGTACCTGGAGCTGAATTTCTGCTCTTCAAACATTGTGCAATATCTGTAGAATTTCACCAGGTTACTTGTGTCAAGTTCATGGCTTCATTCACAATAACATTTTCTCCTTTAAAGGAGAACAACTGTTGTTTTTTTTAGATTTCTGTTACTGAATGTTCTACTTTATTGTGAGTGATCTTTTACACTTAGTGCCAAAATGGTGCACTGTATTTCTAGTCTGAATCTGTTCAACTTCATTTTTCAGATCTAGAACAATTCTACTTATTTTTTTTTTCCTTCTTTTGATGGTATCTTCTTCTGTAAATTCTTATAGGTCATGAACTTGTCACTTCTTCACCTCATCTTGGATAAGGTATAGATTCTCACTGATAACAAAATTCAGCATTGTTCCAATCCTTTTCTGACCACTTCCAAATTTTGTAAATTTTCTGCTGCATGAACAGGATAGTAACTTTCACTGTTGCTGATCACAGAAAAAAACCACTAGCTTTTAAAAGATAAAGTATGCATCTGAACCTCATGTTAATCTTCCCCTTTGGTTTTACTGTTGCATTTCTACTAGCTGTGGTAAAATGAATTTACTCTGTCATATCATCCTGATCATGGTGACAGCAATTAATAATTGAAATATTAACATGTTTCTGTTAAAATGTAACTAGTCCAAATTTTTTTTTTTTTTACCTCCAAATATTATCATCAACAAAGTTTTCTTGGTGGAAAACACAATAATTATGAGTCAGAAATTCCCCGTTAAAGCAATTTATGCAAAACAGATACTGTGTTGCTTTAGCAAGAACACAAACAGCTGACCAAGGCAAGCAATTATTCCGCATTCTTCTTCACTCATGAGGCTGCAGTACCATGTACTGTTGTGGACCCTGGGTACAAGAATAGCACATTTGTACACTCAAATGATTTTGCTGGAAGGCCACAAATAGGGTTAGGAGATGGAACTACATGATGCACGTGGAAAGGACGGAAAGAGTTTAATTTGTCAGACTGGAGAAATATTTAGGAGATATTTCTCTGAGGTGGGGGGGGCGGGGGAGGGGGATGGTGGAAAGATGAGTTTAGTCTCTGTCTTCAAAGGCCTAATAGATCTTTATAGGGAAGACAGAATCTTCTCAAATATGTACAGCAAAGGACAGGATACAATGATCATAAACTACTTATTGGAATTTCTAGCTGAACATACACAAGAAGAAAAATAACAAATAAGGTACTAAAGCCCAGGAACAGGTTTCACAGAAAAGTTGTCACTAGAGAAATTAAAAACGTAACTAGTTCCTAAGAGACTTTGTCAAACTTTGAAGTGGACCTAGTTTTGAGCAGGAGGTTGGTCTAGACAATCTCCTGCAGTCCTTTCCAATACGAATTATTCAATGATTTTATTGTAAATGGGTTGTTCAGTTAAAGAAAACAGAAAGAACTATCTGATTCATAGTATCTTGCATTCTATTTAGATTTATACTTTTGGGACTGAGAAGTAACATTCTAGGATATACACATCCCTATACATGGGAATCACTGGCATTGTTTTATTCATTTTCATTTGTCCAACAAGTCAAGCCTTCATATTGCTCAGGTAGACATGTCAAGAATAGCAATATATGGAGGACATACAGTTATTGCAAAACTACAGATCTGGAATACAACATCAGAAGTAATGGGAAGGGGTGGTAAAACCAAGAAAAGCCGTTCATGCTTAGGTAAACCTCAGCAGGAACAGACATGAAAAAATGAATAATGACGTAATCTCAGCCTCACTTTGTTGCTGAAATGGACCAATATGTTAAAAACTAGTTTAAGAAGGTAGTACATAATGAAATGGGTATTAATATCAACATCTGGAACATATTCTAAATGAGTTAAATTACTCTCCTACAATAAATCTTAATTCAGTTTTAGTGGGATATAGTTTTATAGTTTTTATCCTGCACAGAATGTTGAAAATAATTGTCTCTTGCCATCTGGGAATGAAGACTATTAAGTTTGCATGGTGGCCATTAATGTCTTCCCCTGCTATTCTCCTTTAACAATTACAAGTCGTGTCTCTGATTTATTCCTGAAGGATTCTACTGGGGTGTAAAAACCACTCTCCCAGTACCCTTAGTATATAATTCTTGAGGTCCTACTGGAGCCTCCTAACACTTCCAGTACATTTAAATCCTTTCTCTATTTCTCAGTCCTCCATAATGCCACAACTTTGGCCCAAAGCTTTCAAGCAAAGTAGGCTGTGCTGGTTTTTGCTGTTGTTTGTATGTGTCCTTGGTACACTCTAAAAATGGGAAGGAAAAAAGTAAAGTTGTGAAGCTGCAAGCAAAGAAAAACAAACAAACAAACAAACAAAAACAACACTGTAAAAAACCACAAAAAACAAACCCAAACCTAAACAAACAAACAAATAAAAAATAAAATAGGGAGACAGTCCCAGATACTAGATTCCTTACTTTTTTTTGCAATCAAAGGAAAGGCTGTCTCTCACCAGGAACAGCTGTCATTCCTTAAATTGGTCCTCCTTTATCAATAGCATTTTCCCTTCATTTGTATAATATCAACATAGGGAGACTAAGAAGTTAGAGGACCTTTTTGCCATCTTTAATAGCTTTTCCTATGCCTAGAGCCAAATCTGACTTCCAGTTCCATCCATTCCCTCTACAATATTCCTGCTTCAATTAATTGTCATCAATCCAGTTGACTGGATAAAAGGTAATCTATACCTGGCTGTGGGTCAGGACTGTACTCTTTAACTAGTCAGAGAACACATTTTGAAGGTTTGGCATGTTTTGCCAGACAGAATGAGTAGATACTGACTCTCCTTCTGTCTGACTGTCCTCTCTAAAGAATGGTGATTTTTTTTTTTTCCTCCACCTACTCAGTCAGTTCCACAGAACTGTTAGGAACTTTAAATGTCTGTGATTCTTTCTGCTTTTATCAAACTGAGTTGTCATGTGCTTCAAAAATTGTTAGACAGTGACACTAATGTGCCTACCTACACATATGAACAGTGAAAACAGGTTAGGAAATCAAGGTTAGGAAAATAGGCTGAAAGTGAAAACATATATAGAAAATAACAATAGGAAAAACCCATCTAGAACTTCCCTGAGGGAACAAAGGGAAATGGTAGCTGGTCCTTCAAACTGAAGCCCAAGGAGTTTTGATTTTGGGTGGATGGAGACAAGATGAAGACATAGAATTAATAAATTTTGCAGACAAGGGAGTATATTTTTATCTGTATTACTAGCACAAAATTTGTACTAAGGAGACTACAATACAAGAAAATGGTTTCCCTATGTTATCATTATTGTCTGTGGCTCTAGTAATCCAGGAAAATTTCTTTGTTTGGTTAGTTTTGTTTGGTTTGGTTTGTTTTGTACTCTTTTTTAGTATTTGTGACAGTTAAAAGAAAATTTAAAAGAAAAATCTTGAGGTTTATGTGATGTTTTACTTTTCTTTGCAAACCAAAATATTACCAGTTTTTTGGCCAATATAAAAAAGATACTTGTATAAAACTCTGGATGTCTTTGAAAGGTAAACCTGTTTTGTCATTGGTTTTACTTCAAAGGCAGAAACAAATATATTCTGTGAAGCTTCATGGCAGTGCACTCAGTCTCAGAGCAGTTCTGTGAAGCTGGGAAACTACTTCCAAGTCAGTGGGAAACTACTTCCAAGTCAGTGTAACACAAAGTGTAGATTCAAAGACTCTTCAGTAAGCTTTGAAAACATTGTAGGCAATGAAAAATTCTGGTGTGATCCTGAAAAGCCCTTCGTAAGGCTACCAAATACTTGAGAGCTTTCTGCTCTTCTGGCACCAACACTTTGGATCATGATATTTTCTAGATACACAAATATAGAAGCCCAAATCTAGATAAAACACTCTATTTTGAAAAGTTTGATAATCCGTTTCCTATCTAAATTCTGTTGCTGACCACCTATATGCAGATTTACAGCAGAGCATCATCTAAATTGGTAGTAGACCCTGATTTAGGAATAGGTGTTCTAAAATACACCTCACCCACCTAATTTATGCACAGAAATGGACAATCTCAGTTTCCATCATTCAAAGACCTGGCTTCAAGGAGGAGGTGCATGGTAGTATATACCTTTATTATCATATCTGGGCAGATCAGTCACTTAGAAAATCCAAGACCTGAATCCATCCACTTCATTAAATGTAGAAATTTCAATTTAGAACTCACCTAATGGGGAAGTGTGTACTAGCTACATAGGCACAGGATCAAAAGGGAGGATCAGCTCAAATGAAACTCTGCAGTTTGGGACATCCTTCATTACTTTTACTGAAACATTTTTTTCTGCACATTCATCCAGCAAAATTCAATATTTTGAGGGAGAAAAGTGAGTCAGATGCTCTATAGCCCAGTGATTAGACCACTTAGCTGAATCTAGGCTACTGTACTTTCATTGTAAGGCATGTCTTTTCCTGCCATTTTCAGTAAACGTCACTAATGAGGTTAAAAACTTTATTTAGCTTGATAATCCATGGAACATTAATGCACCCTTTTACTTTAGTTTATGCAATTATATTAATTAAAGCCACATTTATACTTTCCTAATCACCTAACTATCCAGCTGAATTATGAAATGAATAAGTACAGATATTCGTCAGTGTAACAAAGGAAGTAGTTCATTTTTCTGTGGCTGTCAGGACTTTTTTTTTTCTTTTTTTTTTTTTTTCCCCAGGAATCTGGAGTTTTGATTCTGTAAATCAGCTAACATATGCCAAATCTTCAACTTTTACTCCATTTCATCTTCATTCAGTAGATAACTTTGGCACGTGTTTAAAATAAAGGTCATATTAAATCTTTACTGTTTTAGAAGAAAGTTAAACACAGACATAATAGTGACCTGATTTCTGCAGCTGTAACCATACACTGGTGTACTAGGTCTGGGATGGAGTTGTATTTCCCCATGGCAGCTCTCACAGTGCTGTGAGTTGGTGCTAGAAAGGCGCTGAAAACAAGTCAGCGTTTGGCCACTGCTGAGCAGTGCTGGCACAGCAACACAGTTCCTCCAACATGCCTCCCTCACCAATAGGCTGGGACTGGGCAAGATCTCAGGAGGTGACACAGCCAGGACAGCCGATCCTAACTGAGGAAGGCAGTATTCCACACTATATGGTGTCTGCTCAGCAATAAATTGCAAGGGAAATGGGAGCAGTGGTGGGATGAGGGGTGGCATTAATTATTAGGGTGTTTGTTTTCTGTAGTGATTGCTACACATAATGAAACCCTGATTCTCAGGAAGTGTCTTGACATCACCTGTTGATGGGAAGTAGAGAATATTTTTTTTCTCTTCCTTTGCTTCTGTGTGTGGCTTTTGCTTTTGTTTTATTGGTGACTTTATTGCTAAATGTTCTCACAGAATAAAAAAAAAAAATATATAACTTCCTATAGTATTAGTCAAAACAAGCAGCTTGACATTCTTATCTGTTAATTAGCCACTGATGATCAATTACAAACAGCATGTATTTACAAAGAATAGTACTGACAGAGAAAGTTTATTGTGTTCTAAACAAGTGGTTGGTGCATTTCGCACCACCAAAATAATTACATTAGAAGCCCCACTAGCATGGGCCTTATTCATCAGAGACCTGTATACTTAGAGCATTTTCTTTCTAAACCAGATCAGGTTTACTATATTAAAAATAGTCATTGCAACAAATTTTAGGAAGTAATTTTCTTCAGTAAGAGCTGTTTTTTAAGTCAACCACTTTTAACCATGTTATTAGACATATGGATTATGAAATGAGTAAATATTTGAGGGCCTTTGCTGTTTGTCGCACATTAATGTGTTAAATGGAATTATTTCATGTAGTTTCATCATGGTCAGATATCTGTGTACCATTAACATGAGTGATTCTTTGCTACTTTGCATTTCTGTTTTGTTTAATGTATCAATAATTAGTAACACTGCAGTTCTTTCTGAATTCTAAAACCATGATTCTCAAAAAAGCAAACATGATTGAAGTAGCTAATCTTTTTTCATGAGTAAGGTATCATGGATTTTTGCAAGAGGAATTCAGTTGTTCTTATTTCTCTTTTTTACTCAGGGTTGTTGCTGCTTGTGCAATCACTGGCTATGTCTTCACAAAGAAACTAAGTGGTGGTCAGGCTTAAGCATGCCCTGTGATCAAATGCAACACTCAATTATTTGCAGGTTACTTGGCTCGAGCCAGACAGCATATTCACAAACAGTTTAAGGGCATAATCAGAGGGACAATGTGGGGACCAGTAACAGGTATGAATGAAGCCAATCTATTTGTTGGAAGTCTAACCAGCCTGACTCATGTTCCACTATTTGATTTCAGGGTTAGAGATGTGCCACTTGGTTAGAAAGGTCAGGACTGAGATGATGTAAGTCTAGGGTAAAATGATAATATCTGTTCTGACAGAAGTTAAAAGGAGAATAAGGGATCAAAACTGCTCTAAGCTGCCTGTAGCAAATGGAAAGCATTTCTGCCAAGCAGGGTCTATGGAAAATAGAGAGCAATTATCAAGAATACCAAAGCTTGTTGTCTCTCCTGAGCTGTGCTAAGTATGTGCAAGACAGAGCTGGCATTGCCTGTATTATGGACATTTTGATGATAATGGGATCTGGAAAGTCTGTAAACAATTTATAACCGTGCTTAAAACTTGCCAGTTTTGCACCAACATATCTAGACTTGAAGCTGTTTTGAGGCATGGATGAAATGTACCTTAAGGAGCTGAAAGACCACCCAGGGATACTTCAGTTCCCATTCTAAATTTGAAGTTCTTATACTACACTCAAGGTCTGCTGCATCTTCCTCACTTTATTTATCTTGCCCATTTTGGAAGGAGCTAGAGCAAAGTAGATTAAAGGCAACACTAAACCAGATTTGACTGTGTTAATCTAATGTATTTACAGTTCCAAGGAGGAACCTGCAGGTCTGTGGTACATTAAAAAAGTACTGAGGTGACAGCCTTATCCATTACCAATAAGTCTCTGCTTCTGGAATAAAAAGAGACAGACCATTAGACTGTTTAGATTGTTTCCAGTGGGAAAAAAAAATCACCAAACAAAAAGAATATCACAGGCAGCTAAAAGACACTGGGAAACAGGGTGCATAAAATGGAGCTGACAATGGAAAGTCTGACTCAAATACAAGCATTTAATTAACAGCAAGAAGTACAATGAGATCATTAATAGCCAATAGCAGTCAGAAAGGACTGCAACTCTAAATTGTATTAACATTTTCATTTGTTTTGTGACATCCAGCATGTCCTGAGGAGAGTTTAGAGGCTGAGTGCAGGCAACTTATGTGTTGGTTTTTGGATGTTCAGATGCTAATTTTCAAATAGTAATTGACTGCAGAATGTTTTCAGATGATCTGTAAATCAAGGTGCGTTACTGCTCATAATCATCCTATTAATGTTCCTCTTCATCAGAAGAGTACTAAATAAGTTACTTTTGCCTTCTGAAAGCAAAAGCTATTTTTACAAGGTCAACCAGTTCTCACCTACAAGTTGGTTATATCAGATGCTTTCTCTACAAGTATACTCTAGAAGTATTTCATATATTTCATACACCCATAAACCCCATGCTTTGAAGCACACTAATGTTGATAAGTGCCATATATTCAGAATACCACAATGTTTTTAAATGGCCATTTCTGGTATTTTTATCTTTTCTTTTCTTTTTTTTTTTTTTTTTTTTTTTTTTTTCCCTCCTATGAAAGCCTAAATTGATAGAATTCTTCACAGTCAAGGATATACATATATATTCATTATTCCCTTTGAATTAATACAAAGCCTAAAGAGTATATGCAGCATAATTTCTGTTACTTATTTAATATTCGGTCAAATAAGTTTAATTCAGCCCCATTAAAGAGAAAAGAATAAGTTTTAGATTAAAAAGTAAGAATGAGAATGATTTTTGTCAGACAGTCATGTTGTTAATGGTAGCAATTCATCTCCTGTCAATTAATTCTATAAATACACTAATACTCTCAAATTTTTGATACTCCAGTTAGAATGGGAGATGTACTACTTCTGTCATGGGTACAATAAACAGAGAGATAGATAATTTCTTGCCTTAAAGTCCAACACTAAAAAATTAGAAATGTCCTTTATTTTTGCTTTCACTGGCATATGTGATATTTTTTGTTTCCATCTACAATTCTTTTCAAGGTTATTAAAAGAAGAATTTATCAATGTCAATGCTGTGTGCCTGGATTTTGAGATATGATGACAATAAGAGTATATTGTTTTAGTGCAATATAGTTTTCATAACCAAGAGAACTAACTTTAACATGGTTCATCATTATTGGAGAAGAAAAACCTTTCTATTGGGTTTTCTCACATGACTGTGGTTATGGGTCAGGGGACATTCATATTATAAACCAAGGTCTGTGTGGACTTCTGCGTCTCACCATTTTCACTTGTGATGAGCCAGTACTGAGATGGCAGATCACCTGTATTTACATATACCTATAGAGGGGTGAGGCCAATAAAAATAATGCTGGAATCTCTTCAGGCCAGGAATGAGAATGAAATTCAGTTAACACTTCTTCTGCAATGCCAGTTATAAATTACATATTGCCTCAGCTCCAAATCTGTGTAAAAGCTGATCAGTGTTAAATCCACCTTCAGTGGTCCTCTTTAATGTCAACAGGGGAAACCATGAATTACCAAGTCATCCATCACTAATCGCTATCCATCATTCCAGCCACAGAACTACTCTGGAAAGATAACACAGACGTAGCCAGAGGGTCTTTCAGTCAAGAACGACAAGACATTTAAAGTGTCATGAGTCTTATTACAGCGATGAAGAAACTCTCCAGAAGAGGGAGAAGTGGGGGGAAAAAAGACTTTCTTCCAGGCATAAATATACCAGTTGTTCTCTGGATAGCTCTCCACTCTATCAGCACTCTCGTGTTGTTCCTTCCTAAAAGACCTGAGGTTTTAGATAGAAAGTGCTTACAATTCAGATTCACAATGCATAGGCTGGTTTTGACACACTGGATACTCCAGGATTTGATCTTGTATTCCTACAGGTAAAAAATCAGAATTTTTGTCCACAGAAAAAGACAATCTTTCATTATAAAACAACAACAAACCAATACATTTATATCAGTTCTAAATGTTAAAACAAGGGTGTGAGGAAAGTTCAGAGTACCATATTTTGATCTCTCAAAATGGACAGTTCATGTTTTTCATGAGAAATAACATTTTAAATAAATATAAATTAATTTGTACTGAGAATTAAAAATGCAGATGCATGCCATCAGTTTTATTTCACCTAAATACAATGAGATAAAACAATTGATGGTGATCTGGATATGTGTCTCTTCCCAGCTCAGAGCACAGCCAAGATGGCACCCTAAGTGGCATTGAATTTCCATGTTGCCAAAGCCCTGGAAGACAGTGGCTAAACATTTCTAGTGGACTTTAAGTTTCTTTTGACATTCACCTAATATTAGGCATACATATGCTATGTTACAACAGGAAGAAAAAGCTCTACTAGCTTGTGTTGCTTTAGCAAGATATTAAGGGGTGTGTGTTGAAACCTGACTCATTATGTTAGGTGTTATTTCAGTCTTTTGCTGTTTGAGGCAAAGGGTCTGGCTTCAACAGGTCAGCTGTTAACAGGGCAATCTCTGACAAAATATGGCTTGGGGAAGGTGCCAGTAGCTGGAAATCTCACACTGTGGGGACACCGTATAATGGATCCAATATGTGCCAGTACCACCATTGTCACATTTAGGAGTTCAAAGACCACCAAATTGTTCCAAAAATTAATTCCACTTAGGTCAATAGAATAACATCACTTGATTCATTGCAGAATGTTTTATTCACATTTTGCTAATAGTACTGTGAAAGAAATGTGTAGAAATATTACAGAGAAGAGGCAGTTTTTAATGTGGACCCCAGCTGTGAATGAACCATGGTAAAGTTTGGATTTAAATCTGAATTCTGTATTACCTTTAGAAAACTTCAACAGATCCGAAAAACGAGAAAAAACTAGAGATAAAAGTTCTGAAGAGTGGTGGAACTCAAACTTCATTTAACTTTCAAGATTTAGAGAAATTCTTTATGTAAAAAAAAAAAAATGGCTAATACTACCACACAATGAAAATCATCCAGTGGAGACAGAATGAGATCATTAAGACACCTCCTGTAAATAGGTAAAATATTGTATATTGATCTACCATTCAATTGTTCTTATGTACTTCTGGATAAGCTACATGCCTTAACCATCATTGAAGATGTTTTGCTACCTAAATAGTAATACTGTGATCACTAGAAATGAAGCACAAATTGTTTACCCTTATTTAAAGCCAATTTCCTTCTCTCTTTCTGAGCAGAAGTGCCTGAAAATGGCTGGTGAATGAACGAAAAAGAATTTTCATACTCTGTCTCCAGCATCAGCTGCCATAGAATTTAATAGACGACATCATTTCTACCTTGAAGAAAATTGAAAGGAAGGACTCTGTGGTTCACTTTTTTTTCTGTGAAAAAATTCTAGCTGGGCACAACCCAGGATTTTCTTTTCAATTCAAAATGGTGAAAGTGTTTCTAAACACAAACCTCCTTTTCTGCTTGACCATACCTTTCCACAAAGAGTCAGGGGAAGGGGTAGAACAAAGATTTGTTATTAGCTTATAAATCATGTAATTTCGTCTTTCAGGACCCATAAAGGAGTTATATTTTCTTCTTTTTCTTTCAGTTGTTGGAGGTGTTCAGTCTTACAAATGCAGTTAACCCCCTTCAAATCTTTTACTTAGGCAACATTTCCACAGTCATTAAAACCAAAACCAGGACTTGTCTACACCTGACGTTAATCAGATCCATCACAACACTGGTTTTGCCTAGTTATCCACAAGCCATGATGAGGTATCATAACATCACACTCTTGCAGCACCAGGGTTTACTACCTGTTTGGAATAGACAGATTTGCAAGTTAGGATGTTAGGGACAGATGTGACTGATCTCACAGTAAGCCTGCAAGAACATTACCTTTTTATTGCAGTTGAACTGTCACATTAAGATGATGGATAAATACTTCAACTCAGAATTTTTGATCTGGTGCTAGGGGTTATATAGTCAGACTTAATGTATTGCCAAACCACAGCCTCAGGATGAAGTTCATGTCCATGTGCAAGGCCAGTAAAAGGTCTGTAAAATGTTTGTCTTACTCATCACCTGTAAATAGACCTTAAATGAGACTTTTTTCTTTGGTAAATCATGAATTAGTCCTTGGTACAGAGAGAAATTTGCTTCCCTGAATGTCCAGAACACATACCAGTAAGGACAGTGCTGTGAATGATTGATCAACACAATCCTTGCCAGACACAGGCTGGATGCAGGCATCTATTCAGACAGAACTATGCTACAAGGCAGAACACCTATCTCTTCATAGTAAGAGACAGCTTTTGTTCCCCACCATGAATACTCTACTTCCAACTGACCATGCCACTGGCCTACAAGAAAAAGGTCAAAGAAGGAATATGAAATGTTTCCATTATTTTTGTAGTTCATGTTTATTGTAGGTGTCTGATGCTTTATTCCCACAGCTTATGAAGGAAATTTTAGTCCCTTTGAAATCGGGAGGAATTATTCCAAGAAGGTCTCCATGTGTGAAATTTCACCTCTTGAGAAGACTTGACTCGGGCAACAGTAGGCCCATACCTTGAACCTGAATCTCAGCAACCTAACAGCACTCAGAACACTCAGTTAATGCTTAATGTGAAAAAAAGAGAGGAAAAAAAAAAAATAAAAAGGGTAAATGAGGTAGACATGAAGTACAGAGAATTAGGAAAACCAGGTAGTAGGAAAGAGGACAACAGAAGTAAAAAGCATGTGGGCAGAGTAACAGTGGAGATTTAAAGGATAAGATTTCAGTAAAGGATTCCCCAAAGACAGAGAGCAGTCACGCATGAGATGTGATAAGTATTCCAGACACATGGAGAGTCAACAGCCATCAGAAGTGGGGCAGGAGATCCCGGATGACCTGATGACACCCATGATATCCTGTGGCTGTGGGACCTGCTAGTAAATTATTGTCTGTTAATGTTTATTTGCCTAGACTAAAAAGAAAATGAAATAAGGAAGCAATTTTAAGGACTGCTTTAAAAAATGTTAGCTCTTAAGAAAATGTATAACAAGTACTTACTATTACCAATAACATCTCCAATTACTGGAAGCTGAGTTTACTAAAAGAGTGGTTCCTGCAATATTTGGTTTGTTTAATGTTATCCATCATTAGTTTCACTATTTTTCCCTTTCTAATTAAAAAGTCTGTTTCTCTTGTTTGTGTTAGATAAAAGAATACAAACTTACTAAACCTGAATATTTTGCTTTGCTTTTAGATAACATTGCTAGAAGGACTTAACCCAAACCTCTTTGAGGACCTGCATAAAATCTTGTTTCAGTTGATCATGTCCCTGGAAATTAGTGTGAAATCCTCAAGAAAATACATTCTATTTTGTTCCTATGGTGAACTAGAGGTCTTTCTGTCATAAGGGAAAAGAGGGAATGTGTTAATTTTTTTTTTTTTACTTTTAAGGAATAACAGATTTTCTGATAATGTTTGGTGTTGGCATCTAAATACATAAATTAATTTTATCTCCTATGTGACTTTTTATCTTTGTTCAACAACAATTCACTTTTTTTTTTTTTTTAATTCCAATGTGAAATATGTGCCTACTTTTCTCTGTGTACACTAAAGACTTCTGCTATATGACAAGGAAAAAGCAAATTTTAAATGCCATGATCATCAAAATGTTATTGGACTAACTTCCTTTGATGAAGTCTGAGAACACAAGTTGAATTACACAGGAATGAGGGGAATAAATAATGATTTAATTTCAAATAACAATTTTAACCACAAAAAATAAACCAATTACAAAAGGCAATATTTATAACAACTATTTCCATTTGGAGAATGAATAATAACAAATTTACTTTGAGTTTCAGATAAACTGGTGCCTGGAACAATTCTTCCTAAACTCTGTCAGGACAGGATCTGGAGCCGAGTCCTCAAAACTATTAGATAATGACTTTAGAAATGTCCAACATTTAGAAACAAAATGGCAGTCAAAGCAAACCATGAACACTTTGGCAGGTGACTGGAATTGATTTTCTCCTCAAAGAGCAGGAGATGAACTGGAGTTTTACTATTCTCTCACATTGTGGCCACTTTCATTACTCTGATGAATTAGACTGCTGCAGCCTTTGTTGTTAGGGTTGAACAAGTAGATACATCTAATTATGGTACATGATTGACAATTACACTGATATTCAATAGGTAGCACTGCAACTCCCCATCTGGAAAATGCTGTGAATGTGGAAACCGTTCTGTAGGGTCACCATTGCCAGGGACCAGCTTAGCTTTGTTTTTCTAATTTTGCCATCTTTCATTTTTAGGTGAATGTCACAGAGGAAAAATAGCCCTAGTAATGTTTTTACATTTACAGTATTGGTTAGGGTGTGTACTGGGTCAGGGATGTGGGGACGACTGTACACCACACCTACACTGCAGTGTTACTGCCAGAGGCATCTCTTCTGGTTCCCATAATTATAAACACATTAGTAGCCATCGTCAAGATGTCAAGTAATGGCATCATCTGATATTCTGAGAACAACATCTCACTTTTTACGTTCTGCTAGTGTAAGTTTCCTCAAAGCATTAGAGATAACTATCACTAATAAACCCACCTCTTTAATTTGTGTCCCAATGCTCTCTAAGTACAATGTAAGACAGTGATGCAAATATCGGAAGAAGAGCTCACTTAAGTTGGAGATATCAGCCCTTACAGGCAAACACAGGGCTTGTCAGTTTACATCAGTTTCAGATATGAGAACACCAGAAATAACACTGATTCGCTCTTTCAACAGACTCAGCTAGCTGAGTTCTTAGTAGCCCGTATATGCCTTGCCATGAGTTTGGACACAGATGAGCAAACTTGTTTGTCCTTCCCCTTGCTGTTGTCACACAGAATCAGGGCGTTTGAGGATTCACTTGTCAAAAGCAATTCAACTTCAGCTGCACATACTAAGGTCTGCCACTCATGGTTATATGTGCTTTTAGTTTCTTCTTTTAGTTTGCTCTTTGTCTAGAGCAAACTACAGGTACATTCCCCAATTTTTATTTTGCCATTTACACTCTTATATAGACAAGAAAGGATTGATCCAGGTGTAATGCTAGCAAAGTTCTGGCAGGAGCCTCTGGTCACTGATGGCCTACCAAGGAAAAGCACTTGCAACTGTGCAGAGCAGCCTAAAACTTTCTGTGCTGATAGCTGCATGCACTGGTGACCAATGAAAACTCAGGAATAAAACCCAGGTCTTCAAAAACAATAGGAGCAAAAGCAGATAGGGAAAACACATTTTCAGAATCTCTTGGAACCGTAGAGTTGTATATGTTGGGAAAGACCCTTAAGATCATCGAGTCCAGTCATTAAGCAAGTACTGCCAAGTCCACCACTAAACCGTGTTCCTAAGTGTCACATCTACACATCTTCTAAATACCTTCAGGGATGGTGACTCAACCACTTGCCTGGACAGCCTGTTCCAATCCTTGAGAACCCTTTTCCATGAAGAGTTCTTAATATTCAATCTAAACCTCCCCTGGAGCATTTTGAGGCTGCTTCCCTTCATCTTATCACTTGCTTCTTGGGAGAACAACCCCCACCTGGTTACAACCCCTTTTCAGGCAGATGTAGAGAGTGATAAGGTCTCCTCTGAGCCTCCTTTTCTCCAGTTAAACAACCCCAGATCCTTCAGCCACCCCTCACAAGATTTGTTCTCTAAACCCTTCATCAGCTTCTTCTAGGTCTTCTTTTCAGCAGAATTTCAGAAGTGCTCTGCTAAGGGCTAGGCCTGGCTTTGGGCTGAGAGCAGCTCAGATAGCAAAGTAGTCTCTCCTCATGTGGTAGAGAAGTGTAACTTAAGGCAGATTATGCCAGTGTTCTTGCACTTTTCCTACCTTTTAGAAGGTGTACTGTCTTCCAGACTTGTAATTAAATGTAAATGAAAACCTCTGGAGTAGCATGTTTTTCTCTCTACTCTTCTTCTACAGAAAAATAATGGATGCTGACTTCAGTTTTCAATACCTTTCAGTAATTAGGGCTAAGGTATTTTCCTGAGCAAGTAAACACAGATGTAACTAGGTCGACATTAGCCATTACAGGCCACTGTGTCACCTGGCATCTGTGTATACACTGTACATCCTTTCAACTTCCCTGGTTTGCTCCCCAACACCTCTATATTGACATTGGGTGCTTTCTCTCAGTTTCTCCTGCTCAATTCTCACAGGAAAACAGTCACTAATACAAATATTATTGTGAAATAGCTGATCTATAAACAGCCTGAGGATTGTCTTCCATGAAATTTTTATTCTGTAATCTGAAATATAAGGCTTTCTTCACACACAAAACTCAGTTGTTACTAGCTAACTAGGATTTTGTTGCTTGTGTATCAGAACTACTAAATGTCATTGATTATCATTAATGATGACATTTGTTATTCAGTTAGAACATAAACTAGATATATACCAATATTTTTCTTTGTCATATACTAAAGGAACTGCAAGAGGATTAATTGAGTCTTGTGAAAACAACCTAGAAAATTTTGTGGTCTTTTATACCTTTTAAAGCTCCAAAGAAATGAAATACAAAAGGGAATGTCTGGCAGTCTGAATTATCAAGAGATGCAAGTTCTGAGTAAGCACTGTTAGAAGAAAGCAAATAGAATTTCTTCATAGTAGCAAACCTTTTCAGTTCATACTCTACAATGGGTTTTTCATTACCTGATATTCCTTCTCCTTACTCCTTTGATCAGGCTGTTCCTTTCACCACCATGGTAATTTTATGAATAATGCCAGATCCCATATTTAAACGGATTCTTAATGTGTTGTTTAAGAGAGTGTGACTGAGCTTTTTCAACATGGAAAAAGAATAAAAATTAATTGCTCACTGTTGGTCTTTGCAATCCTATGAATGGACTACACTGAAGGTACTCCTGTGACATTAAAAAATACTCTAAGAAATTCTTTCAAAAGCAAATAAATGTATCTGGCAGGTAATGAATTCATAGGAGCACTGCAGGCTGCGCTGTTATGCTGATTTTTCAGTCCATATCTTGACTGTCTGATTTTGCTCATCAGTCCTGCTCTTTCTCTTCTAAACAGTGCCCTGGCACTTTTGATTCTGTTCCTAAAAGTGAAGAAGCAATGTGTTATTGGCATCTGGGAAAACCAGGACTGATTGCCACAAAGTCTGCAAACCTGACAAAATAAGAAACGCCTTTCCATCTGCATCAATGATCCAAGTAGCCCAGTACTCTGCCATCAACCCACATATCTGCTACTGGATTAGTAACTATAAGCAGATAGAAATGGGGCTTGTGTGCATCTCCTTTCAGCAGAATGGAGCATGAAGAGCAAAAAGATAAATAGTAGTTATTTTCTTTCTTGTACTAATGTCTTTAGCAGCATCAATATATGGTATCCTCACAGACCCCACCCGCATGCATAGACTGACAGCTTCCATTCCAGGATCTGATGTATAGTATTTGAGAAAAGGTGATTGAAAGATATGCTTTTATGCAAGATGAAAAAATTCAAATTCATTCCTTCCTAAAAGATCTTTTCAGCTTGGTTATCTACATGCAGATATTAGTTTGTAATGAATTAGATGTGTTCTAAAATTTAATCACTAGCAATGATCTGGGTTTTCTCATCATGTCAATAGGATGGAAAAACCTACTTCTTTCCATTTGAGACAACTGTAGTATTTCCATAGGCTTAAATGGAAAGACAGACTTCTGATCTAGCTGGTCTTTCGCAGATCTCAGTTCAGTAGTCACAAATGACAAATTATATTTCCTTTGAATTACTGCACTACATTTGCAAGAGGAAAAAAAAAAAAAAAAGGTATGATTATAGTATTTCTTTGCACTGCAAGAATGTTGTGCATAGATCCTGCTTGCTTTTTTTCTCCATAATCTCTTACAAAAAGTGGCATTTGTGGTGCCCCAGGAGCCAGAGACCACAAAGATAAAATAATGCAAACTCAAGCAGAAAACAATGCTCCAGTGCAGTGCACAGAGCTTGACAGCATCTTGAGTCCAGACAGGCATTTCCAGTGCGGACAGTCTTCATGGATGGCATGAGCCACTGATCTCCCTCCTACTTCTCACTAGAGATGTGACATCACTGTCAGTGAGTTACTGGGTGGCAGCAGGTCCATTTTTTCACTATTTTTAAGGTGGCAGTCGCTTTCTGCATTCTGGCATTTTTCAGTTTTGTAGTCCTACATTAATGTCCACAAACTAAAATGCCCTGAAGATTTCCCTCCCTGTTTGAGTTTAATCAGCAAAATCATGCGGAATAGACACACATTTCAATTTCAAATACAGAGAAAATGCATTTTTACTTTCATTACAAATACTATATGCATAATACATCACTACTCAAGATACTTCTACTAGGAGAGCATAATTTAGAAAAGCTGTGTTGTTACCAGTTGGAGGTAGAGCAGTACATATTTAATGACACTTATGATTACTATAAAATTTCATCCTATTTGATATTAATTGGATATACTTTTCATTGTCTTAACTCAGTTTTTCATTTACTCAGAAGAAAAATTAGATTCTGGATGTAGATTAGTTTCTAATTGTGAGTCCTTTTCACAGCAAGAATTCTTTTATACCTTGGAGAACCAAAAAAAAAAAAGAAAAAAAAAAAAAAGACAGAACAGAAAAAAGTCATACTCAGTCTTCCTTCTTGGTTCATAAAAGCAAGAGTCCATGAGGACATTAGAAAAAGCAGCTGCACCTAATGTGATGGGTTGCAAGCCATCCATGTATCCTGAGGCCAGCAACTACCTTGCAGAATGAACTTGTAATTGTTTAGATTCCAGGTGTCTTTTTCAATTCATGCACAGGAGTAATTAGGGTAGTAATAATGTTCTCAGGATTCATTTAGAAACACCACATAGCAAACCACTCAAGAACTAGTATGACTCAGCATCTGGGAGGTGTCATTCTACCCTTTTGTTCTCTAGACTGAACCTGAGCAGTTTGTTGCAATAGCTGATTCATTCCATTTAAAAATAAGCCATGTTAAGAAAATCTGTTCAAATATTCAGTGTACAAAGATTGATTAACTCAAGATGTTTGAATTTATACACTTCGTTAGCTGTAGTAATTAAAATCATACATGCCTTTGATTAAGTAGGTACTCAATTAAAAAATCTCACAAATATGCACATGGAAAAAATTCATAGACTTTTTTCTTGCATCTAGATACTTCCAACGACATAAAGTATCTAATTCAATTGTTGCATAACTCTAATATATTTTTGCTTGCATATTGTTTGCAAAAAAAAAAAACTATGGCACAGAAGTATGGTATCAGAAAAGTTTAATGGAAAAATATCAAATTATATTTCCTAATCACCAGGCATATGTTTAAATCACAGTGGATTCTCATCAAATTAACATTGTCAGTAATTAGAAGATATTCCAGTTGATCTAACAATGATGGGTTTTGCCAAAATTAATGCAGATATAGCTGATAGGGTGTATCATATCCTGATCCATTTGGAATTGTAGTTTACCTCATCGCATGCTCCTTGACGACTCAAGCCAGGCCATCCATGTAGACTAACTGCCTAGAAATTTTGAACACTGGAGTTTGGAGGCCAGGTAAAAAAAATGCAGACAGAGGTTGAACAATTAATATATTCCATGCTATCTGTCATTACAAATAACCTTGCATCATTGCAAGAGAGATGTGAATTGATGCACTGCTTAGGACACATTTTTCAAAAACACTTTAGAGAAAAATTTATCTCTGAATGCAGCAAAAATTATTGCAGTACCATGGTAACGTATGAAGATACCCTTTGGAGCCTAACTGGCTGGTTTTAATGAAGCATAATTTTGACAAAAAATTCACGAAGCAGAGTCATAAACCCGAGATTTTTGGATATGTGTGGCAAAACAGTTTTTTTGACTCTGCACCTGAGACATATCAGCAATGAAAGCAAAATATTTCACGACAGTACAAGAGCATGGCAGTCTTATAAAATAATATCCACATACTGCACTCATCCCTAATTAGGCAGTATAAAGAATTTTCATTTTCTGGTATAGAATACTAATAAGTGAGCTCAAAGACTTGTTTCTCTAACACATCTCAGCCACTTGTTAAATCCTGTCTTTTCTGTACCATGTCTACATTTCTTGCCTTTATGGAGCATACTTGTCTTCCATAATTTAGTGCTAGAGTCATGACAAATTAAGGACATAGACAAGACAAGAAACATAAATACAATCATAGCTTCTGCTACACTAATTTGCAAAACTAAGCTGTCAGGAACAGAAAGGAGTCCCTGCTCATGTTTTCTCTGCAAAAAGTGTTTGTCTTATTTTCTAACTTCTATCTCTACTTCCAGACTTCTCTACTTTGTATGTGGTGATTTCTTCTTAAAACACCAGGGTGTTGTTCCTTCTCTTTGAGCTGAAAGAGTTCAACATCTGTCATTTCACAGATGAATAAAGCAACTAAAACAAACCAAAAACCAAACTGGTTTACCTTCTGTTCGAGAAGTAGCAGAACAAAGTTTCAAATCATTTTATGAATCAAGAAAAGAAAAAAAATTGTCTAAAATGCATGTCTACCTTTGCACTCTACTGGTGGAAAATTACCACCCTCACTACAAGGTACAAGAATGAAACCGTTGTTTGGACAGTCATTACAATTAATGTAATGTCACCAGGGACATCCTAAAATTAGCAACCTATACGAATAGTCTTCTAAAAGAGAATGCTAAAAAAACCCACCAACCAGAAAAAATACAAAAAATATCCCCTCAAACTTAAAAGAAAAATAGGATAATGGCTTGGGAAAAAAAAAAAAATGTCTATAATGTTGAATAAAGAGCTGACTTTTAATGATGAAAAAGGTTAAAACATGCAACAGGGTCAGTACTTCAAAGATCTTCAGGGGATTATTAAAAATATAATACTCAAATAAAGCAACAATGAAGTACAAGATGGGATCCTAAATTTATATATATATAACATTTCAAAACAAAAGGAAAAAAACCTAAATCTGCCCACAACAGAAAGGTTTCAGAACACTAAGACCTGACTGCACTTGAGCAGTTACAAGAAAACCTTCAGGTTCAAATAAGGAAATGAAACCCCAAGGCAGGAGTCCACTTTAAAAGACAACACTTTAGTGAATAATTTGCATGAACTATTCCTAACGGGACTACAAAACTAACTAAAAATGCAGCTCTACTCAGTGTGGTTCAAAAAAGCTGCTTATTTCTTGAAAAATTCATAGCTGTCCATACATCATAAAACCTTAACACCAACTGCTGCAAAGGTAGAAGAATTTTGAACTGGTTCCTTAAGTACTTGGTTAAGAAAGACCTCAACAAAACATGAGCACCAGTTATAAGAATAGACTGATTTCAGGTAGATTTTGAGGGCTCTTTTTCCACTCTTCTTTTTGACTTTAATGCTGCTCTTTCATATATATACTTTCCAGTTTGTAATCCTGAGTGTACCCCTTTGCTTGATAAGGATTAAACTTTCTGTTCAGATTTAAAGCTTGGGTAGTACTTAAACTGAATTCAGTGGATTTGATAAAATGTAATTGCCTTTCCCATCTCTTGAGAGAAAGTAAATCCAAGTGCCAGCTACCCAAAATAATTTTAAGAATCTAAAGAGCTGTAATGATTTGAGTCAGTCCAAGGACCAGTTACACCAAAATCAAATAAAGGGAAAAAAAATTCTTACTGGAGTATGCTCTGATGTATTTGGAGTAGGGGTATGCAGTGGAAAAACAAGAGCTCTAAAATAAGTTCACTGAAAAATTTTTGGTATCTGTAATGGAAAACTGAACAATTTCTTTATGACAATATCTAGGGCTTGATGTGTCTCCTAATCAGATTCCTTATACTATTGTGCTGGGTTTCTATTCTTTTTTTTTTTTTTTTTTTTCCCCTCAAGTGAACAAGTTTACTTGTTACAAGTTTACAGTGTGAAACTGATTTTCTGGTGAAGGTAACCTCTACTTCTTGATAACACACAATTTGCAAAATAAACAGTCATTAATACCAACAACCAGAAATGTTTTTGTATCTTATTTCACATTTAAGTTTTCTCTGGTTGCAGCTGTTCCTAAACCTGCACGCTGCCCCCTCACTCCCATATCGTACTGTTTGTCCTTCTGATAACACTGGGGTAATCCTGAACATTCTCTAAAATGAGTTATTATTTTAATTCCCTGCAATGAAAGAAATAAAAGCTTTTTGTGATTAAGCCATTAATACAAATTCAAAAAATCCAAAGCGAGTGTACATGACCCACTAGTAATTAAAATAATAGCTTTTCCATTAAGATAGTTTGTACCAATTTATGTATTTACTCAGAAAAATTTCCTTCAGTTTGCAAATAAAGAATTCATTGCATTCCTGCAGTGTGTTCAAGAACAAATATAGATAAATCTTTGACATCCAGTTTAAAGCAAAAAGATTTGGCAGGCTGGGAAACTTGCTGCTGAAGATTATAAATGCCTGTGACTATCATTCTAAATTCAGTATGATATTTACCAGCTTAATTTGTGCATCCTGTGGTTTGACTATAGCTGTATATTGTATAAATTCAAATTCTGGAAACACATGTAAGCAGTTAAAGCAAACAATCAGCTTACATAAAAGCATAAAACAAGTCTTTCATTTGGAAATCTAGGTAGCTCATTTCAACAAATTATAAAGTCTGTCTCTCTTTGCATCTTTCAAAAAATATTTCCATGTGCTGCAATTTACTATCATGTAAAGTGTCTGAAAAAGTAATAAAGGCTCAATTTGTTCCTTGTCTAAATGGCAGCTATGATTGTATCAGTAGGGCACTGCAAAAGCTGTAGAAAAGGATGTCTTTGTAAAGATACACAGACAGCACCAAGTGTTAATTATTGGACACTAATGCATGAGTATTATTCATAATACTCTTTTTGATTGGTATATATGTGAAATGAATGGTCTTTTTATGGCTATGATGGTCAAAACTGAAAAGCTAGTAGATGTAGTTTTCAATTACATAGTAGAGAGAATAATTGTGACATCTTGCACGGAGTAATACATTAACTGCTGATTTTTAGTGGCTGGCAGCATACAGTCACAGCTGTCTCCATCATCTGTAAGAGGTACCATTTTGAGTGTGAGCCTCTGAAATCTGGCAATCCTACAGGGTACAGACTTAGTATATCACAAACCTGAAATTTTTCAAAAATTTCCCAGATTTTTTTTGGTGCTCAAAGCATAATAAAAATATCGATCATCAGCAGATGTTCTTTTGGGCTGTGGAGACCTTCCTCAAATATGTCTGAAGCTTATTGCCATTTGGTAATCAATAGTCACAGCAACTAGGCAGTAGAGCACACCTGTCTACTTGATCCATTGATTCATCAGCACATGGCAGAGCAGCACAGAGAAGGCTCAGGTACCCCAGTCAGAGCACCTCATGGTATGAAGTTGTGCACTTTTATAAGTAGCGGGTGTAGGTTGTTTTATCAGTATCATTTTAGAATGCAACAGAGAAAACTTGTGTCTTTTTAATGGTGGAATGTTTTGTATAGATAAACTGTCTGCAGCCACTCAATTTAAAAAAAAAAAAAAAAAAAAAAAAAGTAGTCTGAATAACCAGGCTGGGATAAAAGCATAAAACCTCAAGAAGTGAAAGAACATACTAAATCTAAAACTACTGATGTAAAAACCTGCCCTCTAAGCAAAGGATATAAGACTGAACATTATTAACGTGTTTTGTTTTTGCATTCATTTTCCCATGAGTTTATTTCTATTTTGTTGAAGTAAAATGAAAAGCCTTGTCATCACCTGTTTTTCTTCCCTATACACTGAAAATGGTAACTTATAAAGTGTTAATTTATAAATTAGTGGTGACATCATACTAGTTCTATTGAGAAAGTCTGCAGACACCTACTATGATGAACTTGTAATACTTCAGTCAAATAAGACCTAACAAGTCACAAGTTTGCAGCAGGATAATATACTTTTCAAGAACAAAAATAGAAAAGTGTCAATGAGGGGTTATTCAGATGAATTTTTGAAGTTGCAACATTAAATTCCTAAGAAAGTCTACTGATATCTGATGGCATAACTAAAGTCCAGGGTGAAGTGCACTTTCCCTCAAAAAGCTTGGACTGCCTAGAAATCATTTAATGTCCTAAAGGAACAAAGATTACAGTTCTTTTTTTGTTTTCCTTTTTTTTTTTTTTTTCTTAACAGCAACATTTTTTTACTCTTAGGTATTCATAAATCAATATGGTCTGGAAATAAGAATTCATGGGTTTTTTTATTCAAAGCATGGGAAGGACAACTTAGCCAAATCTGTTCCTCAGGCAGATAATGACAGATAATATTGGTGGAAGAAAGAAGTGACTCTAGCAACTTTTCTTCTTGAAACATAAGAATATTTAAAACTGTTAATTAGGCATTGTGAGCATAATATATATAATTTATATAGTATATAAATATATATGTAATATATATATGTATATATACACATATATGTATGTATATATACATAAATAGATATACATATATGTATATATACATGTATATATATGTAATATATATATTACATATATATACATAGTAGATTTTTTTTTTTTTTTTTGTGTGTGTGTAGAGAATCTATTTCTCTCTGTAGGGAACTGATGTAACTCAGAACTCATAACCTTTACATTTTTCAAAATGGATTTTTTCCATTTTTTCCCATCTGAACTTCCAAAATGTTTTTCAAACTAAATATCATTGACACTGTAGGGAAAGAATTGTAGTATTTAATTATGTTTTAAGAATTAGGAGGAATGTTAACTTTTGAAGGACTATAAAAAAAAAAAAAAAACTAACATGTCAGCACTGCAATATCTGAATAAAAATATCTTATAATCTTGTTACTCTCTCAGTGCAGGTATTGCCATTTGCTAGACCAGTGCAGCTACACTGCTTTCCTCCTTGTGCTGTCAATCCCTGCAAGAGCCCTGGGGAAACATTTTCTCATCACTGTTACCAAAAGCATGGCTTAGCAACCCTCTATGATCAAAGGAGGGATCTGGTCCAGGACTCATTCTTCTCACCTGCTTAGCCCAGGATTTAACCTCATCACAGAATGAAGAAAAGCAATTTCTATGTTGTGAGGGACAAATCACCCCACAAATCATAGCTGTCCAGCCTCCATTCCCTTCCTTTACAGATCTATTGCTCTAATGAGTCCTATTAATATAAGTTCTTGCAATCTAATTAATCTTCCTCCAGGACATTAGCAGAATAACAACCAGACTAGAAGCCTCACTGGTCTCTTCACACTTGGTAACTCAGGTACCCAGTTAGTAGGGCTTTAATGAGGAGAAATTATCCATGTCTTTCAGAGTGCAAAATTTACAAACTTGGTTGGGATTTTTTTTTTCAAAAACAACTTTTTTTTTCCTTTTAAAGACAGATGAAGGTTATTTCCCCCTTATTAAGATGTTAATGAAATCCTGACAAGCATTTGGTACTTTTACCATAATAAACTGTAGAGCTATTTTTGTTATTTTTAAGCTATTTTTCAATTAGGCTTTTATTTTCTGAGTAGATCATCATATAATTAGGGGGTAATGAAATTGTTCAATCCCAAAACCACAGAACCAACGAAGTAAAAAGAAGTCCTCAAACCCTCTTGATTCTTTCAAAAGAGAAAAAATAAAAACAACCCACATTGATTTGTGAATAAGGTTAGAATAAACAATATACAGATCACATTTGTGTATTTCAAGATAAACCAATCCCCATACATGACATTAAGGACTCAGTTTTGGAAAATTCATTTTTCAGAATTTACCCACTGAAGTGAACTGGCATTCACTGAATGCAAAGAAGGTGTTACTGAAAACTGCTAAAAGCAAGAGATGGAGAAACTGTTTTGGAAAAAAAGTTGTACCACTCTTTGACCTTCACCTTTCTCGAGGTTAGCAGTTGCTAAATAAATACAATATTCAAGAATAGCTAAACACAGTTTGAATTGACTTGTGTTTTGATTTCAGGTTTGTACCAGTAGTGGGAGGTGTGATAGAGGAACCACTGTGACTATAGCATTAAATTTAGAAGAGACTGCAAGAGGGAAGCAGTGCTGCTGGTTGTCTCTGAAATGTGTCTCCGTCACTTCTGCTGTCCCTGTCTCTTCTCTCCGCAGCATCTCTTTTTACCTCACCATCTGTTTTAGTCCTTGGCAACTGCATTCAGTCCCAGGTGTCCCCCTCTCTGCAGCTGGCACAATGTGAGAGCCAAGCACTGCCTGGCACTCCCTAAGCAATAGAGCTGGGGATTAATTACATCCAAACAGGATTAAAAAAGTCCATCTAGCCCTGCATTACTGAGGAGAAAATGGCACAAAAAGAATTTGAACTCAAGCCTCAATTAAAAGGTTACAGTTCTCCCTTAGCAATGAAGACAGTAAGTTCAACTGCAATTTTCAGAAATACTCAATGTTATCAAAGACATTCCAAATCATTCTAGTAATAGAACACTTCAACTCCACTGGTTAGCATAGAAAGGATTCAAAGGCTAATACATAGAAATCTACAACCACACAATCAAATTCCACTGCTTCCTAGCAGTCCTGCTTATCAGGGAATGAGGAAATTGTGTGTTTCACAAATGGGGGAGGGGGGAGGGGGAGGGGAGAAATGGAACCAGCTCATCTGGCACTTGCAACAACAGCATTTATCCCTTTCGAGCCATTTTGTAACCACTGGTTAAAACCCTATGGTAAACGGAAATAAATCAGCAGGAATAATAGCATACTGGAGAAAAACAGAGGAACTGCAAAATTATTTTCCACTTTTTATGATAAATGCTGCCTTTATGTTTGATATTAAGGCAATTGATATTCATCATTTTAAGGACACCATTCAGAATAAATTGTCAGATGTCTATTGTGCTCTTGTATAAAAATGCTAGCTAGCCTATGGTGGTAAACCTTCCTGGCAAATGTATCAAATTTGACTCTAAGTACATTAACACTGATGGATACGTCTTTTCTATTTTCTATATAAAATTAATATTTTGGTTGTTGTTCTTCATTTGGGAAAGTTTCAAAAAAACTGTATCTGATATTTATAATTTCATATAAATTCATTATTAGTACAGACATGTTTTTGTGTGTATATATTTTTAAAATGTTTATTTTGTTGACTTTTACTAGTACCTAGAATCGAATTAAAATTAGAGAGACACAGGATGCTGATGCAGAGATAGATGAAAAAACAGTCATAAAATGATTGGGACAAGACTTTTTTGCCTTTTTTCTTACATAGAGCAGATGAATTTAAGCAGTAGAATCAAAGTAAATAAGCAGATAACAATTTCTGAGAATTCAACAAATGATATATGTGCTCAATAAGTTTTCTTTTACTTTTTTATTAATGCTCTTAATTTACATGTTTAATCATCAAAATTGCAAATTTTGATTTCCAGGATTTGTGAGGTGCCATGAAATAAATTGATAACAGTGATAATCTTGTTCTCTCTTTACTGTCCCTTTGTGTAAGCAGATCCTCAGATTCTATGAGTAATCATATTTTTTTCTCTGCACAGTATGGTGTAACTTTAAATTCCTTACTGGGCCAGATGGATAGATGTGCTGTTATTACTTATTTGTGACTGCTGAAATTTAGAAAAAATATTTTGAAGTTTTGAACATTTGTGATATCACAAATGTTGTCAAGTAATAATGCAAAGAGTAAAATTTAAGAACTTTGAAGTTTTGAAAAAGTGAGGAAACATGGAAAATTTTCTCAAAGAAGAATATAAGAAATTGTGACTTAGATGAGAAAGAGTCCTCTTCCTCTCTTGAAATTTCACTTATTGAATGTATTCATTAATTAATATCAGTAATGCATTCACAGATATAGTTGGTAGACAGACTGAATAACATTCACAAATAGTGTACTTTCTACTATTTTTCCTCTCTTTCCAAGTAGTTCAGTATCCCTTAAAATGATTATATAATTAAGTGATATTTATAAAGTAATATAAAAATAAGTCACCTCCTGTCTCTCATGCAGTCTTCCATATACATTCTCACACAGACATATACTTATCATAGAATCATAGAATCAGCTGGGTTGGAAGAGACCTCCAAGATCATCAAGTCCAACCTTTAATCCAACACCACTGTGATTACTAGATCATGGCACTAAGCACCAATTTCTTTCTCTTTATATAGATACATTTAAGTATTGACAGATGGAAAAGCCATACAGTGTTTCTCAGCAGATGGTAAGTCAGGGTGGGAGTTGCTTAATAATTAAAAAAAAAAAAAAAAAGAAAAAGAAAAAGTAGTTTTAGCATTGCAGTACAAATTGTTGAGGCATAAAATAGGGTGTTAAAAAATGGTTTCCTTGGTAAAGCCAAGAAATCTGGTCTCCTCTGCCTAATAATTATACACCAAAGATTCATAAAGAAAGAACAAACTGTGAAATAGCATTATGTTTCTTTTCTATTTATTGGTCCCAAAATAAATTGACCTGACACATGACACACCCTTAGGACCATACATCCATTTAAAACACTTCTTCCTTACTACAGATGAAATGATATGGGATCAGTCATCAGAGTTACAGAGAAATCACTCCCAGTGTTGAATAAAAACTTTGCTGACTTGATGAAGAACATTCTTAAAACTGGCATATTCCTACTAAATATTAAATACTTAAAGCCAGGCTAAAAGAAATATAAACCACACCCACAGCCATTCACCACTTATGCCATGCACCATTTGCCAAGCAGACTAGGCATCCATCTCTTCCTCAAGTACACAGGGCCAAGGCTACATCCAAGAGGCCTTTCCTCGGGCAGCACCTGACCACACCAGTAGGAAGGACATCCTTAGCCTTGGTAGTGCAGGGAAACTTAGTCTTTATACCACACCTCTGCAACAGTGTTCATGTATGTGGCATTCTCCACTCATAGCTGAAGACACGAAACAAGGTATGTAAGGCATTTCTTACAAAAAGAGAGAAGGAAATGTAATAGATCTTTCTCCTTCCTTTACCCATCTGCCTATAAACTGCTTGTGGCTTTGTGAAAGGAAACCCACCTCATGCTCTCATTTGTCAGGAGTACACTGAGAAATAGTATAACCAGAAAATTCACTTTTGATGTTGAAGTCCTTTTGATGCTGCTGAAACCCCTTAAGCATTCCTTACACTAGGGAAAGGTCTGAATGGTTGAATGCCAAAATCTCTTTCCCTAAAGAGACTTGGCTTTAATTCTGTCTGCTGTCTGTTCTTTTGTGTCAAGAAAATGCTGTATTGTTCCGTTCCTTTGTGTCAAGTGTGATATCTTCAACAGTGTAGTCCAAAACTTTCCTATACACGTCTCAGAACTTTGTTGGTGCCATCATTAACACAAATGCCATTGTCTCATGCAGACAGTAAGCACTCAAACAAACAGACAAGGAGAGAGAATTCTCTTCTCATTGTCTTTGGTCTACCCACACCTGAGCTGCTCATTTCTTTGGATCTTTAATTTCCTTGTTAAGACACTAATTATGCTTTGCATTACAAACCTCAGCCTGTAATTCCATATTGCAAGGTTGCAAAATCATTTCAGCTGTAAGAACATGAAAGTTAAATATTTGTATTGTTGAATCAATGTTTTAAATCTAAATCTAACTCCATTCTCATTTTTGTTTTGTGTAGCTAAATACTTGGTAGAAGTCTGTCAATCATATTGCCTTTTTATTTAATCTTATTTTCTTGGAAAGAGTGTTTGGGTAAGGCATTTCACTTCAGAAAGGGATTTGGCCAGACCCTTCATAACTGCTGGAAGTCCCAATTTGGCATTACATGTGTTCCATGGGTTTAAATTAGATTTAAAGCTTATTAAATACATTTCCTGAATGAAAATGTGCCAGTTTTATAGATAATCTTTATTTATGATTCTCAGTGTAATAGAGATTTACAGACTTTATTAAGAATTAAAATATATTTCATCCCACTAACGTTTTTCACATTTTATTAACTGCAGGACATAATGGCTCTAATAAGATTTGGCATTTAGCATGATTTCCTCCCTCACAGAGAAATGTGTATTTCACCCTTTTCATTGGAGTGTTCTCACCTGACAAATTTGTATGCCTAGCACAAATCATGGTGCTAACTTCTACAGAGTCAGGAAGAGGAAGTGATCTGAAAAGAAAAAGAAGAATGATGAATGGCCAGATCATACAACTCCAGGGAAGTTCTTGAGTCACCTACTTAGGGACGCAGTTCACTGGTGGACTTGGCAGTGTTTAGTTAATGCTTAGACTTGATGATCTTAGATGTTTTTTTCCAACAATTCTATGATTCTATGTTTCTTAATGCACAGCAAGCATTAATTTTGTTTTCTCAGTCATGCATTTTTTCTCAACATTTTTTTTAAAAGAAAGTATTGTGAATACCCCTGTGTCTAGCAAAGTTGATACAAATCCCAAGTAGTTCAGAAAAGTTTGTACTCATAATTCATATGTATAATTCATAATTATTCATAATGTATAATGTGATAACAAAGGGATATTGAATGATTTTGTACTAAGCAAAATAAGCAGAATTAGTAATTCAAATCATGCTTAAATATTATTAAAATATCTTACTGAAACTAAATTTCACATTAAGTTTTTATTTTCCATTTATTTATCTTTTTCCTTTCAAATAATTTCTGTAGTTTGGCCATTCACTTCAGTGACTAAAGACAGTCTTCTGCTGGACAAGTTCATATTCAAAGCCCAACCCAAACAGTTGCACTAGGTCATTGCATGGGAAAGGAAAGATTTAATTCTGCCAAAAAAAAAAAAAGGGCATTTTGTAATGATTGAGTTAACACAGACCAAATACTTACCCACTTCCTGTCAGTCTTTTGATCCTTTTTTCTCTACTTTCAAACAATAGGAAAAAAATCTCTTTGTCATTCAATCCAGACCTCCCCAACACTTCTCAGCCTACTAGCTAGCTTAATTTTTCTGAGCTTGTACAAAAAAAGGTATATGTTTTGTCAGATTAAGGTATCTGTGTTGCTATTTCTATGGACTATGAGCTATCCCAAACAGAGATTAATGGTGCATGTTTTTGGGGAGAAATTACTTTAAGATTGTTTAGTATTGTGGGCATAAAGTCTTTGAAATGTACTGAACATTCTCTATAACTTTGATCTCTTCAGATCATACCAAAAAGATTTATTTTTCACAGTTATAGATGCCTTATTGCTAGGTATCCTACAGTAAAAAAAGCATCTGGAAAGGGAAATTAGGTAATTCTGCAGTATCATTTGAAGTACTACCTAAAACTCACAGTTTTTCTAAGTTTGTTTTCAATTTTGTCTTTGAAATAAACAGTATTTTCAATACATAAACTTTCCTTCTCAAATGTATCTCAAATTTTTGGTTTGTCTGCAGCTCAGAACATGAATGAAAGACTGCAGCAGCAACCTGCTGTGTTAAAATATAATGAGCATAAAGAATTCCTGCAGGTAACTGGGAGTGCACTGCTTTTTTTCCTCTGCTTGATTGCAGTGTAAAATATTATTACAGCTCACAAGCCCAAACCTGTGTCTAATCACAAAGTGAAGTGAGTTCTGTAGTGTCTCAGTAACCTTAAAAATTCACTCCAGCTCTTTATCTCCAGTGCTTTGCAAAATTTGTGGCTACAGCATCAATTCCACCTTCGTATGCAAGAGACATCTCTTTCTTTAATTCACACCTCCTTGCATGTAACCACTGGTTCCTTGAATCTGTCCCTGAATCTTTTTCCCAAGAACCCAAGCTTTTCACCTGTGTTGTTTCTAAGGAATCTTTAATATCACTTGGAAGGAATACCTCCTACATCCTTTGAAAATGCTGCCCCACCAAAAGTTTCTCATCTCACAGATAGGAATGATTGCTCCCAGCCAACTGTGCTCCCAGAGTGAGGTTTGCAAAGCAGAGCCAGGATTATACTAAAAATACCAGCAACAGAGAGTTTTAACAAAAAATTTCTGGTTTTCCTGATGGGCACATTAACAGAAGCACATTGTCATTCCAGGCAACTTCTGAGCAGTTCTGAGAAACTGTTTAAAAGGTATAATGAATGATTGATTGGGAGCTCCCAAATTTCTAGTTAGCTGTCAAGGCCTTGTAAAGTGGCGTGACAAACTGGCTTAGCTTTACAGCTGCAACTCTCATGCGGCAAAACATTCAGCTTTCATTAATTAAACATTTCAAAATTTACTTCAGACAAATACACTGGGGTTTGGTGTAAACTTTAATGTACCTTATGATGCATTTCAATAAAATCAAAACCTGACAGAAGGAAAAAGAAAAATTAGACTTCACAGATATTAATAACAGCAATATTTATTATAACAGTGCCAGACTATGTCTCTCAGTAATTTTTATTGTAGAATCATGTGAACATTTTACGAGCATTAAACATACACAAACACTTCTGCACAAGAACAGTCAGAGATTATCGGGGCAGCTGGCACACTTGAAGTTCAGAAAACCCAGGTGTGGGTCCTTGACTGGAGTCAAGCAGCCTGCCTTGAATGCTGGATTATAACTATTCTCACTCTGTGGAAAGATTCCTCAGCTACCCAGATGGTCCATGGTACAGTTACATTTCATGGCTCCCAAATATGTGTTTGGAGATGAATGATTTTATGACTAATTTGGTGGCATAATATATAACATATTAAAATGAATACACTCCCAAGACTGTTTTTATAGTGTCAGTGACTTGGGCAAGGCTGGATAGAATGCATCCCAAATGGTGTTTTGGCAAGAAGACAGTAATTTCCAGATGGATCGTTTATACCATTTTAATTTTTCTAACTAAACTGCATTCCTACTAAATGAACATGCTGCCGGTATTTACATCTGTAGGGATCAATAGGCCATTTAATAGAGGCACAGGGGAAAGCTATCTCAGAATATCCATCAGGCTTAAATTACACAGAACTATAGAAAAGGCAAAGCCATTTATCTGTCTTTGCACATATAGTGACATCATTCAAAAGTAAAACCCATAAGACGTCATGAGATATAGAAATTAATACAAATACCGAAAATTGCATATGAACCTAAATGTACTCTGATTTAGAAAACTCTTCTATAGTATATTCAGAATAGTGTACATGAATACTAATTTAAAAAAATATTATTAACATTAATTTCATATGGCAGGTTTTAGTTTCCATAATCTCATCTTTTTTTCTGAATTGTAGGAGCTCTCACTCCTCTTCATGTACGTGATGCCTAGAGAAACCTATAATGTACAAAGTAGTTTTTATTGCCATTAACTCCTAGGCAATCATTCCTTGTAAATGGCAGATGTGAAGGGTGACAAAAAGATTATTTGCTCCTTAATTATAAATATTCACTCACCCTCTGGGTCTGCTTCCAAAAAAGAAATAAAGCTTTTACAATTTTGATTTCATCGAAATAAATTATGTGGTTTCACTGCATGCAACAAACATTTACTAAGGTTAACTGTTGTGACTTTTTTCAGGCAGCTCTGCCTTGAGTCAATAATGAACAGAGGCACCTATAAGATAAGCAACTAAATCTGTCGGTTTTTTTAGGCTTTCTGCTGTAAAGCCTCAAAGTACATGCAAGCCTCTGCACTGGTTATGTGAAGGGGTGGGGGGCCACAGTGGAGAAGCCCCAAAGTCCTGTGTGCTGGCCATCAGGAAACACACTGGAGTGCATCTTTCATTAATCCAGCCCCTTCCTTGGGGAGAGGTTTAGTCATGAAATGAACTGCAATGTTAAATGGTTTTATTGCAGAAAGTGGCAAGAGATATATGAGGTCACTTGGAGAGAGGGAGACAGAAACGAGTGCTCAGGCTACACAAGCACATGTAGGCTGACCTGAGTTCAGTGGTTTGAGTTCTCTCAGTCTCAAACAATCCAACTTTCACCTTTATATTATATGCAGTGATTTTTCTCTATATTTTTTGTCTTGATACTTCAGACCCTTGGGCTATTTCAGTACACACTCAGGTAAAAATGAATGCATTTTTACTGAAATGGTTCAAGGCACAATACCCAATATTAATTTAATATGGTTATTACAATTGACTGATACAAACACTTAGAGCTTGTCAGTAGAAATGCCTGATATTTGATTGATTGTTTCTCATGTTTCCATTAGAATGACTGTTCAGAATGAGTCACATAACTTGTTTACTCTAGTTCTTGTCACAACCAAACAGATCACTGTTGTTTGCTTTAAAATGCCATTGTATCCAGTTTATGTGAAGTGTCTGACAGCCTCTACAACCTATTAATGCTGAGAATGGGATCATACTGCTACACTTCATATGAGGGACAGAGCAAAATGGTTTTGTTCCTTTAAGGTTAGTCTAGAAAAACTTGAATCACAGGTAAAATGTTGTACAGATTTCAAAAGAATTGAGGTGTAGAGCAGAGACACAGGTCCATAGGCCTATATCTTGGTGGACCTGCCCAGATGGAAAAGCACATATATCTCAGAACTCTTAGTGTCTCAGACTCTTAGCGTTTTTGCTGTTATAACTGTGATAGCCAAATAAGCAAAAACAGTTTTGTGGGAGAAGAAATCTTTTTTATTAAACTAACAATTATGGAGAATATAGAGTATTGAATATATAGAAATTATTCTTCTTTGGGCTTGAAATAGTGAAATAAGCACTAAATTGTGCTAATTTTAAGGCGAACCTGCTCTGCCACAATGGCAGCTCTGCAGTGAGCCAGACTCCTTCCCAGGCAACAGCACCTGGCATAACAAAACCTAGTTCTGACTAACAACACTCAAGGAGGTGGGTTAGAAAAAAAGATCATAATGATCCATAAGCCCTTTCACATTTAAGATATTAATGTGTTTGGGGTAAAAAAGTCCTGTGATGAGCTTCAGTTTAGCGCTGCACAAAACAATTATCTAAATGGTGTGCCTGCAGATCAAATGAACTTTGAAAAATATTTTTATATGAACCAAAGTGAATCTTTCTCCAGTTTTTTAAAAGCATTAAGAGTAAACTAAAACTTTGCTTTGGGTGAAAGCACACTAATTTTTGGAGGAGTTTAAAAAAAATATATATTTTTTTGAACTTCATTTAAATTAAGCATTGAAATATGACTTTTTTAAACTGAAAACTCAAGGTTGATATTTCTTTTTCTTTGAAGAATTTGGAGAATAATCTTTTAATGCAAAATACAATAAATCAACAGGAAAAAGGTGCTTCAGTAGAAGCACTCCTGCTACAGGACACATAGGCAGTACACATGACTGAGACCAGTGATTTGTCTATGCTAAATCTAAGTAAAGTTTCTTGGGACTACTTTAGAAAAGCAACTTTTTGTACAAATAAAGAGAATCATAACTGTTACAAGAGTGGTTTTGCATGTGTTTGTTTATTCACAGTTACAGTGTTAATTATAAATAAACATCAAATCTCTGCCATCTGATTCCAACCTTTTGGCAGGTCATTGGTAAGGACAGAATCACTGGCACCAAACAGCAAATTCTAAAAACTTATCTCATTCCCAATTTCATACTTCTCCTTATGATTTTTTATCTGTTTTTACTGCACTGTTTCTGTTCATTGTATTTTTGTACTGCTTACCTTGTTTTGGAGCATTCAGGTTCATATACTCTTTTTTGAGAAGCACTGAAGGACATGCTTCAAACATATGGGTGCCCAGGGAATATCCCACACAGTCCATCTCCTTCTGTATGCTCTTCCCTCCGGGTAGAATTTCAGCCTCTGCCTTGAAGATGCAGCTCATCTTCTTGGGACCCTGAGATACTTTCCTGCTTTGAAGGACCTTTCCAGCATCCCTCTGGCCTCACTACTGCTCTGGTCCCAATCTCTGTGTGCTGCTGCTGGGAACTACTGACTGCTCATTCTTCAGCCTGTTTCAAACACCTTTATTCCAAAAGCATTCCCATTGTCCTCCATGATCCCTCCGTAATCCCTGACCACCACTCAGCATAAGACAGTAAAAAACAAACACCAATTTAGGAAAAGGTTTTGTTTCTATTGAATTCAGAAGGCTTTGAGCTGAACAGTAATTGCTGTCTAACCTCTAGTGACTCTGGGCACAGAACAACAGTCAGAGGCAAACCCTGCTCACGGCGTCTTAGGAGGGCAGTCAAAACTGAATCCTACTATCTCAAGGATACAGATAAAATTAGCCAGCCCTGGGGAGATTTGCTAGATTTGTGTTCATAAGGAGAGGGGATGGTTTGTTTTCACAACAGAGGCTGCCATTTCTGCTGAGTCTCCTGCCTTGCCCTAGCCATGGCCTTGTCATTGCAGAGGGACCCAATCATCATGAGTGGTAAAAACGAAAAAGCATTCTGCAGAGACTTGGTATAGGCGAGGTAGGCAGTAGGCAGTTCCTGTAGGCCTTTAGCTTCCATTTTCACCTAACTGTAAAGCTTGAAATTATGTAAAGTGTTGAACAGTGTAACAGAGAAATCAAAAAGATCAAGGGATGCAGGTGGTGGTGCTAGCTGTCATTCTGCTTATGGACTATAGAAGACAGAATTGATTGAAAAATCAGTAAGAGTTTTGACAGTGATCACAAATGCAGATAAAATTTCATCTGTAAGGTTACACAAATGCAACAATGTGCTCAGTTTTGGTACAGCAATAAGCAAGAAAATAGGTGAACAAGCCTTCGTTTTTACTGGTTTATATCATTTTGGAAAACTGATGCAGCGAGGAGTTAAAGGAGTCAAAGGAGTCTGTTCTTTGATCCATGACAGTTAAGAGAGAGAATAAAGATTAAAATGAAGGAATGTCTGAGTGAGACTCTTCCTTTAATGTTAAGTCCCATTTGCTCCTTATTTTAATATTAGTCATCCTATTCTGTATTATATTTCTTTGTATATGGACATATTGAAGTGATCCTCACTAATCTTACTCAAACATACTATTTTTATCTTCACATTATTTTAATTTTCATTCTTTCTTCACTGGATACATTTTGTCTAGAAACAGGTATTTATACTTGCCCATATGAAGAAATTTCTACTCATTTGCACTTTTTATAGTGTTTAAAAAATTGTCTCTAATTACATTTTGTGGAAAATATTTCACCAAATGTATATGTGTCCACTCTTCAGTTTTGCACTTCACTGCTTTCAACTATTTAGAGTAAATAGAAGTTATATTTTACATCATGCACCTTACCTTCCTCACAGTGGGATATAATGCAATCCTAAAAATCCATAAAAGCTAAGTGGGATAGCACCCAAAGCTGCAATTCAGTCTCAATCCTTTACAACTTTTTCTTCATCACTTTATTCAGAACTGTAATGGGAACACCATCTCTTTGCACCAGACTACCTAAGCATAGAATCATCCACTGGGAGAGGCCTAGAATAAAAATTTCAAGACTGAAATCCATTAATCTATAAACGCAGATGACATGGTTAACATTTGTTGAAAAAAATGAGCAGATATATATCAGGCAGGAGGCTGAGAAATAGTTGAAACACTGGATTTTTATTTTTTTTTTTCTTCCCAGACAGTTCTTTTCCTCCTGGTAAGGTGTGGTAATCGTGACCTTTATGTTTTAATGCAACTAATGAACAATCATTGTAATTTTGACTGCACACAAACAAAGCTAGAAGAACTCAGGCAATTATATATACCTTCTAGAAGAAATGAGAATCTTCTACTGCCTTCACCTGGAAGGAGAGAGATTTCAAATTCATTGACTTTTCATGTTCAGAGTTGGCAGTACTTATAACTTCACACATAGACCATGTGCTTTCTTCAGAGAATCAAACCTGCCATATAACTAACGTGTAAGCTGCATTCCAGTAATTTATTGGCATGTCTCTATGGGTCTTTTTTCAGACCCATAGATCAGGAAAATATTGTAATAGAAAAAGTGTGTCTCAGGAAATCAAGTGTGGAGGGGTTTTGTTGTTGTTGTTGTTGTTGTTGTTTTAAGTATAGCCTGCCTTAAAGCTTGAAAATTTTCGATTTAATCTGGAAGGGAAACTGGTCAAAAGAGTCAGGGAAAGATGAAAAAGAGAGCATATACTAATGATCCTTTATGTGTGGGATAGCAACTCCAATTGCAGTGGATTAGAAGACACAATTCTAACACTGCTTTAGTAAAGGAATGAAAATGCTTATGAAGCACAAGAGTACTGTAATCCACCCTGGTTTAGAACTACTAGTTTAATCATCAGTTTCAAGAACATGGATAATAAAGTTAATGGCACCTAAAATAAAAATGTAACACACTCCTGAATGTAGTAGTGTTCCATTTCCATGGGAGATCTTTACTCTTCTAGTCTGAGAAACCGTGCTTCTCTGGAGAGAAAGAAACCTGAAAGTTGACTAGCAGATTTATTTTCCACATTGAAAACTGAGCTATAAATCACCCTTTATTTCCTGAATATGGCTGAATTTCAAAGCATTTTCCAAGCAGGTGTTTCACTTTGCCCCTGTGACATCCACTGTCTGGCTACAGATGCAGAGGATCAGTGCTGGTTCTGGCCTCTCCAAACTCCCTCAGCAACAGAATTCCCCTGGGAACTTGGCCACAGAAAAGTCTGGGTGAAACATGCCCTTCCTCACCTCTTTTTGTTTTCACCCAATGGCTGATCTTAAACGAGGCAATGCAGGTTCAGGAAAGGAAGCATTGTCTCTAGTAGGCTTTACAACAGCAGAGTTTCACCATACAAAAGGAGAAATCCTGTGGAACAACATCCAGCTGCTCTGTACTCAAAACACAATACTTAATAAATAAACATGCTAAAAGAGAGCAAACTGAACTCAGAGAATTGGATGACTCAACAGAATATTTTCTAAAAGTAATAATAACATACTGTAGTCCTCATTACTATGCTTCATTATTCTCCCTGTCTTTTTGGTTTTGTCACTGATCAAAAGAGTAAATGAAATGCTAAGTTTAATGCTATAATTAGTGTGCTTCATTCTACTCCAATTTGTCAGCAGTAGCCCTCATGTGTGACAGGAAATCCTATTAGATTTTTTACCCTTATCTAATGCTTCAAGCAAACAACTTTGTATCTTCTCGCTGTTCCTCATATATTGTGTCCAGTTCCTTCTTCCCTCTTTCCAAAGCCAAAGAAAATTCAATGTTCCAACAGGCGAAAACACATTGAGTTCACTCCTGTCAACCTCCTCATTTCCTTGTATTTGCTTTGCAAAAATCTGAAGCATAGAAACTAAACCTGTGTAAGCCCACAACTGCCAGCAGACAGCAGCTCTCAGCAAAACAAAGCCAATCACTATTCAATGAGCCTGAAGGAACTCATGCTTTTTTTCCCTTTTTCCCTCACCTTCCTGCCAAAGATTGCACATAACAAAATTGTCTTCTCCAAAAAGCAACCAGATTGGCTTTTTGAAGGGGTTGGTGCATCATCATTTACTGTCATAAAAGCTGATTTTATGTTCTGCTGTTTATGGGGCTGGCCCATACACTGTGACCCTGTGACATGAAAATCCATGAGTAGATCACTGCTAGGTGTGCACTGGTTATCTCATGGTTACATGTCTGGGTGAACCAGCACAGCAAGGCTGGGTAGGTGCTGATGGAGATGCTCTGAAGCCATGCCCAGGCAAACAGACCTTGCTGGCTCATCTCCATGTGAATACAGGTCTGGAGCTTCAGGGCTTGAGCTGAAACACAGGTGGGGTCACACAGACATCACCTATCCTTGTGAACATGAAACATTGCAAGCTTTCTTCAGAGATTGCAGCCTGTATTGCTGCAAACTCAGATATATCACACCAATTACAACTCTTCACAATTTAATTATGTTAGAGTCAGAGGGCCCCAGTTAAACTGACAGTTCTGTGCATTTTGGAGATGGACTGAAGGGTGAAGTGAAACTGAGGAGTAAAGTCTGTCCGCCACCTAAGCCATGCATAAGAGATAAATAGGTTGCTGAAGTGAGATCAGTCTCCAGAAAAAATTGCAAGCATATATCATTGTACCAGCCCAAAAAAGATGTGAGGTTGTACTAGAGTTTAAACTAGGTGGTGAGCAGGGCTTGATTGAATATAATTTTAGTTAGAAGTGTAAGAAGAACCACAGGAGCAGAAGAAACACAAAGGAGCAGAAACATAGACCAGAGCTGATCAAGAACTGAAGCAGTCACTTGGTGAGGAAACATAAAGAGCATTGGAATGAAAGGGACTTAAAGCAAAGAAGCTCTGTGCTATTGTTTGGGTTTTGATGCATTAAGAAAATCAAGACTGTTTGTTTACTCTTGGTAAATAGCTGTGATTGCTCCTAAGATGTCTGAGACATAATCAGCTTCTCTTATCATTTGGAAGCAACACAAGGAGCCCTGAAAGACAATAAGCTGCTTGATCAAAAAATCCAATCATATGAAAAGCATAACTTGTCCTGATAGAGTTAGTGCTAAAGCAGCAATAGAGCTACTATGAGGGCTGTTATCTCACTTGCTCTTGCCACTGTCAGTTTGTATCTGTGACTTAGATCTTTTGGCTCCTTAATTTTCTCTTGAACCTTAAATACCAGAAGTGTTTATTTGGGGCAGATAAGCAGTGTTAGGAGAATTATGTTTTTTTCCAGACTTCACCTATGTGTTTGGAATATTTTATATAGCAATTTTGATGCAGCAAAGTGCATTATGAAAATATGAAACCGTGGACTGAAAAAATCTCTTTTATTATTACTTTTAAAAGCTAATAATCCCTTTACTTTTTAGGGTAATTTTAATAAGAGTTCCTAAATCTCAGACCTCACCTAAAGAGACTCCTTTCAAGTGAAAAACAGTGTATGAATATTACTCTACTCTTAATGTGTGTTGAAATGTTCATAGTTCCACAACATTTGGAATCAGTTGGGATTAAACCTACTTTATGACAGAGGGGATGCATATTCTGGCCTCTCTTGACAATATGTACTTAAGTCTCATAATGGTGTACAGGTATTAGAGGCTGAAATTCATTTTTATGAGTTTGCCACTTCATCTATGGAGAAGTTTGTTCCCATGATGGAGACCATCCTCACCATACAGTTACACTACACTTCAGTCATCTTAGAGATCCTTACTTCTGTTGTCAAACCTTCTGGACAACCAGACTGTATGTGCAGCTTCCTGTGCCTGCAGCCTCATGAGAGCAAATGTCTATGGAAAAATCTAACCTTTTCTTTCCCTTGTGAGATGTCTGTCCCCTAGCTTTTGTCTAACACAGGATAAAGGCAGAAATGAGGGATGGGACTGCAGGGCCATTGCCTTCCTGGGATTGTTTTTAAAAACTGTCTTTTTCTCCATGTGCTTTCTCCGTGTGCTTGGTACGTAGGAAATGCGAGGTAGTGGATATATGAGGACATAACAGTTTCTGACTCAAGGAAAATTTACGTCAAATATTCAAGTGGAGAAATATCACATGTTATGAGGCATATTATATTTGAGGTATAATTTCTATATATCTACTTTTTTCTTTTTTGTGACTGAGAAACAGATGCACATAAAGCACTTAATAACATCTCATATTTGAATTAACATTCTTTTCTGATATTTCTGATATTTTTTGACATTTGTTAATAATGAACAAATTGCATAGCAACATAACATAAAGGTAATAGTACCTTAATTTAATGTTGATTCAAGAAAAACATGGCAGGAAGCTCAAGCTTCTTATTCCACTTCCATATCTCATTGGAGTAGGATTTTATCATCCTTTCTATTCTATTCATAAGGCTTGTATAATATATTATCCCTTGTAGGAAGATGCATGAGGCCCTGTGAATTTCTTAGCAGAGTAAAAGGAATTTGACCTTGGCCATCGCTGCTGTGTAGCTGTGAAGATAAACTACTTGCAAGAGACTGAGAGAGATCAG
>JAWWEE010000040.1:43222051-43266614 GCA_035221455.1 Xenops minutus | reverse complement strand
CTGATTACGTGAAGGAATGGTGTGGAATACTTCCTTAGTTATGACATTGTTACCAAGGAAGGCCTAAATCAAAACCAGGAAAACTAAACCACCACAGAAGCAAAGGAAAGCTTACCTTTTGAACTACCTTTTGCCAAGTTGGTGTTGCAGCGGGGGATGGGGGGGCGGAGAGTGTCGGGTTTATCAGCTTTTGTTCTCTGGAATGCAGGCAGGAGGTGTGGATGAGGAGTGTTGCAGGCTCTTTTTTGGCCAAGCTTGGCCAGCTTAGCACCCTTTTGGCCCTCAACATTATGGTGAGGGTAGAAGAAGAAGATAGAACCCACACATGTGTCATGGTGGATTTTGGTTCTCCCCAGACTGGCAGAGTTTCAGTCCCCAGCAGCAAGCAGGCAGGTAGGCGGTTGCCGAAGAAGAGATGAGAGAAGTTGAGGGGGAGAAGTAGGGAGAGATTTTTTGGTTATAGTAACCAGTTCTCTATCTCTTTGCTCTCCCCTAATTTTCCAAAGTCACTTTCTAAGTTTTTATAGCTTTTAATGGAGGTGGTAGAGGTCTCTTGGCATGAAGCTCTATTCAGATGTTTTGCAGATATAGTGATAGCAGCTCTTTTGGCAGAAAGACTCCAACAGGAAGCTCTTGTGAGAACTTCTGGCACGAAAAAACTCCAGTAGGAAGCTTTTATGAGAACTTCTGGCAAGATAGCTGGCAAAGCATTTTTTGGTAGGAGGTTTTGGCAAGCAGAAACAATGGAGAAACATAATTTATTCCATTTCTAGATTATCTGTGTGCCACACACACCCATCCCCTTCCTTACGGTCACCCCGTGGAAGCTCTGTTTTTGGCAAGCTAAAGGTTTAAATTGGCAATACTCATTCTCACTGGTGCTTCCTCCACTACTCTTTTCAGCCACTCACTCTAAAGACCATGCCAGCAAGAACACTTTGGATTCATACATACTGTCAATGCACCAAATTCCCAAGACATTTTTGAAGTAGCTTAGACACAACCAAACTGCATAAGATTTTCTCATCAAGACATTCCACAGGTCCTCACAGCATGTCTAGCAAGACAGTCTAAGTGTTCACCCACTGTCTATTGCCTATGACATGAAATACCATCTTACTCCAAAAGTACCATCATCAGTCCCTATAATGGACTTACTCCACTAGTATGTGTCACGAGATATCATAAATGAGGTTGAAAGATAGTGGAAAGGTAAAGGTCCTAGAAATCACCATGCCATAAGAGAATAAGGCATATTATGTGAAGGACCTCACTGCCAGACAAGGGCATATCTCCATGAACATGAGCTGGTGGTATGTCAAGAGCAACAGCAGATAAATCTAAGGATTCTGGGACCCATACTGGGAAGAGGTTGCCCAAAAAGAGCAGTTTGTCTCTGCTTTTAGGATATACTAATATGGCTGGGCCCAGATGCAGATTTGTAGTCTGATTCTAAGCATAGAAGTGGCTATTTTTCAGCCCTGCAGACAGGTCAGTGTTTGGGGGAGGCCTGGATACTGGATGAGAAGCTTGTGCTTGCACTGTTTACAGAGAGGCCGTATTTGTAGTGCCTTTTTCTCAGCAGCATGGTGGTCTCTTACACATTGTTCACTTTTAATAAATGACTGACCTGGGCTATGTGGCATGCAGGTCAGTCCTTTTAACTGAAAGAGGGTAGATTTGCGTTAAATATTAGGAATAAATTCTTTACTATGAGGTTGGTGAGACACTGGAACAGGTTGCCTAGGGTAGCTGTGGATGCCCAACCCAGGAAGTATTGAATATCAGGTTCTATGGGACTTTGAGAAGCCTGGTCTAGTAGAAGGTGTCCTTGCCCATGGCAGGGGAGTTGGATCTAGGTGATTTTTAAGATCCCTTCAGAACTAAACCATTCTTTAATTATGATATGAGACTGTTACATGAACCTAGAGATTTATCTATGGTGAGAAGAAACTGAAAATATGTGAATTTGCTGAATGGCTCACAGGTATTACTTATGGAGATCTATGTAATGGGATGCTTTATGTTCAGGTCCTCCCTCTGTTCTTTATGTGCTGGTGGTTGCTGGCCACTTGGCATGCTCCATGTCAGAGTGATTCACAGGCTGCCTTAGGATATTCCAATGTGTCTGAAAGGGCATCTCCTCTCTACCAACCTCCTCCAGCCAGACTGTGCTCAGGATGTTCTGGGGAGCACTCCTGGTATCAGACACTGTGAGCACTCCAAGGATTCACTTTGAAATCCAAAGGGAAGCTTCAGGCATACTGTAGCTGTGCAACACGGGCAAAGCCAGAAGCTCTTCTGTTGTCCAAACATCCACTCATCACAGACCAACAGATACCAATCTGCTGTATCTGTGCCATGCAGAATTCCTCTAAAACTTTTGAGACTTGCACTGCTTTCAGTTTGAGAAATGCAACATAAACAATAATGCCTTATCTTGAAAAAAAGGGAATATATTTCAAGTGAACCTTAATATATGTTAATATATATCACCGATAGCTTAAAAAATTAACATTTAGCAAAATTAATGTCTGGTTTTGTTAACTATTTTATTGTTTCTCCAGAGAAAGAGAAATGTTGAAAATAGGTCCTGGAATGAGGGCAGTTATTGAATGGAAAAAGAGCTGATATTTTATATATAGACACATATAAATAAATATTTTCTATGTAATCATTGTTGCAATACCATTCATTTAATTACCCTTACAACTGTTTACATATTAGCAGGAGGAAGGACAAAACGTATACATTCCCTGCATGGTTTTTGCATTTGGATGAGAAGCTGCATCACAAAAGAGCCCCTCACAATCCCTGTGTTTTAGTTGGTGGCTTCATTAAAGCAGAGTGCACTACTTTTCTATAATGAGGAGTGTGTGTTACAAGGAATAGAACCATTTTCTCTATTAAGCAGACTGCTATGAAAAGCAAGAGAACTGAAGTTCAGGGAGACTTATTTTCTTTACTCCTTTGTTACCCCAACACTACATTCCTCTTGGTCACCATGTTAAATCTCAAAAGAAAGTCTTCTAATGACAAAAATTAGAATAGGAGAAAATATACCATCTTTATGCCTGTTAAATTAATAATAAGGAAGAGATGAACAAAAATTGTGATTCATTATGCATTCTATGACAAAAAGAATAATTTATAAATTCCATGTAATGTTATTTCTTCAGTAATAGCAAAATGAATCATCAGCTTTTAATTTTCTGCCATAACTATCTAAACCTTTTTAATAAGAGGTTTGTCTATCTCTTGATGTATCTAGCAATGTCTGGTGGAAGTTCTTGATTTTTAGTTATGACACTAATGTATCAGCTGAAAAATTTCAACAGGTTAATTGCTTTCAAATTCCATTATCTCCTAATTCATTATTGTTATATATTATCCCCTAAAATTTCATCTTAGATGCTACCATATGTCCAACTACATTTCAGCACCTAGACTTCACAGTGTATGCCGCACAGAAATAAGTAATTTACAGCATTTTTGTAATTGCAAATGAATGAATTAATTAATAGCCATCAACCTCAACATTCAGGTATGTTTAAAAAATTGACACTGTGATTAAGCTTGTTAAAAAGCAAACCGATAATAAATAAATTTTGTATTGCAACCTATTATGTATTCTGGATGACCTGCTGCTTGTTTCATAATGCTACATCTTGAATGTTCTTAGTTTCTCTAGGTGTCATTGGAATTTTAAAGACTAGTTAATATGATGCAGTTAATATAGCTCATTATAGAATGAGCTGATATAGAAAGTATCTTCTTGTCTAGAAAAGATTGGCATGCCACTCGTAAACTGACTGTGTATTTAGCTGAGCCACCATTTTGTATGGGATATTAAACAGGATTTGATGTATGTGTACTGTGTGTGTGCCACACAAAAAGGATGAAACCAAGCTGACCAAAGAGAAATTATAAGGCCTGTGCAATGAGGAAAAACACCAATATTGCAGAGATTTTGTCCAGTGTTATGAACTGTACCTTCTCTGATAGTTTACACAGTGATTATAAGAGTACAACTTGAAAGATAGAGAAGACAAGTCATACTGAATGGTTAGTGGGTCTGGGATATGTACCCTGAAATTACTAATATGTTATGTGTTTTTGGCCTTGGATCTTTAAACTGAATCTCTTAGAAAATGTTTCCATATACTTTAATGAGAAAGTGTAAGACTATAGTCTACCTATAGCCATATAGAAACCTTTATCTTACCACCCAACACACATAAAATGGAAGTCTCGAAGATTAAAAATGTTTTTAAATTCTCAGAAAATTCTATTTTTTAAATGCCTTCAGCTTATGATGCAAGTTAGACCCTTCATTGTGGGGAAGTCTAATAGATAAGTTATCCTTAAGAATCAGAGAAGATATCAATATAATGTATTAACATTTTTTTCATTTCTAATATATTCTGTACTTGTGTTATAAATCTCATCACTGAATTATGACTGAGATAAGAGTTTTGTAGCAGACTAGTGTGGGAAGATACTCCTGCTCTAGCAGAACTATTAGTGTATTTGCAAGTGGAGAATTAATAAGCTCTCTAGGGCAGGCTGTGCTCTCTTGTTCTGTGTTGGCATTCTGAATTGCATACTCGAAGCTCAGCTGAAGACCAAAGATTCTTCAGTGCACCCCTGGCACAAGCAATGCAGATAATCCTATTATCTTCCACCTCACAGTCATTTTCGTGTTTCTGTCATCATGGAGAAGTATTTTACATAAGGTGGAATTTATCTTGCCTAATTTTAGCTCTCTAAATGTCAGAAATCAAGTATAAGCTGATTGCTCAAGGCAGACTGTAGTCAGAGCAGAAAGACAGGTTTCTCCATGCAGCAATTCTTCCCACCCCATTGTAGGAATCTGAGTGAACCACCATGATCTGGCAATTTCCATCTCTCTTTCCCTGTTTTGAAATAGGACACTAAAGGCCTAAATATAAAGTGACTGCTCAAAAACATATCTATACCCCTATAATTCTATTTTTGGACCTTCTGAAATGATAAAGGAACTGTATTCCTGTATTTTTATCTTCCTTATCTATTAGTTTTAGAAATAAATTCAGTTTCTTAAAATAAATTTTATTTTCCCTTTGTATTTCTTTTGTGTTTGATAATGTAACTCCAATTCTATTTTTCATCCCTGGAATAGCTGAATAGATTTTCAGTTAGAAACTTTCTTGCCTATATGTTCATAACGTTGAAAACGGACTCCTTAAAACATGAAAAAGCCTTACTAATAATCATCCCCCTAAATCTAAAGCTAGGTCTTAGTTTCAGGCAGTTATTATGCAAGTGAAATACATTATATTTTTGTGAAGCTATACTAGGGTTGGCAGTTCCCACAGTTTGTGGTTTGTCTACTACCTAGCAAATTTCTTAGATTTCACCTCTTGTCACTGAAAGTTGGTTTTCATTAAACAGCAACAATAAAAAGAACTACAAAAACTATTTTCTTTCTCAATTCATGTTACAATGAAAAGCTTGAAAGAATTACCTAAATATATGTCAAGTGTATGAAAAACAGGAGATAAGAATCCAAAATGCATGAAGATATTTATTGTTGCAAGGCAATGTTATTCTATGTACCATAATACTTTCATCTTGAATATTATTGCTGGGAATGTTATTAAATTTAATTCTTCTCTGGAGTCAATGTCAATTTATTGTTGGGAGCTCTTTAAGTGGTAATGAAAGAAGACAGTAAAATTCTAAACAACAGCACTGATCTTCAAGAGCTAAACAAAGATTTTCCAAAAAATCCTAGGGATACCATTGTTAGCTTTCCTCAAAACTCTAGTAGTTATAGAAGGCATAATGGTCTATTTTAATCAAAGTGAATCCCTTTGTTTTGATGGTACTAATGCACTACAGTAACTGTATGATGTTAAGGTATAGCTGTGTGATAATAATAGTATAATAATAAAAGCTCAAAAGAGGAAAGAAATTCTTTCACACTGGAGTGGTAAACATCATTTTTCTTCTGATTTATGATCTCTAGTGAAAGGCCTGGTCCCATGGAACTGAGTAAAGAGTACCCAAGGGTTTCTTTTCCTCTCATTGTACTATTGATGTAATCAGATCTGGCCTTGATATTTGACACTGCAGGAAAATTACAGAAAGGTCTTGTACAGACATTAATTTCAGTTTGACACCTCACTGTCACTTTGTAGATCTTAAAAATTACATTAGGTGCCTATATTTCCATTACAAGAAAAACTGGAATTTCTTGATCAACTTACTTGGTAAAGGTATGTAATAAATGAACATATACACAGTAAAAAGAAAACCAGAAAATATTGTATATAAAAAGAGGACACATAGTGATTTGCTTTGTTTGCAGTCAAGAAAAACAACACCTAGTGAATATATATTAAGTCATGTCATATATTCACAGAAAATTTCTGTAATACTACTTGCAACATTACTTTCCTATTGTCAATGGCAACTGTGGATAAAAGTTGGTTTTGTCATCATCTTTTTTACTTACAGCAGCACATTTTTAAAGTGAGCATTATTTACTCATAATAATCACTCATATGTTTTAAAAAGTGTATGAATAAAATTATGCATACAAAACTCTTGCCAAATTTTCATACCTATGGGTAAAGCACAACTCTGAAAAGAAACATTCTATTAATTTGCGTGGAACTTGAGTCTGGCTCTTGACTAAGCAATTTTTAAGTGAAAATAAGAATTATTTATAATGCCAGGATCTACTTCTTTTCCTTTTCTCTTATCTTTCTTGCCAGAATATATCTGCATTTTTGAAAGAACAGGTTCTCTCTCTTAGAGGATATGTCTAAAATTTATGTTTGTATTTCCACTTGAAGTGAAGGGAGTGGTCAGCGATGCTCGTTGGGATCACCTCCAGTAAAAGAAAAAGTTTCCATCCATTTTCATGTTTGTTTCTTGCCCAATGTGAATGACGTGTTACAATGGTTCATTCAGAAATATTTGGGAAGTGCTTTTAGATCCCCAGTGGATGCTATTCTGGCAGTACAAACTACTCTTAAGATAGACTGAAAAGCCAGTTACATCAGGCTAAAATACTCCATGATTCTATATTGATTCTCTCAAATTTACCTAATGAATTGACTAAGACAAGTTGTCTGCCTCTCTGCTCAATTTCTTACCTGTCTGCTTGCCAGTCAGCCTGAATGCTGTGCCAGAATGCCATATTCTTTCAGCTGCTGAATTTCTATCTGCCTGTGACATCATGTTGCTAGGTCCTCAGGGATTTACAGTTATGAGATGTGTCTAGCTGAAAAGAAAGCTGAAAATGAGATGATTTTCTGTTTGTTCTTCCTTTTCTTTTTAAATGGATTTTTTTTAAAATCACGATTCCTCTTTCACACAAAAAATAAACCCAAACTTTTAACTTTTTATCTCCATTCAAGAATATTATTACTATTACTTAAAGTGAAATTTCTGACCAGGTTTCTGATGAGCTCTAGGTAATACAGCATCATGGGAGAGGCCAATATAAGTCAATCTTTTAACACAGAATCTTAGGTAAGACATTTGAATATCTCATTCTCTACTTTTCTGCCAAAACTTTTGCCTAGTGAAATACAGGAATTTGAAATCCATTCCAGATATCCACATAAGTGGTGACCTTCAAAGGTACTACTTTCAAAGGGTATATTTTTATCAGGTTTGCATGATAAGATGAATCTCATTATATTCTACTTAGTAATTGATTTTATATAAGAAAACTGAAGACTGACACACATGGGTTGAGTTCCCACCAACTACTATTTGTCAAACCATTTTTCAAGGCAAAATCATACTTTTGCAGACAGGACTACATCGAACTCTGTTTAAATTCCCATACATGCAACATAGATCTATCCTTGAATATCCTTGTCTTTCCTGCATCCTCCAAAATTTGAAAGCACCGGGGAACTGTGAAAAGCAGCAATAACTCAGCATGAGAGCTAACAGAATGAGTTTTCCAGTTGAGATTCAGTTGTTCCCCTATTTAACCTTGACAGCTGTTTAAGTCAGTGCAGGAGTAATTTATTTAAAAAAAAAAAAAATATTGAAATGTGATCTTGTAGAAGAAAGTAAAAAACAAGAGTATAGCAACTTCTAAAGAAATGGCCAATTTTCACAGAATAAATATTTATGTGATAACAGTAGTGTTTAAAATGAGAAAAGAGCAGAAATACTAATGTCACAGAAAAATTTCATTCACAGCAATACAAATGCTAGGTAACTCGTGTTTAAAATCAGATGGGTTAGAGAAATGAGAGTGAATTAGAATCTGGCACCACTTTTCAAATGTTTCCCATAATTATTATCGCCTTATACATTCTCATTTTTTTATGTGTATGTCTATATTAAACACCTATTTAAGGTACTAATTACAAAAAAAAAAAAAAAAAAAAAGAAAATACTGATGACAGTAGCTCTGAAAATGGGTTTACATATTTGTATATATACTTGAATGCCAAAATAAGGAAACAGTGACAATTTGGATTGTTTTAAAAAACACACAAGCAGCAAAAGTACAGAATGTTGCTCTATGAGAATGTCATAATTTCTGCAAAAATATATGTCATGGGGAACAAAGAATAATCATTGCATAATGATGCCAGAAACAAGAAAATACCCTGATTCTCTGGCTATCTTTCCTAAAGGGATTAAGAAGTCAGCTTGCCCAGAATACTACACAACAGGCTCTCATTCTTGTTGTCTTATAAACTGAGTCAAATATCATCTGGCATTTTTCCTGAGCTTTCAGATTTAGGTGAATTTCACCAATACAACATATCTAATCCAAACTGGAAAGCCAAATCATGTTAGAAAACATTCTATAATTTTAATTTTATTTTTTTTTACAGCCTTCAAGTCAAAGCCACTTCAGAACACATGTGTTAAGTGGTGCAAATTTCTATGCATCTACATCTTCACAAAATGTCCTAAGTTCCGAGAGATTGATTTAAATAATTTATGTGAGAAGAGTTTTATGGGACAGACCACCAGAGGGAAGTACTGAACACTCTTAAGAGACACAGCATTTGAGCAAGTTTTCAGCCTTGAATGAAAGGCCATATGGCAGGAGGGTTGGATTTGCATCTCCAAGGAAGCTGTGACAAGTGGCAAAGTTTATTTTTTGCCTTAATATTTCTATGGCTCCAGTTCTTAAAGCAAACTTTTCTCCTGAAGAACAAGTTTAGATTTCAGTCTCAAAAAGGAGATTGAATGTTGCTTGTGACCACCTCTGCTATTATTTACATTTACTTGCATGCTGTGTAATTTATTTCTAGATCAGGAAAAAAAGGAACCTGTTGGTCTTAAGAGACTAACATTTTAAGAAAATCAACAATATTTTACACAAGTCTTCCACAAAAATATTTTTTTATTTATTACCAAAAGAATAAAGGGACTGCACAGATAGATCAGCCAGGGAGATTAAGCAATTACATGAATTCAAGCAGAATACAGTACAGAGGGGTCCATGTGTGTGTCCCAGTGTCAGAGGAGGGGCAGAGCATCGTTGGTCATAAGTTTGCCAAGCTAGCGAAGAGGACTTTAAACTAAAGTGGCTGAGGGAGAGTAAACCTCAATCCATCCCACTACTACCAGTTTTCCATCAGTGCCAGCAAGAGATCCCCAGAGCCTGGAAAAGGATTGCAGGTCAGCAGAAGAGTGTCTAAAGAGCAAGACCAAGGACTTCCTACCACTTCAGCCAGCAAATTAACCCCAGCAAGAGTTCAACTTAAATGCTCTTATGCAAATACACATGAAATGGGCAATAAAAAAGCAGAGTTAGAGATATATATGCATACAGGACTACAATCTTATTATCATGGAGTTGTGGTGGGGTGGTTCCTATTACTGGAGTGTTGGAATGGAAGAAAAGAGGCTCTTTAGGAAGGATAGGCAGAGGATACGAAAAGAGGGTGTCACCCTTTATGTCGACGGACAGTTGGAGTGCATGGAGTTCTGTCTTTGAATGAATGAGGATCCAGCTGAGAACTTAGTGTTCAGGATTTAAAGGAGGACATTATATGGAGTGTCTGCTACAGATCTGACCAGGAAGACCAAACGGTGTTTGGACAGACAGGAGCCACCTCACATTCACAAGCCCCTGTCCTCATGGGGGACTTCAGTCACACTAGTATTTGTTGGAGGAGCAGCACAGAAGAGCATAAATAACTCAGGAGGTTCTCAGAATGCATTGATGACAACTTCTTTATCAATGTGACAGAAGAGTCAAAGAGAACAGGTGTTATGCTGGTCTTTGTTCTCACCACCAAGAAGGCACTGGTGGAGAATGCAAATCTTAAAGGCAACCTGGACTGCAGTAACCATGAAATAGTGGAGTTCAAGATCCTTAGGGCAGTGAGGAGGGTGCACAGCAAGCTCACTCCTCTGGACTTCAGGACAGCAGACTTTAGGCTCTTCAGGGATCTGCTGAAAAGAGTGCCATGCAGTAAAACCCTGTAGGGAAGAAAAGCCCAAGAAAGCTATTTAATGTTCAAGAATCACCTCCTCCCATCTCATGAGGTCATGCTGAATGGGGGTTTAAGCAACCTGGTCTAGTGGAAGGTGTTCCTCCATGGCAGTGGGGTTTGAATCTAGATGATCTTCAAGATTCCATCCAAACCATTTTATGCATCTATGCATCCAAAGGCTGGAAGAAACCACTGCTTCTCTTCATTGAGTTCTAAACTGTGCTTTGTCTGCTCATGCAACTTAATCAGAAAACCTTTGAAGGGCACAACAACTTTATTGATCCTAAAAACTTAACAGAAACCACATTATTTAGTTGCATATGACAGCAGATGGCACTCTATTACTATTGGCATGTACATGTATGATTGCATATATGTATACATACACAATGGTAAAACATGTTTCTTTCTAAATAATAAGGCCTTGGAAAAGTCTAGGATCTGTGACTATGGTGCTATTTTCTCTCAAAAAATATTTGAAATACAAAGTTTCTCTATGCAAGATTTTAGAAACATTTTCACAATGGAAGGAAAACAAAATCCATTTCTAATATTTTGTTTTGTCTTTTGCAATCTTTCCATATAATAAAAGTCATCTTCCCTCAAAATAAGGGTATAGTTCTTCATAGATGAAAAAAAAAAAGTTGTTCATAGGTGTGGGGGTTTTATGCAATCACCACACTGGAGTATCTGCTCAGTGTTTACCAAAGATTCCAAAAGGTACCTAACATGTTAAGACTCTGTTGAAAAGAGGAAAGAGAGGAAATAAGAGATTATCCATTGCAGTCTTATTAGCATATGCAAGAAATATGATAATAACATTGTATGAATTCTGTCTCCTCAACTTGAAGTTTTAGCAATTTTTATTGTCTCATATAGAAGAAGAAAGAAAAATAACTAACAAATTTAATAAATTATTAAAACTGGAGAAATCTAAGAGAAGAAAAATAATTATTCAAGCAAGAAGCAAGAGTGGCAGTAAAAGAACAGTATGACTTGCAAATAGATTGCAACAGGATATCAAATTACACTACTATTTTTGACCATAGTGGGGGGTTTTGCTTGAAGGAGAACTACAGTGTTAAAGCCAAATATTCATGCAATGCATATATTTGAACAAGCAAACACTTGAGTTTGGAGCACAGTTTGTAATTGGAGGATCAGACCTAGGTTCCTTTGTAATATAAACAGTCCCGGAAGAGAACTGGACAGTTCTTACAGTAGCTGTGTTAATGCCAAAAAAATAAAGTAACCTCAGGGGTGACTAGTAGAAATATCTTTTGGTTATTCAGGTTTTGGTTATTATGTTTTCAGGAATCTTCCACTAACCAAAGATGATTTAGCAGCTTGTCTTGAAGCACTGAAGAGTAAATTCACTAAGATCATATTCAACAATAGGACTCAGACCAATTGTGATTCACATCTAGGGGCATGAGGATGCATACTTTCATTTAGATACATGTTTTATTTGATCCATAGTTAGAGAAGAACATTTGAGACTGTGCTGCCTCTTATTAAAGGCTCAAGAGTGACACTATGGAGGCACTAGGTCAGACATTATAATTACAACAGCTCCTTTTAGGGTGATACTGCAGAACCAGCAGCAACTAAATGCTCTGGACATGCAATATGGATCCTGAGATCATCTGTTATGTCAGGAACCATCTGCAATCAGATCTCAGTCTTTCTCCACATTACTAAGTAATGCCAGGAATAAGATATATATGGTAGTTGAGAACACACTAGACTTTTCTCTGCTGCCTGACCTGATGCTTTGATGGAGGCATACACACATTTAGTTAGTTTAGGATCAGAGCTACTGAATGGTTTGATTATCTAGTCTGAGCTGGAATCCTAAATTTTTCTGTAGTGACAAACAGTGATTCTGTTTGTGTCAGTTTAGTTGCTCTCTAATCCCACAGATACCCACCTGATAGATGTGCAGCTCTTTGTATTGATTTAGATGAGAAGCTTGATGCACAGGATATGGCTGGGTCTGGTACTTCTCCATATGCGTTTGTCAAATGATATAACTCAACAAGCTTTCTCCCAGCATCCCTAAGCAAATCCGGATAGGAACAACAAAAAGACAAGTGTAACTGTTTCTACTGTCTCATATCATTGTGCAATTGCTGTAATATTCACAACAAAATGAGAAACTTCCTTTTTTGGGGGACAAAAGCACACTAAGAAAATATTTTAATTCTATGTGCTACAAGCCTGTTGTAAAAGTGTCCGGATTTATCTGGAAAGACATTTGGGGACAAATAGAAAAATTCTGGACCCTATCTGATGGAACCAAGCTGTAGAATAATAAAAAACTAAGGATCAATTGGATTGGAAAATTAATGGGTAAAAAAAAAAGCAGAAATATGTATTTGGTTCACAGCTTAATGGTTAAGACACTGGCAACAGAACATCTGAATCCTGACAATCCTTTTCCAAACAGACTTTACATGGTGATTTTTCTTTAAATCTTTATAAAGCTTCTGATCAAGACAAGGAATCTATATAACTGCTTATAAGAAAAAATGCAGAAAAGGAAGCCTTGCTTTGTGTTGTGTCTTACCTTCTTTATAGAACAATAAATCTTACATTCTTTTTCACAGCAAGAATGCTTCAACTGGAAGAGCTGAAAACGTTCCCTCTTTCTCCTTTAGTGCATTAAAATGTCTATAATGGTTAGGAAGCAATAGAAAATACAGGTGTGTATCCTGTTGGGTAGATGAGATCATGAAATAAACCTTTCCCTGTTTCTAGGATGAGAGTTCAAATTGTATCCTCAGGAGAAATTTCTTATTTAGCTGCCTTTTAAGAAAGTCAATTTCATAATTTTTTTCAGGAGTCTGTTTGACTTGTGTGTTGGATACTCTGTAGGATGGCTCGTGAAATAGCCATGACCTACCCAGGGACATAAGAGGGGAATGTATCTGGATAATTAGGGACATGTTCTTACTGTGTGGTAACCTCTGAGTTGGGCAGGACTTAATTTCAGTTTTGAACATAGACACCAAACTTCATGTTCTACTGGAGTGCAGTCTTTTAGACCTTTCAATAGTACATGAGGCCTTGATTCTGGGAGACTGAGGGTCTAATCCAAACCTTTTGTAGTCAAAAGTCATTGACAGCAATGAATTTTTGATTCAGCTCAAGCCATAATACCTCTTCTCTAGTACATGAAGCATTTGGAAAATGATGGTGAAAATCACGATGGTGAAAATCATGCTTGTTTTCCTCTGCTACACTTGTTCCCATGTCCTATTTTCAATCTGCATTCTGCTTATTTTCAGCAATTCCTCCTAGTGTGCGATTCATCTGGCTTGGCAACTTCTCTGTGTGCAGTACAGTTCAAGAAGGAAGAAGACAGAAGTAAAGGCATGTTTCCAAGAAAACAGATAAACTGCTTTGGTGTCACTGACTTGGCAAGTAGTTTAGTCATTCTAAAAGACTTGTATTCCTGACTATTTTTCCTTGTCTAGACCAACAGACAGCTGCACTAGCCTACCACTTCGAACATAACTCAGTGGGTCTTCTCTTCCCCTGGGTGTAGAGCAATGAGTTTAGAACACATTTGGGAGTTTACTATTTAAATGATGCAAAGTATTCCAGTGTTTTAAGGCAGCATGTAAAGCTGATTTAGGGATTACTGTTATGTGCCTTCTCTTTTTTTAGATACACTAAGTATTTATCTATACATTTAAACCTTTATCCAGACAGAGAATAGGTAGGTAGACTAGATGATAGTGAACTAAAGATTTTCACTGTTTCAAGCAGAAAAAACAACATTATTCAGCATAAAGATTAAGAGGAATTTAGCAAGCTTTTGGCATGAAAAGGTTAGCTAGAAATCAAACTTTTTTTAGGATTCAGATATGATGAAAAGAATTACATAGTATAATCAAAACAAAAGATGGCAGGTTTATATGATGATGATATAAAACTCATATAGCTGTGTGTTGCAAAGAAAAGGAAGAACGTTAGTTATAATATTTGATGGGCCTGAAAATAGGAGGCAGCATTTCCTTTTTTGCTTAGTAATATTCATACATGTGCTTATAGCTTACCTGACAAAAGCAAGAAATTTCTTTGTCCAAAGATACACAAGAAAATAAACAAAAAAACCCAGAGTAACAAAATTTGGTAAGGTTTACAGTAATATATCACATGATTACTAAACTAAGGTGTCTATAACCATTCTATTTAATTTCCCTTTCTGTCTCTCTTCCTCCCACTTCTGATTGAGAATGATTGGTACAAGTTTAAACTGAGAAACTAATGACTCAAGGAATCACAGTACTAGGTCTTGAAGACATCTCATTTGTGCTATTTTTATTTTAAGTGCATCAACATCAGTGAAGATACCTCTGATGTATAATGCTGCAACACAACTGATATTTCAGTCCAGGAATCTTCCCATGCAAACAATGTGTATTCCATTTTCACATATTTAAATAGTCCTGGTTAAAGAAATGTTGCTCTCATGATGAAAAAACAAGTCGTGCTTGAGAATGCAAAAATTTTTCTAGTAAATTTGAGGAAGATCAGAAGACACAAGGAAACAGCTAAGAAACTCTAAAGCAAAGGGAGAAAACTAATTTGAGAGCCTACTTTTTCTTTCTTTAAGAGGTCATTCCCCCAGAGTGAGCACACGTTAAGCTGTACTGAAAGGTACAGCAGATAGGTCACTGACTGTGGGATATGAGTTATTAAATTGTAAAATATTAATGGATGCCTTAACCACTTTGAGCTATGCATGACTGAAATCAGTGGATATACTGAATAAATGTAAAAGGCTCAATAGCTGTATTCACACTGTCCTGCATGAATGCCTTCAACTCTCCCCTCAAAGCCAAATTCCTGAAGAGCCTGTGCTGTCTAACCGTGGAGTGAATGTCATGGAGAGTGCTGCTTGATAAACCCAGGAAGTGCCAGGAGATTTTCTTCCTATGTGAAGGATCTATAGGATACAAACTCAGGCCTTTGGTGGGAATATCCTTTCATCTGCCAGTACAACCTGAAGCACAACACCCTAATGACTTATATGCCCCCAAGCCATGTTGCACAGTATTGCTCTGTGTGTTGGCTGACATGTACAGGCTTTCACAGGCGCTCTTCCACCAGCAGAGATAATCCCAGAGCCTCAGGAGTCTGCAGCCTGCCTGGGCACACCTCAGTAGCAGCACCAGACTTCCTTCACAGGTAGGAAAGAGTGTACCCTACACCAAAATTTTGCAAAGTTGACTCATAACCACCATCTATGTTTTTTCTGTTATTTCTGTCACAAGAACAGAGTATTGCCACTTCTACCATACAAAGACTCTGTTTACCTAGAAATTTGGCAGAAAGTTGCCACCTTTCAAGTGTATTCATCCAGCAATGTTCGGGGCTCTGAGAGTGTGTCCCTGACCTCTTCAAAGGAGCGCTATTTGTATCAGGTAAGAAGAGCACTTGTCTGTCTATTTTGGGACAGCCTGATTATAAGAGGAAGGAGGAAAGCAGGGTGAATCCCTTAACTGTACTGTACAGCACATGTCTGAACCTTCGGTTACCTAAGGAGAGGCAACAGAAATAGTGCATTCCTGGAATTGCAGGACTCAGCTGACCCTGGATTTCATATTAGCAGTTTTTCTTCTGTTGGCCCTGAGAAAAGATTCTTTCTTCAGGATGGCTTCAAGCATTGCACATGTACCTTGGGAATGGAAGTTGGGCTACATGGTAAAAATGCCTCTACTCAGCAGTTGCTCATCTATGAGGCTAAGATGTACCACTTAGAGGACTCAAGGGACTTCAGTACTTCAGACAAGAATGACAGCTAAGTGATTTCCTCTAAAATGTCCTCAAAAAGCAAAGCATCAAACCTGCATGACATACTCTTATCCTGACAAGTCTATGACAGTATCAAGAAATAGAAACTATGAGAACTCTACAAAGGTCCCTGTAGATGTACGCATGAGACACAGATAGGACGAATAGACACAGCTGCAACGTACATATGTAGATGACAGAACAGCATGAGAATAAACATTAAGGCATTAGTATCAGCAATCTTCCAAAAATACTTGTTGACTGTAATGCATACAATTATACCAATTTATCTATATGAAGGGAAGGATTTCATAGATGGTTTTCAGGCTAGCACCTAATGTCTTTTGAATAAAAGAAAAATCTTTTGAAAATATTAGCCAGGTGACCGCATCTTCTGGGATCAAACTGAAGAGTGATTTGCGATGCATTTCACAAATTCATTGGCTGTAAGCACTCCTGATCAATCAGCTTGATTCGTTATTGATGTAGCAACAAGTGGAGGCTCAAATTTATCTACTGCTTGGCAAAAAGAATCTGAGAAAAAATTAAGGGCAACAAATGTAAGACAAGGGAGAAGATAAGAGAGAGTGAGTCCCATTTAACACTTATTTTTAAGAATTTATTCATGCACTAATAAACATGTAAGAAAACGTAGTACCTGATGAATGAAAACTACCCAAGTCATGCCCTCTGTCCTTTAATATGATACTTGGATGAAGGCTATTAACTCATGCAAAATCTTATTAAAGCTCTGTTAAAGAGATGTTGAAGAGATAGCGCTACTAGGATTAGTAGGTTATAAATGTAATGATGCTCTATAGTGGTCTTAAACTACAATCAGATATTTAATACAGTCATTCCTTAAGAAAGTGTAAATGGAATAATTTAGTGCACTCATTCATAGTTTTACCAGCTATTGTTTTCTTAGAAATGCTTCCTCTCTATATGACGAGCTTACTCTGAAGGGGAAAACGTTGGTAAGATTTTACGGCAACCAAGATACACTACTTGTTGCAAAAGTCATTAGCAAAAGGTTGTCACTCTGCATTCACTTTAAATGCCCACTTTTGAAATATTCTGGAATTCTGCTTGCGTTTTTGAAGAACCTGTCACTATGTAGTTTCAACAATCAGACATTTTGCTTGCCACTGTATTTGCTTATTTACATGTCAAATTGTAGCACATTTCCATTCAAAACACCAGTAATTTCCCTGTAATTATTCATATCTCCAGCAACAGAAGCTACTGCAAGGAAACACAAAAGATGTCTAAAGTCTCCAGGATATTTTCTCAATCATGGCCATAATCTTAATCACAAGGACAAAAAACTGTAAAACATGAACAGGAAAATAAAGAGAAAACAATACAGCTTATCTTGCATAATGAAGATACTAGGCCTAGATAAGCAATGTGTTTAAGAGTGATTTTGATTTGTTTCTAAGTGAACACTACTTCTTATGTTCCTTAAGGAAAAGCAAATTCCATCTGTAGCTAAAGTAACAAAGAACTTTCTGAAAATAGTGGTTATATTTAACAGTATTTAAGAGCTTGTGGCTTTGTTCAAATTTTTTACAAATTCTTAGCTGAGACGCTTTGTTAAGCTAGGAAAAAAGAGTGTTAGAGCACAGTACCAGGAAATTTGTTTGAAGACTATTTTCAAATGGCTATTTGAACCTGTCACATATTTATGCTTAAAGAGCACATAACCCAATTTTATTTTCTTTTAACAGACAATCTTTGTTTCTTTATACTAAAGACACTATGAAAGAGCTTTTGCTTCTCCCTTCTAAAGACTTTCATTCTCTGCTATTATTAAACCATAACAGTATCAGTAACATCATGTTAGTTTTATGGAAAGACTCATTAACAACTTTTTTTAGCAAAATTCACATCTCTGCTGATTAAAGTCAGAAGAGAGACAACAAGGGATGTCAACAGAAATGTTTATACATCCTTTCTTTCCCAAGTATGTATGCATGCATAGGTGGTAAAAGGACATAAACAAAGTTGTTTTCATAAGTGCAAAGAAAAATCACATGTGCCTGTCACAGATGAACTTTTTTTGGAAACTCTTGAAAAACAAATATGCAGAAAAAAATCTAAATTTTACATTATAGAAAACATTTCTCATTGCCACCTGCCTTCCCTAAATCTGTTTTGTTAATATGTTAATAAATGTCAAGTAGATTAAAGTTATTATACTTTAATGCTACAGGACTTTATCAGAATGGTCTACTTTCTTAATAATTCTAAATAAAATAGGATTGGTCTTTTTCACTTGTCTTTTCTTTCAGACACATGGTGTGGATGCTGTTGTTGGGTTTATGTGAAATGGTAACCTGATTTTCACTACCACAGGCTACATCACATTTCTTAGGTTTTAGAGGCAGTAATGGAAAACAGTAGGTTTACCATCCTATGTGGGTTTGGAGGGGAGACAAATCTTCTCTGGAACACAAATATAGTCATAAAGGGAAATCTCTTAAATCAGTACTCCTCATTTACCTCACCTGCCTTGCAAGATTGGCATTGGGGAGAAAAAATTAGAATCAGTTTGTATTATATATAAAAGCAAATCAGCATGACCAAATAACATTCACCTAAGGGTCCAAAGATGCCTAGATAGAAAATTGTTGAATTACATGTTTCACAATTTATTTCTTATTTTCATGCCATCTACTGTCAAAGGGAACAATGATAACACAATTTTTTTTTTTTAAAAAAAAGGACTTCAAGGAGGATCACAAATGAAGGAATATGACTTTCAGTCCAGGTCAGTTAGTAGAAATTATATTAATAATCAAGCAAACAAACATAATGTCACTGATGAGATTCAATCTTCGAAGAGTAAGTTTATGGCTCTCAGATTTGAGAGGTATGAGTTCTTTCAAGGAAGTAATCATGTAGAGAAGGTTTTCCAACTAACCCTTCTTAGATTTTCAAAAACTGTTGCAATGTTTTTCAAAGAAACTAAGCTGTCATATGGAAAAGTAGGAAGTTGTCTTGTGGATCAGTACTTGTTGCAAAAATAAATAACAGATTACAGCAATAAAGGTTCATTCTTGAAAAAAAAAATAAAAAAGAAAAGAGGGGTGTTCCATGTGGAACTATCTTGGGGACCCGGCCACTTTGCTCATTTACAGAGAAGGAACTGTGTATCAGTTTTTTATTCTGGCTTTTCTGAAGCTGTCAGTGCACTCAGGTCATATGCTAGAACAGGGAGACTCTCCGTGCTTTGTAATAAACATGGTGAAAGAAAGCTGTTTGAGTTACCACTTGAAACCCGAGCTACATTCAAGGTCACACCAAACCTGTAAGTTCTCCCAGGATTTAATGGGAATAAAATCTCCATTTTAGGAATCAACAGCATTTGGCAACATGCTTAGTGCCACAAGTCTTACCTTTATGATTACTGAACTACAGAATAGGTACACAAATATTAACAGGAACACCTTACAGAAAGTTGTGAGATTTTCAAAGAGTAATGTCAATAGTTAATTTAAAATCAAGCTGGGTTTTACTGGCAATTTTTTAACTTCAGAAATTCATATAGAAATCTGTGTGGGTAACACTAAATATAGTTTTTTTCTAATCTTATTTTTAAAGTAACTATCTTGAATTCAAGCATTTGTTGAATGGAAAGACTGCTATTGGAAGGAGGATGTCCTTTTCAAGGGATAGTGGTCAGCTCTAAGCATTAAATCCCATTTAAAAATTCTCATTTTATCTGGGAGTCAGAGTTCTGAAGACAGAATTATGACACAATTTGGACTGTAAAAAACTTTGCTGGGAGTTTTGCAGATTTGTCTTAGAACACATAATAAATATAAAAAGCATGAGGTAGTATCTTTGCAGATTTGGAGAATTTTACCTTACCTCATCTGATAAGTTTTATACCATAGTCAAAATCACACAGGGAGTAAAAAAAATCACTGTGCAACAAGACCAGGATACAGGAGAATGCAGTGATTCAGGAATAATAACCATAAATATTTAATGATAATGATAAAAAATGCCATCTCTTCATAAAGCATCTGAATACTGACCTAAAGGTTATTGCCACTGCTAGGCACTAATGCATCAGCTAAGGCAGTGTCTCCACTGATGAATGCCATGAAGTAACTGAGAAGGCAGACAGTACATCGATAGCTGTAGTCTTTACCAGTCTGTGGTGCTTTGACCTTGGCTGAATAGCTGGTGTCCACCCAAACTACTCCAAACCCCCCTTGCCCAGAGGGAAAGGAAAAAGGAAAAAAAAAACAAAAACAAACAAAACAAAACACAAACAAACAGCTAAGAATTCCTGAGTAGCAATAAGAGCTGGGAGAGGTCTAATTATCTTCACAGGCAAAACAGACTCAGAGTGGTGATAATACTTAAATTTATTGCTAACAGAATAAGAACTAAAGACTGAGAAATAAAGCAGTCTTAAAAACTCTTTCCCCCCACCCCTCCCTCCTTCCATGTTCTCCCTCCTCCCTCCAGCGGTGTGGGGGAACAGGGAATGGGGGGTTGTAGTTTGTTGTTGTTTCTACTGCTGCAAACATGAGTCCACCCCCTTGGGTAGGAGTTCTTCCCAATCTGCTGTCCTGTGGGTTACTCCTCCATGGGTTGCAGTCGGGTCTCTGCACCCCGAGGGTCCTCCATGGGCTGCAGGAGTACAACCCACTACACCATGGTCTTCACCAAGGGCTACACGGGAGCCACAGCTCTGAGTCCTTCCCCTGCTTCCATGCGGTCCCTCCTCCCCCTCCTTCTGCACTGACCTTGGTGTCTGTGTTGTCATCCCATGGCTGGAATTTCTTCTGCGCAACACTCCTTTTATTCTTAAATACCTTAACACAGAGACAGTACTACGATTCCTAATTGGTTTGGCCTTGGCCAGCAGCAGGAAGTCCCTCCTGGAGCCTGCTATCATTGTCTCTATAGAACAGGGGAAGCTTCTTGCAGCTTCTAATAGAAGCCACCCTTGTAGCCCTCCCCTACCAAAACCCAGCCACAGAAACCCACAACACAGTCAGTTAGGGGTCCTCTGGGCCCCGCAAATGTTGCAGAACAAAATTTTACCCAAGGTTGCAAAATCAGTACTGCACTGGAAAACCAGACCAAAATGGTTTGCAAGTCTTAAAAAAAAAAAAAAAAAAGAAAGAATAACTTTTATCTTATTTTTACTACTTTTAGTTATTGCAGCCACATTCAACTTTCCAAATGAACTTTCCAGACTTAAACAGGGTTATCACTCAGGGCTGACTTTTAGAAATGCTGAATTTATATATCTGTCAGTGGAAGCTGGGCACCTGCAAGAAACCAGATGTACATTTGCCTACCGTACAGTCATCGTTTTGGTTACTCTGATGAAATCTGGTTCCACATAAGTCAAAGATAAGTGTCATTTTTGGCTCAGTAGGACCAACATTCTTCAGAGACAAAAAAAGCTCCTTCAGTCCCTAGGTATCCCTAGGTATCTTATTTTTCAACTTGCACTGCTTTAACTTTGCATGCATGTGTTCATTGTTACCCATTTAAAGGAAAACACGGTTTTAAAATTTGATTATATTGAAACAAATAAACTGAGGCCAAGTAACTACAAAGTGGCTTACTGCTCATATTCCTGGGGCATGAAAGGACTAAGCCATGCCTGAGGAAAGAGTGTATGTTTTCACACAGGACTTTTCACATGTGTGACTGTAGTGCTCTTCTAGTCTACGCTGGTAGATGTTTCCCTGGAGTTCATGGGTAGGATCTTTCATACCTAACTCTAGCTATCTTAAAGCTATTTATTCTAGATATTTATGTAAGAAAAATATCCCAGAATATAACTATAATAGCAAAAGTTCAGGTTTACATATCAGTTCTCTAAAAGCTGCTTTAAATGTCATTTCATACAACTGACCATTATCTCTGAGTCACCACTATAAACCTTAAAAAGTGTTTAAAAATAAATTACATAGTGCACATTTTTTTATAACCAAAATTACCTGCAAGGATGATTTCAGTGAATCAAAGGACAGCAGTTTTCTGCTGGGAAAATAAAAAAATCTGCAGCTTATTGAAGTTGGAAATAGGTATTAGAACCGAAACAGCCAAAAATCTATTGCAAAGGCTCCTTTGAAAATGTTTGGAAGCATCCTAAAAGTGCGTTTACAGTAGAGGGTTTACAATAAATCCCACAGAAGGTGGATGCCATTGATTATTGCTACAGTAGCAATTTGTCATTTTTTGGTTAGAGAAAGATACAATTTTGCAATTTTCTGTGTACCTTTTTAGTTGTAATGTTAAATATTATTAGATTTTGCCATACCGATACTATCTGCAGTTAAACATTTGTTTCACGTTGCATACAAATAGAAGAATGAATAATACGATTTATCCATAGAAGAAATATTATGTGAACAAATAAGAGCACACAAACCCTGTAATTCCATAACAAATAAAAATATCCTATTTACTTTTCATTCTATTTATTTGTTAATATGAATCACTTAAGTAATTCATGGCTGGGACCCAAAATAACTGGAAAACACAGGAATTTCAGACTTCTAGTAAATCAGAACTAAAAGTCTCAAAGACATCAGGTACTGAAAATTCTGTGATATGTTTGCAATGCAATGGAGTGGAAAACTTTAGAAAGGTAGGAAAATGAAACAATAAGTTTGGCTGCATTGCTATTGTACTGAAGGAAAACAAATTCTATGTCTTGGAGGCAACAGGCAGTCAGTAGCTATAGATCAGGTGTGTTTTCATTCAAATGCAATTTCTAAGTAAAAAAAAGAATGTTTTGCTAACCTCTATTTAGAGGGTCAAATCTACATCTAGTGAAGTTCTTCCCATTGTATGTTTGATTGTCTTCCATGACAAAAATGAACCATTGATTTTGGGAAGATAACAGTTTTGTGCGTGGATTAACTAAAACAAAATATGGATAAAGCCCAGATCCATTAAGCTCAAATACGATCATACATCTGTCTTCAAAACTTGTACCTTCAGCTCCCCTTTTTCTCACTCAGTACACAGGGTGGCCACAAGATGTCATAACTTCAGATTTCAATATCAGTGTTCCCCAGATGATTAAACTCCTGACTGTGAGTATCAACAAAAACATCACAGCCATTACACAGCTGACCACCTAAGCAGCTGAATATGGACCATCCTTCTCCATCAGTCCCTAACCCAGCAGTTGTTTCCAAGCACATCTACAGACATGCTCTGTTCAAGGATAGGGGTATTGTATGCTTTCTTTACACTATCTGCCTGAAAAGAAAATAAAAATTGCTCAATAGCCTGTGGTTTTAGCTGTAGTAGAAAGATTTAGGAACCACTCCTAGACTATGGATAGAGGGACTTCTTTCTAGAGGGACTACTTAATGTGAAATGCGTGGACAACCCTGAAATCAAGAACGGGCGACTTCTGTCTATGAAAGAAAGGCCTTGTCACAAAGCTGTAATATCACTGCCTTGATACTCTTTATGTCTGCTGAAATACAGCAGCCCAGCTCCAAGAAAATGAGTGAATGCCACCCACCATCCAGTCTTGCCAGAAAGATGTGTCTTGTGTACATTTCCATGGCTTGGGTTTTGAATTTTCTCACAGAGAATTGCAGGCAGTCTGAACTGGATGAGAATAGAGTTAACAGCCTAGATAAGACACATTTCTCTTCAATGGCCTCTGTGCTAGAGAGCAGTTCTGAGCATATCTAATTCACTCGTCTAGAAGTAGGCACTGTGCAGCATTTGTCACTAATCCACCTGAAGCATCTCTGAAGCAAAAGAGTCGGTGTGGAGAAGAAATGCAGAGCATCTCTGACCAGATGGCTGCATGTCCATAAATCTCATCCATACCCACAAGGAAAGAGCATGTCTGAAACCCCCGGTCACGCAGCTGTCAGCGGAAAGCATCAATACTGCCAGTCTTACAAGTACTCTTGAAATACCAGGCATGTTCTGCAAAATCCCTGTGGTAAAGATCTATGATAGAAAGAGGATTTTTTTTTTTAAAACTTAGGTCTACAGTAGCCCCATTTTTTAAATATGTATTAATTACTTACATATTTAGAGTCCACCTTGCTCCTGCTAAAGCACTTCAGTCAATATTTGACTCTAGCCTCTTGCTGCTCTGTGTGGATGTGTTGGTTCAGCAGTGTTAATAGGAGTAGAAAGCAATGAAAGTTTCTTTTTGTTTTAAACAATGTAAACAAATCTTCCCTAAAACATGCACAGGGAGTTGTTACACTATTTAACATGGTGCCATTTTCACATGGTCACTCTTTTAATAATAAATATATTATGCTGCTAGATGTGCCAACTAACATAACTTTTCTTTTTTTCCAACTAGAGATCACACTGTGAGGACTTACTTTGCCAGAAAATGGGGTTATTTATATCTAGCAAGAACTTCTATGAACTAGTTAGTGTTGCCAAGCACTTACTCTTTTGCTGCAGATGGTTATGCTTGGGTAGAATTACTCTTTTTAAAGTTACTTCTATACTTTAAAGCGTACATTAGCAAGAGAACACAAATTAGAAATAAACCACAAATGTAGTTCCATTGCTGTGGTCCTCCAGTTCATGAGGGAAATATAAGGGTTTATTCAGATTTGCATGAATGCTTCCATGACAGAGTTAGAACACTCATTTTGTTAAAGGCAAAACCAAAACCATGAAGATTACTAATTAAGGAATCAGCATTTTAAAACTGAAATATCTAAGACCCATATTAAATGATTAACAACCTATTTGGTACCTATTCCTCACCCAGATATATGGAAAAACTTACACTCCTGTTTGAACCAGCAGAAAGAAACAAACTATTGTCATTGACATGTGCTCCTGTTGGAATTGAGAAGCAGCACAGACTTGCAGCATATGTGTGTTTACATGTTTTGTCCAAACTGCAAAATCCCAAACAGCTGGGAACAGGGAAGAATGGGTTGAAAATCAACTTGAAACATGACAGGAATAGGATACACTACTGGCATTATGGCACTCAAAAAGCGTTCCTCAGAGGACATAGAAAACCTGCATGGCTGAGGAATACCAGTATCCATAGCCAACAGCACATAAGACAAGCATTATATCCAGCTGTTTTCAATTCCCCAGCTCAAATGACCAAAACCTCATTCATAACAGGGGCAGCCTGTAGCATGAATGCAGGGTAAGGTGTAACCTCAGACCTCTACTTTTGCATGCAGTGAGAAGCTTTATACCACTTTGTTGTTAGGTTAAAGCTCTGCTCAGCACCATGGGGGAAAGCATGGTTTCAAGAACCATGTGCCATTTTTTTCATAACACAGGCAATGGTAAAATGGAGGCACACATTGTCTATAAAGCAGTGTAAATACTTCAGCATGTTTGTGTGATTCCCCCTTTAAGTAATTGACTGGTTTAGTGCTCTTGTTTTCTCTAACGGTAAAAAGAGTACATGAGAAGTGTAGCTGAATCCACGCAACTTGTCTCATGGCATTGAAATTGTCTTTAAAAAAGGGCTTTTTAACTTCTGTTATGAATTATGATACTTGACTGGTGTTTCTGAAGGAGAATAATGGGCTCACGCTGGACCTTAGGAAACACCTGTTCTGGGAACACAGTACAGCACTGACAATCACAGAGGTTGTAGATTCTCTATCCATGGAGAATTCTTGAAAGCCTCTGGGGATTTCCAAGAGTCAGCTAGACAAAGTCAAGGCTGATCTGATCTACTTTTGACAATAGCCCTGCTGTGATTAGGTTACTGTGACTTACTTTATCTAAAGACTTTAATAACTGAATAGTTAATAAATGTTTTATTTGTTTTAAGTATTTTTTCAGAGACTTTGGAACATGGGGTATATCTTTAGAATAAATCTCAACAATTAAGTGCTTGATGAGGGCAGATTTCTCTGCAACTGTTTCCTATTGTTCTTGGCTGTCTCTGGTAAGAGTGCTCAGCACAGAGAGTACAGCCTGTAGAGGCTGTCAAACTGAGTTTTGAAAAACAAAAAGTATCTAGTCTCCCTATCTGTGTTGCTTTGATTTTGTTAGTAATTGTATCCTCTCTTTGGCTACTTTTCATAGCTTCTTCATATTAACTGATATTTGCATATAGTACAGTACCATTTCTAATTTGAATCCTTGATCAGCTCCACTTATCCTTTGACATCACATTCAAGCTCCTTACACTCACCCTTACCTACACTCTGCTATCCATACTTATCTCTTATTTCTTCCCTTTCTCTTAAATGCTCTTTGCTATCCCAAAGGCATATCTTTCCCTTCTTCTGCTTTTATAAGATAAAAATAAACAAGAATGTTCATTATTTGTTTTATGCTTCTCTATTTTTTCTTACTGCGTATTTATTCAATCCCTGGTTTTTTGTTTTTTGGTTTTTTTCTCTCTTAGGTAGTTAAATTTTTCAGGGAAGGACTTACTTCAAAATCTATGAATTTTTTTTCTATTTGAGATTCAGAATTAGCACAGGAGAGACTATAAGGAGAGCAATAATCATTAGATTGCTCCTTCTTTGTCTGCTATTCTCTCTGTAGCATAAGACATTGTCCACTAGTTTTTAGGACATTTCTCTATACTCATGTTCCAAATATCATCCCCTCTAATACATTTTCATGTAAATCTAACCATGACTTTTATGTTTACTTTAACAACTGTTTAGTCCATTATGTTTAGACTTAACTGTTGGATATAAACTGCTTCAGATTTTAAGCATTTTGGTAAACATATTGTATTGCCACATCTTTTAGTCAAATGTGGCTCACACTTGTGATAATCTATAAATTTTTAAAAATTATTTCACTTTTGCTCTGACCTGTCCTTCAATCTCATCTCTTCTTGCATTTGGAGGGAGAGAAGCATACTGTACACTTAGACTGATGGGGCACCCTGCTTGAAAAACATAAACTTTTAAGAACAAAATCCACCTCAGTTTAAGCAGAATTTCTAAACCTGCAAACTGATTGCTGGAATCAAAACCCAACTGTTCAATCAGTCTTCTTTTAGCAAGAAGCTATCAGTTTTTTAAAGACCACCACTGCATCGAAAATGGTAGAGTCTGTGATCAGCTGTCAGATGTCATCCTTCAGCTTATTGCATGCTAGAAGATGACTAGAGGCTCTTACCTCTTGGTTTAGGCAGTTTCATGACTTCAGGATGCTGGGTTACTCCAGTAGGGTTTTCTTGCCCTAAACTCACCTCCTGCAGATGAGACATTTTTCTGGGACTTCACAGATATTCAGTCAATATGTCCTGAACCATAGAAAGCATTTCTTTTATTTGTCCCATCAGTTTAATCTGGATAGTTTATTTGCTATTAGAATCAGTTATGCACTGACTATTCATTCAGTTTCATCAGTAGGGAGCTATTTGACACTTGGCTTATAGTACTGTGCTTTAATATTTCTTCAAGCCAGTTTTCTCTTGAACAAAATAAAAGCTGAAGTCACAGTGTAGTGTCAAAAGAACATAACCATCTTTTCACATTTTCCTTTCACAATGCAAATCAAGGAACCCAAATAATTTCTGTATCTTTTCTAAATGGAAAAATGTATTCAGAGACAGATGGTCTTCTCTATCCACATGGACTTTTGTCTCATCTCAGCTGCAAGCTGTTCAAGCCACTTTCCAGTAAAACCATTAGACCTCTCAGCTGGCAGTGCTTTCACTTGTCTTGTACAACCTCTAGTCCTGTTCCAGTGTCTCTGGTCTATTATTTAATTTGGCAGACAAACACAGTCAACTGTCCCAAATATATTTTCTGGCCTCCTGAGTTTTATTAGCTGCCAAAATGTGAATATAACCCTCAGTAAAGGAAGTAAGAAGGACTTGCTGTATTAATGTATCTCATTCATTAATCCACTGAGGAAAGTTTTCTTGCTTCTTTCTTAAATAGCGAATTGTGAGTCATTGACATCTTCTATGTCCTAATATAACACTAATTTTGTGTTTTAAAAAGCTGACTTAAGAGATTATAGCATACTGTTTTATAATGCCTTTAGAAAGTGGCAGTTACCAGGAAAAAGGAGGCATTTCTAAAATACAGAAGCAAGGACTTTATCAACAACTCCCAGAATGGCATATTACAGTATTCTTGTCCTATCAGTTGTCCTAAGAGATTTGACTACAGAATATTTTGCAGTTGTACAATGGCCAGATATCTCCTTCTGCATTTCCCACCAGGCTTCCATGTAAAGTTGATCTAATCTGACAATGTCTCAGTAAAGGAAAGAATTCAGTTGAAAACATTCACTGAAAACCATTCTCAAACAGTAGCTTTTCAGCCAATCCAAATGATGAGCAATACTAAACTTTCCATGAGCCCTTATTTTTGTTACATGGACATAAGGAAATTCATAATGTAAATATCTATTTTCTTCAGAAAATATTAAGGATTGTAAATGTTACACTCACAGCCATTTTTATGTCCCCTTATATATCTACCAAAAAACTACTCACTGTCATGCAGTAATTCATCCATGACATTTTGCATTTGTGGAGATACTTCTTATGGAAATTTTAATATATATATATATATATATATTGTCTCTCTCTCTATCTATATATATATAGAGACAATATATATATATTGTCTTGAATTTTTAACATCTGGGTTCATTAAAAAAAAAATAAGAAAGAAATAACACAAACCCACATTTGGACAGAGTACTTCATCTACAATGCTTATTAAATTGCTTCTGTTTTCATACAGCTGCCTCTTCTGTAAAACTAGTGCACTCAAAAAACATCAGTTTAAATATTGCAGACTGGCAGAGCTGGAAGTCTGTATCAACTTTTGCCAGTATATTGCCTGAATATGGAGAGTCTTATATTTGTGACATATCTTTTGACTGAACTCTGAGTTGTCACTATCCAGCATATTGCTCCATATATTTTTTAATACTAGACAGGAGAAGAAGGTATTGTGACATCTGGTAAAATCAAAACATTAGTGAATCTCACTTAGGAAGACAGGCTCAGTTCTTTTGCCAAGGTAATATCAAAATCTGTTGTACTATTTCTAAGGGTAATAGTAAAAGGCACTCACACTGTAATAGAAAAGAATGTTTCACATGTCTTTATAGAAGAAATAAATTATGATTGACTAAGTAGCAAAAATAACACATTGATTTTCAAAACAATAATGCTAACTTCTTTACTACCTACAGTCCTTGTTCCAAATCATATTCAGAAAATCTTATCAGAAGATCTATAAATTAACACTGAAACTAATATGGTCGCATAGCTTATAATGCCTGGTGACTGGTTTGGACTAGTAAAATAGCCTGGCAGCCAGCAACGTGTTCTCACCATCCTGATGCACTGCAACCTCCATTCCTCACACTTTCACATATGAAGATGAAATCAATTTTCACTGGTTTAATTGACATTTAATTTTGAAGATTTTCCCTATAAACTCATTTACCACTAGATGCCACTAAAGGTCAAACAGGCTGCACAAAAGGCTGAGCCATCCATTGACAGTGTCATACTAATAATCTCTTTTCTTGATGACCAGAAGATGCATGTCTTTGGAGGTGAGGGACAAGCAGAAGTCACCCTTCTATTGCACCTATTGCTCCATCTGTACATAAATCCAATGGAGCTGACCAGATCATCATATGCTTAATCATAAATGTCACAATATCTGGAGATGATTTAGGGAATTGTTGAATTTCTCTAAGCTAAAGAAAAATTAATTAAGGGAAACATATCAGGGAATTCCTGTTGCATCACAGCTTCTGAAAAAAATTGTGCCACTGGAATGGAAGTACAAGAAAGGTATAAATCAGACAGCACCTGAAAAAAATTGTGCCACTGGAATGGAAGGAAGTACAAGAAAGGTATAAATCAGACAGCACCTAACTCCTCTGCAGCTTGATTTAGAGCACAAAAAAGTAAAAATGTATGTAAAAGATGAGTATGTAAAAATTCTCAGCATAATATAGTCAAGAACAGCTAAAAAGAGGTGCTTTAGTGTCCTGATATGGATCCATATCTCTCCTTAGAAGAAAAACCTCTGCTGGTTTTAAGGTGGGGGAGAGTTGACAGTAAGGGAGAATGGAGCATGCTTTGGGGGTTTTTTTTGTCCCTGAAAGCTCATTCCTCATTCTATTTTATTATTGTTTATTATTATTTATTAATCATTTACACTGTCTTCCAACTGGATTATACCTAGGTCTCCTAACCCCCAGAGTGTGGTATCGAAATGCATTGTCCAAGGAGAGCTCTGAAGGCCCCTTATGTTCAGGAGGTACAATTCCTTCAGTGAAATTTCCTTTTAATGAGATGTGATGATCTTCAGAAACACATAGTTTGTTGTTTCTAGTATGGCTGATGCAACAATAAGAGCTTTGGCTGGGTTTGGGCATCTTGCTACTTCCCAGCAAAAGTTAGAACCACCCCTAATGAAAGGAAACTCTGGCCAGTGATTTTTTTCTGTGTGCCCAGGCCTTCAGTTCTCTTTAACCTATGCATGGAGTAGTTCTGGGAAATGTTTTGTTTGATTTTGTTGTTGTTGTTGTTTTTGTGGGGGTTTTTTGTTTGGTTTTTTATTTGGTTGATTGGCTTTTTGTTTGTTTTTTGAGGTTTTTGTTGTTATTTTGGTTTGGTTTTTGGGGTGGTTTTTTTTGTTTGTGTTTTTTCTTTTGCTGGAATTTAGGATTTAGGACGCTATTTCTGTATTCTGATCTAACTCAAAAGCTAAGATGTTAACAGCATCACTGATCTTTCATCTTGTAAATAGTTTGGGGATATTTACATGAAAAGGCAGCAGGCATAATGAAGGTCTGAAAAGTATTAATCAAAATTTTGAGTGTAGTAACATTTTGAAATTCTGCTCCCCATTAATTCTTTTCAACTAAGATGGCTTAAATAGAGCCAATCCTTTTTTAAAATATGCTATTCATGAAGTATAAAACTCTCTGTTTCTCAATGATTCTATGCATGGACAGTGAAGGACTGCAGAGCACTGCTCAATATTATTAGCTATTACTTTACTGTTTGGCTTGCATTTCAGCAGAAAAGACTTACCATCATAAAAAAATGTGATTTGTGTCAGTTGTCATGGATGTGTCTATTGGCTTGGTAAATAATGTAAATATGAAGTAAACAAGCAAATTCGTTTTAGCAATGTTGGAAAAGGGTTCTATAGGGATATGCTTTGTGTTATTTGTGTCAGAGACAAATGTGTAGGTTATTTCCTCATTTTCCTCTATAAATATCCTAAAATGTGTCCTAAAAAGAAGTTTTAAGGCATGTTTATGTAAGTCTCTGCACAATTCAACAGAGCAACTCATTGAATATGACTGTAGTTTACAGCAATGATGGTTAAGATTTTGTTTTATAGGCTAGCATAATGTCTAGGATTATGTCCATTGCATTCTTGTAAACTTCCTGCCTGCAAGCTGACTCCTGCAGATCATTCTGTCTCCCTGAATTTCAGGCGATGACACTATGCCTTGGAATTGTGATCAGGCAGAACACAGAAAAGCTTTGCTTTGTGGCCTGACAAAATCAGTGTTTGTGACTTAAAGGAGAAGACAGGAATGAAATTCTCATGGACACACCCAAATCATCACTTACACAACAGCACACATAGAAAGAAGGAGAGGAAACAAGTGCCAAAGACATCCAAATAATGGTCCTATACACAGACTGAAGAGGAGGAAAGAAAGATTCATCTCATCCAGAACTGAAAAATGAACTGTGGCAGAGAATGTCTGCAAGGACTAAATGTGTCAGTGAGAAGCTACCTTCCTTATTGTTATATAATTGTAAGAGATCCTAATAATCCAGAAATTAACTGGATTAGCTGAAAAATCATTTCAGACAGCAATGTTGGCCAGTGTGGAACTGGAGAAGGAAATACATTGGAAAATAAAACTAAAAAGTATAAAGTAACCAAGATCTAGTTCCTTTGATTAAAGATTTTTATTTTTTATTTAATTTTGTATTGCTTCCTTTCCTGTTTTTATGGTTTTGGTTTCAAAGATAAGAAAGTTTTAAAAGTACAACAACGTCTCAAAAAGTATTTTGTTTTGTGGAAAAATAAGGAAGGATCTTTACCTTCTGTCCACATAGGACTAAAAATGCAAAGTGTCTCTATGCACAGATCAGTCCTTTATTACAGTGCTTTGACCCAGGACAATATACGTAACAAGGATTATTTGGAGCTTTTATGGCAATTGACCTTGTTTCATGTAGCAGAAATATCAAGATTACAACAGTTGTTCATGTCTGTTCAACAAATTACTTGACTTTGGTGGAGAATAACTAAATATGCTGAGTTGGAAGGGACTTATGAGGATCACTGAGTTCAACTTCTGGCCCTGCATGGGACGATTCCCAAGAGTGACACCATGTGCTTGAGAATATTGTCCAAACACTTCTCGACCTCTGACAGTCTTGGTGCTGTTACCATTGCCCTGGGGAGCCTCTTCCAACACCCAATCACTCTCTGTGTGAAGAACCTTTTTTTAATATCCAACCTAAGCGTCCACTGACAGAACTTCAGGCCATTCCCTTGGGTCCTGTCACCGGTCACCACAGAGAAGAGATCACTGTCTGCCCATCCTCTTACCCTCTCAAGGAAGCAATGAGGTCTCCCCTCAGTCTCCTTCAGATTGAACACACCGAGTGCCCTCATATGAAGTGCCGTCTGCACCTCATGGCTTCTCCTCAAGGTCCTTCATCATTCTCACTGCCTTCCTTTGGACACTTTCTAATGGCTTAATATCTGTCTTATATTGCAGTGACAAAAACTACACACAATATTCAAGGTGAAGCTACCCCACTGCAGAGCTGAACAATCCCCTCCCTTGACTGGCTGGCGATGCTTTGCCTGATGCCCTGCAGGACATGGTTGGCCCTCCTGGCTGCCAGGGCACTGCTGACTCATATTGAACTTGCTGTTGACGAGGACCCCTAAACCCCTTTCTATGGCACTGCAGAATAAACACAGCTAAACAAATTTCATATTCAGCACCCAAATGATTTATTTTTTATCCTTGGTGGACAAAAAGGCTATATACTGCTGCTGCTTCTCATCATGGCTCTCTTGTTAGGAGAAATCAGCATAGCAATCCACAGCTGAGAAAAGGCTTCTGGCACGTCTACCCAGTTTCACTAAACCTACCTGCAAAGCTTGTCACTGTGAATCCATACACTATCTGTTCTCTGCCACTTCCAGTGTGTTCCACACTCATGTGTGGTCACAATTAGGATTTCTTTATCTGTGGGATTTGTGGGGTTTTGTGTTTTTCAATCACTGTTCCCATTGCTGATAGTCTTAGTTCAGAGGAGAACTAAGATATCTATGTTGGCCGACAGAGAGAAAAGGAAAGGCCTTCTTCCCTGAAGAAGGTCAGACAAAAAAAGGAAATAGCCCCTCTCCTTTAAATTTAGAACAAAATTTTAATTAGGAAAAATATATAGGAAAATGATAACACTTCTTAACTACAATATATCTATATATATATCCAGAAAAGGACCAACCAAACAGTTTGTAATAAACACTTTGAACGAAGAGGAAACAAAAGTCGATTTTCTCTGCTATCCTAAAAAGGGTGCAATTATATTTACAAACAGCAGGTGGTGATGTCATGCCTCGGGCTACCCTAAAAGGGGTGCAGTTACATTTATGGACAGCAGGTGGCGATGTTGCACCTCAGCCAGGTGGCCCCACTCACAGGCAGCCCCTCTCGTGGGCAGCCCCTCTGGCAGACAGCACTTCTCCTGGTTCGCTGATCAGAGAACAATTATAGTTACCAAAATGGCAGGCAGAGCAACCCAGGTCAGTTCCTGTAGAGTCAATGGAAGAATGGTGGGGGCCCCGTCTCCATAGTGCAGAAATTGAGAGTGTTCTTTTCCTCACGGCAGCTCTCGCAGCGGGCTCTGGCCCCCAGAGGCATTTGGCTGAGTTACAGAGAGAAAAGGGCACAGGCAGGCACAACCCCAGTTCTCCTGTGGTGGTGCAGACTGGCGCGTTCTCCTCCTCGCTGACAGAAGAGCCCTTGAGCTGCGCAGAAATACAGAAATCCCAACAGCTTTCCACACCTGAGCCATCTCCCAGCCTGGAAGACCAGAACAAAAGTCTCTGACCTAAGTTGTTACATCGGGATTTGAATATTCATTAGTCCCTTTTGTTAACCATCTTCACAGGAGTTGGGTGTCGGCTCCAAGCTTTTGGGGAGAAATTCCAACGAGATATTGAAACTATAACACTGATATAACACAGGGCCATATGAAGCACATGCTCTACTCTTATTTGTATCTGCATTATTGTTGTAACAGAGTGTAGGCAGGGATTCAGGACCATGTTTCACACTCTGCATTTGCTCACTTAAGTCAGAGTTGGAAACCAGGGATGACAGTGTGTATGCTAGCATTCTGAATAGTTGAGTGGAAAAAAATCACTTCCCTGTTGCAGTCTCTGAAGGTTCCACCTCTTGGTATATGACAATTATCTCAATCCGATGGGCTGACATCACCACTCAGTCGACTAAAAATGGCTCAAAGAGTGCCAAATTAAGAAAGCGCAAGAGCAGTAAGTAACTTGTCACAGACTTTCAGCACCAAATCAGTCAAACAAGTGTGCTGAAACAACCTTTGAACTACACAGACGTTTCTCACAATGTTCTTTTTAAACACAAAGAAATGCATTTCCTCTGTATAAAATAGTATCAATGACATATCAATATCTATTGCTAGATTAGGAGACCATGTGTGTGCTTTCCTTCCAACTGTAATGAGATCATTCTCATTCTCTCTGCATTCTCATTATCTCTGCATTCGTTGGAGAGAATTTGGTAGATATCTATTTTTAGATGCATATCTATGATTGCATCTATGACAATTACAAGCAAAATAGAGCCTGAGGTGTTACTGCCTTCAAAGCACCTCCACAATTGCCTCAGATTAGCAGAACTAGAAGATGTCATTGCAAATTATGAAAGAAAAGGCTATTCAACATCTCTGGAAGGAAATAACAGTTCATCCTTTCACTTTGATTTTAGATTTTGTGATTGCAGAAAAATCATTAGCTCATATTGTTTAATGGTCATCCTTAACTTTAACTCTCATAAAGAGTCCAGAGGTGTGCAATTGGAATGAACTGCAATCTAAAGAATAAGACCTATACAGAAGAACCAGAGGAATTATGTTCCTTTTGTTTATAAAAGGGAGGACCAACTATGGTCTTCTCATATTTTAAAGGTAACTGTCAAAGATAAATATGAACTGCATGCTTCATTCTCTAAGAAAAGAACTAGAGGTAATAAGCAAAAATTTTAGCAACTAATATCTCTATTAGACAATATAAAATATATATATAACTGTCTGGTAGTTGTTTAGTAGAATAAATTGTCCTGGGATTGTGAAATTACTAGGACTGTTTGGTTTAAGGAACCACTAAGATGGCCATGTTTCAGGGATGGTTCAGAAACAGATGATCTTTTCTATGTCTTTGACTTGCAATGTCATGTCTATCCTTATTTTCTATAATTCCAGAACTGGTCTGGTCAGGAGCTGCAGAAGTTGGCATAGCATATGCTGTCAGAAGCAGGCATAGTATGCCTGCCAACACAGTGTATCCAATGTAGGATAGCCAGTATATAATATATCTGGCAATACTGCTGGTTCAGTATATCTGTCAGCTTCCACATATACTATGGCAAGAATTTGGTATTTAATTCACTTTCAGAAGTGTTGCACAAGAGATAGAGAGAAGAAAAAAACTCTAAGAAGACAGGCAAAGTTTTTATGAAAACATGGGATTCTACAAACATTATTTCAAAGTGGGAAAGTTTTTGACAGAGTCAATTCTCTGAAGAGCTCTGAGAGGAAAAGGGATTAGGATTCTTTCTGTCACTCTAGGTGTAGAGAAGTTTCAGCTGTTCTCTGACTTGTCAGTAAATCTAGTAGTAGAAAGGGTCAATATGGGGTAGACGCTGACAGTTGTCCTGTCCAGCAGCCTCTTTAGCGACCACTTTGAGTATGAGAAATTCACACCTCATATCAGTAATGGGGAGGAAGTTGACTAAACGTTAGGTAAAGGCTGAATTGGGATATGCAGAATGGTTAATCCCTCCACATCTTGCACAGCTTGGACAGCCTGCTCTGACAGCAATATCCCAACAGACATCCTTCTGCCATTTCAAAGGAACTTTTTTGTTTTAGTTCTGCTACTGGGGTGTGTATCCTAGCCTCAGGGGACAATTGCCTTGATAGCACTAACAGTATTGCTCTCATACCTTGATTCAGACAGTATTGTAAATTGAGGAATGCACTCATGCATATTCAACTGATTAACTGTTTCGATTCAGTTATCTATTGATATATAAACAACTAACACAAACACAGTGAAAATGAAACATTAATATTTAAATCTTTTTCTCTGCCTGATCACCATCTTGGATTTCATGGCAACAAAGTGGAAACAGGAGTCTCTCTGTCAGCAAAAGCTGGAGGTGTAACAGTACCAGGGCTCCCCAGAGTGGAGAAAATCAGCCTCTGCTGTTAGAGGCATTTGGGAAAGCATCCTACCATGGTCTTCCCTGACTCCTCCCTTCTCTATCTTGCTATGTAAAAGGCTTACTTGAGTCATAACCTTGAAATCAGAGTGCCCTTTAAACACCACTAAAAAAACCAACCAACCAAACAAAAAACAAAAACAAAAACCAACAACACAAAGGCCACTCCAACATACATACAATTAGTCTGTACTGCTTGTATGTGTCTTCATATGTATTTAGTGTATTTGGTCTAAACTAGAATATACACCTTTCTTATGCTATATATCTTCATTAATATATGTGTTTGTGTACAAATTTGTATACATGGATATAAACATATTTATATAGATACATCTAAACACAAAAACTGTATGCATGACATAAACCAAAATTTTCTAGTCATGCTTCATATAAAAGCGCACATACAACTCTATACAGGTATGCACATATAAGCCATATATGTTTATATACATGAAGATGAAATGAAATGTGAAAACTGACAAGTATCTCTTTTTCTTCAGATTACTGTTACTTCCAAAAATTGTTCAGTGAATCTAGCCTCCGAAAGATCTTCACATAATTTTATGAGACTTTGTGGACCATCCACTGCAGTATGCATTCTGGTTTTTCAAAACATTAAGGTCTATAAAAGAGTCTGTTCTGATTTTCTGTCTACTCTGGGGTCTTCTTCAGTGCTATAAAAATCAGTTCTACCTTCAGTTTAAATATTGGATCATATTGCTCATTTGTCCGTAATACTAGACTGCTAGAGAGACAGGGCAACTGAATCATATTTTGTTCAAGGACCTTTTTCACTGAAGAGCTCACTTCTGGGACAACCAATAATCACTGTACATTTAGGTCAGTATCTTCTTATCATTTTAACCAAAAGGAAAACTTACAGTTTTATTTTTCTTTTAATAGAGTTCATATTGAGTTGAAAGACATAGTTCAGAAATACTGAAGCCAACTGTTCCTGCCATTTCCAGCATATTTCATTTCCAGACCCTTGTGATGAGATGAAAGACACAAAGCACAAACTTAATAAAGTATGAACAGAAAGGAGGACTAACGCTTTTGAACAATAGCGCACTGCTTAGAATAGAGGGAGTGGAAGTCAAGTATTCAGTTTACTTTTTTCTTCAAATCCCATCTTTTAATACGTGATAGGACTGCATTGTGGGCTGTTCCAGAGGAAAATGTTCTCAAGCTCTTCTATTGATGTTATTCCAATGAGTATAAAATGCTAAAGTATTAATGGAGAAATGTACTAGCACCTCTCAACAGAGTCACTGTATGAGCAACAGATATGACATCTCTCACTGGGTGAGACAGACAGAAGGTCACAAATGGAGACAAGTAGGAGAGGAAGAGACAACACTGAGGTCACTAGACCCTGATGAAAGGATAACCATGCAGACCTGTGGGACTGCCTCTTTCCTGCCATGTACACTGCAATGGCTGCTACCTGCACACCAGAGGTGCTTGGAGTAGGGCAAGATCTGACCACCAGCATTTTCTGTGCATCCAGAACACATGTTCTGTGAGTCGATGATGCCATACTTTGTATTCTCCAGCTGGCATGTATGTCTTTGCCATCACTGGTTGCCTGCAAAGCTTCTGAGATCCTTCTAAGGCAGCTTCTGGCATTGTCTTCCAGAAAAGAGCCTTGCATCTGTAGGTAAACTAAGGTCAGAGATAATGTTGACTGCTTGAAAGAACAGTATGAGCAGCTAGGGTCATTTTTATCTATCCAAATGTAGACATCTGTCATCTAAATGCACCCATCTGAGTTGTTCATTCTAGGTTTCCATTACAACCAAAAGAGATAAATTGGCATACACAAATAACAGTTCACCTTACTTATCATATGCTTGAGTATATCTAAAATAATCAGATTGATTCAACCTATCTAATGTAATTTTTCCTTTTTACTATAAAGGAAATTTAGGTGATAGGTGTAATACACAAATTTTCTTTATAGAAAAGTGGAGAGATGACTCATATCTCATGCTAAATCCAGACTGGTCTGTGAGGTTCTAGCAGCCCTGATAATAATCTAATCAAATAGCACTTAGACATCCACTTGTTAATACTCACTCTCTCCTAACCACCAGGCTCTGAACACTGGATGCTGAAAGACTGGAGAAAAATCTCAGGTTTTCAGGATAGCATGGTTACCTTTTACACTGGGATTCAAGTTCTAGAGGGCTTGTTTGCATCTGCTGTACTTGACTAGCCATATCATTCCAAACCATATTAATTTAATTGAGATAGATCAGGGAAGATGGATGATTCTTCAAATTTAATTCTGCCCTGATAATGATGTTAACATGAAAGCTGGTATGATCTGCTCATAGATTACTTGTTTGGGATGTAGATGTTACGTCCACTCATTCTCTGCTGTGGGCCTAATATTGTAAAATGGAGCCATAAACATAGTGTAGACTAAATCCCAGACAGGAATGAGTATACAGAGGGAATGTTTACTGGTCAGCATCCTTGACCAGCCTTTACTCTACTACTCACTCTGTAGCTATACATATTCTGCAAAGTGAATAAGACACATTTCAGTGTAACACCTACACTTCAATGATTTACCCAAGAAAACAAATGAGTACAAAGTAGAGTACAGGTTCGAAGCAGAAGGAGGCATAACAATGTTGTGAGAGGCCAATCCAGAAAATGGAAAAAGCTGACTGGGAAAGGGACCTCTTTGAGCCTGCATCCAGAAGATGAAGTTGGTAATGAATTGGTAAGACTGGTAAAGCTGTCAGACTTAAAATAAAAAAACCTCAGACATGTACCAAAGATATGTGCAAAAAAAAAAAAAAAACAAAACAAACCAGACAAACAAACAAACAAACAAAAAAGCCACAAAACCTCAGAAAAAAACCACAAACAACTAAAAAGGTTGAAACTATCATAATATTTTGCATTTCAATGATTTTACTGCAGAATCCCAGTGAATTTTATTTTAATAACAGGCAATCTGTTTCTTCTTCCTTTTTCCTAAACTGATTATAAGATGGATTTTTTCTTGTTTCCATGGTATTTATTATCCAGCCATTTTCTTTCCATTCTGGGTTGCACACAGAATGAAAAGCTTGAGTTTCAGGGGCTAGATTGCTACTTGCTGTAAATCAGGACAGTACCATCAACTTCAGTGAAGTCACTGTTTATTTATATCATTTGACCTTTGAAATTTTATGATGTAGAACATTATGAAGAAACCTTCAAGAGGAAGTCCATTTGTTTGTTAGACATCATTGCATTTGTTTGTATTGACTTTCAGAATAAATGGATAGTGTCAGGCAGCAAATGTACTACCAGAATGAAGTCACTTAGTGCATTACAAAGGAAAAGGCAAAATAAGGACAAGCTGGACAGTTCCAGGCTCACTGAACAAATGGTAAATGCAACAACTTGGTGATGCATTTGTTTTCACAAAATTCAACATTTTCATTCCTTTTCAAGGGAAGATATAGATCCTGCAGTTTAGGTGCTACAGCACTTAGCACAGGCAGCATGTATCTTGCATCTTCACAGATGCCTAGACCTCCGAAGTCCTGCCTTCAGAGATTTGGACTGCTGCAGACTGAATCAATGGTGATCTTTTTGTTTGTTTTTTTTTTTTTCCTTAAAACCTCCTTCCTCAAAAACTACAGGCTGAGTAATTTCTTCTTTGAGACATGCTCAAATGGACAACTTGCCCACCAGTGTGCTTATTTATCACTATGTGAACTGCTTCCCATTTGTGATGTTATAACATCCCTATGGCAACTGCAGCACTTGCTTACATTGGAAAGTCATTTTAGGAAAGTATTGAATTTATTTTTAGCTTCTTTTAGTGAAATCCAGCAGCTGGAAATTAAGTGAGCCAGAACCATGCCACTAGCCAGAGTTTTGTAGAAGAAAGAACTACTGGATCTAATAATACTATTTTCATTATTATTTAATTATTTCTTGTGCAGAATACTTGATTCCTCTCTTTGCCCTTCTTTAATCAATGTAGATTTTATCAAAGGACTGGCTAAAATTGCAATTGGAATTTAAGATGTGATGACATCACCATGAAGACCTGAGATTAGCTCTGTTGGTTAGAACATAGTACTAATAATACTGAGGTTGCAGGTTCTATTCCAATAAGGTTTATTTACTTAAGAGTTGTTGATCTTTGTATGTCCCTTTCAACTCAGAATATTCTGTGATAATTATTTTCATTGGGTCATTTTTATTATTGACCTTAATTCCAAGATGCTTGATCATAACAACAATTGAAAATAATAATTGAAATTGTCATAACAATGATTAATTGTGAAAAAGTATAAGGAAAATTTTCTTGTTAAAACAAACAAAAATCTCTTCAGCTTGGGTTTATGTAACATATTTGTGTGTTTATGATCAGCAATAATGAAGAAACTAAAATCAGTTCAGAGGTCACTTTTCCTCTACTGCTTGTTGACAATAAAAAAGTGTGAAACTATATTCTTTTCAATGTTATATTGTGATAAAGGGAGAAAAAATGAAGAAAGTCAACAATAAACTTCACATACCATCAAAAGAATCAGGTATTAAACTCAGAAGTTTACTTTTTATTAATGGTAGAAGAGGAATTCCTATTTCATTTTGCAATAATCTGAGATTACCATTTCTTAAAATGACAAGTTTGCAAATCATGATTTTTAGTAATTTATCTCTCCTGCCATCTATATTAAGTAACCTGTCACATATATTCATGATTTATTGCTCTTTCTCATGTGTTGCAACCATATTTGCTGCATCCCGTTTCACAAAGAAGCTTGAGAATGCTACATAAACTAAAGTGATTTCTTGGAAGAGAAATTAATGTGCCTGCTTATGTATCAACATAGGCAAAAAGGCAGATACTGACCAAAAACTGTGAGGCACTGTGGCAGGTAATGTTTCAGTACTCTAAAGTTAAGAACATGCTTCTAGTTGATGAATTCATAATGTCAAGGTAATAGCTTGTCTTATAGGTTAAAGACAAGTACTGGGGCAAAGGCTCCAACAAATTGGTCACCTCCCCTTTTTTTAAAAACCTCTTCCCCTTTTACTAATACAGAGAGACAAAATGCTTGGAGACATAGAAAGAATAACAGTTTACTGACAGGAAATATCACAGCAAAAACAATACAAACAGAATGGTTCAAACAGACAAAGATTGCCTCTAGTCTCCCCTTGTACCCTCCACAAAATTCCAGAGACAAAAGCAAAACTTAGGAAAAACCATTTGTCTAAAAAAAGTTACTACTGAACTCCTCAGTTCATATCACCTGTTCAGGCTCAAGTTCTGTTCGGCTCGACTGGAAACTCATAGACTGTTGCTGGAGAAGGTGCCTCCTCACAGCTTGGCTGGGACTTGGTCCCACATGGCTTTCTCCAACACCAGCATGGCTCGGCTCCTCTCTGACTCAGCTCCTGTGGAAGCAGCGTGGCATGGCGTGCAGCTGGCAGGAAGTGGTTGGTGATTGCACAAGCCTTGGAGCAGCTTGTAGTGGGGCAGCGGCTGCAGTTGGTTGGTCCAGGTGCAGCAGTGGCTCCCAAGGGTGACTCCAACCCTCCCACAAACTCAACAAGAATTACACCTTTCTGTTTTCAGTAACAGCTACAATTTCTCACAGCTCCCTGGATGCAGGTCAGTGGCAGGGACTGCAAAAGAGCACAGCAGCCACAGAGTTAGTTGTACTATTATTTTTTCTCCAGATGCAGCAGCCATGGCCCCCAGCAGCTCCCTTTTGAGAAGTCCCTGGTGGGTGTGCAGAGGAGGGTGTTGGTGTAGCAGTGGCTCCAGGGGCTGGCTCTGACAGTCTGTGTCTTTGTCTCTCTTTCCACCCCACCAGCCAGCAGCATGGTCCAAGATGGAGAGGGACTTCCAGTTCCTTCACGGTGGCATCTTCTTCTTCTCCTTCCACTCCCTGGGTGCCTGGCTGCAGCAAGGGGTTTGCTTTTGAAGAAACGCATTCCAGAACAGTGTTGAAAAAGGGCATAGAAAACAAAACATACTTTAACCGTGACATAGCTGAAGATGCTGTGTAGCAATCAGAGGTTAGGCTCCTGCATCAGATATCACAAGCAATCTAAGCTCTGAGGCACTTTGACCAGACTATAAGAAGGAATAAGACAGAGAACATGTCTGAAATTCTTTTCCATAGATGAACATAAAATACCTCCTGTGGCAGTGAGTTCCAAAAGTTTGAATACCTGCTGTGTAAAACACTTTCTTCTAGCTATTTTAAGATCACCTCACCTTAATGTCACTGAATGCCCTTTGGTCCCAGTATTGTGAGATTTGGCGAATAGCAGTTCAGCCTTCATCTTACCTTCCACCTTCAGGAATCTGAAACCTTAGTCTGTCATCCCTCATATTTCTCTGCTCATAAGCAGACCCAAGCCCTGAGTCTCAATATTTTTGACCCCTCAAAGGACTAACTTCAAGAGGAAAGCTAACTATTCATGATCCAGTCCCCATAACCTGTTGGTTAGAAGACTGTTTTGGAAATTGCAGACTAAGAATATTTCCTAAGAGCCACCAGCTTCCTCATGGAGGTTCTCATTTGAAAGCCACATGGCAACAATGGCAAACCACTTTTCATCTCTTTCAAGACACATCCCAGGATGCCTGCTCTATGCATCTCAAATCACCTTCATCAGGAGCTGTGTTAACTTAGCAGTGTCAGGGATATTATTAAGCCATGTCCAACAACACATGGAATTTTTTGTGTCATTTTGGATTTTTAGCTTGTTTCACTCAGTTAAATGTCTTCCTTTGAGCCTGTCTCCTGAATTTAAAGACCAACACACTCCTTAAGCAACCTGATGCTTTCTTGAATGCTTGCCAGCATGCTCAGAGCCTTGCTTATTGTGCATAAAATAACCATAATGATTTGATATACTTGAATCCTAAGAATAAATATACTTTTTGTTTCTTCTCTGAGTCCTCTCTATGTATAGATTTAGTGTGTTTCATAATGCTCTCAGCTTTTTTTTTTGGCAGCTGTGCTCCAGAACATTTTTGGCATAAGCGTTTACTTCTTGGCAGTAATAAAAATTTTTATTACACTATATATATACTTTTTCAATTGTTCTGGTTTACCATATAAATATGTGTGACCCTTCCAATTTTCTTTCAGTGGAGTATAGTCAAATGCTTAACTTCTTGCATTAATAGGCAAAGAATTTCAATGCACATGCTTTTCTTGCATTCAAAGGTCTACACATTTATCTACTCCAAGTGATTTTTCTCATAAAATATGAGAAATACAACTCTGAGAACAGTCATTTCTTTCTCAAATAAATTAGTTCAATAAGCTTTCTCTCTCTATTTTCACCAATGTAATCGGTACTTTTTTGGGGAGTATATATTATGTGTGGAAAAAACAAAGTCTTGTTTCCTGTCATCCATTGATGGGGAATTATTTAGATAATCAAAAAGTTGCTCTATAGAGTCAGTTTTGCTGATAGTATTAGGAAGTAGATCAGTAAATATTAGAAAATTAAATAAACTATTAATTCACATACATAAATATATCGTCACTATTAATGTGTTTCCTGTTAATATGCTGACACAGACCTTGGGGGGAACCGGGATGAACCACTCTGAACGCAAACGCGGGGTAATGCAAAATGGCCGAATATTTAATAGAATAAACGGTTTTATAGGGGCTAGCTAGAAGGAGCTAGAAACTAGGGGGGGTTCTGGGAGGAGATTAACAGGTCTGAGCCAATAACGGGGAAAGAGGGATGGGCTACAAACGAATAAGGAGAGG
>JAWWEE010000040.1:43174764-43214730 GCA_035221455.1 Xenops minutus | reverse complement strand
TCATTGGCTTTGCTCTATAGGATGGAGGGAAACTTCCAGAGGCTTCCATCAGAAGCCGATCTTCCTCTTATAAAAAAGAAAACCTAATCAGGGAAACCCATGACACATGCTTTGACTCTGAAGTGTAGTTCTGCTTTGCTGCTAACCACACTCACTTGTTTTGTTGTCATTCTCACTAACTTTCCCTCTTGTCTCCATCTTTCATATATGCTCAGTAGTGACACAAAAGCCATATGTGCTTCTAAGAAAAATAGACTCTATTACTTATTTACAAGGATGTTCTAAATACTGCTGGTGGAGCTCTGAACAAAAAAAGATTGAGGCTTCCTCTAGGTGTTTCATCTAAGATTTTTTTCTACAAGTTCCTTGTAAACTGCTACAAACTGTCTTAATAAACCCAAAGTGGGCTTTGGACAGTTTGCTGTATGTGCTTGGCTTCACCAAAGGTTAGTATGAGATAAGCAGTACAGTTTGCTCTGCAGACATGGCATAGTCTGAGAAGGAAAGAGACAACTCTACTAATTGTATCATAGCATCAAGGAGTATGTGGTAAGCTACTTCACCGACTGAGACTGCCAAAAGTGCTTGAGCTATGTATGTATTATAGTTAAAAATTAAAAATCATTATTATATCAAATAATATTTTAATATTACTTGAATATCTAAGCACTTAATATATATAATAAAATATATAAAAAATTTTAAATGAGAATTTATGTATAAAAATTACATGTGTACATACCACAAAACCTGGGGTCTTTTAAAATATTAATAGGTAAAATCAGGGAAATACAGGTATGTATGATCATCTAATGAAAGAAAGCAAAACACACTTTTATCCATTTGCTTCCTATTCTTCTTCGCTCAGATGTATGCATTTGACCCATTTTTATTCTCATTCACAGGAAATATAGGTCTTACAGAATGTTCAGGAAATTATTTAAGATTTCCATTATAACTTTTGTCAGCTTCTCACTACAGTAAGTAAAATTAGTCAACATGTTCTGATAATTTAAGAAACCATTTCTTACATTTCCCTTATCAGTTGAAATAGGGATGAATCAAGAAGTAAAACTTAATTCAAATGTTGGAGTTGATAAATCTTACCTATAATTGGCAGTATTTATTCAAGTTAAGTTAAGAAGCTTTTTCCTCTTGTGCTGATAAAGAATGCTATATTCCAGCCCAAATTTTGTATTTTAACCTCTGACACTTCATCAGTGTCCTGCTTGTGTACACTAAACAGGCATTAATCTCCATCATCAATGCATGCAACTGCCAGCTGGCTTACTTCATGAGTGCTAAGGTTATTTATATTATCTACCTTGATTTGCTTATAACCAAATGGACAGCTGGTCTTTGCTAAGTAGATAAAAAGTTAGGGGTCTAGGAGTAAGTGTCGTCTGTAGTCTACTACGGTCAGAAAAGAATGGAGCTCCTTTCCATATTCTGTTATTATACCTTGCAAGGTACAGTCAAGATGCCTTTTAGCTCCTAAATTTGTAGCATTTAAAATACAAAGAGGTCTCTAAATAAACAAGTCAGACTTGCTGTATATCTTGAGCCTTTACATTTGATGCAAGTTTGGAATCCAGTGTAACCTCATAAAGGTTTAAGAGCCATCAAATATCTCACTTAAAAAGTGTTTTTTACACAATCTAGATTAAGAGAAAACTTTCTTCTAGATTAAGAGAAAAGAAAACTTTCTTCAAGCAAGAAGAATTTATTAAAATAACCTGAACAGGAAAGTTGTTTGAGTCTGAAACTGCATAAAGGCAGTGACAGTTTTAAGGCAAGAGACCATGTGGGGTCCTCATCTAGGGGTAATTGAAATGAGTTTGCCCTGCCCTTGCTCTTCTCCTATCAGTCTGTAAGAACATACAGACTTTGAGGAAAGATATTGTTTCATGAACACTGGGTCTAATCAAGTGTTTCTCTTATCAAAACTTATCACTATCATCATTAATTGAATCTGATATCAAGAAGGGGCCAAATTTGACTGTATCCTTCCATGCATCGGGGCCACTTTTCTAAGGCCACTTTCTGGTTTGATTCTTTGGCACCTAATCAGGTAAAAATTCATATGGAATTTCATTTCGGTAGAACACATACTCCTCTACCCAGTTAGATTTTAATCAAGTATTTAGAAATTTCATTATGAAAGTTCTAATTAGTTTGAAATCAGTTAACAGATTCAAAAGTTATTAAAAGTTCAGGGACAGATGTGGCAGACAAACCTGCTATGATGAGACATAAAAAATATGAAAGTCTTCTTAAAGAAACACAATATTAAAAGATAATAAAGGAGTTTTGTTCATTTATAAAATTCCTGTGTAATGTTTGAATTTTTTTAATGATTCATGAGTCAGAATTTATTTTTTTTATCAATATCAAATAATTATCCTTCTTGTTACTGTAATCCAGAAACCATCTTGTAACAGTATTTATAGGTAGAAGTAGTCAGAAGTTTTGGGGAAGAACTAATACTAGAATAAATGCATGTCAATATTCTATAAAAAAAATATTATTTAGAAGGCATTTTGAGGTTAGATTGGATTCATTCTCTCTTATATTCTAAAAAACATAATGAAATTTAGTGCTAAGAACATATACTTTCAAACCTTCTGTTTGACATTACTTGACTGGTGTTACAACTGATCCCTAGTCTGATGTGGGAAAAAAAGAGTGACCAGCTGCATGCTCCTTGGTTGTCTGAGGTTGAACCATGATGAATGTTAATTTTGAATCAATTCTAAAAGGAAAAGAAAAGGCAGGAAGACTTAAACATTTTGACTATGTATTTTTGAGTATGTATATTTATTGCATGCTACAGAGATAGATACTAATGTCAAAACCAGAGCAAACCCCTGATAATTTTAGTCTCTGTAGTAAAGGAACCTTCTTTTGTCAATCACTTTTGTGTTTATCAGGGTTTATTTGTCTTGAAAAAGAGCCAGACTGCATGACTCACATTATCACAAGATAGATGAATGTTTTTTATTTACTGTTGAACACTTCCTAAAGTGTTCATTCAGGATACTTGCAAATATTTGTCAACATGAAGGACGGAAAGAACAATTCTTTCAAGCATGTTCTATGCAGCCACACTGTCCCAAGGTCTTCAGAATTGAACTCTGAATACTTATGCAAGTTTAATACATCTGAACCTCAACTCTTAGGGGGTTTGTTCATGTTCACATAGAGAAATTATTGGCAGATCTGGGGAGTAAATTCAGATTTTCTATGTGGAAATTAATTCCTTCAATGCTGCTAATGTTCCTGCAACAGACATTAAGGAACAGGGACCAAGAAACAAGAACATGTAATGTAAGGCAGGAATGGAGTTTGCAGAGAAATATTCTTTCTCTCCTACATTATTCATATTTATTCAGACACCATTTTGATTTAACTGATGGACAAAAAAAATGTTGAATAAAAAAAAAAATAAAATCTTTAAAGTAGTGGAGAAGAACAGAAGAATTACAAATGCTTTTCCTTGTTATGGATTTCTTCAGGTATCTGAGAGGGTAAGCAGTTCAATAGTAATTTAATTTATGACAATATTTCAGGTAGTCCAAGACACTGTAAGGGTCTGTTTAAATTCTCTTGATTTCTTCTCTTAGAGTTAAGGTAGAAACTGCCTGATGTCTTTATATTATTACATAATTAAAACTTTATATCATGAAAATAGTTTTGGTTTTGTCTTTCTAAAGTTATCATATATGTTAACAGTATATGAAGTATTTTATTTCTTTTAGATGAAGCATTATAAATTTTAAATATAAATTGCTGTATTGTAAAACAGTGTTTCTAATAGTAATAATCTTGGTGAAGATACAAGAGTTGACTTTCCTGTCTTCTTTTCTTTTTTTTTTTTCTTTAAATTCCATTTTTTGTTTGATTTTCTTTGTCAAGATAACAGCTCTTTGATAATCCAGTTTCCTGACAAATACATTTTTCTGCCCAGTAGTCTATTAGGGTTATTTTCAGGTAATATGCTGGCCAAAACTGATAAACAGAAATACCAGGACAGTTTAAATGTCCTCTCATCAATTATTAAAAAAACAGACAATCTGAAGATTTTTTAGTATTCTGAAGACAAAAGAAATAGTGTGAGGGTTTGGGCATTGGTTTGTCTTACAGCATTTTGCATAATTTAGAGATTTTTTTAGGTTTACTGGTTTTCCATCATCAGACTGAACTTAAGACTCCTTCTGGAGCCAATGTTATACTGAATCTAGTGACACATCACAGAGATATCTTTATAACACAACCATCTAGGTCACTATTCTGCTGACTTAATTTTAACCTCTAAGAATTTATGAATATAATCTAATCCAGTCAACTGGGCTCCCTCAAGAACCAGAAGAAAAAGAGTAACATTTCTAGAGGGCATTTTATCCTGCTCATCTTAGGTATTTATCTTAGAGTGAAGTGAATCACCTTTGGAGATGCTGCCAGATTAGAATCCTAGAATCATTAAGGTTAAGTAGGACCTCCAAGATTACAACCTTTGACTGAACACCACCTTGTCAACTAAATCATAGCACTAAGTGCCATGTCCAGTCATTTCTTAAAAATTTCCAGGGATGGTGAGTCCAGTGTCTTCCTGGACAGTCTGTCCCAATGCTTGACCACCCTTTCAGTGAAGAAATTCTTCCTAATAACCAACCTGAACCTCCCCTGACTCAGCTAGAGGCCATTTTCTCTTGACCTGTCTCTAGCTGTCTGGGAGAGAAGGCTGAGCTGCGCATTGCCACAACCTCCATTCAGGTGATTGTAAAGAGTGATAAGATCCCCACCCTGATCCTCCGATTCTCCAGGATAAACACCCCCAGCTCCCTCAGCCACTCTTCACAGGACTTACTCTACCCTTCACCAGCTTCACTGCCCTTCTCGGGACACTCTTCAGCACTTCAATGTCTTTCTTGTATTGAGGTGCCCAGAGCTGGACACAGCACTCAAGGTGTGGCCTCACCAGGGATGAGTATACGGGGACGATCACTGCTCTGGTCCTGCTGACCACACTATTTCTGAATACAAGCCATGATGCCATTGGCCTTCTTGGCCACCTGGGCACACTGCTGGCTCATGTTCAGCTGTTGTTCACCAGCACCCCCAAGTCCTTTTCCACTGAGTGGCTTTCCAGCCACTCTTCTCCCAGCCTGTAGCTCTGCATGGAGTTGTTGTGACCTAAGTGCAGGACCTGGAACTTAGATTGTTGAAACTCATGTCATTTGCCGCAGCCCATAGGCAGCCTGGCAATATGTGACTCCAGAGCCTTCCTACCATCCAGCAGATCAACACTCCCACCCAGCTTGTGTCATATGTAAGCTTACTGAGTGTGCATTTAATTCCCTCATCCAGACCATGAATAAACGTATTAAACAGAGCTGACCACAACACTGATCCCTGGGGAACACAACTGGTGACTGTCCACCAACTGGATGCAGCACTGTTCACCACCGTTCTCTGCGCCCCAACATCCAGCCAGTTTTTGACCCATCAAAGAGTGCTGTTGTCCAAGCCATAGGCTGCCAGCTTCTCCAGGAGAACTCTGTGGGAGAAAGTATCAAAGGATTTGCTGAAGTCTAAGTAGAAAACATCCACAGCCATTCTATCATCCACTAGGTGGGTCATCTGGTCATAAAATTAGTTTTTCCTGATTAAATAATGAATTACATTCTTAAAAAGCATTCTTCGCTATTTTTTTCCCAATATAAAATTTTTTTTGTAAAATCATTATTCTGTTGTATATTACTGCAGTATCTAAGGAAGAACTATGAAGGAGAAAGAAAATGCAGTAAAATACCTTCTTAATATTTTCCATGCTTAAACATATGAGCATATTCTTGATGAGCTCACTGTTTTAATCATTCACACAGGGAAAACTTCTACACACTGAAAAGTTCACAGTCATAAGAATTAGACCTGATGACCCTTGTTGGTCCTTCACTCAGTAGTCTGTGAAATTTTCTAAGCATTATCTTCTATAAGTTGCATATTTAAGAATTTTAAAAAATGTCCCAAAGGCACTGATCAAGACCAGATTCATTACATTGGGATCTCTTCACTTTGCCCAAGACTTTGCAGGTAACCAGGTGTGGTTACAGTGAGTCCATATCTGTTGCGTAGTCAGTGAGACAGGAGTGACAGGGCAGTGGCCTTTCCAGCTACAGTGGTTTACTTAATTTAGATTATCCCCTTTCACACTTGGTCACTTGAACTTGGTCACTGACCTTACTCCTTCCCTCACTACTGGACACCTGTCTCAAATCTGAGCTTCTAAATTCATAGCAAAAGGCCATACTCACTCTGCCTTTGCCTCTTCTTTTCACCAAAAGCTGACTGGATTTGTCCAGTAACAGAGTTTCCTCAACAAATTATTATAGACCAGTAAATGAGATGAGTCAAATGTCTGCAACAAACATCATGGAAAAACTGAGGGGGAAAGATAAGTATTACACTAATAATAGCAGATGCTACAAATTATAAAGGTGGTTGTCTCATTTCTGCACAGAATGCAACCAGAAACTAGAAACTACCCACAAGTTTCTTTGGTATTGTTATACAATGCATATCTTTGGGGCCACGCTAGAGAACTGTCTACTCAGTAAATAACTGATGTGGGATTTCTTATTGAATAATTCCATAATGAGTTTTGGAAACATTACCTCTTGGGTAATGGCAGTAGCTTATGACAACTATTTATATTGAAGACAACTGTTTAATTAAAAAGACAATTCAAGATTTTTTCCTTTAAGGAGAATGCCTGGCAACCACAAGTTTCTATATATTAACATAAGACACTTACTGTTTAATAAAATATATCAACAATAATGAAGGTACATCCTGTAATTGAAGAAATGAGCCACTGGCAGGGTGAAAATTAGCCTATATGAACGTTGAAAGGAAATTAAATGAAAACCATATTTCTTACTGCTTTTATTAAATTGAAAAGTCAAACATTGGCACTTTGAATGTTTGTCCAATTCCTTTTAAAGATTGGCTAGCAATATCTAATTTTCATTATTTAAATTTTGCATGATTTTCTTGGAGCCATAGTTGTTTCTTTGTAGTATAGAATTAACACATTACATCTTCCATGATTTTCTAATACACATGTTTGCATGTTCTGCAATTTTACTGAGGCCTTTGCACTTTAAGGCATTTTATTAAACATCAGGTCTTGGACATGAAGAGGAAAAACATAATTCCAGTTTTTAGTAAAAACTTTGAAAAAAAATTATTCCTGCCTGAAAAGAGTGCTTTGAAAGTACGCTATGAACACATCTACAGCCTTAAAATCCAATAGGAAATTAGAAAATAGAATGATGTTGGCATTTTTTAATTATTATTTTGGATGTGTTGTGAATGGATCCATTATTTTTTAATTTCTTGAGTTATGAAAACCATACCATTATTTGTTCTTATCAGAAAGGAGCTCCCTATCAAGGAGTGTGGTTGCCCCATCCAACTATACTTGAGATGGAGCTTTACTGTAATAGCATGTTGCCTCTGAAAATCAATTTTATCTTCTTATAAAAGAGCAATAGAAGATGCAACAGCGAGAATTATCATGTCCACGAGTATTTGGTTTATGTATTGGTACCCACCAGTTTAGGCAGGGAAATGTAATGAGAATAACCAAGGCAGCTAATTTGAGTATCAGTATGAAAACCAATGTAGATGAACTCACACAAGGACAGGAAAAGGAAGGATAACACTAATGAAACATACGTAAATACGTCAGATAATTCCTAGGAAGTTGTAGTGATTTGCCTAAGAATATATTATTTCTTGGTTTTTAATAATTATCTGGAAAGACATATCAAGGACTCTAGCATATTTTTAAGTTCTTTGTTTTAATACTTACTCCCCTTTTGTTTTTGCATAATGCTTTTGAAGAGAACATTTCCTTCTATTGTAGATAGGATTGTTCTATTGTCACCTTGCCAACTGATGTAAAAGCATTTCTAACAAATGCTCAAAATTAGAAGCTAGAGAGCAGTTGTTTGTCAGGTATGGTACAACAGGAGAAAAAGCCTTCAAAACCTCAAGAAAAGTTTATTTTATGTAATTTTCATATATAATACTTGAATGAGTGGGAATTCTGCCATCTTATCCACTGGCTGCAGAAGAAAATGTAGCAACAAAAAAGAAGCATTTAGAAATTTGTTAAAAAGAAAATGAATAAAAATCATGTGGCTTTGCTGCCATGATTTGCTAAGAACAAGATCATGTACTAATCTTTTTTTTAAGAAGTGGAAGTTGTCATGTTCAAAAGCCTTACTGCATGATCATCTCCTATATGTTCACACCAGGAATGTTGTCCCTAAGGGATGCCAAAGAATGCAGGTGGAGTTAGCCAACTTATTCTGGAGAAAAATATGAAAGATGCCATCTACTCAAACATGTTTCTGCTTTGCCTTTAATGAAGGCTGGAGGTGAAAAGCCAGAAAAGCTTTTATTGTTTTGGAATAGAGGCAGACTTTATGCAAATATCATACATTATTTACCCCAGTTTCCAAGCTAAGGTTTTCTTAGTCATATGCAAAAAATCAATCAAGTTAATGGTCATATGCTATTCTTTCTTTACTAGAGAAAAAAAAAAAATAAGGAAAAAAGATTGCACATCAACGAAAGCCTTTAATTTAAAAAAAAAAAATCTTGTTGTCAGTTTCTGAATAGACAGTACTGAGCTTTTAAATATCTCATCTATTTCCTAAAGTGTAAACAGAGGAAATGAATGACCATACCTAACTTATTTACACCCTAGTATTCAAGAAGCACTGGTGGAGACAATATCAAATTAAAAGTAGTACATTTATTTTTTTTCACATGCCTTTCATAATGAGCCTTTTCTGCACACGTGGCAATTTTGTTATAGACTGTGGACTTCTATAATAATGTCAAACAGAGACTGAAACTTCTAAATAAAGAAAATCATTCTGTTGTTAGTGGGTTTTTTGCGGGTTTTTTTGGTGGTTTTTTTTTTTGTTTTGTTTGTTTGTTTGGGTTTTGGATTTTTGTGGGTTTTTTCTGTGGTTTTTTTGTTGGTTTTTTTTGGGGGGGTTGTGGTTTTTTTATTTTATTTTATTTTATTTCCAGAAATATAGAATTCTTGAGGCCAAAAACCTAATTACCAATTTAAAGTCAAGGATTTGGACTCTGAGCCAAGACAATTATATCTAGTCTCATTGTTTTTGCTCTCAGATGAGTGTATTTTTTTACAATAGTCTCCTTTGCTTCTGTTGCCTTAAAACTGAGAAGGAACTCTCTGGATCATTTTAGTATAGAAAGATAAAGAGCAGTTCTTTAATTAAGACCCTATGTATACAGTATACATACTGTGCATTGCACACACCCGCAGCATAGGTTTTAACAATTTTATAATACTAGTTAATTATAATATCTAACCATCACATCATGGAATATTGCCAGCTCAGAAATTGCCTATCCCTTTGGACTTCCATCAGGCATGCCTTCTGGATTTGAGTTGGTGGTCTCAAAAAGACCACTCCTTCCTCCCCACTTTTGTCTTTGTCATGGTCTTCTGTTCTGCTTAGACTGGTTTTACGTCTTCTGAATCTTTTTTTGGGTAGCTTTGACTGAGGTATGTCAAAGAATGCACCTGTTATGTTCTTCTAGGTACATCCTCTACAAACAAGATGTTCTCTACCTTGCTAAAAAATCTCTATCTATTGAAATTCTTGATGAGAAATATGAAACAATATTTCAAAAATTTGGTACAAAGAGTGGTTAGCTACAAGTCTTTATTCTAAAGTGTTAGAAAGCTATGCTAAAATCTGTATGTTGTGCATTTAAGGCAACACTTCACAAGAAAGTGTTGTAGATGGAATCAATATTTTTATCAGAAAAGGTGAACCTCTGAGGTTTTTAAAAATTTACTTGTATATGTTTGTTGAAAATGCCTGTCCAGTGCTGAAGACATTCAAACTTCAGTCAAATATTTAAACTTAACTTCCAGTTTAGAAAAAAAATCAGGAAAAGACCAAATGATTAGCTTAGAGTGATCTTTTATCCTTCAGATTCATAAAGCGCAAAATCACCCTAATGACCTGGGACTAATTGCATAATACAGGAGCTGCACAAATGATTGAATTTCTTTTCCTTTTGAAAGGGCATATATATTCATAGACATGCAAATGTATGTGTAAGGGTACATGTCTGTTTCTAAATAGCAAGATAGAGGTAGCATTTTAAAATAATGTTTAATCATATATTATTTTTTTTCTTTCTCAGTTAAAAGTAAAATAAAATAATTTTATTTGGACCTTAACTGCAAAGATAACCTGTGCTTCCCACATGTTTTACCCCTTTGACCATGCGTTACTATGGGACTTTCCTACAATAGAGAAGATTTAACCAATTGACCTCTGTAGTTTAGTATGTACAAGAACGACATAATGAGAATTCAAGGAAGTTGGTGTAACAGCTGCTACTTATGCCATAGTCTCAACTACACCCTTTGGTGACACTTGTTGTCTTGGTGCTACTTTTCCCTAACACCACCACCCTTTCAGATGTCTCAAATGTCAACTCAGTTAGAGAAGCTATTCTATGTCTACCATTGCTTTGAACAATCTGTGTTGTTCATAGTTAACGAACAACATTTGCTGAATAGAAGGCTAGTGTCATGAGTTTGCCAGAGAAGTACATTTAAGAGAAAGTAACACTTCTGTTAAAAAAATCAGGTGAAACATTTGAAGAAAAGGAAAACAGTAATAATCGCCATCAGAAATTTTCACATCAAAATTAATAGGAATTCTACAGACAAAATTCTCATGGAGCTTTGAACTACATTTTGGGATAACAATTCTGCTGAATTCAATAGAATTGCTTCTACTTAACACTTTTGGTTTTAAAGAGTGTGCTATTTCTTTGACTATTTACAGGGTTTCTCTCACCCCCTACCCTCCACCCTGCTTACAGTATTGACCCATCATTATTTTTTAGGAACAAAAAATAAACCCATGCTCATATTCTCTGGATTGTTCACTGATTATGGTGGACTCACATACCCAAATGACAGTAAGTCCTTGTGTACCCCTAGTTCGTTAGACACAAAGAATTCTTTGAAAAGGCTTCAGGCTGGCTTCTTGACAAGTGTTCACTGAGTGAACACTTTTAAAAAGTATGTTTACTCAAACTAGCTAATTTAGTAATGGCACTTGTTTTGTGTAAAGCACAAATGGCTCCAAAAAGTAAATACAGAGGTTAACATCATTTACAATGACGGATGCATAATAGAGCATGTTTGGCTTTGAAATGCCTTTGCCTTTCATTCAGTATTGCTTACATTAGGTTTTTCCATTCACTTTTCTATGGTTTGAGTTTTGGAAGTGTTGAGTCATAAAATGACTCCTGCAGAGGCCAGTGGAAGTTCTGAATACATGACATTAGTAAAGATCTGACATATGAGTAACTAAATTAGTTTTTGTATGTTTAAGTTCTGTTATTTGAATCAAACATTATGGTCTATTGTTCCAACATCAAAAAGTGATTTCTCATAAAACATACTTCTGCTCATTAATGAATGCAGATAACTCATTACAATAATAATTTAGAATTTCTGTTTTGCCCAGTAGCTTCCATCAACAGAACCTGATGCACACACAGATGTGCATCCCACAGTTAGATGGTAGTTTTTAAAAAGAGTTTTCTTATTTTTCTGGAGAGAATAAGTAACACAAAGTTCCCAAAGCATAAGAATTTTCTCTGATATATATATCTGAAACAGAATTATTGCCAAATCATCTCTTCTACATAGAAATGGATGACCACTGTCCACCACTGAAATGACACCTCAGTCATTATAGCTGCTTAATGGTACATAGCATTTCTATAGAAATAATCAGTAAATACAGGGATCACATGGCTGAAATTATAGTGAAAGTTGATAGGATATAAGTATTTTATTTTAATAACATCATGGTGTTATTTTTCATATTTTCTTTGCACTTCATAACATGACAATTTTCATTTTACATGAGGTGGTGTTCTTGAATAACAGGAATGCTTCTGCAGATGAGTTTACCAAATTCACTATGAAAAAACACACAGCAAATTAATGCTGAAATAATTTTCACCAGGAAACACCATTTTGACAGTTTGGTAGACATGCGTGATCTGGTAGAGAGAGACATTAAAAAACAACAACAACAATGAAAAAAAAGGCCTTGTTATTCTCAATTGAACTGAATCTAAGATCATTTTACCATAATTTATCATCTTTATTGTTCTAATTTGTCCTGGACTGTCCTTTGCTCCCAACAGGCAACTTTCTTCTTTAATTGCTTCTACTGCCCAAACCCTTAGAGAGGAGCATAGAAGTGAAATGTGGACCACTAGTCTACGTAGGGAACGGAGCAAGGAATGAGAGCTGTTTTTCTCTCTTGATGTCAGAGACTGAAAAGGTTAATGGCTTAAACATTGTTAAGATCATCAAAAGAGTTTTGTCCACTGTAGTAAACTGCAAAGCAATAGCTGCTCATGTACCAGAGTCCACCCCTCCCTGAATACGTCTTCTAATTTGGACCGAAAAAAGGATCTTGAGGTAAGATACTGTCCAACTATCTGGTGTGTCCACAGATATAAGAGATTGAACTGCTAAATTCGATCACCTGCAGTAACTGACCAGATGCTGCCAGAGACTGGTGCTGATAGCTCAGACCGTGGATGGCTGCTTTGCTAGTGATGCACAGAATGGCCTCCCAAGTGCAGGGGGGCCTGCACAGATGAAACTACAAACTGGATTTACAGATAAGGGAAAAGGCTGGTAAGAGGCAAATCCTGACAGGTAGGATAGTCCCTCTTATCACACCAATGTTCTCCTTTATATGATGACTCAGTTATGAAAACCCCTCTGGAGAGCATTGAAGACATTCACACATAACCTGAGATATTTGACTCAGATTATGGACTGTAATGGGCCGTGACTGATTCAACTGCACTGAAGTAAGAGACAGCCGTAACATCTTAGAAGGTCTCAAAGACTCATGAAATGTCTCAGGATCCAGTATTACATCATCCAGGGGAGGTACAGGGGACACTTCCACCTAACTTCTGCACAATTTAAACCCCATGAAATGGGAGTTTGGTGTACCCTTTCCCCACATCACTCAATAGATACAGTCTGCAACAACCAAGAAGATCAGAAGAGGATCAATGGTACATTGTTAGAATCTACAGAGTAGCTGGCAGGATTCTGATGACAGTTCTCTGACCCAAAGTGCCACTGACAATAGTACAGTGCCCTCTCCCTCTGAGGAGGCTGCTGTGTTTGTATGGTTTCCCTTCTTCCTCTGTGGGGGTTGTATGGCTTGTGTAGGTAACTTGTGTTGCAGCTTCCTCTGTGGGGGTTGTGTTAGCACTTTTGCCACAGCTTTGTCTCTGGGGGTTGTGTTGCTTGTGTAGGCTTGGAAAATTTAGGGAAAATGTCTGTGCTAGGTTGAAATGTTTTCCTGCCCTTCCTCAAAAATCTTCATATCTGCTTCGCTCCCCAAGGATGAAGTGTGCACAAGAAAACTGTGATAATGAGCTGGAAATAGTGGACTGCATAACTAGTTTGCAAGCTGAACCATAGTCACAACCAGAAAAAGGTAAATCTGTCATTTGTGCTGTGCTGGGAGCAGCCTCGACTTTTGCTATTAAAGAAAATCACAATGGAACAGTAAAAATGCAGTGACTTTACATTCTCTGCAAGATTTAGTAAAAGGGCTACAAGAACAACTAAAAGAGGAGCAGCTTTACTCTAAAAGGCTCAGAATGGCTCTCACTGAGTGTTTGGAAATGATAGATTCTAGAGAAGTCCATCATGAACCTTTATATCCTCAACAAGATTTAAAAGAGGCCATAAAGCATTTAAACCAATTGGATATGAAAAAAATTACAGCCATTAGTTAAAACAGAATAACAATATGATAGAACAGATGATGTTTTCCCTCACATAATTACCAAAGAAATACCTTATACTCCTAATGAATTGGCTACATTACAATAGGAATATAGTCACACTCAGAAAGAGTCTAAGACTGAGTATGTGTGGCGTGTCTCCCTTACAGGAGGAGTCTGGATTATGTTGACACAAACAGAAGCTGAGAACTACCGGGGCCTGGGATCTTCTTAGTCACAGGTAATAAAAGAGTTCCCTGGTCCCTCACTCAAATAGCTGCCTAATGGGCTGGGGAGTTGAATCCTCTGGAGAGAGATGATCCAATTACTATAGTAACTTCTGTGGATTGATTGACTGAAAGTGTTCAGAAGGCTGTCTGTCTCCAATTAATATATCAGCACATACTGGAACCTGATGAAGGCTCCCTAATGACCATGCCAGTAGATCCAGATCGCTTGACCACTCTAATACACAACCTTCTGGAATAGTTAAAGAATCTTGGAATTCACTTGCAGAATCAAACCCATGCTGCTCTACCTAATGACAGTGAACACATCACCCTCAATCATATATTCTCAAGGGGAAGGGGAAAATGTGGACATGGGGGGAGGTGGCCCAGGAACTGATTCATTATGGCAGACATTTTAGACTCCCTAACACAATACCCTCTAAATCTGAGTCCAAAACTGCCATCTGCCAGACTGAGTGGTGAAATACTGCCACTGCTCACCAGGAGGAGGTGAGAAAACCCCTTCCCTGGGGAACACAACATCAAGGGGAGCAAACATTAGCAAAAGGGGAAAGACATGCTATTATACTTATAAAATCTTTCATTGAATTTTTTTTCCCTTGCCAACAAAGAAATTTGGGGGCCAAAGCAAAATGGCTTATTGGAGCTCAGGTTTTCTACAGCCTACACAAAAGAGTAAGTAATAGCTCCTTCATACCAGCTTAATTGCTTGGGAACATGGTGGAAAAGGTTTCTCTTTCTTTTTTTCTTCTTCACTTCACTTTTCCCTGGTTGAGAGAGTAGTGGGATAGAGGTTCCCCACCTTTGCTGGTGCCACGTGCTTCTGGTCTCATCAGCTTTGGGGCTCAGCCACCACCTTGCTGAGGTTTCCAGTAGCTCTAGGAAGGTCCTGGCTCCACCCTGACTCCGCACGTCCTGTGCCATTATCTCTGAGGAAGGGCATCGCTGCCTGGATTTGACCCAGACTCATCAGGGGTTAGCACCATATGCAGAGGAGCTTTAAACCTCCTCAATGCCTCTGGATGATGGTGAGAGGGTCCTTGCACTGCCCACAGGAAAGGTTCCAGCCCATCTGTTTGGCTGCCATTGCTACCTGAGCTCTGGAACCATCACTGCTCCCTCGGCTGTGCCTTTGCCTCATCAGAGCCCAACAGCATCCCCTGTTGTTTGTAATTACAGCTACACCAAAGAGCAAAAGTAGGACTTAATGGTTTGAAAGTTTTGGTTACTGTGTTGTTTGTTCTGTTCTGTTTTTGTTCTCTCTCTTTCTCTCCCTTTATATATATATATATTAGTTATTAGTTATACATATATATATTAGTTATTATTAGAACTGATATTTCCTTTTCTGCATTTTGTGCCTGAAGCCTGTTAATTTTGAAATAATGATAATAATAACTTAGAGGGAGGACCTTTTTTCTTTCTATCCCAGGAAGGCTCCTGCCCTCCTTAGCAAACATTTTGTCTTTTAAACATAGACATATGCCCTCTGGTGTACAGAAAGGCATTCCCCAAAGCCTTACAGATAACTGATCTAACACAAATCTGAAGGTATTAATTGAAAACTGGGCAAATTCTCCATCCAAGGCAACCCCCCCGCCATCCACAGGTTTCCCCAAGGCTGTGCCTTCTCCTCCACCTATCAGGACACTGATGGATTTAAGTAGGCAGGAGTTGGGAAACTCCTTGGGCCATTCACAGTAAGTGAGTCAGGGGTTGGCCAACGGAGACACCTTGGAAGGCTCACAGAAAGCTTATCTGGGGACATGATGATAACCTTTCCTATAGGTCCCCACAGGACCCCTGTCGGGTCTGTGGTCTTTCTTACTTGACATGTGGGCACAGATATCAGCTTTGGAAACCAATGATGCTGTGTGGTGTGAAATTATGCCTAATAAAAAAGGAATAAAAATGGCAGATGCTTTTGGTATCCCACAGTGACCACCAGCCACTGAAGTAAAATGTTGGCTACCATAAGTCAGTGTTACTGAAACATTAATGGTTATTGGTCCATTCTCTGTTAATTTGCTGGGCTGAGACATCTTAAGGGCAAGTCCTGGACAAGGGCAGACAGTGAACTTTTGGTTTGGATTTTTCATTCACCTGCTGCAAGCTGTCCCCCTTCCTCTGTCTCCTTCAAAGGTAAAAAGTGTAAAACCTTTGCCTTTGGGGAACCAAAAAGGGTTTTCCCCTGCGATATCAAACTTAAGGAAGGATGGTCTAGTTCTTCCAACTCATTCCGCTTATAACTCTTCCATATGGCCAGTAAAATGTTGGAATGGGTAGCTGACTATGAATTACAGGAACATAAATTTCAATACAACCTTTGATAGCAGTGGTGTGTAACATTACTGAATTGATTTCCATAATACAGTAAGAAGTTATGCATATTTGGAATCATATATATTAACTTTCCATGTTCTGCCTCAGAAGGCTTTAAATTTGTGATGATTTAGCTAAATTGCTCAAAGATATTAACAGGTGAGCTAAATAATCTGGACAAAACAAAGGAAACTCTCACCTGGACAGAATACAAGAAAAACTTTTAGCAGTTCCCATTCAACCCTTCTTGTAATCATTTGTAGAACCAAACACTTGAGGACACTGATAATTTATCTGTTTATTCAGCCCTCTTTTCTTTATTGTAGACTTCTTTCACATTAAGTCACATTGCAGTGAAATATAATAGCAAAAGATTTTATTATTTTAATTTCCTCTGTGTTACACTTAATGTTGGAATTTCTTCTAAATCAAACAACCTTGAGTTCATGTTGTGTTCAATGAATCTTTATGTGATTTTACACGCAATTCACCTCTTCAAATTTTATTCCTCAAGTTAGATGCAACATCAAGTCTAGGATGGTCACCTAGGCTCCATCTGCCTTTAACTGAGAGGCAGGCATTTTGAGGGGGCTGTTCATCCCACCAGCTCAAGATATTTGTATTAAGATGGTATGGAAGTGTTTTAAATGGAGATTGCTTGATTAGATTAAATTAGACATGTACGTATTTTATGGGTAAAATCTGCTGAGATGAGTACAATCCCATATCCAAGATTTGAGTTTTTACTTCATGAGAACTGATGTGGTGTGTCACATAGTAAGAACTCAAAAAATGTCCAATGTAATGTGAAAAAAAAAAAAAAAAAAAAAAAGCAAGAAAAAAGTCTCAATTACACTTTTAATGTGACACTCTTTTGTTCTGGTTTAAGTAAAAGTTTTAATATATGATATTAATTTTTGCCTTTCCCTGTTGGAAGATCTTTATTTCAAAAGCTAGTTTTTCAGAATGTCAAACAGTATATGTGACAACAGGGACATTTCACCTACAGCTGAAAAACAACCTGTCAACTTATCATTCAGTTACTGCATCCAAGCCATTTCCACTGAGATTTTCTAAAATAATACTCATGGACAAATATATTAATAATATAAATAAAAATATAAAATAATATTACACTAAGTAGTCAATAACATGAAAAAAGAAGTGTGTAAGAATATAGAAAAGTTACCTTTAAAGAATGTATATTTAACATTTCAATAACATGAAAAAAGAAGTGTGTAAGAATATAGAAAAGTTACCTTTAAAGAATGTATACTTAACATTTCAAAGTGAGGTTCAAATGTTAATAGCTTGTCTTTATCAAGTAGGGTTCCTAATTAGCAACCTGTTAGTTTTTGGAAACTGTATACTGTATGCTACACTAGACAAGAAGGAAAAGGAACAATTTGTAAGGCATGATTTGAAATGAAAAGTGAGAATGCCAGGAGATAGATTTCATACAGATAATTGCTGTCTTTGAAACATGGACATCAGCCCTTTCATCTCAATTTTTACAGTGGTTTCTTCAATTTGTCAGCCACCCCTCCTATCATTTCTCACAACTGCAGCCTGACTCAGTGACAACAAAGAGAGTAGAGGAAGTAAGGCAGTTTGTGCTATGTTTTTTGGAGATATTAGAAAGATTCACTGCCTTACTCTAGAGCCTAGTACACTTTAGTCACTGTCTTTATGTGTCCTTGGAATACCTCTGTTACCTTGCATGACATTCAATACTTGACATGTCTTCAGTGATATAGTGAACAGGTTTTCATACATAGCAACCAGAGGCTGTAGAAAAAGGTGTTTGAAAGAGAAAGTGTATACAGTAGTATTATTATAAAATGCTTAAGCTGTCCTGACATATGCTATATGAAATGTAGGCCAGGGGAAGAAAAAAAAAAAAGGCAACAAAAAAGGCCACCCTTTTTTATTTTTTTTTTATATGTAATCTCTTTCATGCATTGCTTTATGAAATGCTCTCAGTGAGGTAACAGATTAAACATGCCTTTACAGTTCTGTGTGCGAAGCAACTTGTCCAGAGTGATCACAGTGGTAACTGATACAAAATAAAGAACTATTCATGAATGAGTTCTACCTTCACTGTGCAATGACTGGATAAACCATCAAAACAGACCATACACACCTACCTTTTGTTGCTATGTGATCTTTGAAATTACCACGGTATACATCAACAAATCAACATAATATGTTAATGTGCTCTGGAAAAAAAAAAAAAAAAAAAGCTATGCAAAGTACTTTCTGAGCAGAAGGCAAGAGAAAAAGATCATATTTTCCAGAACTAGAAATAGCATATGGCCTGATTTAGTATGAATTCAGAGAGCAACAGTAATGATCATTTGCTGCAAATGGTGCTTATCCAGAAGAAAAGGAAACAAGTGGTAATTGTGAGCTATCATAGGAACTTCTGCAAAAAAGTCTGAATTTAAAACTTCTATAGGTTGTATCAGAGAATGACACTGTTATTTTCATCTTATTCTTTCTCAGGAAATAGTTTAACAAGGTTATTCCAGCACACTCAGAATGGTTATGCTTGAAGTCTTTCAGGCTGGGGATACTGCAGCAGGAATGTGTGCAGAAGCAAGCACTGTAATTTCTTCCATTTTACCATGATGTAAATGAAGGGGGGGAAGAAAGGGGGGGGGGGGGGGTGGTAAAAAAAAGGAGAAATCTCGTTTATGACCAGAGTATCCTGGAATAAGAGACAACAGAGAAAAAGGACAATAAGCTAAAACATGACTCACGATGATGAGGCAGGGTTTAGAGAGTGCCAATTTACTGTGTTTGTCTAGAGCTTGCAGTGAGTGAGACTGCAGAGAGTGAAAGAGACATTTGTATCTCTTTGCCCCCAAACATTTAAAATTAGTTACCTGCAATGAGTTGCATTGGTTTATGCAGAGACATCTGAAGTATCTGTCACTTCTATAAAGCTCTGCATAGGTGCAGTAATCCTGTCATGTGTGGCAGATTTCAGCTAAACTAGTCATAAGCAGCAGCAGAAAATGTGCAAATGAATACATAACGCCCACTTAAAGCTTATGATAACTCAGCTGCTGCTTTGAAGAAGAATTTGCAATGGGTGGTATGTTCTCTGTCTTGCTAAATAGTTAGTGCCATGCTACAGTTTTTTGAAAGCCTAAAAAAAGGAACACCTGATGTGCATGTTGTGCAGCAGGCTACGATGTTAACAACAGAAGACACATCATGAAGTTTAAATATAAATTAATAGACTTACAGAGGAAAAAAAAATACATACTTTATGCAGAAAGAAAGACAGAATTTGGATTATCTACATGAAAAATGCATAATTTCACAAACTTCATTGGCACTATGATCTGAACAGATGTGTGCCTCAGCTCAGTTTCCTTGGCCTTCTCTGCAGTTCATTTATTCCACACAGGTGACCAAATGCTGTTAAAATTAACTGGCTTTTGAGTGGGCCAAATGGGTGGTTAGGAACTGGAAAGAATCTGTCCCTTTCTCAGCTCACTCTTGAGGTCAAGCATTATAAGCACAGCAGTATATAGCCCATGTTGAACACAGCTCCTAATGTTGTTGATATTCAAAGCCTGTTGTCTTCCTTAGTCGAGAAGCTGAAAACCACAAGAAGAAATGAGAAATGCCATGGTATCTGGGTAAGTGACTTTAGTTGCTGGATCATAGCCTATTTCTATACTGTTCCACAGTAGAGACAATTCACAGGTACCATCCACTCATTTCTCTGAATTTAAGAAAATATACACAGCAAAATAAATAATTTCAGGCAGAAGGTGAGCCTGGACTCTTGCTTTCTAGGCAAGGATGTTACATTGAGCTAAAGCTGTGCTACCTTAGTGACCTTCCAGTAATGCTCATGATCAGCTCTCCTGTTTCAGGCAGCAGGAAAATCTTGGTTCACTTTATTCAAGACTGTAGTACTTCTCCATGGAATGAGATAACCCTCTTTTTCAAGGATAAACATCAGAAATAAATCAGAATGGTTTAAAAATCAGATCTAACTTTGCCACTCAAGATGTTATCTGTCCTATGAATATTTCTGTCCCTGATTTGTGCTGGCATATGATTGTCGATGGTTATATACTACAATATTGATAACAGAGTATTCCAATATAGTCTTGGGATTCTGTCAACAGGAGCATGTTATCCATAGGTCAGCCATAAGGGAAAGCTATAGTCTACCACCTATATATGAGAACAGAGATTTCTTCTGTGTTCCAGTTTTCCGATTACGTCCTGAACTAAGAATGAATGGGAATTAATAAAAATGAAGAATGGAGAGGTTTACTAATTCTTTAATTTAAAAGAAAAATCAATTTAAAAATTACAGATGTTGCAACTTCCATGTAATTTTCAAAAGTAATCAACATTTTTAATTTTGAGGCAAAGCTGAAAATGTTATTAAAAGAATCATGCTACCAGCCAATCCACCTGCACACCTATATCAAGCACACTGTTTTGGATGTTTGTGCAATAAAGAAACCAAGACATAAAAAATATGAACTTTATCAAAGGTTAAAGGTTTAAAAGTTTAAAGAAAATATCCAGAATAATTTTTACTATTACCTGGCACTTTTATGCTAAACCTCTTTACAAAGAAAAAGAAGGACTTATTTAGCTTATAAAAGCACATAAATAGCTGACTTCAATCCTAGGGAGAGTAGGTACCCCACAGCTACATCAACAAAAGGATTCCATTATCTGCTTCCTATATTTATTGTTGACATTAAAAGTTTTAATTTTCAAAGATGCCACAAACTGTAATCAAACAGTAGAGATGACTGATCTTTTTAAATGTATTCACTCCTACAAGTTACACTTCCCGACTATTTAATAGCAGAATTGCTACCAGTTATCCTTGAAAGTTAATATAATCCAAGCTGTATGTCTAGGTTCCTACTGTGAGGAGAAATAGAAACCTTCAATGGACCACTCACCATATCATAAGTTGTGAGCCTAAGGTATGTAGAAGAATGACCTTCTGGTGGTGCCTGCATTGACTAAAGAGCGGAATTAACAAAGATCAGCCCCAATTTCACCTCAAATATCTGTTTATGTGCATATGCAAGACCACTCAAACCATGCCTATGTGAACTAAACATCCACTCAACTAAACATCCAATTAAACACTCCCTGATGATTTGGGAATTTCAGAACACTGCTACTGGTCTAGTCATCATACACAAAGGAAAATTGCTGGAAGACAGGGTGATGCCATCTTTCCTGTTGCCATTAGAGCACTCAGGAAGGTTAAGAAAGTCTTCAACTCACATTCTTCATCTGCTTCAGAGATCTTGAACTCACACTTTCTGTAAGCATGGTCTAATATTTGGTTTTAACACATTTTGAAGCAGAGGATCTGGTCTACCACTCCAACTGAAACTGTTCTACTTCATATGCACTCATTTAAATATTAATTAAGGTAAACACTGAGAATAAATCTGTCTTTCAGCTTAATTACTTGTATGAATATAAAGCGATGTGTATTAAACTTCTTCATATATTTTGCAATTTTTTAAACAAAGTGAAATAGCCTCATCCAAAGTGGCCAAAAAGACTCTTCTTCCCACTCCCAGACTGTGCTGAAGTGCCATGATTAAGATAGCCTTAGGGGATCTAAACAATTGCTGTTCGAGTCTCCTCATGTAGGAGAAGAAGACACTTTGTGGAAAAGGGTTAGGCTTAGTAATTAATTTAAGGAAAGTTCCATCCAATACCTTAACCACTTCTTTTACCCTTTACAAAATCCCTGACAATTAATATATGCAAAATCAGTGATACTTTTCAGAACCATTGGCCGAAACATCTCGAGATAGCAATTAGAAGTGAAGGATCTCCTGATTTACAATTAGGGTTAAAAAACCCAACAGCAACAGCAAAAACAACCAAAACCAATACCAAACCAAACCAAACCAAACAAACAAAAAACCCACAAACAAACAAAAAAGACCCTGCCTAAAACACAAATAAAAAACAAAATAAAGCAAAAAAAAAAAAAAAAACAAAAATAAAAACAACACTTACAAATCAAGCCCACACAAAGGCTTTAAGAAAGAAATACAAAAGAAACCTTAACGCATGTTTGGACCTGAACTTAACTGAACCCTTCACGAGAAAAAGTAATTTGGCACCTCTGATTTCCACCAGGGACTAGAGCTGGAAATTACTGTGGTCTAACAGAAGGGGTTTTTTTCTGGTATTTCCAGCTGAGATGTCAAGCGGAAGTGCTGGAATCTGATAAGAAAGCTTGTTTTTATAGATGTTTATCCAAACAAGACCTGGACTGTAAAATTTTAGTTATCTGGCTATCTTTATAGACTGACACTCAACTGAGAACAATCTTCATGATTTACACCAAACCATACATTTGTTGCTTTAATAGAAAACTTCTGCATTTCCATAGAAACCAAAGCAACAAAAGTATCAGTCCTGCAGGTTAATACAATAGTGAAAGACAATACCTGACTAACAGATGCTTAAAATAAAGACACTAGATACAAGGCCTTCTAATCAAAAGAAATACATTTGAAATGTCTGTCTTGCCTCCTCACTCTCTTAAATTACAGTGAAAAAAAAAATTACACTGCCATATAATCCCAGAAAACACTGTGAAACAGAGAGAAGTCCACTATTGAATAGGCTCATCTTTGGAACAGACCTCTTCTGTAAAACCTGCCTTCATTCATATTGCCATCCACCCCCTTTGGCTCTTAAGGGATACTTTAACTGAAATTGTTACAAGAAATTGAGATCTTAGACAGCTTCTCAATGGCAAAGCACTTTTTCAGTCCTGACTGCGCCCCAGGAGCACCAGACGGTGATAGTCTACAAAAATGGACAAGCTGTGCTGCCTGTTTTCTGAATGCATTACTGGAACATTTATGATAGATATGCATTATGTTCAGAAATACTAATACAGAGATTATAATACACCCTTAACAGTAAAATAAGATGAAAAGCACTCTCTGATCTGGTAAAGCAGCTGTGTTTCGTTGCATAACACTGAGGAACTGAATCCAATAAACTATGGCAGTCAACTTCTTGTGTTTGCATCAACTTGTGAAATAGCTTAATTCTCCAGTGCTGGGGAATGAAGTAATATTATCTTCTCTAATAGCACAGATTATTAAAGTGACACCTTCAGATTAGTGTGTCTGGTAAACCATAGTCATGCCTCAGTCTCTACATCAGCCATTATATGGGAATTTTCCAGCAAACTCTGGCTTCTAATATCTGCAGTAGCTACACAATTTGTGTAATTACTTGATCAATTTATATAAGGAACCTGTACCATATATTCTGGATGAATGTATACATTCACATACATATTCACACCCTCATGTTATTAATTAAATCAAGCTGATACAATTTCAAATAAATACCTTCCAAACAGCAAAATCAGGACAAGTTTCCTGTAAATAAAACCGTAATTTTTGATAATTTATCTCAGTAGTATTTAATGATAATGAGCACACTAGGCCAAAACACAAAGATAACACCAGGGCAGAAGTTCAACTATCCAAAACTCCAAATGTGAGGACTGTGGGCAAATATTTCTTTTGTGATCTTACCTGTTGCCTTGTAAGAGACTGTGCCCTTCAGATGAAGTGAATTAAAAAGTCAGTAATTAATGTTCATCCAGAATAAAAGTGGAAGTGAAGACAGTTATTAAACAACAATGTATAAAGAACATGGAGTAGAAAGCAAAACATATTTTGCCCTTGATGAGGTTTCCAATGATTTTAAAACCTGGTCTCTAAAATTGCTTACTCTGGTTAGGCAAAACATTTGAAAATCTGCATTTGGACATATGTTTGTAAATAAGAAAAATATGTTTGCAAACAAGATAATAAAAATAAAGCAGAACAATTCCCAGACTACTATTGCTACCAGAGCATTAAGATGCACCTAAAGATCCTAAAAAGATACTCTCAGTCCACAAGCTTGGTTAAAAGGAAGGAAATAGCTCCTTCAGTCTCAGACGATACCTCTCTCAGACAGTCTGCCAGCATCTCTCAGATGTGCTTCAGGCAATTACCTCTCACCCAAACAATGATCTCAACCCAGTATGAAGAAAAATAAGAATCTGTGTCATCTGGACAATATGAAGCAAACTGAAGCTAAGTGACATCACTGTATTGATGATTGCAGTCAAAGAGGTCACAGTGTTCCCTCTAATGACTACCTATATGATTTTAAATTAGATGTATGCTGTAAAAATCTGTCATGCAACAAACTGCTTGTCTTCTTTGGTAAAAGAATCATTCTGAGATTCATTCTCTCAGATGGAAAAAAAGTGGCACTCTCGGGCATGTCTGTGCCTGGTTTGCCAGGAACTGTAAATGTCACATAAATGATGAGCCATGTAAAAAAATCACTTGTAATAGTTTTGAAAGAATTTATTTTGGAAGCAAAACGTATTTGTCGGTGTCTTATGCAGCCAGAAGGTATTGATTCAAAGATCAAGAAGAAAAATAGTCTATTACTGATGTTTATTAAAGGGTCATATGCAAAACACATCTCCAGAATCAAAAAGAATTTCTAAAACTATTTTCTGATTTCCATCTGTCTTTGTGTTTAAGAGCATAAGAAGACTGGGGATAGCTTTGCAGTGGTTTTCATGAACTCCCTTATATACACTCTCTTCCTGAACTCTCAAAAAGTCTGCTTTAAACCAAATCTCTTTTTGTTGTTTCTGCAGAGCTCATGGGATTCCCAAAAGTGCCATTCCAAACAGAGAGAGTCAAAGACCCTTGAGAATGAGAGAACATGCAGTGCCTGTTTTACTTTTGCTTTTGCAATGGTATAAACCCACAATAGCTCTGATGGACCTAGAGAAGATATAACCTGTATATGAAAGAGATTTCTAGATATAACTAATTTTAAAGGCAACTAGAAATAACTAGGTTTGAAGTAGGAACAACTATTAAGTTGTTCCAGAGGGGAAGTACTTTTGAACAAGAGAATGCATTTGGATCATCTCTACTATGAAGTGTTAAGCTGTCTAAGTTTAAACTACAATGGAAAGATCTCACATTATCCACCCTTATTAGTATACAGTGTTTGCATAACTGCTATGGGAAATACCTTTGTGATTGTGTGCACAAACCAGCTGTGACTGTAAGATTTTATATGTCTGTTGTTATTCTTTTAGGAGTTATTACTGAATCTCTATGTGCCATGTTCATTCAACATGCTGTGGAGTCCAGTAACTTTTTATATCTTAGGAAAGCAGTAGTATATACCAGCACTTGTTTCAGAAAAATACTAGTTTCCTGACTGGCACAGTTTAAAGGCAGTTCCACTCACATTCAAAGAGTGACACTGTTTTATGCTTGTTCAAAGTTTGGACTTAGATGTAATGCAACTAATAGTCTGAAAATTAAACAAAAGGACAAAATAGCAAGTCAATAGGAATATGGGCCTACCATGCACTTACTATGTGTTTCACTGGAGAATGAAATTCATCTTTACAGAAGGATACTCTTAAAAGTAAACCCTGTCTCGATTTAATTAGATGTGGAATAAAAAGAATTTACAAGGGCAGTGATAATTCATTGTTTACTGAATTAAATGATAATAATATATCATTGTTGCTGTGTTCATGTTTGTGAGTATTCTCTAGCTAACCAGGTTAAATATTTAAATTTGCATTAACAACCACCTTCAAGAGTTTTTCAGTTCTGGGCATTGACTTTGCATTGAATATTTGCACATATTATTTTCTATATTTCCCTGACTATAATCATTCTTATTTGTGATTCTTGCATGCAAACATGCTTTTTGAGAGTTCATCAGTTCCAGCTGGCTATTTTCCACTTGATGTCAATAATTCTTTATTCAGCCATTTATCAGAATTCTTTTCACTGCATCTAATGGGTGATGTCACTCAGAAAGAGTTATAATTGCAGGTGGGAAATGAAAAGGACGTGAAAAAGCTTTGAAGAAACAAAGATTCTCTATTTATGCAAGTGTTCTAAGGAACAAAGAAGGCCATAAGAAACAAGCTGATAACAAAGTAGGATTCAAATGGGAACAAAATTATGGCTAAACATACTAATCCTCAAAGTTTAACATGGATTGTCAGTAGTTCTTTGAAAAAATGATGTTTCTGAAATTGCAACTGTAGAGCCATTAGTCAGCTATATATGAATGAATATTTCATTTTCTAAATCAGATTTATGGAATATTTTGCCTTCTGCCAGATTATAATATATTTGCATCTAATAGTTGCAATTTAGAATGCTTGAGTTATAAATAAATGGGAAATGTGACATAAATTAACATGGCTACGAAAGACTAATATGTTTTCCTTGCAAGCTATAAACTACTTCCATGTCAAAGAAAAGCAAAACTGCTCTCCACTTGAGGTTTTCTGAGGTAAGAATGCATTGGTATGTTTGAGCAGTCATAGTGCTCTTGAATTGCGAGATGTGCTATCCAAATTCCTCTCTCTGTTAACTATTGCTGACCTTCAGCCATGGAAAGCAACTAGTAGGGCGACTTAATTTGGCACCTGTTCTGGGGATTTCTAAATAGCTGAAGCCAAAAGCAATCCATATTTAGGTGCCCCAGCCTGTTCTCAGCACATACTGTATTTACGGTGGATTTCCTTAGGACATTGTAAGGGCAACTCCATGCGGGAATTCCTAAGTGTTGCCTTTCGCTCCTTCAAATGCCAAATGTGAGGCTGTTTTTGCCAACATCTTTTTTTGTGGTAAGAGGGGCATCCATAAGAAAGATTCCTACAGTAGAGTAATACATTTTCCAAAAGCACCTCATGGAAATACACATTTCTTGGAAACTGGAAAGGAAGCTATTGATCAAGTAAAACTAAGTTTGTGAAGCTATTGGGTATGCACATTGTATGGAATTTTCTTCCTATTTCTTAAGAATAATCACAGGAAAAGTGTGGGTGGATTGGCTCACATATGAAAAGTCACCTCTCAGATGAAGGAAAAAACAACATTTTGAATCACAAGGTTTGACACAACCCTAGACATAGGACAAAAGCAGAGAAATAAACAGGAGTGTAGTCTATTCTGTCATGCTAATATATGAAGAAATTATTGTTCCACTTCCAGTAACAAAGGTAAAACACCTTTTCAATTTCTGATTCTGGAATTGTATTCCCCTATGTATATTATTTTATTATTTTAGATTCTTTAAAAGTAATGATTATAAATATTTTTAATTGTCCAGAATTAAAAGTGAACTACAAGGCACTGAACAATGGAGTTGGATTCCAATACTCATTATGAAAGAAAAAAAAAAAAAAAAATGACATTCCAGAGCTTCAAGCAGAAATCGATCATGAACAGTTTTTTTTACCAAAGTGCATCACATTCTTACAGGAGGGAACAGTCTACTATTTTAATGACTGTAACAATACATAGGGGATGAATATACCTTTATTTCTTTTCACTTTCACAACTATATGTGTATAGGCTATAGAAATATGTAGAAAACAAAAGATTGGCATGATATTCAGAGGAATGAAAGGGGACAGTTTTGAAGCTTCTTTCCTCCCCTCCCATAGCATTTTTGTGTTAGCGCAAAATATTCTTGAGCCAGCCGGTTGTTTTGTTCACACCGGCTTTCATTGCCTAATCTAGTGAATTCAGTATAGCTCCCTGCCTCAGGGCTCAGTTTTCAGCTGCGCTAAGTATGACCCATATCAGCTGTGGGAAAGAGAAGGCAAAGGCTCTATGGGCCGTTCACACCTACCTGTGTCCTCAGGAAGCTGTGGCGGGGACCCAGTTGCTGCACAAGCGCAGTCAACTCTGGCTAGGTAACATTACCTTGCATGAGTTGTGGGAATTATTCTGCTCACAAGAATTTGCTTGTCACAACGTGAATTCTGTGTAAGGGAATTACAAGGTTGGAGAAACTGCCATAAAATAATGCTGTCTTTATGTCAGAGGAGAACTTTCCCATACCAAACATTACTCGATGTATTCGTCCTGGGAAATGCTTCCAGGCTGACCTTGAAAAGTAAAGAGAACTTTCTGAAGTTAGAATCTAGAAATGAGTGTGCGGTTTCTGAGGTAACCAGACTCTAATATCATCGGAGTAAGTAGTGTAATTTTGTTTCTTGGTTACATGCTAGAAATGTGGTATTACAGAGAAGCTCTGTGTCAAATGGATTCTATTTGCTCGTATGCTACAAAAGGACAAAGAGTACTCTGTTTTTACAGCTTTTTGGATTAGATTAGTGGTTGCGGAGAGGGAACTGTGTCCATTTTGTCCTCACTAGCAAGTGGGTGGTTGCCTCCCACATTCACGTCACTGCCACATTTGGCATCAATGACACTTTGGCAGCAATAATTTATCTGAAAGGTCCCAGCACTGTAAAGTAGTGGGACTATTCCTTAAAAATTTTCTCAGTTCAGTAGTTTAGGTCTTTACTTCCAGTTCACTAATCTAAGGTCACTTAGATGCATGCACAAACCCACGTGCATGCCCACCTCCTAAGTACTGCAAGGAACCTAAAACTTAACAAGTCAACAAGACAGAATGGTCCTAGCAAAGGAGGAAGAACAAGTAAGATGAAAACATCATAAAGACCCCATGCTGGCACTCTGACTCATACTTTCCAGTTATAAATGTCATCTATTAGGTTAAAAATAATAAAAATAAAAATCAGTCTCCATTCTGGGTTGGGGGGTGGGGGTACTGGGGGGATTTGTTGTTATTGGGGTTTGGGTTTTGTGGGGGGTTTTTTGTTGTTTTTTGGGTTTTTTTTTCTCTGCTTGCTTTAACAGCTCTGCTCTTCATCAGCTCCAGTGTTCAGTTCAGCAGCTGATTCCTCCTTCCTGGCTAAGGACATGTGATAGTTTTGCTGAATAGCTGCAAACATGCTCTCTGCTGGGTACTAATAGCTGGCACATAAGGCTGCTTGGTGAGCTGTGGCAGCCAAACAGAAATACTTTCAACAGACTGATTTCAGTAAAGAAGTGGAGAGTTGGGATTTTTCTTTTTTCTTTTTCATTTCTTCACTCTGCTTGGTGCCAGACTTCTTAAAATAGGTCTGTCAGAGTTTTCTTGTTACCCATTTTGGAGCCCAGATGTAGGAAGCCAGCCAGCACAGCTGGTGGAGTCTAAGTGTCTCACAGATAGGGAAGGCTTACATGGCCTTCATTTTATTCTTAACTGTTATTTTACGCTTTATTCCTAACTGTTATTGATGTTATTGCTATTGAAGTGTCAAGAAAAAAATGCTCAGGCCTGCTGAGTTTGAAGGTCTATCAGCTGAAGACCTTCCTCTCTCTCCTGTCTTCATCCTCTGGGCACTATACTTTGTCACCTTCACTGACTTCCTCATCAGGAATGTAGATTTAATTAGTTATTCCATTCTGAGCTCACACTGGTACCTGTGCTGAACTATTAGAAGTGATGTGCAGTGATGCTGATTTGAACTCATTCTCACAGCAGGCTAGATATAAAATCAGTACTCTTCTTATATGTAGAAATATATGCTGGATTTCTAGCATATTTCTGAGGAGAAGAGAATATATATGGAGTTGTACCAGACTTCTAAACAGCAAGCTAAAATGTAGGTCAGAAATTGGAAAGAGGTGATATGACAACCAATAGCATTTCCTTATAGTCATCTGGTAAGTAGTGGACTGGCCACTCTTGGAGATACAGTAACTTTATTCTCCTAAGGTTGCCAATCAGATTGCTGAAAGACTTCTGTGAAATTCTGCTGAGAAATTTTTTTCCTGTTAAAGATTTGCTATCACCTGAGCAGCCTCATAGGATCTTTCCTCATGCAACATGTGGTAACTCCTACCAACTTGAGTTACTTATAATTGCACAGTGCCTGCAGGGTGGTTTTTGAAAGCAGCCCAGCCTGGGGTATTACTGTTACATACTGCAGAACTCCATGTTCTTGGTACATCTGTGAAAGCATTTGGGGGAACAGCAATACGGATGGAAGTAACACTGATTCATTTTATCTTCATATGGAAACAGAGGGAACAGTTGGCATCTCCAAACTGGAATGATACAGAGATCTGAACATGCAAAAATAGAACACCAATTTCTAGGAGAAAATGAGACAAGTCTCAGAAATGTATTGAAAAACAAGGCATTGAGGTCCACTGTGAAACATTTGAAAGACACAGAGTGCAACTCTTCATTACACTAAACCTCTTGACTCTCAACGTAGCCTAGGTTATGCCGAAAGGAGTCAGGTATCTAATCCTTGTTTATACTTTTAGATCTTATCTCGTACAAAGGCTATCCCCTACCATAAGCAAACCTCTGATTACAGTACTTGCAAATTAATGATGGAAGCTCTTGGAGGTGATGAACAATCAAATTCTGCACAAGTTTAGGGCTTTGAGAAACCATCTCTGGTGGATGTTGGAGTATTAAGTTACAGCCTTCCACTGCTCACCATTTTTCTTCTGTCTTCTCATGACAAAATCAAAATACTTTGGTTTGTGCCCACACCTCCCTTACGAGAACATCAGAACCAGCAACTTAGCTGATCCAGTAATAAAAGAAGTCTTGCATGAAGATGCAGGTTTGTGAGTGGGAGCTGCTGATTCATACATGTTCCTTTCTACCAGAACAGTTACAGGAACAGTAGCCTCCAGTAAGCAAACAGCTGAGAAGGTATTTCCTTAAACAGCTTCTGCTGTTTGCACAGAGAATATGAATACAAGTCCCTATACCCTCTACTGACTCCTGCATGTGACCATGTTCAAGCTTATGACTACCCCCATTCCTTCCTCTTGTGTCAACAGCTCACTGCTTCCATTGGTTCTGAACTGTACTGTAATTATATAAATAAGCAACACATACTAGAGAGCTTTAGATAAGGTCAGGCTTGCAAGTGTCTCACCTAAGCTACTATTTAGGATCCATGTATTAATGGTGGAGGGATAAGCAACTTCAAAAGCCAGTTCTCTACATCATAAGACCAGTATAGAAAACAAAAGATTAATTTCCATGCAGCATTATTTGAGATGATCCTCATGACTGTATAAAATCATAAGTTAAAGCTTATGTAACTAAATCTGTATGAAATAAACTTTATTTTTCTGTAATTCTTCTGTCATGGCTGAACCCACCACACAGAAACCACGTTGAAGTCTCGATGTACCACTTTCCTGAGGATTTTCTACCAAGATCCTCACTAATTCAATTGTTCATAAAACTATGCATAACAAAAAAGATCTTGAAAAAGATAACAGATGCACTTAAGAGTTACATCTTGTGATGAATGAACACAAAATCCCAGCTTCATTTACAGCTAGCCCACACAGTCACACGTTTTATTGCTCATACGTAATGATCAACAGTCATTTAGGACCAAAAAAAAAGATAAACTTCAGCCAAGATTTTAACACAATCTGATGAAATAATACACCAATTTGAAATTATTTACAATGGTTGAAGCACCTGGGAGAAGCACCCTGGCCTGACCCTAACTACTTGTTAATTTCTATCCTTATGATGCTCTCAGTAAAACCTCTGTTATTTTCATCTTCTATGCTTTATTCTCCTCTCCTATACTGGCTCTGAATGCGACATATCATCCTCAACGATCTAATTTTTCCATTCACAGTAACTTTAACTAGAACTGGTCTGTTCTTCACCAAGGAAATTTAGATTCCACTTTATTCCTAATTTTGTGTACAAACTGTATAATTGTCCTCAGGTAATCTTATTACTGTTCTCTCCATTTAAATGTGTTCGTTTTCCACAAGAAGCAGCTTCTGGCAAATTACCTATAAATATTTGTAATTGTTCTATGAATCCTTATGTTGAGGAATACATTCAGCACAGGTAGCTTGGTGTGCCGCTGCAGTGCAAGCTGCAGAGTGAGCTCTGGGTGGCCAGATCCCGAGGCAAGAGGCGGTGAACTTTGCATAACAGAGGGCACGGGGAACTGTTGTCCAGACAGGTGATTCAACATTCAGAGACGTGGAGGAGAATTCAGAAGGAAGAGAGAGACTTTTGAATCCTTGGACTGTGAGGGTATAAATGTTCAGGGGTTCCATTGTTGGGGGCCTTCCTCGGAGGGATCAGCTCAGGCTATTTCTGTGTTACTGCACCAGGAATAAATTACTTCAAGGAATGAGACATCTGAGCCTCTGTTATGGGAAACTTGGAATCGAACCAGTCAGGAAACCCGGTCTGACTGATTGACTGTGGGGTGTGCAGGGAATCAAGCAGGGCCCCCATCATGTCACTGGGGCTGCTGTGAAGAAGCTTCGGTCCCAGCAGTGAAAGTCTCTGGTGGTGAAAGTGTGACTGGGAGAGAGTCTCAAGAATGGTCGGACAGAAAAGTTTCCTTAACAGTTATGTGTCATTTGTATGGTGATCCTTCCTTTCCTCAAAATGGCAATTTCTGTACCTACCCAAACTTTGAAACTCATGCTACCTACATTTCATTTGCCCCAGTGTTTACAAGTAAACAAATGTAGGACATGTCTACACAGATAGATACAGATAGTTACATATCCATTTGGCTTGAACTCCAATCTGGCTAAATACTGTGTACTTCAAACTGTTTTGTCCTGCTAAGTTTAAAATGCTTATTGCATCTTAGATTCTGGGAATGGAGTGAAGGTGCGAGTATCTGGACCCATTCATCTGAACACATTATTTGCATGGCCAAAATCAGAACTGAACTGTGACTTATGCAGAAGATATATGATATTTGCCTACCCAGAGAGCTTCTCAAGATTTATAGGAAATTTTTTTTAACAGTGATGAAGTCATCTGAAGTGAAATCTTCCTCTGTGAGGAAATTCAAGGCTTGTGAGGCTTGAACTGAGCACTCTGCTAATCTAATTGCAGCATTTCATTTTCTCACAGAGGTAATATGCAACCAATGCAATAGATTCCCAGCCAGGTGATGAGAAAGAAAATTTTACCCCTTTTTTCTTGGTCTTGCAAGCAACTGTAGTAAAACACTGCTAAGTACTTCTTCATACTTTTTTGTCACATAAACTGGCAAAATTTCTACAACATCATCGTTGTATTCCCATAGTGTTAAAAATTGTACCTATGTGTAAAAGTAATGCACTATCATAAAGTTTTTTTCCTCCTTTTTCTTCTTTTTCCAGTTTAGTATTTCTTGCAACTTCTGTATCTTGACATTAAAATTTCCTGAGTCCAATCAAGTCAAATGTGACCAGATGTCACATTTTGATAGCAATTATAAGAGACTTAAGTATTCCAGCTTGTATCTTTTCTAGAGATGACATTGCACAACAGATACAGATTCTTAAATTAGAAAAATAAAAGAGGCCTAGTTCAGTTTTACTAGTTAAAAGCAACACTTTAAACATGGCACGAAAATGAAGAAGTAGTGGTACAGATCACGAAACACCAAAGTAAAGCTCTCTGCTGCTCTCTAACAGGCCAGCAGTCCACTGCACTAGCACATTTACCAGAACATCTTGGCAGAAGGTTCCCATGCAACATATTATGTTAGATTAATTTAAAGTTAGAAAAGGCATGGATAACTATTACAAATTGTACAATAATGTAATAATGGAAACAAGATTATAGAAAACAGTAGAGAGAAAAATGGTCAGAAGATGAAGCACTTATCTGCAATGGCTCCTTGCTTAATCAGCAATATCCCTAATCTAATAAAATCAACATACTATGAATCATCTTGTCTAAGTTCCTGGCTCAAATTGACACCAGGGGTGTCAATTATTCAGTCAGTGGACATTTGTGCATTTTTTCCCCTACCTCTTAATATTGTTACTTTTTTGTTTATTTGGGGGGGGTGTTGTTGTTTGGGTTTTTTTTGTTGTTGTTGTTTTTGGTTGGTTGGCTGGTTGGTTTGGTTTGGTTTGGTTTAATTTTGGCCTGGCCAATCACACTGAGGATGACACACTCTCAGACAAATCCTTGTCTCACACAGATTGGAATACAAGTTCTTGGCTCCCAATCAGTTGCATTGTTTTCATCCAATAGAAAACATCAGTGGAAAAAATTCACCACTACACAAAAAGTAAATAACTTGAAGTACTTTAACAATTGTGTATTAGTGCTGACATGCTTCAAAAATAACTGCTGAACATTGCTAAGAGGACCACAGGACTATATAATTATTTATGACAGGCTTTCATCATTTTTTTCTTCTGCTAAATGGTTGGTGTTAGTTGAAGGCCAAAGGAATATTGTTGAAATGAAGGAAGAAAAGCAGTGGGATGCTTTTTATAAGGCAGTTGCCCTCTGTCTTCACTCACTCAGGAGCAACCACACTAAGCATCTCCTGGGAGAACCACTGTTCAAAGGTGTTTGAACTTTGGATTTCATAATATTAAATCCATGCCTTTAAATAGAAAGAATGAAGAACCTTGGACAGAAATTAATAGTAAACTATTTATTCCCATACCAGGAGTATGTTCAAGCTGAGAAACAGTTTTCCATTCCATATTGAGACCTTTCAGACCTTTCTACTTTTTCAGAAAAAGAAAAAAAAAAAAAGAAAAAAAAAGAGCAAGTGAAAGCTTTGTTTCCCTCCCTTCGTGCTGCTCACCTTCATGTCCTCTGAAAGAGCCAAGCAAATAGGGTGCCAGCATCCAAGGAAAAGAAACTGGATCTGAAGGCCAGCTCTGCCAGTCTGATGGATCAGACTACTGTTCTCAGTACTTGACAAGCCTGTCACACATTGCACAAATGTCCAACCCACAGATTAATTCTGGGGTCAGATACAATTAATTCTTCATACTTAAAATAGCCCACCCTAGAGCTCAAATGCATTTCTAGCCATCACTTTTCTGATGCTGACATATTCCTACCAAATCTCTCAGTTAGAGCACATTGACTCAGCTTCTGGACTCGCCTCCGGGCTCTCTCTGCTGCAAGGTTGAGCAGAGGTGGTTTGTTTGAGCACTCACTGCTACTAGGAGGACTCCAATCCACTCCCAACACACACGACTCACAAATGAAAAATGGAGAGTGTAGAGAAAATGAAGGCATACATATCCCATGGAAACACATATTATATCTCTGTTGCAGGATTTCTTCCAGGTAACTGAAAGCTTGCCAGCTTTTGAACTATGCCTGGGAAATATGTTCTTACAATGACAATGTAAATAGTAGCCCACATCCCTGGGTAGTAACTCAGTAGTGTTTATTTGGCTTTTCTATCTCTAAATATCAGCATGGCTTTTTGCTTGCATGCTACTATCCTTGCTGCATTTCCCTGGACTACCTGCACGTCTAAAATTCAGCACTTGCATAAGTATTTGCAACACTTTGGCCATTGTATGTCTTATTCATGTTGGAATTCCAGCAAACACACAGAAATTAGAGTTTGTAATAGTATGCTACTCCTTGTATTCCATGACTAAAGAAAATATTCCCATGTCTAACATAAATAGCAGAACTAATTCTTTTCCCTCAGTGAGGAATTTGCTGCTCTACCTAAATTAAAGTCTGATTTCTTCTGAAATGACAGGCTCTTTGTGAGTGATGGAATTGAAATCTGGTCAGCGACAATGAATGATACCAATAACAATAAAAAGATACTTTAGAAGCATTTGAAAGATTATTACCCTACATAATCATTAACAATCTGTCACTTGCTGGGTCTTTTTGGGCACAAAGTCATTAACACCAACACTAACAGCTGCTGCCACTCTCAATATCAGGGAAAAAAAAGTTTGGAATAAAATTCCATTCCAAGTTTTCAGTTTCTCAGACTGAATGTAGGCATGTAAACACCTCTGGCCTTGGTATGAAGGTTTTCCTGTATCTTCACTTTAGAACTGGAGCCCCGCATAAGAATTTATACACAATAACAAAAGCTCACAATAACACAGTATCAGCTGCATTTCAACATATTTAGGTGTTGCTGGGAGAAATTAGAGTATTGTGTTGCTCAGTAAAATAAGCTGTGAACATAAGTAAGTGAATCATCACTTTATCCCTGTTGCTTTTCAGATCAACTTTCTGAAACATTTTAACCCAGGCAGTAGAGACAATTGAATGAACCTGAATTTATAAACCATTTTGCTCTGATGGGAAAAGCATGTATGTAACTGCAGTAAACTGGAGCATTTACAATGTCTGCAAAATGGGACAAAAGAAAGCTGTTGCCTTTCTTCCACACCTTGTAGATGGAAAAGAAACAGGGCAAATCCACTGAATGAAGTTCTGGACCTTAAAAGATTTCAGATGCTCAAATCAATTCCTCACCAAACAAGATTTGTAGATATGCCTTGGTGCACAATTCCTACTGACTTTTCTAATTCTCACTGACTTTTTCATGTAATGTTTTTACAAATGTGTTCGGTGAGCTAGGATTTCATATTTTGCTGCAAGGCAGAGCCTGGTCTACAGAAAGCATGTTGTAGCTCATGTTGCCTGATGCTAGGTTTGCTCCAAGGTGTATTTGAAGGAGATTGGGAGTGGGTTGAATGTATTGCAAATGTGTAGATTCTGCTTTCAGCTACAATTTTTTGCAGCTACACTTTGCTACAAATATTTTGCCTCTGGAAGAGCAAGATCAGAAATAACTGACTTGATCTAATTCTATGACAAGGTAACCTGCTTAGTGGACCTAGACTTTAGTAAAGCCCTTGACACTGCCTCCCTCACCGTGGGACAAACTGTCTGCTCATGGCTTGGACAGCTGCACTCTTTGCAGGGTGAAAAACTGGCTGGGTGGCTGGGCCCAGCGAGTAGTGATGAATGGTGCTATATCCAGTTGGTGGCCAGTCACAAGTTGTGTTCCACAGCTCAGTATTGGGATCAGCTGTCTTTAAGATGTTTATCAATGATCTGGATGAGAGGATCAAGTGCACCTTCAGGAATTTTGCAGACAACACCAAGTTGGGTGGGAGTGTTGATTTTCTGTATAGTAGGAAGGCTCTGCAGGGGGATCTAGACAGGCTGAATCAATGGGCTGAGGCCAGTTATATGAGATTTAACAAGGCCAAGTTCAAGGTCCTGCACTTGGGTCACAACAACTCCATGCAGAGCTACAGGCTGGGGGAAGAGTGGCTGGAAAGCTGCTCAATGGAAAAGGACTTGGGGGTGCTGGTCAACAACAGATGAACATGAGCTGGCAGTGTGCCCAGGTGGACAAGAAGGACAACGGCATCCTGATCTTAAGGGTTTTTTCCAACCTAAATGATTGTATGATTCTATGAAATACTGAATGTCCATTTTCTATTTAGTGCAATTAATGGTTTATACCTCATGGGACAGTTGCCAGGGAACTAGGAAAGAGTCCTGAGTATGAAGAGACAATTCTTGGTGATCTCCAGCCTATGGATGGTAGGACTTGGCTATTTTTTCACTGATGAATCCCCCTGTGGCTGCAATGACCATGTAAGGCAAGGTGACCAAGGCTAGGTCTGCCACTAAGAAAAACTGCTTGAAACACTTCCTTTTCATATAAATTAAAATGCAAATATGTGTAGTCATAACAACAATCTGGAATGGAAGCACTGCCAAAAGCCTTAGAAGTCCCTTGAGACTTGCAGCAGATGTCCACAGTGAACAAGAACAATTATTATTGAGGTTATCAGGTTTCCTGGGCCATTGCTGTATCTGGTCAGACCAGAAGGTGAAGCGGGAATGCACAAAAGAATATTATCCTGCTGTGCCTTCAAAGTGATATGAACCACAGAGGGCTGTGTCCAGCAAAGACAGCAGTGGTAATAGTTTCTAGTAATGGAGGGCTTCCAGCTCTATTCCTTGGGTTTCTCACACTGAGACAATTAGTAGAAGAGATGTCACAGTACATGACCGTTCAAGCAGACTCCTGAGTAACAATCTCAAGGTTCCTCGGGTTTTACCTCAAGTTCTCAGACCTTTAAAATTCATGTTCTTATGCTCCTAGCACAATGACACTGGCAAGGTAGTAAAAATATGTCAAAAATTAACACTGTCAGTCCTCATTCATGTTGAGGATATCTCTGTTAAATCCTGCTAGTTTCTGTTTCAGAAAAGATGTAGAGGAACAGACACCACTCTGTGTTGTCACTGAGTTTGCCAGCCCATTTCCATATCATTCTTTACTTCCTAAAGTAGGGACCAAGAGTGATAATCCAACTCAGATCAAATGAGACTGATCCCAACTTATCCAGGTGACTCTTTTTGGTGACTGTATGTATCACCTCTTCTATCCTGGCACAGGAGATAAGCAAGGCAATTCATGGTTATTGTTGACAGTCATTCCAACCAGCAGTGGATAGAAAGGTAGTGAGGGCTCTGCTTGATTCTCTTTCACCCTGGCTGGCCAGCTGGCTATGCAGATAATACTCTGAATTTCTTAAAAACACATCTCAACCAGCATTGTTTGCATGTGAGGGCAGTTAGGGAAGAACCCTTCCCTGGGACAATAGATCTCTGCACTATTCCCCCTCTGTCCCTTTGCCTAACTTCCATAATAGTCTAGCGTGATTAGTAATATTGCTTCTGCAGCCAAACAGAAAGCGAGGGATCATTATACAGTTTCCAAACAATAATAAATATTGCATTCAGACTGTAGAGCAGTAATTTTGTTTTAAGAACAACAGCTTTTTTTTTTTTTTCATGAGATTGATTAAAGTAGAATCTGCAGTTTGTTTGTATTTTTTGGTATTTTTCTACAAGGTGCAACAGCTGCTTAAAAGAACGTTTCACCATAAGGAACAGGCTGATTCACTGCATTACTCCTGGGTACAGATTGTTGTCTTCACCCACACAGTCTTCACAAATTAGGAAGAAAACTTGAAAAGCATTACAATATATGTTTTTGATTGTTCTTGGCTTACAGTAGTTGGATTAGACTCATATATCCAGTCTTTTTTATAAGAAAGCAATGGCTAATAAAACATAAAACATTAATAAAAAGCTATTCTCTAAAATGCTTCAAGAAAACTGTGGAGACATGGCATGGTTTACACAGGAGGTGCAGTGAGTTCAGTATCAGAGACTCACCTTCCCTTTGTAAATCCTGAAGACACTGAATATCTCCAGATTTTGAGACATGTTCCTCAGCTCTTTCATAAAAGAAGGTGGGACTCTGTTACACCATCATGTTCAAATGGACTAAGCTCTGACCTGCTTTAACTCACCACACTAAACTTCATTCAAACAAGAATTTAAATGTCTGAAACTGAAAGTGGCCACCTACAAAACCATCCAGATACCTGTGTGCAATTACCAATCTATGAGAACAAAAAAGACCAGCAGAAGGCTAAGCATCCATGTCAGTAGTAGGGCTTGTTTTTCCCTCCCCTACTTTTTTTTTTTTTCCTGTGTAATGCATATTTAGTGCAGGAAACCAGTTAGTAAAGCTTGCCTGAAATGAAATTTAGTTCCATGTTTCAGATTACAAGTGAGATGTCAAAAGTGATTCACTCAGGAGGTGGCAGGATCCCTCCAGGATGGTTCAGCCCTCTGTTAAAGTAATAAATAAATAATACAAGATCTTTTTTGACATTTTGGTTCTTTTTTTTTTTTTTTTTTTTTTTTTTTTTAA
>JAWWEE010000040.1:43134997-43174664 GCA_035221455.1 Xenops minutus | reverse complement strand
ATTTAATTGTTGCTGTCTTCCTTTTTGCTTTTCTTCTTATTCTTCTTTTTCCAATTCCTGTAATCTTCTGACTGTACCCCCACAGTTTGAAGTCTTCTTCACCAGCTTGGCAAGCCTATGGCTGAAGATACTCTTCCCTTCCTCCGATAAATGAGCCCCATCAGCCCTCTGGTAGAGCAGTTTCTCAAAGCAAATCTCATAGTCTAATTAGTCAAACTTCTAGCTGTGGCACCAGTCTGATAACCATTTGTTGGTTCACCGAAATTGACTGGCCCTGTCAAACCCTCTAACCTCAGGCAGATTGATACAGAATTTCAACTTATATATGACACTACAAAAGTTCAGAACACAAAAAACATTGCAGGGGAATGAGGACATAAAACAAACACACAAAAGAAATGCCAGTTAGAAGGTGACAGAATTATGGCTCCCCTGGAACTGTGTGAGTTACAATTTAAAAGATCATGTGCCATTTTCCCCCCACAAGCAAATGATTGTGCAAAATTTCTATTCAGAAGTCAATGAACACATAACTCTAGAGTTTTGTTGCTATACAAAGTGTGACTTGATGGTAGCATCCCATTTTCATGGCCTAGAAATAGATGCATGGATGTTGTAACCCAAACTGCTTATTAAATAAATAAATTGATAAATTCAATTTATCAATTGATAAATTGATAAATAAAAATAGTTGTTTTGTGTAGTATAATACATTACCAGAATATTTATATTTATGGAGTTGTGATTGGGGTTTGGGTTTGTTATTTTTTTTCTGGAAAACTAACAGCAAATATTATGCATATAATCCCATCCGTGTTTTCTTTTGGAGACCCAGTGTGTTTTTCATGCACATACAGCATCTTGTGTGGAATGAAAGTAAAGAACATATACAAGATTAAAGATTCTGGAACTCAGATTAGAACTCAAATTTATTTGTATTAACATTTAACTGAAAGTAAGAGTATTGGGGAGAAGGAGTCTGCCTTGCAACTGTGTATTTCTGACCCAATATATATTTTCAATAGAAAAAAATGTTATTTCAAATTGCAAAAGAAATTTCAAAAGAAACAGAGCTCCATCATGTCATTAGAGGTTCATAGGATATAAGCACCTTGTAGATTATATCAGAGAAAATAAAAATTACTCTTTTTACAGCTACCAGACACAACTTCAGTGTTTTATACTCTTCATGAAACTATACTCATTTCAGATGACCTATAACAGTATGTGTTAATTTTCTACACATTTTTATTTCCTCTATCATAATATTTTTATTAGCAGTAAATGATCTTTCAAATTAAGAGTTGCATAGTGACAAAGTTAATTCTGGCAAAGGTATTTAAAATCATCATTTATCTCTATATTCACAAAATCCAATTTCCCAATAAAATATAATCGTGACATATAAACATTTTTAATTATAAGAGTAAAACTGGCATTAGTGTAAAAAAATGTTCTACTATATTGAGAAATTACATTAAAAGAAGAGAAGGTTAGAAGATGGCATCCAAACACAAGTCAATAGTAATTTAGTTTCAAAAATTTCATCCATAGCATGATGTTTCCAAACACTGATGCTTTGCAAATGAATATTCGTTTCAATGGCTTCAGGATTTTGTAAAGAAAGTGACAATGTATTATCTAAATTAACTAAGCAGAGATGGAAAAAAAGTCACTAGGAGACATGCAGAAGATCCCTCCTTCTGAAAAATAAGCTCTCTCAGCATTTGGCTTTAATTTAAAATTATGTGTCTCTGTTGAATTCATATAAAAATTTCAAAGGAGACCCTAGACATAAACTCATGGTTATAAAGCAAACCTGTTTTGGAGAAAAAAAGAGAAATTGCTGTGAACTACTCCAGATGACAGCGAAAATTCTTTTTAAAAACTTCATAACTCAAACACTTCAGTTTATGCTTCAAAACAAGTCTTAGCAAGTTCTAGCAAATGACATGAAAAATTGTGACTGGACTGCATTAGTCCCTCTCCCATACTGACGAGGCAACATCAGTACTTATAGATGCTTTTCTAGGCTGTTCTTAAGATGACTTGTGATGGAGATTTCGCTGCCCCCTCCCCAGGGATTTTCAGTATTTCACTAATATTTCTTTATCCAATATTTTACTTGACTTGATTTTGTTGCAACAAAAGTTTGTTATTTCATGTTTCTAGCTACCTCACATATGTAGGGTAGACCATGTCCTTCCCTTTCATGTTTCCAAGGAATGTCCAAATCTCTAATCCCAAAGGGCAGTGCATAGAACTTGCTAGTGTTTGAAGAAAAGCCTTACTATCTCAGAGCTGAATAAAAGACAAAATACTCAGCAGTAACCATTGCTCTGTGCTATGTACAGTCCCCATGCACAGTCAGGTCAGGGATAGAGGAGAGAGCTGCAAAGGGGAGACTACGTTGGCCTTTTTGAAGGGAAAAGCAGCACATACATCTCTCTTTCATAGGATTTTTCTTTCAAGTTTCTTGCAGAGTAGATTTCTGTTTAGTTTTTTCCTAATATAGTGTTTCTGCCTCTTTCAATATTTCTGACATTCATTCTCCTCCTTGTGACATTTTAACTTCCTGATGTTTTCGTAAATAACTGTTTTTCAAGCTCTTGCCCCTATTTCTGCATCGGTGCAACTGATTATTCTTGTGTGAAGTACTTTACAGTTGTCTCTCTTAAATTTATCCTGTTAAATTTATCCAGATCACTTTGAATCCTAATGTTGTTCTTCCCCACACTTGCAGCTCTTTCCAAGTTTGTTTCAACTCCAAATTTAGTAAGCATATTTTATATTTCATTTATATTTTACCCTGGCCATTAATACCAGTAAAGAATAATACATGTCCAGAATGCTGGTTCCCTTAGAGAATGAATTTGACATGGCCTCCTCCTTTGAAAGAACGAAGTCTATTAAAACTCCCTGGAAACGTCTTTTTTCCAACAAATGTTGCAAAAAAGTGTTGCATCTGCACCATAATGCCAATCAATAGAAAATGTCCTTTCTTTAAGAAAGTCCTCTGAGACATTTTCAGAAGCACTACTTAAGGTCAAGATCTGTGCTACTTGCTCCTTTTTTTCCCTCTTCACAAAGCTTTTTAACTGGTAACAAGCTGTTCTTGTCAAATCCAGGTTGACAGTTACTACTTTGCAGGTGCTTACAAATAGTTTCACTGTTTTGTCATATGTCAAGGAATTTCAATTTAACAGGTTATATTTCTAATTCCTTGAGTTTTCTTTCTGTCTGATCTCTCTTTTTTATTATTTATTATTTTTTTTATTTAACATGAGCAATGCCTCTACATGTTTTTATCTGTTAGCATTTAATTTCCTTGACTTTCTGAAAATAATTACTGCTATTAGTCAAGCTGAAAATGTGACTGAATTAATACTTTTAAAGTTTTATATTGTATTTTTCTCCTAGCCTACACTGAGACTCCCTCTCATTTTATCAGTATTAAGTATACTAGCTGCTAAACACGGCTGTTCTTTTAGGACATCAGTGATGAAAAAAAAAAAAATAATTACTTCCACTGAGTTATGGATATACATTTTGTTACAAAATATTTTTCACAGAATCATAGAATGTGCTGAGCTGGAAGGAACCCACAAGAATCACTGAGATGGACTTCTGGCCCTACACAGGATGATCCTCAAGTCACATCATGTGCCTGAGGGTATCATCTAAACACTTCTTAAAGTCTATCAGGCTTGGTGCTGTGACCAGTCCTCTGGTGCCAAAGCACCCTTTGAGTGTTGAATCTTTTTCTAATATCTAACCCAAACCTCCCCTGACACAATTGCAGACCATTCGCTCTTTGCTGGTAATGCACAATAGTACATGTCCACTGAAAAACAGTGTCTTGTATCACATTTTATAGTCCAATCTTTCTGATTTTTGTCTTTATAAACAACTATATTGTTATATTTAGTTGAGACTTTTTAAATTTGTACTAGAAGTTGTTTATATTGTATTGTTTGTTTTATTGTTAAAACTGTTTTAGTCAGGCTAAACTAGAAACTTGCAAATTTACCAGTGCTGGTCTTCTGCACTTATCCTCACTTATTAGAATAACTTGTTTTCAATTCCTCAAAGGTCTGCCATCTTGCTTTAATTCCTTTTGATCGTTGAGCAGCCCACATATACTCTAAGCTTAGTTTTACACAAATAAGATAACAGTTTTCAAAACTCTTTAAATTATTACTCAGAGAATTTCGGTGGGTCTATTTTTCTCTACTGTCTAAATCTCAGACCTCTGCACTTGTATGAAGTAATATCTGCCTTATACTTCTTGTTGACTTTCCTGAAGATGAACTGCATTACAGACCTTTAGACTTATAGACATTTAGAAATTGCCTGGTCTGACCTGCCACTTAGAACTGAGCCAGGCTGGACTCTAATAAAAGATAGTCCTTTACAGTACTACTCAAGTCATGCAAGTTTTTCTGTTGTGGTAATTAAAACAACTTTGAACTTGAATCAAATATCTAATTAAAAAATTTCTCTTGCAAGACAGAAGACCGACAGAATAAGTATTGACTCGTAGAAGCAGAAAATAATAGTCACCTGTCTTGTTATTTTTTTGAAACTACTTGTTGACTGCATTTAGTTATTACTGATTACAGGATCATAGAATCATTAAGGTTAGAAAAGACCTCCAAGATCATCAAGTCTAACCTTTGACCAATCACCCCCTAGTCAACTAGACTAAGGCATTAAGTGGGTCACTGGACATTTCAGGAGTCTTTGACACCTTCTAAGATATTACAGCTGCATGTTATGTAAGCACAGGTGGATACAATATGGTCCATCAACAGTGATGGGTATCTTCAGGCAATATGCAAGTTGTCCTGATGCTTCCCTGGAGGGGAATTATTACAGCGGAGACATTTGTGTAAGGACAAAGAAACAACACCCAGCTGGTGGCCTAAATTTAGTGAATTAGTTCCCTTTCTGGTTGAAATACATAATTAAGCTTTATATCCATGGTGAGATAAATGGTTTTAATAAAGATTTTATTCATTGTGAGCAGAAGACACCAGCTACAAAGGTTGCATAGGAACTGACTGAGCAACATGCCTGGTTATAACACATGTGGTCACTCCTCTGGAAATATCAGGGGAAGCAGAAGAGAGCTGAGGACACTGCAGTGATGATAGGTGTTGGGGCCATGCTGGGGCTGAGAGTATTGTAGCAATGACAAAATAAAAGATGGAAATTTAAAAATCCACATGGAGCTTGATATCATGCTTCTATCACTCATGAATGAATGGGGTCTTTGCCACCATTTAGCAGCACTGAGAGTTCTCTGCTAAATGTAAATGGTCACCATTTTGCAGCATGGAAAAATTGCTGCTAGATGTAAATAAATCAGATTTTATTGTTGCTGATAGATACATCACCACTAACAGAATTAAATAAGCAAGTTTCCACATATTGTTTTTGGCAGTGAGACATATATGGAGAGAACTTACTTCTGATTTTAAAACGAAAAATGAAAGCCAGATGGATTTTCCCTGTCAAAAAAATACATGTTGAATAACAAATGTTGCTACAATAGACTCTAATTACCTTAGGAATAATGTTTTGAAGATAATTTCTGACACATAGATGCTCTAGTCTGTGTGACTTACATATTACCTTGTCCAAGTAATTTACATGAGTAAATCTTATCCTAGGAGTCCTAATGTTCTGCAGTGGAATCCCTGCTAACAAACTGAGATATGAGATGAAAAGCTGCATAGATCACATTTTTAATGACATATTCAAACTTGAAATCAAAATCTGAATAAAAAAGTCAGTTCACTAATAATATAATTAAATTGCTCTTCAAATCAGTGACACAGTTCCTATCAAAATGGGAAAGAAACGTTTTGTCCAGCAATGTTACTATGTGAACAATGGAAACACAATTCCTCTTGTAAAATATACCATCTCCTGTTTTGCTGGAAAGGTGTTTTTTGTTCAGGTAAGTCCTAAACTCTGAACTGGTTCAGATAGTATGAAGTCAGGGTTACATTATCTATACAAAGTTTCTGGATCAAGAATTCCCCAAGTGGGGAACAGCACAATACAAAAGAAACATGGTACTGAACTTCTGCCATAAGTGAGCACACCTCGGTTAAAGGTTAAGTCTGGTGTTTCTGCTGTGCAATGAGACTTCTTGAGAGTGACAAGCTTATGGCAGTGGCTCAGTGAAGGCTCTGCAAAGGTCACTGTACCCTTAACTTCAATTTCTTCACTTTTAACAGAAAAAAACTTAAATAATACATTTTTCTTATCCCGTAACTATTGTTGTCAACTACTAAAATAAAAATTATTCTACAATGCAATTCATTATTTCATTAATTTATGTAAGTGGCAGCATGAAAACTTGCAGCTAGAAGAGAAAAAAGAAAATGTCTAAATTCTTGCATCTTATGGCTAGGTCTATGTACCAAAAAACACAATCAACCAACAAAAAAACCACCAAAAAAAAAAAAAAAAACACAACAAAACAAAAAGCTCCCCAGACCCCAAAAAACAATCTGTGAGTTTACAGACTACTGACATCTCTTGTGTGCTACAAATTGCAGTAAAAAATATATTACCAGTTTACAACCAATATTCTCAAGGGAGACCTGGCTTCAAAAAAGATTGAGAGCTACAACTCTTGATTATACATGTAGAATAAGACCCAGAGTATTATCAACATTTGAACTGGATACAACACGCACTGTGGCTCAGAAGGATAATATATTTCTTCAGGCTTAACATTTAGATGGATCTGGAGATCTGTTGCAAAACAGAACTTGGCAAACACATGGTGGTATAAGAATACTCCACAGCACCCTGTGTATCCTCTTTTCTTTATTTCCTGCTCTAAATAAGTCTTCAGAGATTTCTGTTTGACAGGAAGTTTTAGATCCCAACCAATCAGACAGTGAAAGCACTTTATAATTACTTTTAGATAAACTTACAAAAACTCCCCAAACCAAAAAATAAAAGCAACCTCCAAATAAAAAACAAACAAACAAAACCAAAAACCACATGCCAACGAAAACCCACTGCACTGAAGAGGAAAACAAAATAAGAAAGGTTTTTTGTTACGTGAATCATATTCAGTACTCTCCATGTTCCCATTTAGCATGTGACTGTAGTTTACTCTCTTCAGTTTCTTTACTGTTGCACTCGTTCTTCTTCTGTTGACCACTGCTGACCACTGGGCAACCTAAGTGTTAGCATGTATATTTTGTTTTTAGCAGCACTCAGTAAATTTTCCAGTTTCCGTCATTTATTTGACATCTACAAACAGGTGCTTACATCAATGACTTTAGATATAACTTGTCAAAAGGTTCAACTATGTCAGCTAACTGAATTATGAGACATTTCATGTATATTCAAATAAGGGGAAAATGTATTTCTTTGAAATTATGGTTGAACAAGAGCCTAAAAAGAGATATGATGCTGCATTTTTCTGCAACTTATGTGACACCACTTCAGTAAGTCAGATTTTATTCTAATTTAGTAATGTTGAATGTTGGAATAACTCCTTGTTTACTTGAAAAAAATAACTTAAAAGACCCCTTTTTGCCCCAGATCTAAATATGGACAGTACCTATAATTAACCAACTATGCATTCTCCCCATAAACTAAGAAATAGCCTAATCTGCTGGAAGAAAATCAATATCAAAAATTGCATCTATTGCCTTTTGATCATGTCGATTTTAAAGGATGCTGGAATAAACAGTTTGAATAACTTGCATCATTCCAACTGGTAATAGATTACTTTTTAATTGTCAAATAAATTTACTGTCTTTTGAATGATTAGCAAGGCTTCCAGAGAAGAAGTGCCAGGGTCTAAGCAATGCTGCACTTACATTCTGTATGCTTTGTGTGCATTTCAGAATAGAACTTAAGCCATTAGCTCTTTAGGTTGCAAAGGAAGGAACAGATAATTTCATAATTAATGATAAGCTCTGATCTAAAGACTCAAGGCCTATTGAATTTGTCAATGCAGAAACACTTAAGAAAGTTAATCTGAAGTAACTTTTAAAGTGGATTAATTAAAATTAATTAAAGCCATGTATTGATCCTTCTATTCAGATTTTCAATGCCTTTAATTCAATGTAGACCACTTCAGACTTCAAAGTGAATTAAGCCAAATTAAATTAGGGACATTTTAATTCTGAATATGTGTCTACACTGGGATTAATGCATTTCAACATGTTTAAAAATTACAGAAACTGTTAAAAACCCCTACAATGAATTACCTACTTCATAACAACTGTGTTCACATGCTTTCTGCGACTGTGCTTGAATACTTTCTCCATTAAAAAAAAAAAATCAATTAAAGATGATCTTCTTGCCTTACAATGACAAGGAGCAAGCAGGTCATTTGTCATTTAATAATATCTTACTTTGACATGTTAGTTATGTCCTTGTTGTTTCCACACTCAATTGATTTGAACAAGCTTACTTGAGCATCCAAGTCAAATACTTTTTGGATGCAATTAACTCTGAATGAGCTCAGTGAGAAACTGACTTTCAGACCTAAATGCTATTTTGGATTTGTGTGTGTATGTGTTCACGTGTGCTGTTCATCTTTCTCACATGGACAGTTTAGTTTTTTAAAGAAAATCTTAGAAAGACAGTTTTGATGGAAAGTTGACAGGAGAGGTGCCCTACTAAAATATATACATTCTCTCTGCTATAAGATGTCCTTTATATACCCATTTATTAGATGCACATGATTAAGAGTATGCTCAAAGCATTTATCTATTTATGCCGTTGACCCACTAGTTACTGCAGCTTTTCTACTGCTTGTTCCTTTTGTGCAAGTTCCTCAAGTTTGTAGAAAAACTTTTTCAAACAAATGTGTTGAATGAAAAATTGCCCTTCTCTTTCAAAACCTATTGTTATATTTTAATTTCTTCCATATAATTATGTTTTACTGCTTTCCATCTCTCCTACCTATGGATTGTTTGGTCTTATAGTGACATTATGTGAATAGAATTGTCATGTGCAGTAATGGAACGATTTTCCTGTGAATAGAATTTGTTCAAACAGCTTATTTGGTCAGTCAGTGTTAGACCTCTGACTAGAAGCTGTCATTTGCCATGTCAGGACTACAGTAATGAAATGTATTTTAATGTGACAAATGTCAGCCGTTGCATTTCAGGCAAAGTTTTTGTGTAGAGGTAAGAAGCTCATTGCTGTAAATGTTATCTTTCTCTATGCAGTTATTTGACTTTCAGAAACCTAAGAACTAAGTTGTGGTTTTTAATAAAAAACCTAATCTTTTCTTGTAAACTAAGCATAAAAATAAGACACTAGTAATATTTCTTTTTCAATATTTTGAAAGCATATTGAATTACTGAAATATGATTACTGAAATATAATGTTCAAAAAACGTTTTATTCATGTTTTAATATCTTTTTTCCACAGTGTTATAAGAAATATTTTGGAAAACAAAAGTAAGACCTAATATAAAGAAGCTAATGTTCTAGAGTTGGAAGGAAGAGGAGCCGTATCTCAGACTAAAAAGAAATAGTTTCTTATGATGTTAGTTTTTTAATGAGACTTAAAATAGCAATAATGTTTCCCATGACACAAAGCAGTAGGATTTTTGTCTAAAGTTTTACACTGCTGAGATTCAAGATCATGTCTGAATGCATTCTTAGTCAAAAAGGCTTGGAAATTACACATATAGCTAATTTAGTTAATTTCAAGTACGATGTTTACTGAGGGATTATTGTCTTTTTTTTTTTTCTTTTTTTAATTTTTCCCCTACACAGAAGATGGCATGCAATAAAGAAAATAAGAACATAAACTCAATACCACATGGAAAGGTGGAGGACTTTGTTTCCATTCATAAAACTTTAGCACTGAAAAGTGATAACGAGACATGGTTCAAAGCAAGAGAAAAATCTATACGGCAAATTTTTTTCTTACATAATCTATTCATCAGGCTGAACCAAAAAGACAATTTAATGCAACCTTCTATTTAATTCTATTAGAGAGAGATGAAGAAAACATTTTTTTTTTTTTTTAATGAAAAGGTCTGTTTACCATTAGAATGGCAGAACTTAATTCCGTTAAATAGTAAAATCAAGAGACTGTTTAGAGAATGACAAACTACTGTTTCCGACAAACCATTGAAATACATGGCATTTATGATGCAAATTCAATAAGCTTTAACATGATTTTAGTATTTGTACTTTTTCTTCTGGTCTGAAGAAATTCCAAAACAAGCCTCAGCTTCCACTGGAAAAAAATTGTCTTAATTGAATACAATACAGAACTGTATAACATCACTGGTTAGGAAATTGATTTTCAGAATAGCATATGTCAGTGTCATTTCAGATCTGTAAACACAGCAATGAAAACCTAGATGAAACCAACACTTGAATTACTGCCTTTTTCCTTATTTGAATCACAGTCATCCAGAAGTCTTCAACCATTTGTAGGTTGCAAACATTTTAAAAAAATCAGACCACAGTACAGAACACATAAAATTTTTGACATCCACTAGGGAAACAGCATATAGACCTCAAAGTGTGGACAGGCTGCAGCTTGACAAAAACAGATCAATGAATGATCTTAGAGTGCTGGAGGAGCCAAATGTCCTAAGGGAGCTTTTAGTTAAGCCATGTTCTACCTTAAAAGTATTTGAAATCACTGAAGGAAATCATCTGTCAGAGATGAGAGTAAACTGTAATTTTATAGAAGGAAAGCTCTCATTCTAGTCAGTTTAGAGAAGGAAGGTGAGCAAGGCCAGCCTGGTCATGAGGAGTCTCCAGGAGACTATGCAGGCTGAGCAGTACTCAACTGATTCTAAAGTTAATGAGGAAAAGTAAAGAGTTTGCATAAACTCGACAAATCCTGTGTTTTGTACTTTCACTGATGTGTATCCCTTTATGGGGGAAAAATAAGAAATTCCACTTGGTGAAACACAGTGCTTACTGTTTTGTGGGAATGCCTGCAGGTAAATCTTTACACCTCGCATTGCTAAATGCATGTTTTCAGAAATCACAGCCTCCAATCCACCTCCTTTTCATAGCATTTATAAACAGAGAATTCTCTCCCTTTTTTTTCTGTCAGTTTATTATTTATGTTTAAGGATTCCTATATGCCCTCTCCTCTTTGATTAGTGCATTAAAAACAAGGTGATTCTTTAAACAAAAAAACCACATTCAGATTCTTCTCATGTTATTACTGATTTGTGGGACCCAGCAAGTTTAAAAAAAACCCCAACACAGTAAAGAAGTAAATGATGTTAATATCTAGTTCAAGAACTTCAATTCTTTTTCATTTTGTAATGCTTATTTTGTTTTTTTATGTCACCAGAGGACAGAAAAATAGTCATAATTTGACAGAAATTATCAAAACAGTGTACTATGTTCTGATTTTTGATAGAGAGACAAAATATACCACATTTCTTTGCCAAGGTTGTGCTAATATTTTCTGAACAGTTTCTGTAGTTTACTTTCACAAAGAAGTTAATCTCTCTCTTTGCAAACAAATGTTATTTTTATTTTAAATTTATTTTATTTAATTTAATTATTTTTCATCAAAAATCTGTGTGTATTATTGCACTTAAACTTGTCCTTTAAGTAATGAGGTGGTCTTTCAGATAAACTGATGACTCCATAATGCTAAATGAGAGGTTTTCTTTAATTTGTTTTCTGTAATTTCTTTATGCTTTGTAAATGTCAAAAATGCTATAATCTTATCAAAGATGACTTCTGATATCCTCTTGTACTTCTATATGAACATTGTTTCTGTAGAAACAGAAGGAAATCCTAATTACACTTTTGTTGGAGGACAGTTTTGCATTTTAGTTTTATTACTGTTCTTGATTATTACATTTCATCAGCCCAAATTAACAAATTTCTGGACATATCTTGAGTATGCTTTACTTGTGACTTTTTTTTTTTCAGGTGTTTTCATCCAAATATCAGCCAGTTCCTCTATATTGTCATATTGCACTCTTTGGAATAGGAGATTTAGAATTGTCCTTTCTGCCATTTTTATCATCATTTCACATCTAAGAGCTGCAGAAGTTCCCCCCTTTCCAGCTCTGATGCTGCAATTACTGGTGTGTGTCCTGAATCCCCAGAGCACACCAATGAAAACAATCACATGAAAAAAGGTCAAAATTAACGTCTAGCACCCCATATCTATTCTATTGTCTGTTTGCACTTCCATTCATGGCTGCTTATTAATATTCATGCTAATGGAAACACTATATTTCTCTAACAAAGCAAGTAATTCTACTACATGAATCACATGAATACATTTTTGCTTTCTCTAAACTGTGATTATCTTACTTTTTAATTGCCCGTTATGTAATTCCATTTTATTCTGATCCTGTGAAAAATTATTTAAATACAACTTAAAAAAAAAAAAAAAAAAAAAAAAAAAAGTGTTTTGCCCAGTGGAAAAAAAAAAATGTTATCAGAAGACTGTGAGGAAAATAGGAAAATTATTTATCTTCACTTATTAAATATTGGATTTACCTCACATCATCTAGTCTTGTGGAAAACTTTATCATCTATTTTTAATTTAAAAGCCCCTTGAGAAATAAATTTTTTAATACTTTTTTTACCAACTTAATTTGGTAAATGTTTTTATAAACAAAATATAAGTGTAAGTTACATATTGCACTGTACCATTTATCCTCCCATGTCTTCATAATTATATTTTCTAAATAAAGCCAATGTAGAATATCCTGGAAAGTTTTCCTTTTAAAGTGCTCAAAGCTACTTTGGATGATATATACAAAGTTTCCAGATGTATTCTGTGTGTACTAAACATTAATTCAAAGACCCATTTCCTGATTCCATTCCATCCCTTTAAAATCTACAAACTTGAAGAAATGAACACCACACAGTTTTTATTACACCTAAAACATATAGTATTGATTTTTTTTTTTTTTCCTGGCTGTGTAGTTCAGGCTAGCATCAACAGTATAGCTGTAGGTCAAAGCTTAATCAAGTCATGTAAATGACTAGCCCATATTATTGTATATGCTGCTCCAGTATATAGAATTCCTTCATACAACACAGCTAGAATTAGTTAATTTCACAAGTTTCAGAAATTTAGAGCTAGCTAAAGGGTTAGTAGGGGAAGGAGGGCTTAGTGATCATAGTGATTGTTTCTTTTTTTTCCTTTGTGATTCTACAGGTATTGTAGACACTTGAAGATACAAGTTATTTTATCACATTAATATATGCTGCTTGGAGAACATGAAGTTCAAAAATATTTTCTTGTTATTGCCTCAAACCTAAAGCTCTCCCTTCACAACCGAGGGAAACTGCAAAGATTAAGCTCTCCGCAAGAATTACCGTTTCTGTATATTGTGCTACCATCCGTTTATATTTCAGGGCCTCCCAATCTTGCAGGAAATATGCAACCATTACATCACTTTATTGAAAAGATACTGGACTTTTTAATGGAACTTGCTATCAGTTCTTCCAGATGTGAAAATTCTTCTACTAATAATTATTGTACATGCATATGATATTTCAGTCATTGTTTGAGGTGTTTTACCTTCATATGATCAACCCTACAACAACTAGAGACCCTCTTTTCTCAGGTAGAATGCATCAAACAAGATCAAGCACTAAATGTTATTTCTCATAAACTTTATTCTCTGTAAAAAATAATACATAAACATGCACCGAGAAATCCTTATTTCTTTGCATTTCAGGTTTTTTTATACAATAATCATAAATTAATGAGGGATTTATGTCTCACAATATTGTAAAATTATTATGAGACTGCTTAAGGTTACCGTGTAGCTCATTCCATTCTGTACTCTTACGTTACTCATTTTTATCTTCTTTGTCCCCGTCCAGTTCTCAAAGACTGACCGGCATAAATCCTCACACTTCATGTTATGAAAATATGTAGAGTAACAGACGACAAATTTAAACTCCAGATCACAAATCTTTATGTAGCACTTAAAAATTCCTTGATAAGTAATGCTGTATTCATTTATCACTTTCCCATTCTCCAGGCAGGAAATTATCAACTTTCAAATTATCTTACTTTCAGTGCTACTGTAATTTGATTTCTAGGTTTTTCAGGGGTTCATAATACTTTGTCTACAATTTCTGTACCATCAGGTTTTATTACCACTTCTTTATAACACTAATTTTGTTTGCTAAGCATGATCTCTCTTTTGAACTATACTGCTATATTTGAGTGCAACCTTTCCAAGTGTTCTCTTTAATCATACATTCAAGTGATATTCCCTTTGCAAAGAAGATTTATTTCAAGCTCCATTCTTTTCTTCACTGTTGTATAAAATATTTGCTTCTTCTTTTTCCTTCCTGTTTTTCATGAAGAGTTGAATATTAGCACCATGCTTCATTTTATGTTGGTACTTTTCCAGTTCAGTAGCATAGTGACCAGATCCCTTACCTGCTCTCCCCTTTCCTTCACTTACCTGCTCCCCCCTTCTCCTTTTTTATTTATTTCTATTATTTAATCTTTAAAAGATGCCTTCTTTATATTCACACTTGCAAACACAAATTACATGGAATAAACCAGTGTCACAGTATAAAGTCTGTTAATCCTTGGAAGATTACCTTTTTGTTGCTCTTTCTTAATGCCGCAATTTCTACTTTCAGTAATTTGCCTCTTTTTGGGAAGCTCTGTGAAAATCAGACCTCCTAATCTGTTCTGAATGGCAGATGAAAGAATGACAATGCTTTCCACGGTGAGGGACTGAAACTGGAAACAGTCTTTCAGCAGCTTCCAACACCTCATGGGAGTGCAAGCTTAAAAAATAACACCTTTGAACATGGGGAAAGACCATGACTGCAAAGAGCTTAAGACAGGGTTTTCACTAACTCTCATCAGCTGCCCAGTACTGCTGATTTTGAAATTCACTGTACAGTTAGCAGACACAAATAGAAAAATCTAAGACAAGGTACTGCTGAATATTTGAAGTATAAGGACTTTTTCTAGCACCATCATCTCCAGGTACCCACGCAATCAATGAATAGGTAGCACACAGCTCACAGGTTAGTTTTAATGTTTTATCTGTGAAAAATATAATTGCAGAGGAAGTCATCTTCTTTCACTGTTGAAAATCAACATATGGACTACAGAGATTGCACTTCAGTTACGAAAGCTTGCAAGAGAGAATTTAACTATGAAATATGCCAGAGATCAGAAAAGAGGGCTATAGCATCTTATTTAAGTGAAAGGGGTCATACATACCTGAAGAACTGTTTATCTGGCATTGAGTTAAACAATTATATATTTTCCAAATGTCAGAGTCATAAACTGTGCACATTTCTATGAGAACAAATAGATTAACTTTTGCTATTTCTTCTAAACAACTTCTGAATCTATAATGACTATATTACTTTTATTTGACTAAGGCAAGTTCTTACAGGAGTTACTGTTCCTTAATCTTTGCAAAAAACCCCATTATTTTTTACAGAATTATAAATCTCCATGCTATGCACTGTGAAACTATGGTAGTCCATGTACTATTACTAAGCATCCAAATAAGGTCTGCAAGAGTCTTGCATATCTAAAGATTTCCATGAATACCAGACGAAGGTGAACATATTAACAATTCTGGTCCAAAAAAATGCAGCAGGTGGAGCAGCAAATGGGAATTCTGTCTGAAGGACTTCTTAATAAGACTTAATTACAGGTCTCACAGGAGATACAAGTGCCACTCTCAGAAGAGAGAGTCATAATGCTCAGAGATCCTACTACACTAAAAGAGAGTATACGGGGGCTTTCAGGAGCACTGGACGAGTCTTTAGACCTTGAAAAAAAAGAAGTATAACAGCAATAGTTGAAATTTAGCACAGCAAAGAAGCTGTTTTGTCTATATTGTTTTAAACTGTCTTTCTGAAATGAAGCAATGAAAATCTTTGATGCTTTGTTAGAATCCTGCAGTAATGCTGTATACTAGCATACAACACCTTAAAATGATGGACAGTGTAAAAACATCAGAAGAAAAATTGCTATTAGTTTTCAAATTAAATCTAGTATTTTACCTTCCTTTTTCTGCTTTCAATAGCATTTATTGGCAGATACAAGTGCCTGAATCTGGAACACAATCTATCTCCCTCTGATGAGCTCAGCATGTGATTGTGACTGTGTCATTTCCCACTTTGGTTTGGCAACAAACCAAATTATCTCCTTGAAATGAACTGTGCATCAAGGCTAGCCAGGTTTTCTTCCAAAAGCAGTAGCAATAAAAAATCTCCACAGAACTTCCAGAAGCTGGACCAGTTCCAGAGAAATTAAAGCAAAGACAGAGATATTCCAGAGTTATTAATAAAAGCCCCAAACCTCAATTAGAAAAGGCTTTTGTATGTACTAATTACACTTTCTCACAGATTAACTTTTAATGTCTCAGATGTACCACAGCATTCAAGATACTACACGACAGTCAAGGGTCTTGTCCTCATCATGTGCATCAAAATATACAGTAGGAAATTATCACAAATGATCACTGTAACACCTAAACAATTTAGTTTTCTTCTAGCAATCGCCTTTCATTTTATAATTGTTTTGGGCTCATTCTTGTTCTTTTTAATGATTTTGCAGCAATTATGTCAAATCCTTAGTAACCTCTAGCCTCAAGGAACCCACCTTCCCTACCCAAAGAAGACTTCTGCTCCAGGATTATCTGGCCATTTCACAGGCCCATCACATACTCAGTATGAGAGTTCCAAGTCTCAAACATTCAGACATCCAAGTCTTAACATTCAAAGTTCAATAATCAAGAACAACTAAATATTAAATTGATCAATATAACAAATATAGCTAAAATACTGAAAATAATTTAAAACTTTTCATTCACACTCTTCATCATTTGAAGCAAGAAAATCACAGGAAGCTTAGTGATGCAAGTTTCAGGAAAGTAAAAGAAGACTAATTGGTTGTTGAAAGAGAAAAGGGCTAATTTGGTAATTTCTGAGTAACAATAATATTCCTCTTTGAGATGTGTTACTTCTACGCCAAAATATTTGTTATTGTATAACTTCAGAATTAAATATCTAAATAATAAGCCACAAATTGGAGAGTAAGCTTTCTATATGCATGCATAAGGTGTTGCAAAATAAATATTAATCACACTACAATGCATGTAATTTTAAAATATCTTAATCTGCCAGTCTTTCATATGCCAGTCATGTCTTCCTGCATTCCCTAAAAGAAGAAACCTATTGCAAATTTATTAAACTACTATTTTAACTACAAAACTGAAGTCTTAACTAAATACTTCAGGCTACTTTACATGAGCCCAATTCAATTTTAAGTTTCAAAAGATTGCTTCAACTCCACTCTCCAGGGCAAAAATAAAATTGGTTAGCCTGTGAAATTGTTTAAGCCTTGCAGTTAAATTTAAATGAGCTGTTGATCCCAATACCATAGACAGATGAAATTTTTTTTAAAAAAAGAAAAAAAAAAAAAGAACATGTGTAAGTTCTATTCAATAAAAAGTTAGGTAAAGAAAGATCAGCTCCCTTAGCCTCTGAGGCCCTGTAGTCTGAAAGGTGACTAAAGCACAATTTCTCAACTCTAACAAAATGTGGATATACCAACATAGAAACTGTTGCACAAGCCTGCCATGGTACCCTATCCCGAACAAATCTTTGTACTAAAGCAGGACGGTTTGCAAACTAAAACAGGAGGCACGTGTTGGAGTAGACATTTCCTATAGCAGTTAGTATCAGCCCCTCTTGATCTTACTCATGTGCACTCCAGGACTGTCCTGTGCAGGTCCAGGAGTCAGTGAGGAAGATACTAGTTGTCTGTACATTTATTCAGTGTCCTTATCACAATAGCCACTTAAAGGCTGTCAAGGTGATTGATGTTTGTGAGCACAAACAGGCTGTAGGTCTCATAATCAGGAAACTGTTTGTGTGGACTTTGATTAATAAACACTGGTTTACAAAGAGGAAGAATGAAAGTCAGAGGACTTCAAAATCTAACATACTGTAATTTAACACATGTTTTCCACATGTCAGATTTCCCTTTTCCAGACACAAGTACAACTACAATTGCCATCAGTCAGGTTGTTTGTCTCAGGACATCTAAGCTGCTTTATTAACTGATAATTTAAGTAAGGATAGACACAATAACATATATTTGACCTGGCTTAGGACCTATGCAATTTATCCATTTCTTACTGCCCTGAAATTAAAAATGTGAGAGTTTACACATATTTTCCACTGTTTTAGGATGTAGCCTATGAATAAAATATTAAAACTTTTGTATCAGTGTATCAGGAACTGACCTGAATACACACTGCTCTTTTTCTGTTTTCTTCCAGAAACATGTGCTGGGGAACAGTACACTCCATGTTCTGACAAAATCAGTCAGAAGACCAGAGTCTTAAAAGGTCTAAATTACTATAATAACTTTTTGTCAAAGTTTTTGACTTTTCAGTCCTTGGCAGCTGCATGATAAAGTGTAAAATCAATTTAGATTTGGGAGGATGGTTTTGGTTTTATTCGCCTTTTGTGAATAAAAAGATGTATTCCAGATGAATTTGTGCTGCAATTTAAGGTATCTCCAGCATAAAGTTGATCATGGAAGAAATTCTCAAAAGAAGAAGCATGCAGAAATCTTCATAAGGAGCCTTTTAGAATTCAACAAAAGTTGAAGCTATTCAGAGCTAAAAGAATGTATACTATAGGATGGTATCTGGAGAGCAGACACACATCTGCATTCTGGACCACCCAGTTATCAGTGTATGCAAGACAAGCTTTTGCATGTCAGAGGAAATCATCACTGCCATAGCCATCTGGACAATGTCCCCAGGTATCGGGCAACTACAACCTCTATGGATGTAATTCATTTCTACTCTTCTCTCTCTCCAGTATTTCATCTGTGCTAATGGTACATAACTAATACATCTTTCTAGTATAGACTACCAAAGAACAAAGTTGAATATGACCTAAAAAGTCTCACAGTGGAGAAGGGTTTTCCTTACTCAAAACTATCTATATGAATGAAATTGCATTATTTCTTTGTCTTTCCAAAGTGCATTACTACATTTAATAAAAAATCATTACAAGTACCACCTTTTCTACAGGAATATTAGCACTGAGAGGGCACTACTGACATTTTTTTTAACTAATTTTTGGAGATCTACAACTGTACAGACATGTTACTGCCACATAGACATCATTAAAAGATATTTTAAAAATCTACAAAAATGATGATGTTATGTCTTGCATTCTTCCCAGGGTACATGTCCCTGATTTCACTGCTTATACTTTTCCTTCTTACATCTCAGTTTAATCAGGAGGCCCTTACCCAGCCTTGTGTCTGTCCTGCCTTCCTTACATTATTTCTTACACACAGGATTTGGAAGCTTTTGTGGTCTAAGAACAATCTCCTCAAACAATTGCCAGCTCTGTTGTGCTGCTTTATCCCTGAGGGCAGTTCCCCATAGTCCCATCCACTCATTCCTTGAACAGCAAAAAGTGTTCTGTCTCATAATGTTCCGACTCCTGATGTTATTCTTCTCCTGGCCCATAACCCTTGATGTTGTGACAGCTCAGGTTGTCACCACTCTTGACATCTCTAATTCATCCCTGCTGGTAAGCAGTAAGTCCAACAATGCTTCTCCTCTGGCTGGGCTATCTATTATCTGGATTAAGAAAGTATCCTTGACACATTCCAAGAGTTTTCTGTATTGCCTACAGCTTTCTATGGTGCTTTTGCAGCAGATATCAGGGTGACTGAAGTTCCCCAGAAGGATCAGAACCTGCAAGTATGATGTTTCCTGTATTTGGAGTAGGAATGCTTTATCAATGTCATTCACTTGATCAGGTAGCCTGTAGCAAACAGCAACCATGAAGTTTCCTTTGTTAGTTCAGCCTCCAATTTTCACCCATAAGCTCTTAACCTGTCCATCACTATTTTTTAAAGTCAGCTCTGTGCAATTTTATTTATTTTTTTTTTTAACATAGAAGGCAACCTCCCACCCCTCCTTCCTTGTCTGTCCCTTCTGAACAGTTTATAAACATTGATTGCAGCACTACAGTCATGTGATTCATGCCACAAAATCTCAGTAATCATGATCAAATCATAGCTTTCTAGCTGCACTAAGCTTTCAACTGCTTCTGTTTGTTATTCGTGCTACATTCATTGGTGTAGAGACATTTTAGCCGGACTATAAGCATATCAACTTTTTAGAATACTTTTTTATAGGTGTTTCTCCATAGATTCCTAATACATCAGCAGTCCTAGATCTTTCCTGTTACTTTAAATTCTACCTCCTTCCCCAGCTCAGTATAAAACTCTTCTTATAAGTCTGGTCAGCTTGTTGGCAAAAATGTTGGCAAAAATGCTTCGTTTGGTGAGTTGAATCCAATCAGCTCCCAAGAAATACAGTTTTCAAGGGTAAATCCATGATCATAGAAGCCAAAATTTTGGGTAAGTAGACAGTGCCACTCCAAATAACATTACTTGAGGATCTGAGTGTATTAAGATGCTGAACACACAGAAAGATACAGAGTTTTATTAAACTAAGAACTTGCATATCACTAATACAAAGAAAATATGTTTCTATACATTCATTCTAAAATGAAGAGAATAATTAATCAAAATCTGTGGACAAGAAAATAAACACTTTCTAAAATAAAGCCATGACCTGTTTTCTTTTTTTTTTCTTCAGTGAACACATGTCCTGCCCCGCTGAATGCTGTTGTTTTATTTCTAAGAGATAAGTTCCCTATATAGCACCCAATATTTTCAGCTCTTTCATTTGCCTTGTAAATAAGACGTTGGCATCAGGAAATTGTCATAAAACCAAGCAACCAACCAAAACCCTCAAAATAAAATAACAATAAAAAAACCCAACCCCAAAAAACCTTTCTGTAAATAAATCCCAGAATCTCTTCCACTTAAAAAAGATCAGTCTTTCAGTGCACATCAAAGTGATTGTGACTCATTCTTGAAGAGATAAAAAAATCATACAGTAAATGAAGTCCTGCAACAGTCTTGACTCAGACTTGCTGCACCTCAGCACAGATATCCCATTGCAAAATAATATCTGTCAAATTACTAGTATGCTTCCAAACCAGACAACATCCACACCAGTTAGGACCATACCCTTATTCCAAGACATAACACATTTATTAGTTTTCCCTTCTTTTGCATAAATATAGACTGTATGCAATTCAATATTTCTGGTTTACATGGGAATATTCACTCAATCAATTAATTTTAATGTGGCATTTACCGGCATAATTTTGCATAACTTCCTATATTTTCATATAATGACTTAAATGAAAATTCTCTTTTCCTTCTTTGGCATTGATATCTATTGCTACTTGCATGTTCTGGTGGTGACCTCAATTCTATGTAGTGGCTTGATTGTTTCACTGCAATGGTAAGACAAAGTAGAAGTGCATTCTTCCTGCAATGGGTGATGGCAGAGGCCTAATTTTCAAATTTAATGGGAACTAAGGTGTTAGAAATTGCATTTGCAAGTTTTATTTCTAAACCACCAACATTAGAAGTTGGAAGAAATACCAGTTAGATTATTCTCTTACTGTGGTACATTAAAAATGTACATTCAAAAACCACTCCAACCACAAAAGACAACGGGAAGGGGGCAGGGTGGAGGGGGTGGAAGCATTGGAGAGGGAGCTGGGAAGTAAAGATGTCCAGCTTCGTCCAAAAGACATAGCATCACAGACTTCTGCTACACTTTACTGTCTCTTCTGAGGATCTGGAGAAGGAAAGTTACAGAGGTCCATTGAGAAATGCTATTCAGAACCCAAGATAATCAGCTACTTTCTCAGTAATTAGTAGGTACTACCTGGACAGTATGGTCATATACACAAAGACAAAGATTTAGGCTGGGCAGAGAAAGAAGAGCAGAGATGTTCCTTACCTAAACACAAGAGGAACACAACGGTGCAGGCACAGCAGTCTTGTGTTACAGAGAAGCAAATGCTGCACTAGTGTCTGTGCAGAAGAGGAGATTGTCATTTCCCCCCTTTTTTTCTCCTTCTATTCTTTCTCTTACTGTCACTATAGTTGCACCAATTTTCATTCACTTTCCACAGCTTATAGATGGGCATCGGGTATGCCAAAGGTGACAAAATGTGATACAACAAGTATTACAAATATAGCAAGCAGATTTCTCTATAATGTTTGCTAAGATATTTTCTGCTTTCATTTCTTCACCTTACATTAAAGAATAAATATACAACTTCAATTCACCAACACATTCAAATACTGGAAAGCTATACAGGGCAGTAGCACATATTCACAGAAAGATACGAGAGTGTCAGCAAAGACATTAAGCCAACAGAAATGGAATGCAAATCAATAAACTTCGATAATAAATAGTCATCACAATGTCTCTCTTAACATCACTAGTGTTACATCAGTTTTCACTGTCTGGCTGTAGATTCTTGGCAATTTCACAGGATGCTACTTGGAAGCTGACCTTCTTCACCAAGTCAAATGGAAACAAGTACTCAATGTGAAAAATGAAAAGACTCTGCAAAGGACTCTGGCTAATTTATTGCCCTACCATATATTTTTTTGTCAGCTACATCCAGATGATTTTTTTCATGTCAGCATACTTTTAGTGGTTTTTTGGTGTGCATCCTTTTTCATGCTGACATTTATGAAGACCACTCAATTTTAATTTCACCTTACACTAAAATCTAAGACCTAACTTAAGGTTCCAAAAATAAACAGATCAATCACAGAACATGTACATGGGACACATAAAACTCATTTTCTATGTGTTGTTTTTGTTTTTTTTTTTATTTTCCTTTTAGTTACACTTGGAAATGAGTCTATGTGAATACAAACATTATAGATTGGAAGCTGCCAGTCAAATTTCGGTCTTAGCAATAGCCATCAGAGGTGATTGTACCCATATTTACTAGGTTTCAGAAAACTGGAAAATGTTTTAACATCACTCAACTATACGTTGTGACTTTTTTTTCCTAAAGTATGATGATCTGAGTATTTGTAGTTTTATTGACCATCATTTTAGGAAGACAAGTGACTGAGCAAGACTGTAAACCTCTGATTGTATCTATTAATAGAGAAAAGATGACTGTAAGAACTGTAGCATCAGCGTTGGAAAGGAAAAATGTTTTTTTTTTTTTATTTTATTTTTCCCACCTCCAAAGCCACAAATTTGGTTTATTTCTTAGCCCTAGCTACCACCTGCACTGCTAGAATAGTAAGATATCAAAATCAGATTAGCATCAAAACACCGTGGTTTCTGTATAAATGCAAAGATAACACAATTTAACAAAGATGTACCTCTACAAGACAGAAGAAGCACAAACAAATAAGCAAAAGGAAAAGAATTATTTCTTTTCAGAAAGAAAAAATTAAAAAAACAATTTAACTGTCCTAACATCTAAGAACAGTTTGAAAGGCTTATTGATGTGTGCAGGTGTAGCCAACACTATTCTGCCTGAAATGTGCATTAAATGGATTTGCTACAATGGAGGACTGATTTGTTTGTGGACAGTCTCATTCCAATTCCTATGAAAGCCTTTTGGATCTCAATCGTGTTCTGCCCAGCCAGCATAAAGAACTGACAGGGATGTTCTCCCTTATATGAACCTGATTTCTTCAGTCTCACTGAAACTTAATGTCATCTTGTGTTTACATAACATTAGCAAAATAGCTACAAGATTTTTCTCTTACCATTTTCAAGAAACTGCATTTTTGAAAACAGATCAAGTAACAAGACATTTCATATTAAGTTTTAGTTATGCCCACTGTGGAGGTTTGGGTTGAATCCCTGCCAAACCCAGCTGCTGGCCACACAGATTCCCCCGTCCTGAGAGAGAAGGAAAAAAAGTACCCAAATATAATTGTGCTAAAAGTGTGTATATATATATATTCACATATATTACAATTATATACAATGAAACACTGTGAATGTACAAAACAAGAATCCCAAATAACTCCAAAAGGGAAAAGGGGGGAAAGGGAAAGGGAAATCGGACAAAAATGGGTAAACCCAAACAAAACAGATAAACACACTCGTAAACTCAGGGAAAAGCTCAATAAGTAACTAACAATGAAATCTCACCAAACTTCCCTCAAGAGAAGCAGTAGAAATCTTTACTTCCATACGGCTGGAACAGAGCTTCTCAGATAGGCCTCAGCTCATACAGATTAGAGCTCAACTGACACAGAGACCTGATGTCCTCCCCAGCAGACAAAAGGAAGAGAGAGAGAAGTCTTCCTCCTTGGTCTTACATACAGCTGATTACCTAAAGGAATGGTGTGGAATACTTCCTTAGTTACAACCCTGTTACCAGGGAAGTCCTAGACCAGAACCAAGAAAACTGAACCACCACACCCACCAAAATGGAAATGAAAACATACTCTGTTGAAATAATTTTCTCACAAGAAGAAAAAAAGCATTTTCTGCAACCAGTATTTTGGGAGTTAGCCATAGCAATTCTGTCTGTGAGGAGAAAAAGAGCTTTCCGACAGGAAAAGAAGACAAGGGTTAAGAAAATAATCATACTTTGGGTTTTTTTAACATGTACCTCCATTAATGCTAGGACTGCGGGTCATATTACTCAATAGCAAAGCAGCACAGTTAGACTTAGTCCAGCACTATCCAGCCTGGCTCTAGGACCAGACTTCCTCAGAATACTAACATCAAAAAATATGGACAACCTTAAACTCACCAGACATCACAGTAAATATGGATGGGTGGAAAGGGGGAAAAGGATATACACATTGGGCTGAATACTGTGGCTATAAATTATTTCAACAGATAAGAGACAGAAAGGCTTCAGAAATGATGTACTTCAGTGGCACTTAATCCACTACTACAATATTAGACAGAGCTTTCTTGTGACAGCTGCTGCTTAGCAACAACCCTGCTGTCTTCCCTGCTACCAAAGGAAGAGTAGAGGCATGCTGGGAACACAACTAATAAAACAATATCCCTTGTCTTGTTTAGAACAAGTACATTCTCAGAACACTGTTATAGCTTGGTATCTTGGAATTCCTCCCTAAAAGGCTTGGAGCTGACGCCCTAAACCTGAAGATAGTTAACAAAAGAATGAATGCATATATATATCCTGACATAAAGACTCAGATCAAAGGCCTTTGTTCTGTTCTCCCAGCCTGAGGGGGGCAGGACAGGGGGGAAGATGGCTTGGTGGAGGGGAGTCGCCAGGGGGTGGGTTTTCTTGTTTTCTGGGTTTTTTTTTTTTTTTTTTTTTTTTTTTTGTTTTTTTTTTTTTTTTTTGTTTTTTTTTTTTTTTTTTTTTTTTAAACTACAGACAACATGAGAAGGTTACCAGAAAGTTGCCACCATAGACACAAAGAGCGTCCTTTCCCGGTTTCTCTAGCAAATTGCAAAATATCACACTGTGATTCTGTCAGCAATCACTTTGAATCATTTGTTGAGACTCTTAGACATTGAAGACTCTTTCTCCTACAGAAAAAGTAAAATAAGTGAAGCAAAGTATAAGTTCATAGCAAGATGCAACTCTGTTAGTCTCATATGAGAAGATGGTCTGCACCTGAATGATCTATAGGATTGAATTCTAGTGAGCTTTTCTTACTAGGGAACAGCTGAAGTGAAACTTGGTTAATTATAATGGCACACATGTCAGAACAAGGACTGTAATGCGATGGACCTTTAAATATTTTTAACAGTTATGGTATCATGAGTTGAGAGTGGAAGTAACAGCAAGGAAAAATTATCTCTTGTTCATCTCCGCTTCTGCTTTGAGCTGGGGACATATGGACAGTACAGTTTCTAGACAACAAAAGAAACAGATATTTGAGATTACTCTCTTCAGTCCCAACAGACAGAGAGGAATATGGATCAGTATTTGCTAACTTTCCCCTCCTTTCCTTCCACATTGTCTGTTCTTCCAGTCCAAATCCACACTCTTTTCTTTAATCTCCTCCTCTTCAAACTTGACCAGTGGAAACTTTCTTCCCATAACCTATGTGGGAGGATTGGCAGCAAGTGTTGACAGTCTTTTTGTTTGCAGTTTTAGTGCCAGGGAAGCAACTGAAAGGAAAATTGATTAAGAAAAAGTGTGCACTTGTTGCTGTGTGAGAGCTGTTCAGTGAGTTTGGCGGCTGGGGGAGAACAGTTGATATAGGCAATAACCAGAGGTCACAGATACCAAATCCTTATAAGTCTTTGCTGAAATCAACTGTTGACCACATGCTCCCCAATGAGCTACAACCTTAACAGTCAAGTGCACTCCAAGAAATGTTAAATATGCTTTATCTCTTTCTCTTTCATAAAATCACAGAATATCTCAGGCTGGATGGGACCTTGAAAGGTCACGCGGTCCAATCTTTCATGGGAAAGACAGCCTAGATGAGGTTATGTAGTACCCTGTCCAATTGTGTATTGAAAACCTCCAATAATGATGGCTCTACTGCAACCCTAGAAAGGTTGTTTCAGTGATCAGTTGTTTTCACTGGATAAATAAATCTTTCTTATGTGGACATGAAACTTGTCCCAGTTGCTCCTCATGAAGGGAGAGCCTCCATCCCCCTTGTCATTGTCCTTTAACTACTGCATGCAATGAGGTCCCCCCTGAGCCTTTGCTTCTCCTGGCAGAAAAGACCTAATTCCTTCAGTCTTTCCTCATAGGGAAGGTTCTCCAACGCTTTGACCAACTTCATGGTCCTCCTTTAAGCCCCATCAAGTGTGTCTACATATTTTTCGAATTGTAGGGACTACAGCTGCACACTGCATTCCAGATGCGGCCTGACAAGTTCTGAACAGAGTGGGATAGTCCCATCTCTGCTAGCAATGCCCCTGCAGACACAGCCCAGGATCTGAACAGCCTTCGTTGTTGCAGCAGTGCACTGCTGACTCCCGTTTAGCCTGCTACAAGTCCTGTAAAGCAAGGCTGATCTCACCACACAGATTCTGGCTCTTTCATTTTTGAATTCCAGCTTCAGGACATTACTCTTGTCTTTGTTAAAATTCACACAGTCCTTGCTAATACACTCTTTTAGCCTGTCCAGGTCACTCTGTAAGATGCCTCTCCCTTCTGATGTGTCTACCTTACCATGCAGTTTAGGGTCATCCACAGACTTGATAAGGTGATTTCAAACTCATTATCCAGACCACTTAGGAAGATGTCAAACAGTGTGGGATCCAGTATTGATCCCTGCGGGATCCTCCTTGTGACACACTGGTAAAAATCATTGATCAACACCTTGTGAGTGTAGCCTGTGAGCAAAGTTCCTACCCATCTCATAGACTACCTATCAAATTTGTATCTTGCCATTTTGTCCAGGAGAACGCATCTGAAGAGTGTCAAATGCTTTGTTGAGGTATAGTCTTTATTGTACCTCTGCCTTAGTCAGCGTTCAAACCTCACAGTATCCCAGAAACAATGCAGCTCTTAACATTTTTCGTTTTCATCTTTCTGTTCTGCATGAAAAAAACCTGCAACTGTAAAGACTGGTGCTTTCTCATCTACCTTTAAGTTAAAGGTAAAGTCTACTCAGGCATCTTTTATTTAATTATTAGCATAATTTTAACTTTAAGTGAATAATGAATTCATCTGAAACTTAGAGTGGAAAAATGAACTGCAACCTGAAGGCAAGTATTTTTCATTCTATTTTGCACAGCTGTTTGAAAAAAAAATCTTTTAGAAAATAGGCTTTCTTGTTCTGTGATATATCCTGACTTCAGAAATCTGTCTTGTTCTTCACTCTGATTTTCATCCTGAAGTTGATGTTTTTTGCCTAAGGTGCACAATCAATCCTCAACTGTAAGTATAGATACCCTTTCCAGAAGATTTATGACAAGGAGATTAGAGCTTGTGTTACTTAAGGAGACTTTTCTGCCTAAGAAGAAGCACCTTTCTCAAATACAGTTGGATCTGTTCTCCTCTTGCATTCCAGAGGAGGCTGACAGTGTCTCTCTCTGGTATGAGGAGAGATAAACCCTCATAGGCGTTACAGGTCTCAGGGGCAGGGAGGGCTTGGGGGGAGGCCAGCAAAGAAAAAAACCCTGAAGAGCACAGGAAGCATGCCTTTTCTCAGACCTGGTGCTTTGGAAACACTGCTAAGGCTTTTCTTCATTAAGTCTAGTGTTCTCAACTTTGGAATAAATTTTCCTGATATCCTTCCACTGCCTGGCATTTCAGGGATACCTGCATGTTACCTGACCTTACACCAACCTTTCTAATCATAGAATAAATGAGGTTGGAAGGGACATCTGATGGGCATCAACCCCCACTTGAAGCAGACCAGTCAAACCAGGCTGGTCAAAGATTTACTAAGTTTTAAATTTTTCTATAGATGGTGATTTTCTACACTACTTCAAATATTTTACACTTTCCCTTGCATGTATTTCATGGTCAAATATACATATATACTTCAGCAGCTGAACAGAAAATCCTGATTTTCACTTATATTTTAGTTTCTTCCTTTGCTACATCATTTGCTTAGAAAAAAATGGCAAAGGAAAAAATCTTACAGCTCATTAGCATCTCCTCTATTGAAGCAGCTATTTGAATATGTGTGTGTTTTTCCCAGTCCAATATAATGAGATGCTGCAACTGCCTTCAGCAGTATTTCTGTCTTGTGAAATAGCTACTATCTACTCTTTGTTATGATGGAAAGAACTGATTTTTTTTTAGGATTCAAGAATCCATGCATTCACACAGATACTAATATCACTACGTAGTCTGTTGGAATTAGTCCAGGTTAACCCGTTCATATCATATATCTGTAGCAGCAACAGAATAAGCTGAATACACACTTAGCTTTTCAGAGCAAAAAGAAAAAGTTTTCACTTCTTATTTTCATGGTTTATATAAAGAACAGTATCATCATACAGTCAGTCCACACAGAGCTGAGGTACTTAGGTTTCTTACTCTCTAGGCATCTTAGTACCTCAAACGTCAAGCTATATTCCAATCTCCTCAGTATTTTTTTTTTCTTTTTCCCATTGGAAGTGGAATTAACCACAGATCAGCATTGTATACCATCCTTCAAAAGGACAGTGAGGTCTCATCTGTTTTCTTCTGATATTGGGAAGTCCATGTAACATTCAAGACATAATCTTATCAGCCAGAGGTTCAAGAGAGGAAGTTTTGCTTTGCTTCAATTTGTGCCATGCTCCACCATGCCATGTCAAAGCTGAGGTATTGACTTGACTCTGCTTCTTCCTTTTCCCCTCCTTTAAATCAGCCTATGATCTCTCTTAACCCTTTCTTAAGCCTCTCATAAAACCTTTATGAGATTTAACAAGACTCCCTGAAACATGGACACAAAAATGTTTCCATGCCTTTTTTCTATTTTGTATGCACATGTAGAGTACTTTCTAGCACACATAAATTTGACATATACTGCTTTGACAAAAGGAAACATAAATCCCACTTTTGAAAAGACTATGCTTGGTATAACATTTTATGTCTTCAAATCTTCAATTTGAATTCATCTCTTCTCCATGATTGCTGACTTCTGCTACCCTTTCATAAGCATATCACATCTGTATTGTCCTGTGTGGCAAATAGAAGGTCTTTTCAAGGTCAAACTGATGAGACCCATAGACTTTGGTTACTAGAGACTAAAAATAAAGATGAGATGAATATAGCAAATAGGAATTATTCGGATATCAACTATCACCTCAAAATAGCAGACAGCATGGTTGCTGAGAGAAAGAGATACAAATATAGTTAGAAACCTTATATAGTTTTATAAATAACTAGATAAGTTTATATATAGACAGCTATTAAATAGATTTGTCACTATAAGGAGCTCTCTCTGCTTCTCTCCATAGAGAGAGGAACATTTGTGAGACAGCACACTAATATGGGGTAGTCATAAAATTTTAATGTCCTGTATCTGAAGCACTTTTATTGCTCATTAGAGTCCTGAGTATTAGTGATTTAAGTGGGGCCCATGGCTCTCCAAATTTCCACTGTCACAATGTAGTTAGGGAGTACTTCCTATGTAGTGCCTCTAGTCTGTGTGTGCATTTTCTCTATTTGGCAAGGCTGCACAGTCTGATAGGTATCCCTACTTTTTAAACACACATGAAATTTCGTGATTTCCAAATACAAAATTTATTTTGTCTTCCTAGGCCAATGTTTTAAATGCAGATGTCAGCTACAGAAGCTACACCAGAGACACCTATGGATATGGATATGACAGTAAGCTTGGAATTGCATGGTTGACATCAATGGCTTTATTAATATAGGTGAGTAGTGTACACCAAAAGGAGAAAATGGGTGACAAAACACTGAAATATTATTTAGAAAAATGTTCAAGCAAAATATCTTCATGTGTATTATATGACATCCAGCTTACTTGAATTTTAATAAAGCTTCCATTGTGTTATACAATGTGACAATATAATGTGATAATCTTCAAGGTTAGGCCTCAGAGAAGCTGGACTTAAAATAAAATTCTAGAAGACTCCAAAGCTTAAAACCTACTCTATTTTGCTAGGAATGTATTCCAACTGCCTAATAACATTGTTATTTCTTTTGGGTCTTTTGCTATGGAGTTCCTTTATGTTAACTCTTACTACTGTAGTTGAATCTTTCAAACCATATTTGCAAACATGGGCACCACCGTTCAGTTTTATTTTTTTCACATTCTGTTTATCATTTGAGAAAGTTTTTGTAGGTTTTGTTTACTCATTATGCTTGAGGAATGGTTGCTATTTATTCTATATTAAATACACACCACTATATTTGTAAGTGAATAAAAAATATTTTGGTCATCTATGATAAAGTCATGAAAATGAATTAAAGTGAATCAAAAATTACACCTCTACAAATACATTTTTATGACGCTTTAGAAAGTAACAGAAACAATAGACTATGAGACAGAAGACTGACAAAACAATTTAAACACAGCCTCTGCAATGTGACCATCTTTTTTTTTTTTAATTATTTTATTTTGGGAGAAAAAAAAAAAACAACACAGCCAGAAGACCAAATAAAATATTCACTGAAAAGCAAAGAATAAAGAAAATAATAATTTTAAAAGCATCTCAGAAGCAAAGAGTACTAAAGAATCAGATAATTAAATATGAACAGTAACACCTTTCTTTTTATTGAATGTTCCTAATGTACTTTCTATAAGGAAGAATATCACCAGACAAACGCTCTTTAAGAAACTTGTATTTTTGCTGAAGGCTGAGACCAAGAAGTGTTGTGGTTCTCAGAAATTATTAGAACCTTTTTAAAATAATAAACAAAATGTGGAAAGAATGAAAGTGATTGACTGGTTTCCATGTTTGTAAATGCATGTGTATTACAAGCTAAACAACAAAAATTGTAGCTAGTTTGACTTGCTGAAAACTGAAGGTCTGTTTTGAGGAATAAATCCTTGGCCAGTATTGATGCTGCTGGCAAAGTATGTCTTCCTTTTTCACTCTGGCTCAGAGCAGATGTCACCACCTTTTTAACATACTAGTACAGCTAGTATCTTAAAGTGAGTGAGACCTCCACCAGTCACCTAAGACCCTGAAAACTTTGTTAAATAGGGTTTCAAATGATCCTAGAAAGCAAATTTCACATGAAAGCAAAACACATATATGTCAGCCATTCTGGTCTAGTCCAGCTGTAACGATGAGGAAAATATTTTGTCATTTTAAATTAGTGGGGATATCACAGTGCTTTTGCACAAGGTATGTCAAGTAGACATGAGGGATTGTAACACCACTTGTAACAAATGAATTACACTCTTTGTTCAGATGAATTTTTCCAACCATAAATGGCGTGAAGTGGGAGTGAAATATAAGTGGAATATAAGTGGTTTCTCAAACCTCACAGGCAACACCAGAAGTTCTGGAGTCCTGGGTAAAGCACTCATTGTAAATGCAATGTTGTTAAACTGTGATTTAAGTTCTTTTCTAGTCCCCTTAGAGAAACTGGCCAGTATCTAAAGGCTGATATAACAAATTTCATTTCCTATTCCCAGAATCTATTTAATCATGTCATGCTTTCCATTAAACTTAGAAAAGGAAAAAAGGAAAAAGTCACAGTCCTGGCCCTATGACAGCTGCAGTTGTGAATCTTTTCCTTCACACTAATATAGGAAATCAAAAAAAAAAAAAATCAGGAAAGAATATCCTGACATTTTTATATCTTAAAATATCATTTTATTTCACTTCCAAAGAGATACAAATTATTTCCATGCACATCATTTTAAAAGTGAGACCACAGTCTGAAAGTCAAAGGACTATTATTATGTGAGAATCCTTGCAGTTAATTTGTTTAGCAAAACTCTATATCCAAAATGGTACTCAACTCTCATTTTTACTTCTAGAAAAAGGACAGATTGTAAATATAACTTATTAGAATATGATACCATCCACACTATATGTTAAGAGGAAGTTCAAGAGATAAGTTAATTAAGTGGATGCTGATCTCTTCTAGCAATTAATATATTATTCTTTCTGCAGTTTACTTTTATAGCACAGGATCATATTAAATATTTTATAAAAAATCAGTACTTTTTTAGAGAAGGACATAACACCTTTCATTGCACATAATTGAAAAAAATATTCAAAGTTCTGTTGTGAGTAAACACTGAAAAAGTTCGAGATCCTGGTTGATTTAAGAGCATTGCTTTCATTATGGTTACTTACTTATTTTTGTCATCTGTTTTTCAAAAGGCCTGGAGAAACATTCTACATCTGATATCTGGGAAACTATGTTTCTGAGTAGATTGTTTCAAAGAACTCCAGGATGTGTGATACAGTCCAATGTTTCTTTTTCTGTGCAATGATTGTTCTTTCTCTCTTCACTCTGTGAAGGGAAAACTGCAGTGATTCTTCTAGGTCTCTCTACAGAAGGTATGATCTCAGTTATGGAAAATTTGTTATTTTTCTTGTAAGACAAACATCTAAGATTTGGAAACAGATGCCATGTAAGAAGGGAACCTGATACTTCTTTCACATGATAATAAGATAACAGGAATAAATGGAAAGTCCTTTTGTTAAATGGTGTGGTTTCTGCTGATATTATTTTCTATGTTTTAACTGTTCTTCAGCAAGATAGAGCATAAACTTTGGCTTTTTCACTCCTTTATTTTACTGATTGCAATGTTATTTCATTGCATGGACCAGAAACTATCCTGTGTTAGAATTCTATTAACTGATTCAGGTACAGGTGAAGAGGAAATGTTAGACTCAATGAAAGATTAAAAGCCAAAAAGCAAAGTAGATAATTAAGAGGTTAGTTGTGCTGACCCCTGTAATGCTGCTTTTCCAAAGATTGCAGGCTGTATAAACTAACTTAAAACTAACTTTGCCATTTTTGTAACATATACACATTGCAGCATAAGAGAATATAGGTGAGTGCTACTTAGAATTACATTCTGGGCCAAGGAAAATGAAATTCTTTCTTTTAACATTGAATACAATATCACCATATGTTCAGAGCTCAGCTAATGTAGGCCACTCCAAAGTTTTTATCCCTTGCAAGGCGAGAATGGGAAATTGTAATGGATTTTTGTTCAGATAAGACCTGATTTTATAACCTATCCCTTTAAATGTCATTACATTCACATGACCTGACTTTACATAACAGTTATCATAGCACAACTGACTGAACACAGAATCTGAATTTTGAAGTAGCAGACAATATTTAGACCATCATTATCAACTGTTCTATGCAGATTTTAAGTTTTCCTGTTTCAGTGAAATTAATCATATTCTTCTTTCCTTTTAAATCACATTAAAAGGACATGATTACTTATTTGTATATCTATGCACCAAAATGACCCTTAAACTAAGATTGTGCTGAGGCTGTCACCTAGAACATAGCTACAATCCTTCTATTTTCAGCTGGGGCTTCTAGTAAATAAGGTCTTTGAATTCATCTGTCACTACCACCTAATAACTGCCTAATTAGGTAGCCAGTTACAACAAGATATGACAAAAGTAGAGGTCTCAGAGATATCATGTTCCTGTACATTTTGTAAAGACTGGTGGCTAGAAAGAAGGGAGTGACCCAGATCAGTGCCAGTGAGGCTTAGGGATCAGCTTGCCCTGATGAAGCCCTTGTCAGCTTTCCATCACTAGATAAGTCAGCAAGTTCATGGGTAGGTCTAAACATGCCATGACAAGTGGTGGTCTGGCCTAATGTGACAGGCAAAGAATCTGGCATGAAATTATTATGGTTAAAATATTATTTTTCAGCTAGTTTTATTTCAAAGATTGCTTAGCCATTTCAAAAAAAAAAAAAAAAAAACAACCAGCAAACAACTTCTTTTTGTGCAAGACAAAGTGCATTTTCTTTTTTTTTTTTTTAAATCTGTCACTAAACTAAAACTAGTGTCAGCTCTGAATTTTAGTTGACTGTTTCTTTTCCCCAGTTTTGTGTGAATATTTGCTTGCAAATATAAGAGTTTTGGGGTATTTTTTCAGGTTTTTTTGTCAGGAGTTGTTTGGATTTTTGTGGACTTCTAGTGGCTCAAGGATTACCAGTTGCAAAACACTAATTCAGGAGCCCTGGGTCATGGAAGGTATCAGAAAAGAGGCTTGTAGATGTGCAGAAAGACATAAGGAAACTGTAGTACACAGAATATAGAGTATAAGAACACAAAAGTAGGTGAGTAAGGGATGAATTTCAGAAAACACAGATTCGTCAGAAGCCAGACTTCTTCCATGCTGCTGTTTCAACTGAATCTTCTAACACGATTTTTCATGTTAAGGTTTGATTTAGGGAGAAATAGATTTTACTATTTTTGTCAAAGAAGTTTCTAATTTTCTTTTTTTTTTTTTTTTTTTTTTTAATTTCTCATTGGATTTTTAATTGGCCAGAGCTCCACAGATTCTACTCCAACTGATGCCTGTGGCAGAATGTCTCTTGATGCCCAAGGGAGCTGTACTGGATCAGCCCTGTATTCTTCCCACATCCTAACTGTTTTTCAGGTTTCCCTGGCTAAAAAAGTTACATCACTCTGCACATCTTAATTCTCTTAGGATAGAAAGTAAATGCAAGTGACTATTTAAAATTAAAAATAAAATGCATTTTCCCTACCTTACTTTTTCAAGGCAATGTCAAGGCTAATATTTCATTCTGAATGTCTAAACAGTTATATGCAAGATCCATAGAGTAAGTTGGACAGTACATGACATTAATTTCTTATCAGTGAAGCATAACATTATTAATATGTGCTGAACATGATGTTTGACAGAGAACACTGGCCACAGCAAGGGATTATGAAAGTTCTTTCAGAGAGAAAATGTTTTAGCAAATGTCCTTACTGAGTATTATAGAATACTGAAGTAAATAGATACAGTGCTGTGAGGTCAGTGGGAAAGGGACATTTTCATGAAATGACTAGTATTAGACTAAATCTACTATTTTCCTCACATTGTATGCCTAAATAGATATCAGTTGGAAGATCTGCTTTATTTGAATATTAATGTCAATTATCAATAACCCCTTGGATCAAGTAAAATGCTTTTGCTTCTCATAGTTGTTCTTGGATTAACATCCCTGGCCTCAGAAACTTTCACCTAAATTCTTGGAAAGAACAAGTCAGACAAAGGATTGAATTCACATACTACTACTCCCTATTGTTTGAAAAGACCTGCTAGACAAGAAATAAACAAACAAGCAAACAACAAACAAACAAAAACAACAGCAACAACAACAAACAAACAAACAAAAACAAAACAAAACAGAAGGTCATTGTAAGAGCTGGTCAGGTCAGATCATTTGATAGTACATGCTATAGTATCTTTCTTTTTGACCATCCATAAGTAATCTTGTGAATTTAAGGTTTAGATAGCCCAAATTGTCTAAGAAAAATAAAGTTACTCGTGAATAATTTGGATTTCATTGTGTATGTGAAGAAAATGGCTCAATGCAAGGCTTTTTTTTATTAAAGCCATCTGTGATTCACAGTATCATCATGCATGATATGGGGTTATTGTGTTAAAGCAGTAGTGCATAAAGGGCTATGGAAATGGTGTATGAAACACCACTCCAGGATGCCATACACAGTTCCTGGAAATGCTAATGATATAGCATGTTTGAGGAATAGTGATGTGCTTACAAATCTTACTGGTGTTGAAATCAGCTGTCTTTTCCATACTTAATATAGTTGTACATGAATTTTTGGTGCATTTTAATGATGTTATTAGCACGAGTTTTTTACTTGGGTATGAAAAAGTTGTGAGTCATGCAGCTCCTCCCAAAGAGAGCAGATGAAATGTTGATATTACACTAATATGCATTCTGTATGCATGATATGTATTCCAGAAAAAATGTTGCTTTAAGGTATGGCAGAGTGTCCTTAAGAATTATGTTGCACAGTTTTATCTATGTCTGTTCATCAGTTTTTAATAAATTAATATTGGAGTCCATTAAAATCACATATAAAGCTCATTGATTTCAACAACTCCACATTTTACCTTGTAAGTTCCCAAGCATTGCAAAGAGGACATATAAACACACTTGAAACCTAAAATAGATTTTATGCACAAAAAGAATAATTTACATATAAATAAATATTGTCTTCTTCTCCCATGACCTTTTACACATGAATTTGAAGAACTTTGCAAGTCTGTATAAATATATTCATGAAAGTTTGACTGCAGATTATATAAAGATTCCTCCATTTTGACATAAATCAAATTAATCCTCTTTCAATTTTCACTGAAATGATGATGCTAGGGTAAATAAATCTCTTTGAATTCTCATTAACTGTTAGTACAGCTGATTCTTTGACTGGTTCATTAGCATGCTTGGTAGCATTTGCTCAAAAAGAAGATGAAGAAAAAAAGACCCCTACAATTTAATGCAAAACAGAACAAAGCTGTAGATTTTAGTCTTTGTCTTGTACACACTACAAGGTATATGGAGCCATGATCTGACTTAAGTGTTGCATGAGATTCTTCTGAATTGCCATTCAAATTGCTTCCTAACTTTAATGAAGTATAAATTAATTACTTAGCTGCATATAGATTTTCATCTGTCAAATTTAATTAAAACAATGGAGGAAAAAAAATTGATAACATATCCACAGTAGAACACTAACAAAGATATACCAGAAACAAAGTTTGCTTCTTTGCAACAGAAAAACATAATTCAGCTTTAATGATTCTCAGAAACAAAAGAAAAAATCATGTCTTTATCCCATGAACATCTCAGTGAGATACTTTTACATTACCACTTTCAAGAGTAAGAAATTCTCATCCAATTCTTTGTCAGTCATACAGATATTCTCAAACTATTATCTACTAAAGAAAATGCATGATATGGATAAAACACTATTTAATAATTAATTATCAAGTGAGAAGCTATATAACTTAGGTGAATTGCGACTGTATTTAGCAGAACTCAGAAGAAAGAAATGCATAAGATTGAGAGGAAATTTGAGCAATCAACAAAAGTAGAACTACACAGAGCTTTCTACATTCCATTTCCATGATCTAATATTGCTCCACAGAATGAGTTCAGTTCCTTGGCTTGTGGCAAAAGTGGGTGGGATTTCCAAGAGGTCTCCATTTGCCTAAAGTCCCTGCACAGCCTGACTGAGTATCTGTGATTGAATGTGATGGTGTGTACCACACCAAATGCAGCCACAGGCAGCAATCTGCCTGAGTAGTCTTTTAGGAGAACAGGATACTGTATTATTTTATCCATCATTAATGTTTCACTTTAAGCATAATGCCTGTTGTCATGTTTTTTGAATTTCATGAGCTAATCCAAGTTGCTTCTTCTTATTATATAACTGTACTTCAATGCAATCCTAAAGACTGCTGCAGAATGTCTCTTACAGCTTCCCATTATTTCTGCATTGTCACAGAAAACTACTCCAAAAGCATGTCTAGATGTAGGGAGGACCTAGGATTTATCTGCTCCTCCCAGCTCAAATAGAGAAAAACTCTCATTTTAAGGATTTCTTCATAAAGGTGAAACCCTAAAATCCACATGGCAAACAACCTTGTGTTATTCCTGTTAATAGTATTTTAGAAAACAGTTGCAGGTTTATGTTATTTTCCTTTTGTGATAATGAAAAATTCCTTGTCCTCTCACTTCCCAGAGCAACGCCCAGAGTGATCTAACAGAGAAGGAGTTCAGTTCCCTTTCCTTCTGAGTGCCCATATTCTTGCCCAACTCCCTCTGTCCATTCAGATCAGTGCTCCTACTTCAAATACTTTTCATGCAAGCTACAATGGTAGCTGAAGTGAAAAGCTTAGCATAATGGGATAAAAGCTTTATCTCATGGACTTTTCCAATCTGAACACATTCTGAAAGTTATGAATTAAGGAGACGACTTTCTTTTTCTCTTTCCTTTTTATCCTTACCTCAGGGTGAAGTGAGGAACAGCAGCCATACTGAAGGGAAGTGAGAGCAGTGTACCAAGCCCTGTGGAAACAGAGAGGAAGCAGTAGATCATTTCAACGAGAGCAGTATGTCTTGGCATCATTCCTTGACACCACCCCCGCCATCCCAGCCTCCTCTGCCCCTCCCACACTCACACATCTATAAAGCAGATGGAAAATATTCTGCCAGAAAACACTGAAATACAGCGTTAGAAAGTTACTCTCTTAAGGCTGGAGAAAGTGATGGAGAACTCTGGCAGGCAAATTAAATTATTCATAGTCAGTGGCATTTTGAAAGGAAAAGCAGGAAGGGAATAGGAGACTGAAAGAAGTTATAGGGATTGTACAAGAACCATCTGGGATACTGGAAAAAGATGAACTTCAGCTTGCTACATTTCAGAGAGAGACCAGTCGGTCTAATACTGAGTTACGAAGACATTGCCAGTCTTCCCTGTTTGTTTTTTGAGCTGAGCATACTCTTAATGCTGCCATGACATTACAGCTGTGACAGCCAACACTGCCTAATCTATCTCCCCCAGATGGACTTTAATGGCACTGAGCAATGATGCTCAGATCCTGAAGCTATTGTAATTTACTCACCTACTGTGCTACTTTGTACACATATTAGTCTCATTTGGATTTTAAAGGAGTGATGTGGGGAAGAGATGCTGATCAGTGTCATTTTAAGTGTTTTAGTGATGAAACTTTTTTTTAAAATATTTTTTTCCAATTTCATGTTCCCTTATATCTCTAAAATATTACAGGACCTGTAAGCTACTCTACATTCAAATTAAAAGATGTCTTCTCTTGATACGTCTCACTAAGAAAACTGTATTACATATTACAGAGTAATAACATTTAGAAATTAATCCAGCCCCACCCCCTAACTCCTACATAGGTATAGAAGGGAGAAGAGGAAAAAAGAATGATGTGTGAGAGAGAACAGATTCTGCAATCAGTGTTTTTATGAACATCTTGAGATGCCGTGGTGATGAGCACAGGAGGTCAATTTGGAAAAGGTATTTTTCCATTCTGGTACTTCTTCTGAGTTTAAGCATATGATGTTGGCAAACATCTAATGCATTGTCCATTAATAGGTCTATCTCATCATGTATGTCTTTGTACCAAATAGACACCAGATGGAATTTGCCACTTCAATATATAGATGTGCATAGTACATACATGCATACGTACAGATTAGTTTAATCCCAATAACAGTAATGTCATTAACGTCCAGAGTTATATCAAGATAGCCTTGTATTTAAATTTGAATGCATATACCAAGATCTTCAGAAGTGTTTGCAAACTTTCACTTCTCTTCTCTTCTCTTCTCTTCTCTTCTCTTCTCTTCTCTTCTCTTCTCTTCTCTTCTCTTCTCTTCTCTTCTCT
>JAWWEE010000040.1:43098302-43126149 GCA_035221455.1 Xenops minutus | reverse complement strand
GACTAGCATGGGAGACCCTACCGGAGGCATGAACCACCGCCAGCACAGCTCACAACCTCATAAGGGCATGCAAGCTTTTCCCCCACGACAAGGGGGTGTCCATGGAGAAGTTTGGGGTAGTTAGTTTCCTCTTATTTATCAACAAAGCATTTTTGAACCATACCTGTTATCTACATTGACTGCTTTTGGTTTCCTACTCGTGTCTGCGAGTTATTCAATGCTCTGGCTCTAAATTAACCCACTTTTCCTCACTGACCACCTCTGTGCAGCCTCCAGCTGCTTTTCCTAAGCTCCCTTCCTTAGCTGTCCCCTTTGCTAAGCTACAGGTACCAATGTGAGACCTACAAAAGAAAGAGGAGAGGGAGAAGACCAAAACAACAGCTAGATGAGGTAGGTGGAAACCTCTATTGACAGTGAAATAATTTAGGGGAGAAAACATGGGGAATCAAAAAAAAAACCCCAGTGGTCTGTGATGCAGGGTTAGGACACCTCTGTGTTAGCTTCCTGCTTGGCTACAGAGTTTCTGAGTGATATTGCGCAAGTTTTTCAGCCTCTTGGGGCATCAAAATCATTCTCTATGTTACAAGACTTTTCAGATGCTCAAATTAGTAGTATCTTGGTAGAACCCACTGTGAAAGACTGGAGAAAATGATTAATGGCTCAAAACAACTGAAGCTGGGAGAAAGGGGGACAGGGCAAGTTTGGCAAAGATGGAATGGTGTACTGCTCCACACACCACCCCTGGATCCTCTAGTCCAGCCCCAGAGTGTCTATTGAGCCACTGGCATAGAGGAAGCCCCACCTGGGGTGGAAGGGCCCAGGAGACTGGAGCAGATAAAAGCAGTTGTGCAAAGGTACAGGTGGCTGCAGTCCACTGTTTTGGATTTTATAGCAGCTGAGATCGCACTAGATTCAAGTAGTGATTATTAATCTTTCTCTGTCCCTTTCTTCTCTCTCTCTCTCCCTCTCTCTTTTTCTTTTCCTAGTTTCCTCTTTTCAATAGCTGTGTAACTTAAAATTGGACAGGTTAGAGTTTGCTATGCCAATGTTTTGTGAAAGTGCCTTATTTTGATCGAATGTTGCTTTAAAATTTGTCAATGCTCCAAAGTTTTGCAAGTAAAAGTTTTGTTGTTCAATCCCACCTGAGAACTTTGTTAAGTTCTCCCTTGCACCTCCTCAGTAAATCGAGGTACCTTAAGTCCCTTTTAAAAAATCTTGCTGAGTGAGTTTGGGGCTTTACACCCACCTAGGAGATTACTGTGGATATTTAAGAAGGATGAACATCTAACAGAAATGTCAGCAGGTTCTGACTCCTATCCCTCTGTCCTGTATCTGCTTGTACTGTTGAAAACACCCTTTTTGATGCCATTCAGTAAACATTCTCTTCTTTGCATTGGTTCCCTCCCCCCAAAGCTTTTGGTGGGTGAAATAACCAAACCTTCAATCATTGGAGGTTGTGTCTTGATCTTGGCCTGGGCACTTTGGAGTCAGCATTGCTGCAGCTGAAGAACAGGCACTTGTTGGGAAGGACATTTTCCAACAAGCCTCTCCAGCACTAGAAGAAAAAAAATCAGGGAAAGCAGCTGAGGAAGTGGTGATCTTTTACCACTGTGGAAAGATTTGTCAGCTGTAATCCAAAATCCTAAAATCAGTTAGCCTGAAAAGTTTTTTAAAAGGTCAACAAGAAATCTCATCAAAATTCCTGGCCTTCCCCTGGCTTTTCATTATTACTTTACATTACAAAATTTGTTTTCTGTTCCCATCTTCCAAAAGCATACATTTCAATTTACATTCAAATTTTTATTATTGGATTATTTCCTTATCTCCCTAGCTGTACTACTTTGTTTATTTCTGTGCAGTGTGATTGCACATAGATTTCTATAATTCATTTTTATTTGTTTTCCTTTTCTATTTTTTTCTTTTGATTCCCCATTTTGCTGCTTCATTGCACTTTTCATCTTTGTCTTCTAATTTCCTTCTATTACCATTTATTGTTGGCTTTTGTATTTCTACATTCACTTTCATTGTTATTACTTTTTTTTTATTGTTATTCCTCTTTGTTACTCTTTATTATATGTGGGGGGTTTTCTGCTTTCTTACTTTTCCTGTCTCTTCATGGTGGCAGCAGGAATTTTTTGTTCATAGCATACTTGCATTAAGATATTGTACAAAGTTGTCTTCAGTATTTTGTCTGATCAAAGTGTCAAAACACTAAAAAGAAACACTCTGGATTGTATTAGGTATTTAAATAAGTTCCACCTGTTCTATGCATGAAGTTTGATTTTTAAAGACGATGGTCCTTTCCCTATTTATAGTATCAACTATGTTTGGAAGAGATAAATGGAAACACTTGGTTTAATTTTATATTTTTCAGGTTCAAATACTTGGTTCATTTTTAATTTTTGATTTGTTGTAAGAAGAGATGGAGTTTTCCATGACTTTGAGAACCAGATGAATGAAGGGGATTTAACGCGTTTGGGGAACCAGGAACACTGATTCTGGACTGTCAGTTCTGTCTTAAAATACTGCTACAGAGTTGCAGGGGAATCCAAAGAGAAGAGGTCAAGTAACCTTCCTTCATGGAATAAACATTTCCATTTGATGCTGAAATGACATATTATTTGTGCTTCAGCTCAGCATGCAAGTTCTGTCCTTCTAGGACAGAAACTTATCCTGGTGTATATGGAAAGTCAATATTCATTCTGATCAAATCAACCATAGTATTTACAACACCATAGCCCTTTGACCAGCTCTAATTTTCACACATGAGGTTTTCAGTTGCTGAATCTGATTCTCATATTACTGTGTTGGCTTTGGTACATTGTGATGCTGTCAACTGAAGTTATAAATAAGTTATAAAAGAGTTTCTGCTTCCTGGGAAACTCATCTTTTGAGTATTGGATCATAACCTACCAGAAAGAAATCAGGCAATTTCAAACTGTCTTTAAAGCATCATTTATTCCTTTTCCTTGGTTTGTGATTAAACACGATATTTTGTCTCACATTTGATTTTTTTTCTACAGTTTTTTGCACTATAATCTGGTCTGACTATAATGTTGAGCCTATTATGAGGAAGAAACTGAATTAATTTCCTTCCAAAATTATTTTTTCTGTCTTTGATTTTATGCATTTTTCAAATTCAAAAGCAATGAAAAAAAACAAAATATTAAAGACTGGGAAAGAGAATATTTTTAAAGTATGAAATTATTTTATATAAAAATCATCCTCCCATCCCCTAACTCAGGTTTCAATGAAATTAGCAAATTCATCTAACCACTTTTACTTTTGTTAAATTGGTATTTTCCAGTAGGAAGATATCATTAGGATATCAACACATATAATATTGACCACAGTAGTCCAGTTTTATGCCAGCATAAGTAATCTGAGAAGCAGGAACCATTATTTCTTACATTTCAGGAACTGTTGTTCTTCCTAAAATTTGTCCTGTCTTCATAGCTCTTAGCAGTGTTGCCTGTCCCTAGAACTTCTGCCTGATAAGGGGATATGTGTACAATAATGCTTATGCATAAATACTCATTTCAGAATTTATTCTGCATTTACCAACTTCACTAGAAGCAAGATCAGCCACTTCTGCTAGCATTTCATATAAAATGTCAGCTGCATATTATGTATGCATAGTTTGATCTAAATGCAGCTCCCATGGGATTTACCTCACTAGAACAGGAGCTAACTAAGAGTTAGCAATATAATAAACCATAGTGTGAAAAACCAAATGAACCAAATTTGTAGAAATTTCTTTTTATGCACATTAAAAAAAACAGAACCAATATAATCAGTGATGGGGAAACTTGAAAAAGTAAAAGCTTATTCTAATCTGAAGATCAGCTGAGTGCTTCATATAAATGATTTTGTAAATGTCTCATTCTCATTTTCTTGCGAAATTGCCACATTTCTGCAAAACAGATTTTGTATTCCTAAAAACTACTTTCTTAACTAAGATTAATTTAGCTCCTGTTTGGTAGAAAGTTCAGTTCTGTGTTTATCTTATTCAAAATGCCTAACTCATATCCTGATAAATTGAAATGATTGTACACGAAACAAATCTCTACTGCAAGGAAAAAGTAATAAAAACAGAAAGATGCTGCTCAGCATTTGCAGAATCTCTAGGCTTCTCATTTATCTGAGTGACATAGAGGGTGAGCTGAAGATTAGCAAAGTCATGACAGATTCAAAAAAAAGCTGGACACATTTCAGACTATGCTCAATGTGTACATTGTTGATGAGGAGACCTAAGCTCAAAATTATCTATGATGAATACTTACTCCACTCACAACTCTGAAATGGAAAACCAGGAAAGAAATTATAGCATCTCCAAAGAGACTCAACTAAAGTGTCCCATGGAAAAAAAAAATAAAATAAAAATTGAAGATTAAATGATAAACCCACATTGCCTTTCAATTTCTAGTTCATATAAGCTTTGCAATCTGTTTAATGGAAGGATATTCTGGAGGGTGTGGAATCATGCCAGAAAAGGGTCTCTGACATTACATGAAATGTCCCTGCAATATTTTTTCCTTAATTTTATTTTACACCTAAATCACTAATGTTCTGCTGCAGTGTTATGCTGATGTTTAGGTTTACAAACATGTCAGACTGTACTGTCACAACGGTAAGTGAAGCCTTGAGGTCCAAAGAGGGTGAACTGAACAGAGTGCTGCTAGTAAAAGCAGAAGTAAACAAAAAGCTTCTATTTCTTTATTTAGGGTTCAGAGGGAAGAAGAACACCAACATTAAATTTGCAAGGCTTCAAATAATCAAATAAGTTTTTCTCCAGGAACTGAAACTTTCACAAATTACAAGGCAGTATCCTCCTCCTACCTCCTGTCACCTAAACTTTGAGGCATCTAAACTTCGAGGCATCTAAACTTCATTAGATGCCTCCTAATTAAGAGTTCTTTTAGGTACTTGGGCCTTCAGATATACCCATTGTATGTACCCCAATGTCTAGCAAACACCCCACACCTGCTGAAGACCCCACTCCAGCAGAGGTATTGAACACACTTCCAAAGAAATGAAATGTTTCATTTCTTTACAGTTGAGGCAGCAGAAATTTTCCAAGGCAGAACAGTTAGGAAAAAAAGCCCTAAATTCTGCAGACTCTTTAACTTGGGGAAAGTCCAACCCACATATCCAAGAGACTAGCATGACTCTGAGAGGATGGACAGCTGGGGACACACTGTGTTTCCTGCACTTCATTGGAAGAGTCTTGAGTGGGATTCTTAGGAGAAAAGAATACATGGCAGAGACTATTAAGGAGTGATTTTTTTTTTTTTTTTTTTTTTTTTAATCCTGGGCAGTAATTGTAAGTTTCTCACTCTCTTATTAGCCAATAGACTAAAAACTCTAAGGAAGACTTCACAGCAGGAACTGGGACCAGAAATGTGCTTTTCAAGTTAATCACCTTGTATTCAGCACTCAAAACCATCACATTATATACTCCCTCTCTCTGGTATTTATTCATACCAAAAGATTTACTTTCACTCTAGCTTAAAGTCTGGCCTTGGCTGAGCATCATGTATGTGGATGCTCAGGGATTGTGTAGGGAGAAGGAAGCTGAAACCAAAGAAGGCTCTAAGACTGGGGGGATTGGGTGGGGGGAGGCGGTGGCACAGGGACTGTTGGAGGAAAAAGACAAGTCCAAAACCAAACAAAAAAGTCTACCTTGTCTTTAGTTTCAGAACTGATCAAAATATCCTGAGAACCTGAATGTGAGGCCTGAATCACAAGAATGATTGCTATTTCAGATGCTTCTCTTAAAACTTTGATGAGTTAATTCTAGGCATTCACAGTTTTTTTGCTGCAAAGTAAAGAGAAGTACCTGAGGCTTCCATGAAGTCTGCAAAGACCTTAGATTCCTCCATCTAGATTCAGAATTCTTTTAAAGGTTGTGATCTGAAACTTAGTAGATATCATAACTGGTTTTTAGACATTTTTGTCATCTAGTGGATCCCTCTCTCTTAGTACTCTGCCAAAGCAATTGAAATTTGTTGTCTACGTCCCTTAGGTGTTTTGCAAATCCCACTAGGTACATATATCAGCACAAAAGGTGCCTTTGTAACTTTAGCCATGGGTCTGTATCAAAGGATGAAAACTTTGTTAATGTCCAGCCCCAGTGAAATATATTAAAGACCAAAATTGCTCATACAGTTAGACTCACTAAGGAGAATTCACCTGTGTTTGCTATTTTTATGAGGTTGAAAATACAAACTATCTCTTTGTCCAGAAAAATGTATGAGAATATCCATAGAAATAAACACAGCATCTGGGATGCTGTCTTTCTGCCATGCTTTTATATGACCCTGCAGCTAACATTGGTGTGGAAAAGGCAGGATGCCTGGGACTTTCTTTACAGAAATCTCTGATTGGCTCTTGCATCTGCCCACTAGCAGTTGCCCCAATTTAGAGAAGCCTTGAGGGTTTTAAGACTCTCCTGTTTTCCCATTGAACTCAACAGCTTCCTGAGAGAAGACCTAAGGCACCACAAGAGGGGCAAACGACACAAAATCCAGCAGCTTACAGCATGTGGACAATAGGATATCTGTGTATCTCAGGGTACCTCTGGTCTGAATTAATGGTTCTTCATGCCATAAGGTGGCATAAAGAGGAAGAGAGATGCATCCCCTAGGAGCTGTAAAACACTTGCATGTGAGTTTCAAGTGATCTGTTTGTGAATGTTTGTGTCAATAAAGGAGATCTCTGAAAAATCTACAGAGGGTGAACTTCAAGGCGACGTGAGCAGGGCCAGATGAACATTCAAATGAAAGTAACCCAGAATGTCTGATGCCTCTGTTGTCATCTCTACATTGAAAATTCCTGCAGCTGAAAGGGGAGATTTATCCCATCTCAGTGAAAATACAGAGCTACATGTTTCTGACCTTGTGGCATTCATACTAGTTCTAAAACCCTATGTGTTTCACCCAGTTAGACTATAACAGATCTCTGAGTTTGGGGTCTTTTGTTTGACTGGGGGGTGGGGCTTTGAGGTGGGGCATGGGAGAAAGTTGTGGATTGGTATTTTTTGTTTTAATAGCAAGTTTCCCTCTGAGTCATCTGTGCTATCCTCTGGAGGTTTGCTGAACAGATTCACCAGTGAAAGAATGATGTCATAAAATTTAAGGGTACTGGTGCACTTGCTCATCTGGAGCATGGATTTTTGAGGAAGAGTAAAGCTAGTATAGATTCCTAAGAGCTGAATAATAAAATGTCCCTTCATCTGTGTCCTTAATTAGCTGCTTTCCTCTTAATTACAAAGATCAGTACCCAGGAAGAGAGGAGCTTTTAGGTCTCAGCAGGTTAACTCCACACCAGAGGATTAGACAGGACCCAAACTGTGATGCTTAGTGTTCTCAATTCCAGGACAGTGCTGCTATCCAGTACTCATCTGTTCTGCTCTGCAGTGAGGTAAAACATCTGTGGAGCTGAGAGCTCTGAGTAAAGAAAAAAAAAATGAGCAATTTTGGACATATTTTGGCAGATTCCTGTGTTAAAAAAGGCAAATATGAATGTGTAATAAATGATAAATTCTTTCTTCCTCGTTGTTATCACTGGCAACTATATTGCTTTGTCATACAACTGCTGCAAAGGCTAATCCTCCACACTTGCAAAATCTTCTTATTCTAACTGCCATGGTCCTGCTGAAGCCAGGGCTTATGTCCCTAAAAATAGGAGCAGGATTATTTAGGTTGCAGTTCACTGAAGTAGTTTAAAGGTTTTCAGATGTGGAATGGGAAGAGAAAAAAATTGTCATTCTAAACTATCAGAGCTCAAAATTACCATTTTAATCAACTTTAATTAAAGACTTCATACATTCCCATAACAAAGGCTTCCAGCATGAATGAATTCCTACCCCCTTATGAAAATAAACCACCAATAAGGCATTTATTTTAACTCCTTACCTCATACTTTTCTGATCTGTCTCAGAACTCCCTGGCTTTAGTTTATTGATTTCAACCTTACAGTGGCTGAGCAAGAGCTTTAAGAAGGACTTAGGCACTTGCAGCCACAGTTGCAATCCCAACAATCCCTACTTACATATGGCCTGACCCAGAGCCTTTTGGGGAAAATCAGGCCAAGGTGAGGTTAAGTGCAGCCACAGGCTCACCTTCCTTCTGAGCCGGCAGTCAAGAATCTGGATCTCTGCTGTTTGCTAGGGGAAAAACAGAACAAACTAGAGGCAGAAGTGAGGCCAAGGGTTCAATAGAAAGTATCTGGACATGAAAAGAGAGCAAAGAATCCCAGCATTTGGAAATGTTTAAGAAGCTAAAAGATGTAACTGGGCATAAATCTACTTTGAGAAGTGAAGGAGGAGGAGAATAAAATTTGGACGGGTCTAAAACACCTTCAGGTTTGCCAGGTCTCTGCCCTCATGCCTAGCCCTGCTTAGGTTCAGAAATTGGGCATTCCTCTACTTAACATGCTTTGTCTCCTGAATATTCACTATTTAACATGAGGTCTGCTCTGGGAGGCTCAGCTGAAGTGTTCCTAAAACAATCTAGTGGAAAACAACTCCTTCCAAGAAATAGTGAGAGCCACTCTTTCTTGCACAAGATGCAGGAGACCAAATGTCCCTTTTTTTTTAATAGCCTCATGCTAGGAGGTTTTCACCCAGGCAGAACAATCTACAGTTCAATTCAGTCTTCAGATCCAAGCAAGCTGTATCTGAGAATAATGCCTCAACTCTGAAAGCACAGCCTACTGCAAAGAGAAAGTTATAATCCCTGACTCTGACCCTTTTCTCCATCTCCTCTCTTCCATTTCTCTCCATCCAAGCTGTGTCACTGTATAAAGGGGTTTACTGAGTCAAAAGAAGAGAAAACAATAAGACAAAGAAATGTTCTAGTCTAATGTTAAGACAGCTGCATAGGATGAGGAAATCTAGAGTTTTAGTGCTGCTGATGCTAGGACAGTTTTTCTTTAAGGTAAAACACAGAAATTGTTCTTTGGTACAGAAGATTGTAGCCCAGAACATCTCCTTTCTAAACTAAGGACCCTGAACCTGGGTGCTCAAATCATGCTCTACATACCCCACTTTATCTCCTCTTTTCCCCCTAGTAAACATTGAATTAGTTTTCACTCACCTATATGTTTCAGCTAAGGACGTGAAAGATTTCTCTTCCCATTCACACCTCAGTGTTCAGGAAATTTACCTCTGAGATGGGAAATATGATTTTGAATAAAAGAAGATGTAATTTAAACTTCTCTTTCCTTAGAGAGTGTCCTGAAACTATTGTATGAAAGACAGGTTCTACCAAATTTTCTTGGTTTTGGATGAACACCTGACTTCTTTAGGTCACAAAATATTCTGAGTTGGAATGGACCCTAAAGGATTATCAAGTCCAACTCTTATGCAAATGGCTCATACTTGGATTGAACCTGCAACCTTGGCATTATTAGCACCATGCTCTAATGAACTGAATTAGTCTCAGGGTCTTCTAGTGCCTTGGGACAGAGTCAGGAAACCCACAGATGCAATCTCATGCTCCCTCCACTGTCTAGTGCAGTTAGGACATGAAAACAGGAGTGAGACATGCTTGCTCCTCCTCAGATGTCCCAGCTGCCCTGAGAAGATGTGCTTGCATGGCCAAGGCCCTCTGTTCAGTTGGAAAGCCTACTCACTCCTCTACTTTCTCTCTTTTTTCTTTTCCGTCCCTCTCAGATATTTGCTATTACATAATTGCACATCAGTGGGAGTGACATAAAATGCCACTCCCGGTCTCTAGCTTTGTGGTAAAACCTCTCTTCCTGAAGCAAAAGTTTTTGGTTTGCAGTTCCCTCATGCTATGATGTTACTGCACAGCACTAGCAGCTCCCCTGCTCAGAGCAGAGTGCACTCCCCTCTCTGGAAGACAAGGCTTAGTTTCTTCTCCTTCAAGAATGTTACAGGCCCTGGGCATCAAGAAGACAGAGTGCACCTTGCTTTTCTGTCCTGTGTGGGAACCAGTGACTTCTCAGTTTCACATGACAGCTTGCTGTTTCTCTGCTGCACAGCCTGAGATATCCCTCAGTTGCAATGAAATGTCTCCTGCCAAGGCTTACACCCTCTTGTACACACTGCACATGGAGGGAGGTAAGGTACCAAACCCGTTGCTTCTGTCTTCTTTCAGGAGATGGGTGCCTACAGGCTAGGCACTCTAATTACTAAATTGTAGTTGTAATTCTCTGGTGTGCGTGTGTTATCCCAAATGTTTGTTGTTTTTTTTTTTGTTTTTTTTTTTTTTGCTTCTATTCTCCCACATTCCCTCTCCTTAGCCTTCCTAATAAGCAATAATTTGACTTCTTTTTATCTTTTTTCTTTTTTTTTTTTTTTTTTTTTTATGTTTAGTAGTCTCCTTACTGTTTGCCTTGATTAAACACCAGTGTAGACTTTACTCAAGAGAAGCCTTTGGGGGCAAGCAGTAGTGGATGGGGATACCTCTGTTAAGTTAAAAGTTGCAAGTAGGCTTTTTCAGAGGATTTTTTTTTTTCTACAGAAAAAGAAGAGTGAAGGTACTGTGCTCTAACCATAAAATTGAGTTTTACTGTCCTTCACAAATATACCCCATCAACCAGCCATTGCTAAAACTGAGCTCCTCCAGCTAAATCCAAGTTCTTCCAGCTGGATAGATGGTGTCCCTTCCACAGTCAATGTTTCCACCTTCCTCTCCACTGCACTCCATCTTTTTGCCATGTTTGTGTAATCTGACTCCCACCATAACTGAGAGAGCAATTGGGAAGCTCTCCATCACAGTACAGATTAGCTGAAAAATATAACCCACAAACTGAAAGCAAGGCAGGAACACTGAACTGGAAACCCAGTTGGCATCAAGATATAAATAGACCCATGCTTCAGTCCAGGTCAGACCTGCTTTAGGAACCATATACTTGACCAGTGAACTTTGGTTTCCACAATCATCTGTGCCTCTATGCTTGGGAACTGGCAGAAGCACAGCCTGTAGAACAAACTGAAATACATTTTACCAGAGATGAAGCTAACCTGTCTATGGAAGTGTTATAAGGCACTAGTATAAATACAAACTGTTAGGTATTATAGCAAATAAGCTCTCTCCCATAATTTTAATTAACTCCAGACTCTTTTTTCCTTCAGCAGAGATTTCTAAAAATTATATTCATTGTGCTGATTTCCTTAGATAAATAATGCTAAAGAACTAAAGCCATTTTCTAATGCCATAATAATAAAGATGAGCCAGAATTTTTAAAAATAAGTATTCATATTTGGAGTGTATACTCATTTATCTGCAAATAAAATATTTTACAATGTAGACAATAGATAGCAAAACAAATTTGTATTAAAATTTAAGGATAAATGCCTTCAACATAACTAAAACTCCATGAGAAGAAAGAAAATAGATTTTTTTTTTTTATGTTTTTTTCTGTTTCATCCACAAACAGTATATATTATAGATTTTGTTGTTTGATATTTGTAACACTGAATGGAAATGAAAAATTTCCAATTTCTATTTATTTAATTCACACAACATGTTTTTCTTGTTTCATCTACTTCATAGGGCTCTCTACCCTCTCTTTGCCAAACACATTATGTTTGACTATATGCAGTATTTGTGATATGTTGTGTGGCTTACAGGAAGCACCTCAGGTCTCATTGCTTTCTGTGTTCTCCATGTGTTCCTTCTTAGCTTACTTGGCTAAAGCATAGTGCTAATAATACCAAGGTCACAAGTTTGATCCCCATATGGGCCATTCACTTAAGAGCTGGACTCGATGATTATTGTGCGTCCCCTACAACTCAGAAAAATCTGCAATTCTTTCATTTTTGTCATTTAATATTATTCCCAGTTGTGTCAGCCAAACTAAGTCTTCTGGGATCTGTCAATGTCATGGTGATCTACGACGCTGCAACAAATTGTGGATTCATATGGGTTGGCCAAGTGCTTACAGTTTAGTCTGATGAAGTTTTTTACTTCAATAATTACCTTCAAAAATACAAAAGCAGATTTTCATCTTCTTCTGACAAAACTCTCGACCTGGGAATGCAGTTTCTTCAATATTCTGAAGTGTTTTCAGACTACACTTAAGACATTTGATACAGAAATCAGCCCTCTAGATCTACTAAAGCATCACAAGCAATATTTTTCCTCTCTAGTAGCCTTCTACTTCAATTACTCACTTTTTTCTCATCAACAAACTGGATTGTTGATGCTATTTTGACAAATGTACTAAATGTGTAAGCAGTTGTTCAGTTTTAGGTGCATACAAGAGGCTACTCAAACAAATAATATGGGTACAAATATATGTACAAATATATTATTTTTACCCCAACCACTTTTGATGTTTCCTAAATGGTTCCTGAGTAGAGGTCATGGGCCTATCACTGGATCCCTTCAAGTGGTCTCTTGCAGCTTGTAGACCTGATTGTAGAATCACTGTCTGCTTACAACTAAAATTATTGTGCCCACAGAAGGACATTTGGCAGCAATTAACTTGGTTCTGATATGGAATTCCTCGGTGATTTTCAAGCAATGTATATATTCTATCTCTGCATTTTTTTCTACAAAATTAAAAACAAAACAAGAAACAATAACAATAAAAACACAAAACCAAATTGAAAAAACAGGAACACAAAAAAAAAAAAAACCACAAAAAAAAACCCACAAAACCACACACACAAAAAAAACCAAACCACACAAACTAGGAATGTCACTCCTGGCTTTTCTGTTTGGAATTTGAACTCTGTGGAAAATGCATTGCTTCTGAGCATTGTGGGTATGTATTTACCTAAAAAAGGCAAAAGCACTTTTAGAGGCTCCAGATGCTGCTTTAGCACAGACAGTAATTTTTACTGCATATAAAGCATTTTGAACTTCTAAAATGTTACAGAATTCTCAGTGTTCACAGGCTGACAGAAAATGGGTGAAAAACAAATGTTCTAACAAATTTTCCAGACCTTTTCTGATAATATTATTTTTCGTTTCTAAGACCTTAGCACTATTGTAAATACCATGTGTCTTTTTTCCTCTTCAAACGACTGAGAGGAATGGCAAAAATTATGTTTCTGCGCACTTAAAATTTCTTTTCATTCCACCCTGAAAGAGGAGCTAAATTTGTTCTTTAGCAATTTTTTAATCTCTGTGAACCATGTCAGGCTACATGTTGGGCTATAAAATTCTTTCTTAGATTCTCAGATGATAAAATGTGTTCCATTCTCCTGCTATTCATCATATTATCCATAAGATTTTATTCTACATCCACTTACAAATACCCTTGGGTTGGTTTTTTTCTATACTCCCTGATATTCTTCTGTGAAGTAGCCATCTGGTCAACAGGGTCAATCTACAGCCTGATTCAGAACCAGAAATCATATTATATGCTCTTTTTCAGGAAACATGATCTAATCATGGGATTGGAAGTGGTGCTAGGGGCTATCTAATTCATCACTCTGTCCAAAAGTAGGATTAATTTGTTTTATGATGCTTGAAATAGATGTTTGTCTAGCAGGTTCTAAGAGATTTCCAATGATAAAACAGCAACAGTATTGCAAAGAGATCTATCCTGCTGTTTTAAGAGATACTAGTGAAAAATGTAAATCAAAGCTTTAACCCAATGATTTCCAAGAGAATAATTAGGTTGTCAGATGGTTCTATATAAATTCCAGTTCCCTCTAAAAGCATGAAAATATGCTTGTGTTTTCACAGCAGATGTGCAGATCCATAGTACAACAAAACTGAAGATATAGAGGCCACGTTTTTGCATTCAAGAAAAATCTAGGAGAAATATTCATAATATAAAGTTTTCTTAAAAGAGTTATTAATGAAGCATCTGCTGAACACCTTTTCAGAACAGAAGGGCAGACAGGGAAAATTCTCATAATCACACACATTAAAACAGACTAGGGAACATAAAATCTTCTCTGATGGTCAATCAGTTCTTCATCTACATCTCCTACACTCAGATGCCCATGTATTATGATATGAGTTTATATGAGCATCTCAACACACCACAATGCTATGCAATAGAAGGTTAACATGCTTTGGAGAACAAGGCAATTTGGGAATTCAAGTTTTATGGCTTGTTTACTGCTATCTGGCCTAACAAACCTATGTCATTAAGACCACAAAATTAAATGTGAATTACTTATAAACAACTAAGAATAAATGTTTATGCAGAAAAGCTTTTCTTTGTCATGTAAAATTCAACACGTACAGTTCCTTTATTTCTTGTCCTTTTATTTTGTTCAGAAGGTTTTTAATAATTTCTCTTCTCTAACTATCTGCATTTCATTTGAAATGTAATTAAGATGACTTCAAATCTAAAGTCATAAAACTGAAGACAACATTTGCCCATCTATGCACTTTTTATAGTAAGAGCTATCTGCCTTCTCACACTTTTAGGTGAGATTTGCTTTACGCAGTACTCTGAAGAGCATACATATGTTCTGAAAATAGTGATTCTGTGTAAAACTCATCTAGAATACTGTGTTTTGAATTTGAAAAACCTATTTAGAATACTTTTGTGGGCAGAAATAGTTTAGTAGAAAGCAATAAAAATAACACATTAATTTAAGAAACTCACTAAGGAAGTTAAAAAGGAAGACTGATAAAGTGTGGAGTAGTTCATGGAGAAAAGTACAGTGCCATTTTATGATAAAAATGTAAATTATTAAGACTTTTGAGAGTAGTACATTCTAATAATAGGGCAGTTAGAAATAGCAGCTCCTTTTAATAACCATCACTTTGTATGTGGTATCCCAACTACAATGAACAATAAACTCACTGAAGAAAAATTTGTCATTTATTTCTGGTGCATTTAATAGTTTAGAACCTTTCCTCTTGCATTATGCTATGGCTGAGTGACAGTAATCGAGTTTTCATCAGCTCTTTAAACTTTCCCCAAGTAAATATTTTGTTCCTGTTGCAAATTCTAAAACTCAGTTTATAAATGAGCATTTTCAAATTATTCTGGAGGTCTGATAAAAACCTGTGTGTTCTGGACATTGCAGAAAGAAGAAGATTTGAAATTTGGCACTTTGGGCAAATATTTAGTAAATTGTGTCCTTTTTTTCCCCCTCTAGCTATAAGTTCCTGATTACTGTTCTTAAAACACATTGTTTCTCCTCTTGTGTTCATAGAGCGGTAGAACTTGGCTACTGTGATAGGTATACACTTTTAGAAAACATTTCCCAGGCCAAAATTTTTGCTTATTCCTCTCCTTTCTCCTTAGAAGTCTTAGAATTCATTTTGCTTTCCATTAACTGAATTCATATGAACCTCAACAAACAAAGCCTGGGGAAAATCAGAACTTTTTAAACTATCTTAGAGAAGATCTTGTCCATGACTTTCCTATTACTACAGACCACCTCCAGATCACATTTAACTCTTTGTAATCCTATCTAGTGCCTGACATTTTCTTATGGGGTGATTAAATTATTATAGATATCCTCATCTATGTAAACTATTCTCTTCCTCATACCCAGCCCCTCATCCTGAGCCTGGAACAGACTCCAGGGATCATCACTACTTGAATAGCTAGTGAATATGTGGTTCCATAACACAGTGCGGCAGTGAGAGTCAAATCCTTCTGAAGGAATTGAACTGTGCGGTGTTGAGCTGCAGTTAGTTTTGTAGAGTTCAGAAGACTTTGCTCTTAAAAACAGATCTACTGCGTAGCCATACCACTCACACTCAATTTAGTGTGGGAATGGTTCTTCCTCCCACTATTCCTCTAATCCTTTGCTTTCAAGTTCAAATCAAGGTCTTGCTCTGTCCCCATGCTCCAAACCTCAAAGCTAATCTGAACACTCAGAGGCAGCACACTGTTAGACTTGTGAATCGGTTGTAGATCATAGATGTAAACAAATAGATGCTACCACTGCATTTAAGACTAAGATTCCAGGAATTAAAAAACAAGAAATTAAAGAAAACTGGTTGAAATATTTCCTTTGGAAAAAAACCTGCATATTCAGTTTTCTGCAGGACTGTGCAGTTCTGTCAAAGCTTTTGACCAAAACAAAGCCTAGGAGAACATCTGACTCAATCACCCACCTCTCTGCCTCTCCCTGAATGCTTCCCCAAGTGCCCTAGCTGTATGCCACAGACCTCTAGGCTCTGGATACCATATTTTCCCCAAATTGCCCCTCTGATACCTTCTTGCAACAGTGAGACTTACCAAGTTTCCTGTTCCTTGCTCACCCTGACAATGGCTCTGAGAGGTGATAGAGCCCATGGTTCCTCTGGTTAGCTGCTCCATACTCAGCCAGACAAGCCCCAACCCCACCACACCCCAGGGCTGGCTGGGGCAACACGAAGACCTGCCCGGCCAAAAGAATTATCTGTGCATTTAGGAGTGCCTGAATTCTGGTTTTGGAGGCTTATTTCCCTTGAAAACATAATCTTGAATATAGTATATTCCCTAATTCAAAATCTGTTGAGAAGTTAAATTACATTCTTTTTCCTGACCAGTTGCAATTTGATCTCAGTTGCTATCCTAAAGGGAAGACTGGTTTAGTGATTCATACCAGAAGAATAATTCTTTAAAGTGCATATTGTACTGAAAAGAATTAGGACAACCTTTAATCTATAGCATGAATCACCAAAAGACATATTTCACAGCTAATGCATCATACTTCCACTGTGTGATCTCCTAGGTGGGAGTTGTATCTTGTGCCTGCCTCTGTCAGTAGCTGTTATCTATGACTGCACTTTGTGATTGTTGTGCTTGCACTGGGGTTGACCTCCTACTCTCATAAGAGAGTCACCAAGCTGTGCCATATGGTGGAGGAGGGTGTCCATCTTGCTCTAGGCCACCTGAGAGAAGATGCCCTGGACACCTCCCATATTGAGTCTGCTTCCACCTGTGTGGCACAGTGAAATGTCTGCATGAGCAAGGACAGGCAGGAGTCAACCCCTGACTGCTGTTAGCCTTCACCAGAAAGAAGGAAATCCTAGTTCAGGCCTTCTTTGGCAGCTTCCTCTGCCTACCCCACTCTGATGGGCTTTCTGCACATCCAAAGATAGGTGACAGTTAAAAAAAAAAAAGGATGTGAGTATCATGGATTCACAAGCTAGCACCTAGAAATTGGAGTTAGTGGTGGTTTCACTCCCTTGTGGATCTAACCCTGAGGGATCACTGAACAGCACACCTGTTACAACAGCTGCTCTTGGCTATATCCAGTTTCCAGAAGTCCTTGAAAGCCTCTGGAGTGTTTTGAGAAGCAAGTGATGACATGGGGGAAGTCCCCTCCAGCTGACAGGTTATGTCATCACCAGACCTGACTGTGTGTGGTGTGACTGCAACAGTCACACCAACCCTGGACTTAAAGAACCCTGAGAGGGGGCATCTCATTTTACCAGACAGTGTGGGAATGGAGGATAATTTTTCCTATATTTGTTCACCACACTTTTCAATCTAGAAATGTGTAGGAATGATTTTTTTTTTCCCAATTGTATCTTTCCCTGGGATTTTTCTCCAATAAACAAAAAGTATCCCTTCTGTGCCTTGCTCTTCATGTGTGTAGGGTTACCATGCATCTAGTGTGCCAGAAAATCTCTTTATTCTTGCCTAGAATTAACTGCATCAACACTGCTGAATTTTTATTCAAATAACATCACTGAGCAGCCCCTTTTTGTTGATTTTAAATTCTTGTAAATGGAGATAAAATATGATAGATAGATAGATAGATAGATAGATAGATAGATAGATAGATAAAAAAATATTGTAGCTTTGTTAAGTAATCTGTTCATTGCTATGCATCATAACCTCCCCTATAGAACAAAGCAAAGGCTGAGCCAGCATTCTGATTTATAAGGGTAAGAAATACTACAGGTTGCTCAATTTTACTTGCTTGAGGTATTCACTCTTGTACTCACTAGTCATGTGGCTTTAGCCTGCTTGCCTAGTAGCTGCACCATCTTCTTCAAAACTTGTGGAAAAAAATACAAGATAGAATCATGAGTTCTCCATGCTTTCAGGCTGCAAGGATTTCATTCATTACAAGATGCAGAGACAAGAGGGGAGTATTCTACTGTGTCACATATATTTATTGATTCAGCTTCCATTACTTAAGTGTTGCTGCAGTTTTTAGGTAGTTTTAAGTATATTTTGAGGTGGTTTTATTTGCTCTCAAAAAGATTAAGTAACCAGACTTCAACATTACCAAAGTTCTACCTTTCCCACACAGCACAGTGTCAGGATGGCCACAGCATCTCCTGACATAAAGTAAGACAAATGTTACAGTTATCAAAACCACAGCAAATCAATAGACATTTTATGTATTCCTGTTCCCTCTTCACTGTAGCCATAATAGCATCCTACAGAGATAACTGCTCTCTACATGCCTTTGGGAAGTCATTCTTCATTAGAGTAAGTTATAAAAGGCCAAAAATGTAAATTAAATTGGTGTTTTATTGTCAGCATTTCAAACTAAGTGAAGTTTAACACCATCAAGGCCTACCCACTGTTATCCACAATTTCAGCCCTAAGACTAGCATTTATGGAATGAGAAATAATTGACCTAAATCTTCCATGAGTCCTGTACTGTCCCCCAGCACAAACCTTTTAGTTAGCCCTCTAGGGTTCCTTGTGGTTGTGGTTGTTTTCCCTGCAGACAGTGTATCACACTCCAAGCAGAACAGCTGCATGCTTGCTTCAAAATGTTTTGGTGACATTTGTTTAAAACAGTCAAGCTACAGTAGGAGTGAATGTATTCAAAGTAATGCAGGAGTACAAAAGAGCCGAAAAGGAAAAAAAACACAGTGTATGAATAAACAACTAGAATATGGTCAACATCTAAGTTTGATACAACTTTGGGACTGGTAATTTCAGCTTGTATTTATAAGGGTTCTACACGCAAGAATATACTTAGAAAAAGTTTTAATTGCCAAATTCTTCTCTTCATACAGGTTCATTAAGCATGTTGCACTGTGGTACAATTTTAGCCTGTTCACTTTCTCAGTGAGATATCAAAGGCTTATTTGTGAACAAGATAGGAAAATTAAGTAGCTAGGGTCCGAGCTGATAGTTCCACCATGGACTTGAATAACCTTAAGGTAGCATTCAGCTGTGTCTATTTGACAACTGTTCCCTTGAACCCATTGCAGGAGCAATAATTAACCATAATGGGTGCCTGCCATGCCAGGGTGGCTGAGAAATGCAGAGGTGGACAGCAGAGCCAGCTGTGGAGTTCAGTGCAAGGCAGGAACCTTGCTTGTTGATTTTGGCTAACACAAATGGAACTTAGCACTCTGTGAACATGTACCCCCCAGAAAAAAATCACTGAAACCAATTCACGCACCCTTAAGAAAGCATCTAGTACCATGTGTAACACATCAGGCTATTCTGCCTGGATCTAGCAGTGCACAAATCTGCAGGCTCTGTATTATATCTGTCAGCTGCCTGCAGATAGTCTGAGACATTGCAAATAATAAGTGATGAAGCATAGACAGCAGAACTAAGCATAAAAGGTGATCAAGCTTGTACAGAAAGGGACACCAGAATTGAGAAATTGCACTATTAGAGCTGCCTGATCAACTTTAATTCAGTTTTTTCATATATATACATATATATATGAATGTATGTATATAGAGATGTAGTCTCAAATTATGTTCCCTATTTTTGTTCCCATTCCTTCTTCATGCTCCAAATTAATTTCTAACTTCCAAGTCCTGCTGTTTCCTTTCTCCCCACTCTCTTTCTTCTTCCTTATGCCCAGCATCTCACTGGGCCATGGTAGGCAGCTGCAGTACCTGCATTTAAAAAGGGAGTATAATTTTTTGGCAGTTTAGTGGATTTCTATCATGTTACTGCAGATGGCATGGGGGAGGAATGGGGGCTTGTTCATTAAAATCTCAGTAGTTTCTACTGAACAAACAGAAATTTTTCTGACACCTTCCAGCTTGGCAAGGATCACACATAGCTGAAAGTAGATTCTTGTTACAAAGATTCCCTGCTACCCCATAGCTAGTCCATGCCTCACACACAGGAAACCTAATGCTGTTGAGAACCTTTCCAGCATGGGCTGAAGAAGCTGATTTCCCACAGACATACCCCGCTTTGCAAATATCTGAATAGAAGTAAAAATAAAACAGCCTATGGTAGTGTTGAATATAAAAAATGTCAAGCCATGACTATTCTTAGGTGAGTACCAAAAATTGTACCTCTCTGGAGTTATCACATAGACTTCAATTGTACTTGTGCTACCAGACAAGTATCTAAGAATGCAAGAATATTTCAGTCTGAGAACCACACAACTAAGTTGTCCAATATAATAATATGTCCCATTTGAATAAATTCCACATCATGCAGTCTGAATATTAAAATTCCTTTCTATTATGATCTGACACAGGTAGACATTAGTGTATGGGGAACTAAGCATCCAAGTACTGCATTGTCTGCATTACAGCAATACTGATGTGGCTCGAGGGGCTGATCTTGATAGAAATGATAATGTAGCTGACTGACATTGTACTATGTTCTCTGAGAGCAGGAGAGAGACTAAAACAAGGTAAAGACTGATAGAAGAGAAAAAGAAAGGTTCTAGAGCTAACTACATCAAGAACCTGGGCTAACACAATAGCAACACACCAGTGTGTACTCAAAAGTAAAGTTGGTTCTTCATGTGTAACACAGAATGATGAGTAATGAAGAGTGTTGTATGTAATGTGCTGGCAGACAAGTCAGTATTGGTCTGTCTCCGAATCTGTACTTCCATCTCCCTGCTCCAGGAAAAAATTCTTGTGTCTCAGGTCAACAATCCAGTATTTTTCAGTTCAAATTCATCTTTATCTGAGCAAAAAGCTTGCATCTTTGCCACTGGATCACCTGCCAGATTGTGGTGCCCTTTTTTGTCCAATTAAACACCTACACGTCCCATCAATACCTTCATCCTCTCATGTCTCAGTTCCTAATGAGAACTTCTTTCTTGCTACTCTTTTTCCACAAGTACAGTCTGAGTCTATTGTTTTAACCATGTCAGATCTCTTTTCTCCATCATCTCCTTTTGCTCCATCACTTAACACTATTCACTGCTAGTGTCCTAGGCAGCTTGTCCTACCTTACCTACAGTTATTCATTCATTACGAGGACATCAACTTCTGTCTTCAGCCAGCCCAACTATGAGCTTCTTAGGTGACAGCAACAGTGAAAATAACGAGATACCACATAACACCAGAGCTCCAGGAAAAAATAAAAGACATAAGAAAAACAAAGAAAAAGAGAAGATAAGGTCTTATGGTGCCTTATGCACTTACGACACAATCTCTATTCCCAACTATAGATTTTTAATTAATATAATTGCTCTTTAACTACCTGTTAATTGTTTAACTACCTGTTTAACTACCTGCACTTTTCAGTGTCAGTAACAGCTTTGATGAGTACATCTCTGTAAGATCCCCTTGGTGGCTTTCTAGAAGTTATACTATAGACTGGAGGGCCATATGGGATCCCTTGTTCCAGTCTGAGGAAAATGTGCACCTTAAACAAACATTGATATTTGCTGTCTTGCAGGAATTAATAAATTTAGCCAACTGGCATAAAAGAGAACTATAAAACAAATGGCTCTTTCAATACATTTTAAATTGTATTCGTTTAAAGATTTCTGTCAATCTTTAAAACCACTGTCTTGTTTTGCATAGCCCTGACTCTTGGTTTTAAGGACCCAGTCCAAGCTCTTTCTAGACTTGATTTTCCTTCTCTTTGGAGACTTGTATGAGTCATGCCCCACATTTTCATTTTTATGCCCTTCTTTCTCTGGGATATGCTGAGCCAGATTCTCAACAGCAGTAATGGTATATTGTTTTACTAGCTTACAAGGTGCCAGGCTAATTTATGCAAGATAAGTATAAGGAGCATGAGTTTCAATTTTATCCCATCATAGGAAAAATGTATATCAACATTTCTCTGCTTGGTACTTCATAGGCCACAATAATGAAAACTTCTGCTTTTCAACCTCATTTGATTACCACAAGATATTCTTAGCATATAAACATTAATTGTCTGTCCAAACGGAAGATACCTGTTTACCCTGAGTACATCCAGCTATCACTGAAATACTTCCTAGGCCTGGATTTTTCCCGCTGAACCAGATGCAATTCCTTTTCAGCTATTTAATTGCTTCCTTTCCATTTAATTACTTTGAAGATTAACTGCAGGCAAGTGTATTCCAATAATAAGCTCATCTACAAAGAACAGGAAGCTTTCCCTGTGGTCGAGGGAATTCACCACTTCCGACTGCAGCTCAGCTATATAGCTATCAGGTTTCCCTTTGCCCCTGGGCTTTATGTGTCACCTTGCCTGTTGGAACATAAGGAAATGTCATGGGATGAACTGCTTGTTCTGGAATTCACATACAGAGTTCCTGACAGGAAATTGAAAAGTCCTTCTTCTCACAGAGGCAAAAGATGAAAATATTTCAGGGCCAAGTATTAAATTAATTATATATCATTAATGTTAATGATAACTAGAATAATTTCCATGAACAAATTGGGGAGAGACAGTTAAAACTACAGCTTTTTATTTGTTCACAATATTGTCTGGGGAAATATCCTTTTTCTGTCCTAACACGCATATCGCAAAGCAATTTATTCAATGTGCATTACATGGGAACTGCTTTGCTTCAAAGCTAGAACTGAGATTATTGTTTCCTGTATGTAAAAATGACACACCATGAGAATTTGTTTTCATCTTCTTAGGTGAAGACTGAGTGATATTTTGAGACAATTTGTGCTTCGGGGATTAAGGGATTTACAACAAATTTCTTTTGACTTCAGATTTCACCAAAGTCCTTTAGAATATTTTATGCTGGTCTAAATCACCATGACCATGAGCTCCCCATACCTAACTGACCCCTTGCAAGAACCGAATATAATACATACATAGCACAGTGCTGCAACCTCTTGCACATCCGTTGATTAGAAGAAGCTCACAGGGTACAGGTGGAGAAAGGTACCAGGAAACACTCACAAGTAGGAGGGAAGAAATTTGCAGATAGAAGAAGAGGCACTCTTAACTCCTTCCATTTTCTAGGCCCAATGCACCCTAGTTTATGTGGAAAGAGAGGTAAATTGCAAGTGTTCTGTAGCTAATGTTAAAGCAAAATGTTGTGCCTTTTGTTAGTTTTTTTTTTCTCTGACAGTGCTTGGGATATATTTTTAGTCTACTGCTTTTCTTCCAAAAGTAGTTGTGCACAAAATATTTTTGTCTCTCAAATTCTAAGAAATTTCTGTTTATAAATGAAAGGCTTATGACTCACTAAATAATCAACATCAGGGGAACAATGCATAAAACATATTTTTTGTTTCCTTTTTTTTTTTAATTGAAATTCAACCAAGTAATTTGGTCTCCAATTTATTCTCATTGGTAGAAAATTACCCATCTTAAATCCAGTATAAAACTGTTAACAAGCCTTCAGATAGTTCCATTTAATCAAATTTTGGAGGTGATTTTTGCCATCTCCTTTAATTATAGATTGTGATTCTGTATTTCCTTTTCTGCTGCTTGTGGTAGGTGGAAGGAGACTTCTCTTTGTCTTACCCAAGAGACATGCTGCCTATTTATTTAAATGTACAACAGTGCAGACATGGCAAATACAAATACATGTGGGAAATAGGAAGGGTTGCTACTAGGTTCTTTGTGTTAGCTACAGCTAGCGGGTTAAATAGTTTTATGTAAGAAGGTTGGGGACATGGCAGAGTTAGAACTTGACCTGTTTTCCACAGCAAAAGATTTCTTTTGCAATTAATCTGAAGGAGTGGGATGCTTATCTGCCAGTCCCATCCACAAGCTTCTCAAGCCCTGACTTGAGGAAGGTTTACCCACAAATGTGACTATGATCAGTCAGTGCACACAGCTCCTGGGGCAGCTTCCAGGGCTAAACCTGTTGCAGATCCTTAATGAAAAGGCACCAGGCATTTACCCAGGCAGAAGAAGCACCTGCCAGACCAGGTCATAGGCACATGGATCTGGGTTAGCAAGAGCAGATACATTCTCCTGGTGACGCTTCAGGCTAAACAAATGCAGGTAAGGAATACAGGAAGAAGCAAAGAGTGCTATGAGGGAAATGGAGGGGAAAAAAAGAGCGAATTGTAGTTAAAGCACATAGGAAGAGAAATTAGGTGTTAGAGTGTGTTTTGACAAGATGGTATAGACAATGTGAGGGACATTAAGTTTATTGTAGTGCTAGGAAGTTTGCAGTTTGATAATAAAGCAGAGAAGTCTTTAACACATTCCAATATATACTTGACTTTGACACTGTATTCTGGGAGTCCCAAGACAGAAGGAAAAAAAAAAAAAAAAGGCAGAAGTCCTGATTGAGAAAGAGTTTAGATAACAACCCACTGAGGGAAAAGCTGCACCATAAGTTTGTCCTCTATTAGACACAAGGGGAATGAGGAAATGAGGAAAACTTTCTGGTCATCTCAACTTTGGGAAAGCTTCAATCAGGCAGCGTGCCCTATGGTGTTCTTGAGAATGTGCTCTTTCAGTCAGGGTCCTCACTCAACTGAAAGATGTAGAACAAACTTCCACTGCAGCCTTAGTGTTAATTTGGTTTAAAAGGTGATCTAGTAAATGATTTGCTTAGTCCTGAACCCCATGGAACAAGGTTGTTACAGGGAGAGCGACACTGCAGGTAGAGAACATAGTGGGTTTATAATGCTTCTAAATTTCTCTAAAGCCATCAAATTCACTTATGCACATTCCAGCCTAATTAAAATAAAGCCCTTGCCAACTTTTAGCCAATATCTTTACAGTTGCATATAGTTATAGGCACCAGTCTTCATATAGTTGCATCTTTTAATGCTCCTGTTCTTTGGCCACCATATTTGGATACTACACAAACAATTAGAATAAACATTAAAAACAATAGACCACACACAGCAATATGTACTGGTGTTATATTAAAATGCTTATGGAAAAATACTTCAAAGAGTCAAGAACTGATAGTGGTGGGCAGCGGCTGCTAGCGGTTCTACCTCAATTAAGTGAAAAGAGAATTTCTGAAAGGAAATGCAATAAAATATAAGTGTCCAGCCTTATTGAACTTAGGCACTAATGTCAAATACTGACTCTCTAGATAAGTAAAATTCAAATTTACAGTAGTGCATATGAAACCAAAATAGTCCTTATTTTACCTACCTTCCAGCAAACTCAAAATACAAACGAGTTTGATCCATCACAATGTTCAAAAGAAGATTAGCAATATTGATGTAATTTCTAAAAGATGTATAGCTTAACTTTCATTAAAGACTTCCAGTGACAGAATATCCAGTCTTCCTAATCTAGCATGTGTTCCCATGCTCAGTTGACCTTATTATTAGAAAACATTTTTAGTTACTGTAGTGTAACTACAGTGACTAGTTACTGTCAATTTATATGCCTTGCTTCTTTTTCCATTCTCTATGGATGCAGAGAATAGTACTGCTTCCCTTTTACAAGAAATTGGCTTAAGAGTCTTAAAATTTCTTGCCAACCAACTCTGGATTTTTAGGCCTGGTAACATCCATTCATCCAGTCTTACCTCCTCGTGGCTTTTACAGCCTTTACATTCATCTTGTGGGCTATATTTCTGTTTGTACATCCTGAGCAGAATATTCGTCTTTCCAAAAGAATTCAACTTTGTTGATTCAGACACAATATGTGATCTACAATAATTGTAAGATCTTTTTGAAGAATTTGCTTTCTAATGTTTACAGTCATTAATTTTTGTCTTTGATTTTTTGTGTACTATCTTGCCCTTGTCTCTTAACCTTGATCTCATCCCTCGTCTAGATTGAGTTACATCCTATGTTTCCAGTGCATTTCTCCAGATTTTTATTTTTACTGTTATCCTTCAACACATTTGGGGGCCTTCCTAGCACTGTGTCAGATACAAAACTAATGAGCATTCTGACTATTCCACCATCTGTTTTGCTAATGAAAACCTTGAATAGAAGCAGACCTAAGGCAGACTCCCCACAGAACCCTGAGCATATTTAGATTTTATTAGCTTCTCTATGGTGGGGTTATCTAAGCAGTTTTGCGCCCACAGAATAAAGGCTATATTTTCTTTATATTGGACATTAGAATATCAACTAAGACTATGTCAAAACCTTTGCTCAAATAAAGGTACATGTTTACTTCACCTTCTCGCCTATCACAGGACCTGTTACCTGGTCATTGAAAGAATTAGTTTCATTTGCTCTCATTTGTTCTTGTCAAATCTATGTTGACTTCTGCTTCTCTCCCTGTTGTTTTCTAGGTGATGCAAACTCTTCCATATTTATTCTTTGAATTGAAGTTAAACTGATTGATCTAATTCTGTTATCTTTTCCTTTTTTTTCTTTTGTACTACTCAGATGAACAGGCACTAACTCTTCTCTACTTAGTAAAAGTAATGCTAGATGAACTTTAATGTCTTTGCAGGTGAAGAAATATGCACTTAGCAGTAAAATTAAGCATCTATCACACTAGTATTTAAATTGTGGTAACTTGAAAGCATTTGTTTTCTTTTGGTTAAGGAGGATTTACAATATTGTCATTTCATCTCAGTTACACATTTAAAATACAATTAATAGGAATAAAATATTTAAAGATATCTGGAAAGCTTTGAAGATGACTTGTTTATAACCATTTTAGAGTGGATATTTTGGTTGTGGTCTTAGATTAAGATAAGTGACTCAAAGTTACCTTAATAAGGGAAACAGTACAGAAATACTTTATGGGTGTAAAGGGTCCGAAATTTTGGTGATGTTCAGTGAAAACTTTAAACTCCAGATTTTCAGCTTTATCTTCACAATAGCAACTGAAGATGAGATCCACACAGCCTAAGTTTGGCAATGGAAGAATTAGTTGCCTGGGCTACAGTAACTATGCAGGCTCTCTTCCTGGGCAATAGAGACAAGCTGACACCTTCTTCCTAAGAGAGGTACAAAGCAGATGAGATATCTCTTCCCCTCTCTCTTATCAGTACTAATACGAGTAGTGCAGATGGGTTTTGTCAACTACTTTGGGGAGATTTTGAGGAATGCAGATTATGGGTCCCACAGCAAAAATTGGTGGCTCTTACTGGAATTGCTGCTATCTCAAGTGTGTGAATCTTCAAGTTACAATGACATCCCTGCTGGATAAGCCTAAGATTGAGTAAAGAGGCCAGTAAAAGAATTTACTTGCTCATCACAGTAACCTGATATGTCAGAGTTCAGGCACACTGATAAGTTAATTTCTATTGCTATATGATATGTTAGCTCTATATACAAGTAAATAATTTGCATTGTGATTGGGATGGGTGAAATATTTCTGTCTTTTTCCTTCAGTAGTGAAGATGGTATACTCCATAAGAAGAGAACTTTAAAAAGATATTTACAAACATTGACCACACAGATAGAGTCATAACACTGTTCAGATCAGAAGGGACCTCACGTGTGTCTAGACTAATCTCCTGCAAAAAGAGGAAAGATATACAAGAAGCTAAAAACATGAAGATTTAAAAGAGAAAGAGGCAAAGCACAGGGAATTTTTTTTAAAAAAATATTTCTGGACATAAACCAATATTTAGAAAATGGGAGCCAAGAAAAAGCTCCCTCAGCAGTCAGATAGCTCTGTACCAGCCCTTTTAGTAATATCTGTAAAGATGAGTGAAACAAAGAAAAAAATCCACCAATTTGTATGCAGAAAATTTCTTTGGAATGATTTGTCAATTTGATACACAATTCCAACTAGTGACACCAGCCACAGTCAGAGAAAGGATTTTGGATTAGGTCAACGAGATGTGCATAAATTAGGACCCCAATCAAAAGGGTGTCAGCTTATCATAATATTTCAGACTTCCATGAACATTTGTTGATTGTTTCATTTCATTACCAGCCCCAAGATTTTTTAGGAGATAAGTCAATTAACCAAAATT
>JAWWEE010000040.1:43073162-43098007 GCA_035221455.1 Xenops minutus | reverse complement strand
AGGAGATAAGTCAATTAACCAAAATTAATAATAGAGCAACTTTCCTCAGCACAATCCCCTTTTTTGTCAGGAGGTATTGCCTGTTCACAAAGATTTGCAACACTAAGTCAAATGAAAATGCATGCTTTTTTTGTAGAAATCAATGTGGGTTTTGCCAAACATTTGCAATCATATTCTAACACTGAGAATCACCGATGCAATAAGTATGTCCATTACAACTGGTCCAGCAATGTTTACATCACCAGTTCACTTATCAGCTCTGTGCTGTGCAAGGCTAAAGTAAGGTGTTTCTAAATTGCAGATGTAGATGTATATGCATGCATATATACATATATATACACACACTTGAAATTTAAGCTACATTGCTTTGAACTAAACCAGCTGACAGGCCTTCTTAATGCTAACAGCTTTAACATGACACTGCTTAACTGATTCATATGCAGTAAAAGTGACACCTGTTAGTGACACAAAGAATCTTCTGCCTTTAACGTCAAACAGCTACTAAGAGGAAAAGTTCTGTGTTGCACGTGAAGAACATCAGGCAAATTCTGTTTTCACAGATGTAAATGTAAATTTAACATCACTGAATGAGAATTTTTCAAGCCTTACATTGGCTTGTTACTACTAATGCTACAGTAGATCTCATTATGGCAGAACTGTGTGTAGACTCTTGAGAAAAACTACTAATGCAGTTGTCATCAGGAGTAATAGAAAACAGCAAAATCTTTCTCCCTTTGATCTTATCTACAAAAAATTAGGTGGGAGAAAGTCATAATGGGGTTTTGCTTACAAAACGCCATAGGAATGTAAGTCATGATTACTCTGGGTAAACAAAAGTCATATACTAGATTAATCTCATCACTTTGGTGGATCTATTTTTCTAGATTTGTATAACCTGATATGCTAGAGAGATTTTGGACAACAAAAGAAAAAGCAGAATTGCTTTTTGTTACATCCTTTGGGTCTGCAAAATTCTGATATTTATCTCCCAAGTTTCTAACTGCAATTTTTTCATTTTTAATAACTAGATAGAAGAGAGAGATATAAAATTTTGTTAGGGAAAAAGATATCTCCTTTTTAAAACTATTTTACTGTCTTTTCATATTTGGTTCAGAATGAACAGAAAGGGACTTCCCATCGTCCAAGTAAGACCTGTGTAACTTGTAGACACAAAAGGGAGATACCATGTCCTATATATCTTAAATGCTGATAGCACTGTTCCAACATTGTTTCATCCACTGGATTTCATCCGAGATGATGCTGCAGGTGTCTAACTCTATAAATAGCAACAAACTGAGTGACTCAATGATTTACATCAATTTGGTCATCTTGCATTGAAGTGAAACAGATTGTACTGTGCTCCACGCAGTTTAATGGGGCCTATTATGTCATCCAAGTAATTGATTTACAGAACAGCAGAAAAAGTATCACACAGAAATCAAATCAGTAGGAAAATGTCTCAGCTGAAGTAGATTCTGTGTGCAATCAGAAAAAAGGAGGGCAGAGGTCTTCTAAGGCAAGTATGAATTATTTAAAAATCTGCAAGTTCTACTGCATTTTCTCATTAGTTATTCAATCATTAAAAGAATTCATAGGTCTCTGCCAACATCCAATCTGAGACTCCAGCTGTAATGAGCAGTCAGAAGCTTGATAATAAAGCAGTCCTATCAAAGTCTAGAAGTGAAAGTCCAGCTTGAGGTGGAAAATCCATTAATTTCAAATCCTAATTACTTCCTATTATAGTAAACAGTTACTGTGCACTGTTTATGGAGCAGACAAAATTACTTGGAAAATATTTTTTCCTGTAGGTCCAGGGATGACCTGACATGATTTCAGATGACTATGTATTTGAAGCACAGAAAAAAAGGCATCAGTCACACCAGGCAGGTGTTCCAAGTCAGGGAATAGATCAAGGCCCCATCCCAGGATAGAGGGACTCTTATTCACTGAGATGCCTGCTCTTCCTATTCTGGTGTCTCCATGTTAATGAGCAGCCGAAGAAACTTTTAAAGGGACATTTTAAAAGCAAAATTTATGTTGGTTTAAACATTTAGGAGAGGTAATTTTTGCAAAAGAAAAAAAATAAGGACAACTTTATAGAAAAGAAATCAAACTAAAAAATAACAAAAAGCAAAAATGGACAGGCTCAGGGTTCTAATTTATTATTATTATTATTGCTTTTTAGTTCTTATTCCTCACCTTGTCACAAATCAGCATGTTAGGTTTATTGTTATAACACAAATAGGCAGAAGACTATCAGCACAAATGTTGAAAAATATGTAAAAAAAGAGATATCTTGAAGCTGCCATCACATTTCAACTATACCACTTATTTGTGTAAATCCTCCAACTGCTTTATTTCATTAAGATATTTTAATATTACTATGTATATATAAAATTTATTTTAGCCTTAAATACCTATCTAACAATATCTTTTTTTAGGACTGCTACCTAACATTGTCTTCCATATTTTGGAGGGGTCTGAAACATTAATCTTTTAATCATGCCAACTTCAGCTAAACCCTGGAAGAGAATGAGAAATAAAAAGGAGACGAGTCCCACAGAACTAGTTAAGAGAAGCTGTTCATATTCTGAGATAACACCTGTTGCTCTTTCTGTGATGTCCAGCTTCATCTGCAGAAATAAAGACAATGGAACATGACTTTAGACATTCACTGCACAAACATTCATAGCTAGTGTTTCACATTGAGTGAATGGGATGACTTAATATGAAACTCTTAGACATGACTCTTAAATTTCCCAGGAAATTTCCTTGCATAAACTTAAAGGAGAAGGGGGAAGAAGGTCTAGATGTAACTGCACATCTGCCTTGCCAGCATAGCATTAGGAGGGATTGCCTTGTCCTAACACAAAACGTATCCTGCAATATAGGAAAATTTAAAAAGCATTTAGTGGGGCTGGAGGGGAGGAGAGGTTGGCGATGAAATCCTTATGCCCCAGAGAGGGAAAAGTTCACAGACTTACATTAGCTTTGCAAATCCCGTGAGCCCAGAAACTGGTTCTAAAGGATTTTGCAATACTTTAAATTGCAGGAACTCCCTCTGTCCTGAGTACTACTAGCAATTCAACAAGTCTGTATCCTTTTAACAAACAGATTGTAGCACTGACAGAACTGCTAATCCTGTGTGGCCTTCACATAACCTCAGAAACATGTGAGTTGTTGCAGCACATACTTCCTTTGATATGTATCCATACAGATATGTATTTGTCCACTTTTTCTGCTTGTTCTCAATAGAAGTGGGATGGATAGAAGTGCTGGGAATGGCAGAGAGGCCTTTTTATCTCTGGAACACAAGTGTGAATCCTTCCTCAGTCATCAGTGATTATAAATTGTCTTAATTGCTCTTTCAATACTGACTGTGAACTTCTTCAACATAGCTAAACTCTGGAAGACTGGCCTCTTAGATTATAATGATTAGAGAAAGCATTTTTCACAGAGCTACTATAAAATGTGAAGAGTGGTGTGAATTTGACATTTGAACTACTTTATCCTCAAGATTTAAACTGAGATTATATCAGTCATCTCAGAAAACATGTCTTTCTTTGTGATTCATTTGCTTTGGGGAATGGTTACCACCTTCAAAAAACAAATATCTCACTTTGGACAAGAACTACTGTGGTACTATATTCCTTTTCAATTTACCTTCATGATAACATAGTGGATTACAATATTTATTATCCATTTTTTCATTATAAGAATATACTAGGGTTTTCAAAATGAGATAAATCAAAGTTTTCAAATTAAAAACCCAAATATAATTCTAAACTGTGGTTAATAGACATATATTTACATCCTTACAGAATGCTTGTTCTACTTAACATTCCCTGGATAGTAACTGCTTTAGTCTATCATTGCAATGTTGCAAACATAGATTTAAAAATATATGCTGCTTCAATTTAATATTTTTGACTATTCTTCTTAGGAAATTTTCTTTCATTACACTGTGTTTTTGTCTAAATGGCAGGTAGAAAACCTAAATTATAAAATGCCATGGCTATGCCAACAGGCACAATTAGTCACATTGTATTTGTCAGACCTAAACATCATTGCTGATTTTTCCTAAAAGTTTCAGATTATCAAGTCAATTATGCAGACATGCTACAGTATGAGACTAGTTGACACAAATTTCTGAAATATTGATAAATACAGAGGAAGCAGAGAAGGATTAAAGCCAAATCCAAGCAGATGTGTTAGGAATGAATGATGATTGTTGAGGAATGGGATGCTCAATGGAATTTTATTGAGTCTGCAAAGGCACTCTGATATTTGTGATACATGTAGAGCAGAAAAAACATCCCCAACACTATATGGTCTTTTTACTTTTTGTTTAGTTCCTGAAAACATGTCAGTGGGCAAACAAACTTCATCTGTGTCACAGTGTCTTACTCCCTAATGCAGATATGTTAAAGCTCCCTAAGGGCCAAAAAAGAATTTTACTTCTGCAACAGCTTGCAGGTCTGACAAAACAGCAAATGATATGTCATTCTAGTGATGGCTCCAGCTGATGATTTACAAAAATGTCACAAAGATTTTGTTTTACTGAAATATCTGAATGTGATAAAGGAGAACAATATTTAATTTTCAGTGACTGTTTGTGTATTGCTTTCATTCTGATCATTATGTTCTTTGTAGCAAAAGCAAAAGCAGAACCAAACAAATATGCTGCAGTTCAGGGCTAGTGTATGCATGACCTAAATAAAGACAAGGAGTTTAATACCATTCTAAACCAGGGGTGTGGTTTCATTTTCAAACAGATGGAGAGGATGGCATGGGTCTCCAGTCTTGTTTCTCTTGTTACAGTCTCCAGGCAGGTCGCTCCAACAAGAGCTTGTCTATGCCCAGCACAGTGTGGCAATGTTACCTTGGGAAGGTACAGGACTCAGAGTGGAAACATGGAGGAGAAAAAAAGGACAGTGTTCAAAGTCACTTAATGATCATCACTGGTTACTTCAATTAATAAAATTTCTACATCACCTTGCATGCCCCAGCTGGACTAGGTAGACCTGCTTTGTGCAGGGCTCCAGAGTCAATATGAGACTCCAGATTCCCAAGGATCTAGAATGTCTCTCATAAGCAAGACAAAAATGATGATCAGAATGAAATTGCAGATGTAGCTCATTGCAAATCAGCATGTCCAGATATAGCAAAAAGAAAATCACAATCTTTTGCAGTTACAACCCACAGAGGTATAAATATATATTCATATGTATACTCAATACATATATTGCATATAAATGCAATTTACATATTTGGAAAAAAAGAAGTTCATTCTATGTAGATATTCATATATAAGGCTCCTTTTCAAGGGTAACTGGAGGACTAAACTCTATCTCATATGTGTGGACCTTCAATGCAGGAAACAGGCACCTTACCAACCCAGGAGAATCCTACAATTTCTGACTAGGAGAGAAGCATAAGTCCCATATAGAATTTTTGTAGCATATTTCCCTTGGTGCAGGCAGCCAAGAAAGGCTGAGGCCTTATCCTGCTGCTCTCCATTCTCCTCTGCCTCTTTTGAGGTAATAGATGTAGAACAATTCCTGTTCCACAGTAAGCAGAAAGCCCGCAATTCTACCTGTCCTTCACACAAACTTCACAAAATGATAAAAGCATGTAGGACTCCATGTTCTTGACTCAGTGTTAGAAAGACTCAATCCACAAAATTATTTCATTTTGCCTATCTACAGTGCTTACATTAAAAAAAAAAAAAGTTTCTAAAGTGCATATCAGAATACAGTTTTATGGTGAATTTATGTTAGAACAGGCAAGATCAATAAAAGATATTTATATTTGTAGAAAAAATTATTTTAATATATCTTAATTCTCAAGAAAAAATTGTTCTAGGATCACTAGAGATCTTGGGGTGATAGCAGAGCAAAAACCTGAATACAGACTCTCTGCATTACAAGAGGAATATTATCAGTGACCTTTCTCCCTTCATTGCCTGTTTTTAGAAGAACACAATTAGCTTTCGTAGTCTTCCCTGGGTATGGGTAAAAATCAGTGCCTGGGCACAGAAAGCAGTTTGAGCCTCCATCTAGCTTTTCCTGCTCATGGTGTTGACTTTGTTTCTCATTCTTTTGATAAATAGACAGAACATGAATATGAGTTAGTTCTCTAGGTTTTCAATTATAGAGCACATGGCTTGGGTTACCCTGAAGGTGTCAGCACAGATATGGAACAAAGTCCTTCAACATCCATCAGTTTGTTGTAGAAATTATTTTTTTCTCTCTCTTCTTAATATGAAGTTTTTACAACAAAACACCAACAGTGTCATTCTCCAAAGTAGAACTACCAAAAAGAGGAAAATTTATTGAGCTTTGCTCGGGATGTCTCTATTCAGTCAAGTTAATACCTGACATAGGAAAAACTTCCATCAAAGGAACAGGGAAATTTGCCTTCTATACAATGGCACCAAAGTGATGCTTGGGATGTAACACTGTCATAGTGGACCTTCCAATTGCTATTTAGTATAATAAAATGAGGGTTTGGGAAGTAAAAGTTTGAACTTCAATTATTTTAATTAATATTTAAAAGCTAGACACATTTTAATGGTGTTTGCCATAAATGAGGGTGAGCACATTTATATCAACTGAGAATACAACTCACATGAAACCTGGAATCAGAATGAGATGGTGTTTGTTGGGGCCCTATATAATTTTTCTGAGGGCATCAACTACCTCATATAGAAAAATCATAGTGTTGTAAGAGGGTTTCAGTTGTAAAAATCCCTCCTGCCTAAAGAAAACAGGCCATAAACAGCTACTGATGTTTTCCCTTGGGTAGCTGCTGAGTGTGTATCCATATCACAAATCCATCTTAGTCTTCTACAAAAAGAACAGCCTTCCTTAGTGAAGAAAATCAGACAGTCGAAAACAAGAAAATTAGGAGACCAAGTCAAAGTTTTGCACAGCATAGATATGTCTAAAAGCTTATAGATCTTAACAGTTTTCCTAAAAGAACTGCAGACTCATATTTACTGAGTTTCAGATCTGTCCCTAAAGTATAAAAAGATTAGAAAGTTCTGATGATCTAATTAAGTGCAATTCGGTTAATTTTATATGCTCAAGCCAAGACACTCATTAAAAACCTCTAAATGTCTCTGCTGTCCAAAGCTTGTTATAAAACACTTCCTAAACTACACACATTTTAACACTTTTTTCTAATAAAATAAATAGGAAAACACAGTAATAACTGTCTACCTACACTAGGAAAAGTGATGAGTCTGAGGCTCTTTTCAGTTCAGATTACTTACATTAAGATCCACCCCTGCTTTGTTTCCAAAGTGAAATAAGAGAAGATATCAAGGGCCCTGCAATCTATGATCTGACATGGGGAAAATCCCACACAAACAAGGGTTGTGACAATATTTAAGCTGTGTTTGAAAATAGGTTCTTGGCACACACAAGTTCTTAGACACACAAAAGGTGTCAGGGAGAAGCTCTAGTCGAAAAGGTTGGTGCTGTCATGCCATTCACTTTTTTGTTGGTCTGAACAGACTGTGACATCTATATAGAAGAAAACCACTATCCCTTTTTGGATCCCTTTTGCAATGCACATTACCCTTTACCTTGGATCACTCATACTCACTGCCTGCATTGAGTCAAGATTCTACACAGATGATGACTCTTAAATTCAAATTCTGCATCATCCATAAGAAAAATGCAGTTTCTATCTCATCAGTCTGGTGTCACAGCTCCAATTTTTATTTTAGCCTAGACCTTGAAATTTGCAGGGTTCCAGCCACAGAAGTGAAAGTCAAGGAAGCGCATTGTGGAAAGTGAATGAGCTGAGAGAGGAGAGGAAAATTACTTTTCTGGAGAAGAGATAGTTTTGTGGTGGCAGATGTAATGTTCCTTTCTCTTCTGGAAAGTTTATTGCTATTCTTTTTTAGGGGGCTTAAAATCTGGAACATATCTTTTTGCCATTAGCAGCTCCCAAAGTACAGGAATGCTTTTTTCATTCACATGAGATGCACTAGGAGGGAGTGCAAATTTTCTGCCCTGGTAAGGACTTAACAATATTTTTCAGTGATTTAACAGGAATTGTTTTTCAGAGGGAGAAGGAGTTTTTTGCCTTCAGCTTGAAATACAGTACTGTACTTTATAGGAAAGAGATCTGGAAAGTTTGTTCATAGAGTGCAAAATATAATACCTACTCCCTCAGGAAATCTTCTCCAGTGGACTTTTAAAATCTGAGATCCCTACACTGTGCTAGTCACATATGGAGTACATTGTCTGCTGATTTAGCAAATTAGGCCAGCCACTTTTTGGGATCTACTTCCCATGAAATCAGTGTCTTCTGCTACATCACACTGGGCAGCTGAGGTAAAGTAAGACAGACCCAAAAAGCCGTCTTCCAGTATTCCTTTCTGAAATCTGCTTTTTGGTTTTACCAGGCAGAATTATGGTATCTTGAACTCCAGGATAAAGGTGCATGCATCATCCAGTTTCTCTGGTTGGAAAGAAGACCCACCATGACCATGATTTTCTCCAGAGGGAAGGCTTAGGAGTTATTTTCAGATATGGCTTTTTTAAAACCTTTTTATCTTTAAATCGTCCATGCCCAAAAGTCATATGAAATAGGCATTAAAAAATAAATTTAAAAAAAAAAAAAAGGAGTTGTGTGCAAATTAGGAAGTAATTACCTTCAAGTACTTCATGTTAGTCAAATGAACTGAAGAATAAAATGTTAAATGGAAAGCATTCTGGACTATATATGTATGCCCTATCTTCAGTGGTAATATCTGTCTCAGTAATTCACAGAAAATATTCAAACTGTTTTGTTTAAGGGACACCATCTGGTATGTAAGTCAGCCTCTCCAGTGATTCTTTTCCTGTGACTTTTCAGGAGGTGGCTGAGTTTTTTTCCTTTCACTTTATACCTAAGAGCATGATGTTCTACAGATTCATATTCTGAAAGATGCAGTGATTCACAAATAAATGAACAAAAATGAGAGTAAAAAAATTGCTCTGTGAGATTCAAATATAAAAGCAAGAGCAAAAGCTGACTTGTCTTTGTTATAGCAGCTAACTGACTGCCATAGTAAAAAAGAAAATAAATAATGTTTAGCAGCAAACTGACTGCTATAATAAAGAAGAAAAGAAAGAATGCCGTCAAGAGGATAAAGAGACTTTTATGGGACTCCAGGAAAATTAATTGTATCAATTTAGCAATGCTGAATACCTAATAATGGTGAGCAGCTGAGAGTGACTCAGCATTGCATCAAGTGTACCCATTCTCTCAGGAAGTGTTTCAATTCAACATGAGAACCATACTGTAACTTTTCTGTCATTGACGATGACTAAGACACATGTAAGATGACAGAGGATTGAGTCATTCTTCTTGCGTTCTCAAAGTGATAGCAGAAGAAATAATTCAAGGAAATAGCTTATCCAGATTCTCAAACTGAAGTCAATAACCTTTAAGATTTCAAGCAGTTTTCTAAGATCCTATACCCCTTTTTCTGCCCCTTTTTATTTCCAGAAGGCAATTAGTTGTTGCTGGCATCCATCACCAGAGCTTGTTCCACAGAACCTGCAAGCTGTTGCAGGCTCCAGTGCCACCAGAAAAGCTTTGCCTTGCTCAGTGTTTCTGTGCACAAGGTGTCATAATTCCATGAACACTGCTGATTCCCCAGAGTATGTGTTTATTCTGATAGCTAATGTCACTTTAACAAAAATGGGCTTTGATTTTTTTTGCCCACTTTTAAGACTCTGCTGTAGCCAGCCGCTGCACCCTGCTGATTACCAGGAATTGCTCTTGTACATCATTGAAAGTCTTAACAGAATAAATAAAAAAGCAACAGTATTCTGGTTAAAAGAAAAAAGATGGGCAGAAACAACATTAGGAGACAGGAAGAACTTCTCTTTACTCTGTGAGTTTAGACTGCACACTGAGACATTATCCTCTTGAGATGTCTTGGGGGACAATTCCACTTTGAGAAACTCAACAATAGATTTCTTAAAAATCACAATTAATTGAGGAAATGTTCAAAGATGCATGATTGCAGTTCTACAACCATTTCTGAATGCCATTCCATTCATATTTCTGCAAAGATCACAATGAGATGCAGGATGCACAGTTCAACACTATTTAATCTGAATCAATGGAGATCTTGTTTGTAGATTCTATCTTAATATCAAACATGATGATAGGAGTTCCAAAAGCTGAATCTTCATATAAAAATTAGGAGACAACATTTAAATACACTGCGCCATTTATTCTATTTTCCAAAAAAAAAGACATCAAGCAGTCATCAAAGTAAGTTTAAGCTAAAAAATACATATCCACATACGTACATACATACGGCACTACTGGATGCACTCTTGTAGCCACAAGAAGTATGGCACTATATTGTGAATGAAAGCAAATTTACTGTAAGAATACTTTAATACACATAAATTAGAAGAATTTGATTTAAAGTGACAACACAATTACCAACACCAGCATATTCAGGCAGAGTTTAATGTAGATGACAGTAAGTCAACATAAAACCACACAGGACTTTAAACTATTAGCAATGATTTGTGCTGTCTACATTCAACATGAAAACAACTCCTTCCAATCCAGACAGCTTTAATAAGCCTTTATCACTCCTTTAACCCTTGGGAATTCACATGTTCGTGTGTTTATGTGGTGTTCCCAAATAGTGTACATGTTCTACATGTTTTTACTTCAGCCTGAAAGTCACTGTTCAAATGTGCATCTGTATTGTCAGTGGTCACAGGTCTCTTGCTTACAGTCACACCTATCTACTGGACAGATACAGCCTGCAATGAGTTGAAGCTCAGGTGCAAAGCAACAACTGCTTCTTTACTGAAAATTGCTTGGTTACAACTAATGCAACAAAACTTATTAGGACATGTAGAACTTACCAGAATATTTCTTCATCTCTGTCATGTCCCTCCAAACACTGAGGGGTTTTTTTACTGGCCTTTCTCACTGCTAGATAATCTGCATGCTAGCTTCCAGTGTGCTGAAAAAGCAAGCCCTGTGTTTCTGAATCCAATCTTTTGGATCATAACGACTATGCCTGATACATAAGAGAACAGTATAAAGAGTATTCTAGGAATTTTCTCCCTCTGCTTTTGTCTGGCTGCTTAGTCACATCTATTCTGTGTCCTGGACATTCACTTCATTACTGCCTTTTCAGCATCAATACGTAGTCTGTCTGTCAGAGGCTCCCTGGCTGTTTCCTTTCCTCTTCTATCTTCTGAAGTCCTAGGACTTCAAGAGCAGCTAGCTACAGAGATCTGATTAGAGGGAAAGATACATTCCTGTAGTCCTAAAATAACCCAGTGAAGAATAAAGAAAGCATGATTGAAGGCCAACAAGGAGTAGGTAACATATCTCTTAACTGTCAGGGGGCTTTGTGCTTGTGTGACTGCTCTATCTCAACTGGGAGAAGTTGTCACATGCTGTCAGCACCAGCTATCTCCTGTTGGTGTTTCCAAGAGCAGCCTTTTCAAGTCATTCCCAGTGAACTCAGAGGCAGAGACATTTTCCCTCATGGAGTTGCATTCTCCTTAGTCATATTTTCCTTTCTGGAGAGGTAAAACAGGTAAAACTTGGTATTCCATACTTCACACCTGCAGCCATGCTGAACTGAAAAGCTCTTTTGAAACACAAGGAGGTGCAGCAATGAAGATGCTTCGCTACTGCTGCCCGTAAGCTCATTGGCAAGCAATTCTGATCCTTCGTTATGACAAATTGTTAGTCAGATCACTGATAGTCATTCCTGAGATGCACTGAACTGTATGAGTCATAACTCTGTCAGCACAGCTACTCTCATAACTGATATTGGTGCCTGTTCCTGGTGCTGCGACAATCCACACGCCACAGTTGATTCTCACATCTCTAACCCACATACCTCACTTTTCATGCTAAGCATGACCCTTTTTGTGCTCCACGGGTGCAGCTCCAAGCTAATGATTGTAGCAGGGCATTGTTGTGTATGTACACTTGTTTATGGCAAGTAAAAGCAGACAAGAGGTTCTGTAGCCAGATCTCTAGTTCTTTTATCCCAACTTGGTTTCATCCAAATTTATCCTCTTCAAAAGCCTAGCTCTTTACTAACCAACCTCTTTGTTTACTCAGAGTGCTGCTAACAGATCAGATGAATTCATCCTATGAGTCACTTCAGAGATCTAGTGTGCAGAGAGCCCAAGTTCAGTGCAGGTTAGATTTCCCATGTGATTTATGGTGATTGGAGATTATGGAGTGACAACAAATTCTTTGCACTGTTTGCCTGCAGCACTATTGTTTGCTGTAAATTAAATTTATTCCAGATCCTGAAGTGAACTGCATTGTTATTGTCTAGAAATCATTATCTTCAGGTGTTCAGATATGGTCTCTCTGGAGCTCTTCACATTTTTCTAATCGATGTGAAAGGTGACTCCAACAGATCTAAAACTTCTCATTTCCCTGCCACTGGGTCAGCAAATGGTCTGCTGTTTGTAAGGACCATTTCCTCATGTTTGATGCTGAACTGTGTTCTAGTAGCATGAAGCTGTCAGCCGTTTCATTAATAACTGTTTCTTAATGTCACATATACTGTTTATAGCTGATATCTTTGAAGGAACACCAAATTGCTATTTATTTCACCTTTTAACCATACATAAAAGCCAGGTTTTTTTGAGTCTGATTTTCACAGGTTTTGAATCTCATGTATTAAACTACTTATCAGTTCATTCCTGTGTTTTTAAGGCAGCCAACTCTCCCAAATTCATTGTTTCTAGAGTTAGCACAGCAGGGTCTGAAACATATTTTGGGCCTATCAATAAACCATCTTATCAAAAGTCCTCTTGATGCATACATATGGAGATCTATATATATAAAACATTCACCATGCACAGTAATTCTGTTGTGTATGAATGTTTTGCAACAAGACATACTGGCCCATGTACTGGCCCATTATGATCCCAGCATCAAAGTCACTGCGATTCTGGAAAGTATTATTTCAAATGCCACTTATTAGAGCTAACACTCCAAGGAAAGGATAGCACAGACAATCACAGAATCATTTAGGTTAGAAAATACTTCCAGGATCATTGAGTCTAAACATTAACCAAGCACTGCCAAGCCCATCACTAAACCATAACTCTAAGTGCCACATCTACACATCTTTCAAATGCCTTCAGGGATGGTGACTCAACCACTTCCCTGGGCAGGCTGTTCCAGTGCTTGACAACCCTTTTGGTGAAAAAACTTTCTGTACTATCCAGTCTAAAACTCCCCTGGGAAAACTTGAGACCATTTCCTCTCATTCTGTCACTTGTTACCTTGGAGAAGGGACCAACCCCTACCTGTCTAAATCTCCTTTCAGTGGTTGTGGAAAACAATAAGATTGCCCCTGAGCCTTCTTTTCTCCAGGTTTAAACAGTGCCAGCTCCCTCAAACACTACTCATCAGACTTGTGCTCCAGACCTGTCACGAGCACCACCACAGCACTCAAGGTGTGGCCTCACCGGTGCCAAGTTCAAGGGGACAATCCCTTTCTTAATTCTTCTGACCACCCTATTGCTGATACAAGCCAGGATGCCATTGGCCTTCTTGGCCACCTGGGCACACTGCTGCCCCATGTTCAGCCAGTTGTCAAGCAGCATCCCTGGGTCCATTTCCTCCAGGCAATTTTCCAGCCACTCTTCCTCCAGCCTATAGCACTGCATGGGATTGGTGTGACCCTAGTGCAGGACTCAATACTTAGCCTTATTGAACCTCATAAAAATGTTCTCTTCCCATTGATCCAGCCTAGTCAGATCCCTCTGCAGAGCCTTACTTCCTTCCAGCAGATCAACAGTCCTGCAAACTTCCTAAGGGTGCACTCAGTTCCCTCATGCAGATCATCAATAAAGATATTATACAGGACTGGACCAAATACTGAGCCTTGGGGAACACCACCAGTGACCAGTCACCAAGTGTATTTAACTCCTTTTATCACCACTCTCTGAACCATCCAGCCAGTTTTTCATCCAGGGAAGAATGCACCTATTCATGCCATGAGCAGCTAGTTTCTGAGAATAGTTTGGAGACAGTGTCAAAGACTTTACTAATGTCTAGGCAGGCAACATCCACAGCCTTCCCCTCACCCACTAAGCAGGTCACTTTGTCATAGAAGGAGGACAGATTGGTCAAGCAGCCTTTCATACACCCATGCTGGCTGGTCCCTATCACAATCTTACATCCCTTTAGATGGTGGGGGCTCCAGACGGTGCAGCATCAAATGGTCTCTGATTCATGTGCAGCAATGCAGGGAAGACTACCTTTGTAAAGATTCCACCATTCAGTCATTTGAGATATTACAGGCTTTTCTTACTCGAATACAGCTTTATTCATCATTTCTACAGTCAAAACAGAAATCATGCTTCCATAAGAACTTCTTAGATAGAGGCCACACAGGAGGAAAAGCAGAGAGAGGAAGCTACCTGCAGGCTACTCCAGTGTAATGAGCTGGTGGACTCTGTGCTAAAGCTGAAGAGTTTGTGCAGCATGACACAGCTTAGTGCAGCACAGTACAGGTCCTGCCTGCTTAGAGTAACTGTTTCAAGGATCACTCACTCCTCAGTGCACAGTGGTGTCCTAGTCAGGACCACTACACCTACCTCTTGCTTCACCTTTCACCTGGAGATTTCAAAAGGGATAGTTCCTGTTCACAGAAAGCCATATGTTCAATTGTATAACTACACAGCAGAGATGGTATTCTGGAACTACACTGATAAAGAGACATCTCAAAAGACTGTTAGGTGGTCTTGCTTCTTTCTTCATGTGTGCTAATTTGGAAATATTTGGAGTATCCATAGGTACCAGCTTCCACTGTTGATCACCAAACTCTTTTCAGGAAAATATGTAGTAATTTCACATCCTCAGACTGTGCAGTATTGGCTAACCAAAACCAAACAAAAAACAACAAAAAAACCCAGACAAAAAACCCACACAAAAATAAAACAAATACAAAAAATCCCAAACTAAAAAAAAAATAAAAAACCTTTCTTCTCCTTTCATCAAAGACAATAAAATAAGACTGAAAAATTATAAAATTATACAGTCAATATGTAATATCACATTTCACAACAATATCACTTCTTCACAGGCTCAAATCAATTACAATGCATAATTAAATTGACAGGGAACTGGAGAAGTTATCTGCTGGTAGTAGTTAGAAGCTCAAGCAAAGACATTCTCATGGTCCTGATTCCAAACATGAGGCTGCAAAGGTCAGCTGTAGGGTTTGTATAACCTTTGCACTAGAGTGAATTGGTAGAGGTGTTGAGATTAGTCAGATAAGGAAGTACAAAATGTACATGGTCTGTGTGGTCACATCAAGTTGATGTTAGGGAATAATACACATTTTATAAAAAATTTTGTAATTTCATCAGACACAATACTCGTACACAGTGAAAAGCCTATGCGTACAAGTGAAAAAATGTTCAGAAGTTGTTTAATCTGAGCCATTAAAACCATAAGCAAGCTTAAGCCAGCAGCAGAGGGAATGCCCTGGGTAGTGCAGGAGTTAAATCATTCACATTGTGAAACAGTGAGTGCAACATTTTATTAAGAACAGGGACACCAACAGGAAATGTCACACACAGAGTACTTGCAAAAAAGTACTGAAATGTCTCAGCCTTGTCCGTATTTACTGAAGATTATGCAGCATCATGGATCATTATCTGCTCCCTTTCCAGATTTTTTTTTTTTTTTAAAGAGAATAATTTGCATTTACATTCCAAGTAGCACTGCACAAGAGAGACAGCAGTTAAATACAAGCCATGTTCCCTGAGATGTTCCCTGAGTCCATGACAGTGATGAAAATACACAACTACATGACACCCTTGTGGCCCTTGGAGATACACTGCAAGGAACTCAGTCAAGGAGTGCAAGAAACATTCACCATAACCTGACAGAAAACATTCAAAGGAACAAAATAAGAACTGATGCCAAAGGCCTGACCAGAAAGCAAATTCACTGCCAAAAAATGGTCAGAAAAATAGGAAGCAACTAAAACATAGTAATGCCTTTTTTATCAGAGATGTGAATAATTCACACTTTTGTTCTCCCTCCCTGTCTTTCTCAGAATTCTCAGATACAGCACACCACACTTTCCTGCTTTACCCACATTCTTTGTTTTTTCTCATACTGACCTCACTTCTTCTGCTTTCTCTGGCAGAAACATTTCTTGTCCTACACTGTTACTGTACACAAATGAAGCCCTGATGTATATAAGTTGGATGCTGTTTCAACAGAAGACTTGCTGATGCCTCTCTTTGATGCCCCAACAGAAAGAAGGTGACTTTAATCTGACTAAAATCTTATTTTCAGCAGCCCATGGCCAAAGCACAGAACTGAATAAGTTTTTTTTCATGGAAAAAAAACAAAAACAGCAATGAAACCAAGAACCATTCTATTTCAAACTTTCCAAATAAAATTGGTTTTGAACAGAAAGCATGTCTGGACCAGACAGAAGTTTCTGAATGTTATTAGCCATTAAAAGCAGGATATTAGAATATAAACATGATGCAACCTCAGCCCTATGACCATAATAACCTATCCTGTCACCCAGAACAAAATGACATCAACCTTTTACATCTTTAACTGCATGTGCAAATATATATAAGTTTCTGTCTTACCCCACTCTGTTCAGAGTCTTGTTTGCTTAGCGATAGGTCATTATCATGGCTGTTTGTCCATCAGACACACACAATGTCACATATCCTGTGAAATTGCCTATTTTAGTCTGTGACCAACAATCTCCCCACAGTAGGACAGTCATTGTGGGGAAGTTGGAGAGTCACTTGACAGAACCCCTCTGCCCCCACATCCTAATAGACACCTTCTCTTGCTTCCCTCATCCTCCTTCTTCCTGCAAGCCTAGGAGTAAGGAATATGTTCCAGTGGTATGAGAACAGGTGGCATGGCAAAGCCAACTGCAGGGAAGAAGAGGGAAACTGACAGTGTATATCCACGTGTGTCCATCCACACTCTGCTTGGGAACACAGCTGGTAGGCAGCAGACCATGGAGATTAAAGGGCACTGCAAGATTTATCTTGCCTTTTTGCCATTTTGTGTTACCCTTTCCTCTCTTGTCCCTGCAAAACATGAATTCCTCATCCAAAACTGAATTGCAACCACCTCTGTGGTGAAACTCGGATGATGGATAACAGTGTACAACAACTATTGAAAAATATTGAAAGGGGATGTAGAGAAGAACACAATGATGGTCTGTGCAGCAGGTCTGGTTCTGGTAAGCTTAAAGTACTTTCTTGTGCCTGTATGTTTCCAGTTAACTGTATCATTAGATTTGTATTTTTTTCTTTTTTTTTTTTTTCCACTCTGGGGGGAGAGGTCTTAGAGAAATGTTTCCAATTCATATTCTGTCTTCTCAAAAAAACAGATACTTTCACATGGTTTCCACCTTCTTTCTCTTTCAATTTGCAGTGGATTTGTGATAACACTAAATTCTGTATAAACACATTTAAGAGGCCCACTGATGAGCATGTTCAGCATTTGTGTGTTTTGGCTCCCAGAATAGTTTTGACCTGATTCACTGATGTTCTGAGAACAAACCAGGGAGTTAAATTTATTATGCAACTCCTTTCTTCTTGTACAAGTAATTCCTAAGGACTTTCATAACAAAGAGTTATGGATCATTTCTCCCTGAATAACTTGTTTTCTTTATCCTTAATAATTTTTTTCACTGCACCACCTGATTATGCTTTCCATTACAATGAGACTAAGCAAAGCCTTTGCAGCCCAGCCACAGCCTGGTGCACTGTGTGGTGTCAGACAGGAGAGCTGAAGAAGCCCAGGTAATGTGCAGTGGTCCAATATGTCTGCATGGAAAATGTGCTAACCTGTTATTTTCAGTTCCTTGAGAAAAATCATAATATGTAGAGTTAGGAGGAGAGAGTACACAGGGAAAGCCAAAAAGTCCGTCTGAAAAATAAGAGCTAGATATATTTCCAGTATACTTAAAGAAAATTTTAAATGTCCCTATCACCAAAATATAGCTAAAATACAAGAGAAATTTCAAACATTCACTGTCAGTGATAGTCACAGCAGCCACTCTTTTAATCAGGCCTTGTCATTCAGTTTTTCTGACTATAATACTTCCTTTCACATGGTGTATGAAGCAGAAATTTAACTCAATCAAATACTATTAGAGAAAGACCCCATTTGTTCAAATTATCTAGTTACCCTAATGTCTATTCAATATATGTCTTGTACAAATTATAAAATGCTGTCACAAAGATTGTCTTTTGAAAATCACAATCCTTATACACGAGAGTGGTTTATTTGCAAAATAATTACAATTTTGAAGAAAGGAAAAATGAGAGAGCTATGTATTTTCCCTGCATCATCACTGATCAGGCTTAGGATGCCCATCTTCCCATATATATTTTCAGTGATTTTTTTTTTTTCTTTTTTGGCCATTTTGATGTGAGTAAAGTATAAGAGAGAATGCTGTTAGAAATCGTATTTAAAAGTATTTTCTGTTACTTTTGTGAAGAAGATGACTGGTATTTCACATGCAGTTTTAAGTATGGGAGAAGGCAGTGTTTCTATCTACACTTTGACTGTCCTTGACAGATAAAGAGACTCTTAATTCTTAGTAGGCTGGATGAAACAGCTGATGGAGCTTAGAGTGCTGCAGATAATGAGAGGATTGCTAGTGGATGAAAAAAAGAGTAAAGGTGAAACTGAATCCCTTTCTCTTTGCCATCCCAGACATTTGTGATCCTGCTGGCTGCAACTCTTGATATGAAATGCTAGAAAGCACCTTGTCTGCATTTTTCCTCTCCTCTCTGTCTCTTTAATAAAAGTCTTGCTGAAAGCTGTAAGAGACAAAGAGGTTCGATTTCAGGGGTAGGGATGGAATCTCCTGGGGTTTTTTGCATGTGAGCGTGACAGATGGAAAATGTTTCCAAGGGAAGACTGCACAAGTGACGGCCAAGAACTCCATGTGTAAATGCACTTGGCAAACACAGTTGAAAAAGACACCTCAGCCTCCCGTTTGAGAACTGCCTTATTCCACACCTCTCCAAGCACATGACATGTCTCTTTATTTTGGTAATGTCTCATGGCAAGCCCAGGTCTTCCTATTTGGTCAACACAGGACACACCTGAGCCCCAGGGACGGCTCACTGCAGACCACAACTGACTGCAAGAGCTGATCCCACTCTTCCACACCTAGCCCAGGAGACACACGGAAATGTACTAATGTTTACGATATATATAATAAATTTCCTACTTCATTGTTCACTACTTGAAATGTGGTAGCAGGTTCAAAACCTGGGTGTACATACTCTGTTATTTTTCATACAGTCTGAAACATCAGTTCCAGTGCATCGAGTTTCTCCCATAATCATAACCTAACCAAAAACACAGCTATCTTGATGACTTGTTGATAAGCTCAAAATTGCACTCACCATTGATCAGTCAAACTTCAGCCAGGATAAACAATTGTTTTTTTGTTTAAAGTCACCTCACCATGTATTGTCACAAAGCAAATGCGGCTTGTTATCATAGTCTCACATGAGATTCTGATGTCTGCATTGCTAAAGAATGAGACTTTTCTTTCTCCAGATAACAACCATGGACACTGTTCTCTTCTTTCACAACCTAGTTATGAAGACAGAAAAATGTCAGGTAGATGTCATCTCCAGCTTCTAAGGAGTTTTTTTCTGCTTGACTTCAGAGTTGGTTATTTCATGTCTTCTATCCATTCCCTTTTCTCTTCAATTTCTCCAGCAGAAAAAGTATATTCATCTCAAAGTCACACTTTGATGGGCAGCAGAGGCATAGTCTGTGGGCCATCTGAGATAAAGCCAAAGCAGCCCTTATTGGCTACAATCACTAAATAATGACAGGAAAAGTTGTAGAAAAATCTCAGTTTGTCACTGTACACTATGAAAATTATTTCATTTGACTCCAAGCAGTAGGTCAGTAATCCAGTTTTAATTAGACAGACTTACTGCTCTTCACAAAATTTTCCTTTAGCTGTTATCTCTGGGATAGATACATGAAAACAGTTTTAGTTCTGCCTCATCTAATTTGTTTGCTAGTGACACTTCCACTCAAAGTAATTGCATTGGCACCTAGCAAATGTAAAAGGGTACATGCTGAAAAAGTTGGATGGAACATGAGAAACTTATTCTGCATCCAGTTTCCCATAATAACTCCAAGGGCAGGCCAAGGAATGATGTCCAAAAAACCATCATAACTTACAGTAAGTGTAAGACATCTTCATAAGAGGTGCCCATTTTGGTAATAAAATAAATCAGGAATATTTCTATAGAATAATGTTTTCTATATAACATTACTCCAAGAGAAAATAGTCTACTTAAATTTTCAATATTTTTTGGAAAGTCATGTTTTCTTCCTTGCCTTGGTGATAAATCTTAATGGTGGAATATTTCTTTTCAGCAGTTACAGTATATTGCATAGAAAACTAAGCATGGCCATTCTGAACAAAACAAAAAATGTGTATAGCCCCAGGCATTGTTCTGACACAGGTCAACAGCAGATAATGAAGGAAGAGTTTAAGAACAGAGTAAACATTCAGGAATATATCTTAAAAATATCCTTCCAATTTTTACCAGTTTATAACTCAAAGATTTCCTGAAACAGAAGTTATGTCTTTGTGTTTAATACTGCTTCAGGTATTTTTATCCCATGAATTAATGTAGTTGCTTTTGCAATCCAGCAGTTGATTCTTGAACCCAAAATTATATGAAATTTGATCCAGAGGCAGTATCAAAACCCTGTTCACACACATGCAACTAAAAAAAAATGTATCAAAGAAAGTACATCAGCTTCATGAGTACAATACAAGCTGCTTCTACAAAATACATTTATAAACTGCAATGAAAATTCAAAAATAAGTATCAGAGATGCTGGAAAATTATATAGGACAGCCAGTTCTAATGATCAGTATGATAGTTCTTTATCCAGCCTTGGATACTATTAGCAGACCATATTCTCCTAAAGAAGGGTTCTTTTTGTAAGACACATTCACATAAAAGATGTGTTTTTAATTACCAAGAGACAAAAGGATCTCAGTTTTACATCTTGCCTGAAAAACAGCACATATAATAATTATGCTGAGATAATTATTCATTATGGACTCAGCAATCTGACACCTACTGATTCGCCCACATAATTTTTATTTTTTTTTTGTAGTGCCCACATTTTTCTTTGAGATGCCAATCTACAGGCTTGATTTCAACTTCATTAAGGTGATGAGAATGTTATAGGTAACTTTAAAGTAGTATACAACAGAACTTCCACTTTAACCATGCTCGGGGTTTAGTCAGAAAGATCCCAAAAGAAATGAGGGTGGGAATGAAGTGCTATCTCACCCTTTCCTTATTCCCTGGTACATGGTTAAAGCAAGGTTCCAAGGTGCAAGAAGCCCCATAAGATGGTGGTGCTGCATCTAAAAATTTATTTAGTTCTGTGTAACTGATTTACTTGTCCACATCCTCTGTCTTGTTTATTTTGAAAGATTTGTGAAAACCTGAGCCCTAGGGGACATAGCTGCAGATCTGGCAGTGATCTCTGGAATAGCCACTGGTGCACAAGAGAAGGAAAACAGTGACTGGCTAGGAAATTAGAGTTATTTTTATTAGCACTTTATTCTCCTCAATCCGCCAAGCAGTTCTTCTCATATGGATTTAATTACAAACTCATGAGTAATTGAGGCAAAGTGTTAGACTTTGTTTCTTTAACTCATATCTGGGAAACAACCAGACACCTCAGGAAAGTTACTTATTATTGGTACATAGTGTTAGCAGAGTTTTGCTCATTTCACCAAAACACCAGATGTGTGCAATTTTTAAGTGAATGTCTACAAGCACATTTAGTACATGGGGTTACAATACGCCTCCTGCAAGAAGATATGAAGTTCATTCTCAGCAAATGAAATGTCCATGGAAAACTTACCCTGAAATCTAGTAAGGAAACAGACTGCCACTCCCACTGTAAATTAGAATTAGTACTACCAAGTTTTGTTTGTACAGTTCAGCCAGAAATTCCCCAGGCTCCCTCTCAGCAGAATGAACAGGGAGCAGGAAAACATGGCGTGGTTTTATTCATGATAGGATGGAGACATGGACTGTAAGACATTAGGTCTGGACAGCTACACATGTGTTATCTGCACTAGTGATCAATATGTAAATTGAAGTAATCTTCCTACAAGTCCCTGTATTGTATAGTGCTTTCCATTTATATGCATTCCTGTGCATCTAAAAAAATGTTGCTATTATTAACTGGGATTGTATTTTAAACAGCTTTGATGCAAAACAGCTCTTCTAGTTCACACAGATTTCATAAGGCTTCTTTTGCAAATCCAGTAGGAGAAAATCCATATTTTTAAGAGCCAGGAGTGCTTTTCCTTTACAGATCACAAAAAGAAACCAATGTTTTGCTGACCTTGTAGTATATAACATTCAAGGAAATCTTCATGTCTATGTTGAAAAGGAATTAAAAATTAAGATAACCCTGGAACTTAACCGCATTACTAGAGAAAGGATGCAATGACTCACAGACCAACATTAAGGAAACGCAAACATCCCTATATAGCTATAAGTGAAGGTTAAACTTAATTTATTGTATCTTAGCTACTTCAGTTCCAAAATACGTTTCCTTTTCTCTGAGATAAGAACAATTTTGCTTCTCTCTCTTATTCTCTAATGGTAATATTTGTCAGTACACTGTGCCCTTGTGATTATTCATTATAAGAACAAAAAAAATTGGCATATGACAGAACCAGAAACCGTAGTTTAGCACATTTTAGAGATTAATTTATTAAGGAATGCAGATACTCTACAAAGAAAATGGCCATTTGTTTATACCATTTTTATTGCAATTTAATTTTTACAGTAGAACTTACTGAGCAATTATTCACACACAACACACTTAGGCATAAGTCAAGCTCCAGGTTGCAGTAGCACCCAAGTGTCACTATCAGATTTGACAGGCATAACACCCCATGTCCCATGGCATAGCTACAGTCACGCAGTACTCAGCCCTCTGCAAGCTCATGTCCATCCATGTGCTTTGATTTGCATAAAAGTGAAAAGATGGTATATAAAATAGATTTCATGTGTGACAAGTGAATTTTGACCATTGAAATTAGTAATTCTGGTAGATTGTTAGAAAAAGATGGAGCTAAAGGTAAGGATGACCAAGCTAAACATGTGTTTCTAAGTAGGTTCATTCTTCTAAATTAGTCTATGAAATACTGAAAGAATATTGTATATCTGAGAACAAAGTCAGATGTAAATTCAAAACTTGTTAATACTAGTTATCCAGTAAGCTTCTTAACCAAGTCACACCCTTAACAATTCTATACTTAAACACTTATTACCTCAATAGAAAAATTAAAAAGGACATTTAGAAAAATTTCTTTTTTGCGTTTTATCTGTCTACATATTTTTTCCCCAGTCATTTAATTTAAGAATGCTTATGAAGCCTATATCCATTGTTTAAAATATTAGGAACTTATTTTGAGTCCAAACTGTTCTACTGGCACATTATGGTCAGAGTCAGTATTTTATTAAATGCTAACTTTTCAAAAAGCAAACTCACTTTAATAATTCCTTGTTAGGAGGCTTGAAACTAAAACTTCTCTACTGTCTGGTATAAATATCTAGTTAAACATCTTCAGCAACAAATCAAGAGTTTCTAAAGTAGTTGACTCTATTATTCCCTAAACAGGAATCAGACATAAGATTTATTTCATTGACTCTACATACCTATCATGTAGACATGTATGTCTGAACAAGTGTTCCTGGGCTTCCCTCAACAGATATAAACACTTTTAGAGTGATTCAGGTCATACTGTTTCATAATAAATCCTAGCAATTGTGCTCTAGAAATGCCTGTTTTTTTCCCAATGAAACTGCAGAAAGTTGAGAGGAATCAGCTCACCTGTAGGCATTGCATCATAGACCTCTAACTGTAATGACCTCAGCATGAATCTCTTCATACAGCCAGCACTGAGACAGAGTAAGCTGTGCACTTGTGTCCCTTATGTTAATTGTGTCTCTGAGACAATGGCGATACTACTGTTCTGCATGTTTCCACCCTCTTACGAGGGAACCGCATCACTTAGGCCCCTGCTCAGATGAGATGAGAGTCAGGACAGTGTCCTCTTTAGCAAACTAAGAAACTCACAACAGCAAATAATCCAGTCAGTATATCATTTGTACAGTCAAAACATTTGTTTGTATTAAATGCTGGTGAAAACAGGAGCGTGTTTTCAACACTGTCATATATTATAAGGCTCAATGGATATATTATAAGGCTCTGAGTTTATTGTGGAGACCTTTCCTGCCTACAATATTAGTAAAATATTCATAACTATGTTTAACAAAGTATTTTGTTCCTTCAATGGCTTGCTAATGTAAATGAAAAATCTAAAAAGCTTCTCTGTTAACTTTATTCCATTTATTGGGATTGTCTGCATTGTAGACTGACAGCTTTTATTAAGGATTTATTTAGGGTTTGCTAAAGTTGATGTTTCTAACAGTACCCAACTACTTAACACACGAGCAAGAGAAGCACCAAAAAAAAAAAAAAAATTCAAATCACATTGGAAAGTATTTACTCTGACATTAGATTCAGCCTTTGAAAAAGATCCAGTCTTCAAATAACTGGAGAGAAGTATATAAAAATTAATGATATGGAAAAATCATCCAAAGCTATTAATTCACCCCTTTTCTGGAAGTATCCCAGATACTCCCCATCTCCGTAGTAATCCAGGAAAAAAAAAAAAAAAAAAAAAAGGAAACGAAAAAGAAAGAAAAAGAAAAAGAAAAAGAACA
>JAWWEE010000040.1:43046727-43073062 GCA_035221455.1 Xenops minutus | reverse complement strand
GAAAAAGAAAAAGAAAAAGAAAAAGAAAAAGAAAAAGAAAAAGAAAAAGAAAAAGAAAAAGAAAAAGAAAGAAAAAACAAAGCAGCAGACCAATAAGGATCCAAGTCAATACATACAGACTATTTTCTTTGCACAGCATGCTGCATTATTTAACATCAGAGAGCTACATTTAGTATCCAGTAGAAATGTCAAATACTTATCATAACCACTTCATAAGACCTTTGAGATTCACAGTAGCTGGCTGTGGCCAGCTTGTTTCAAATTAGATTAGTCCAACCTAATTTTCTATTCATGTTATGTACAGTTATTTGAGGTGGAAGGCTATCAACTCAGGGCAGGCAAACAAGACTTGGAGCTTTAGCCCTCTTGAACAGCATGTGCAGTCTCTGTCCTTTCCCCACCATGTGTCATTCCCTACACAGAGCTTCTAAATATCACACTGAGTGAGTTTAGTGAATGTGTAAATGTGCAGTAAGTTTGGGAATATTAAAGCAGCCCCAGCCTACCATCTCAGGAAACCTGTGCATTTGTGAGTGAATGAGCATTTGTTATTCCTGAAGTCCACACTGGCAAACAGCCAGCAGAGTGTGTACATTGAAATTAGAATAGACTGGGAGGCACAACTTTGTTCCAAATTGATCTGAATGACTATAGCAATTCTGAAAGCAACTTCACATTTTTAAATGTTCATTGTGGATTTCAGAAAATGAGGGAGAAACATTTATGAAAATAGCAGGAAGGAAATTTAATGCCAGGATATATACTTTTTTTGTTATTTTTATTTTATTCTTTCACAGAATTATTTTGCTAACATCAACATGAGGTAGAGCTTGCTAGCATCACATGTAGAAATGCATGGAGCAGGAATTAAGAAAATGCTATTTCTAGTCATCTGTTTATTATTTAGTAATTTTACCTACTGCAAGTGTTCTCACTTAAAAACCAAAAGGTTTTATCAATTGTGTCAATTGCAGCATGGAAAAATATAATTACTGTTAATAGGAGTAAGCCAGTTTCACCATGTGATTGAGAGGCCTTTACTTGTCAGTTTGCTCTCGAGTTTTTCTCTATCCTTAAAAACATTAGGTGGACATACAACCCCAGCTTAGCTTATTTTTTTTTCCTGTAACATTCCATGTCTACTATATATAGAAGGATATTTTAGCAAATGTATGTACTATTTTTCATTGCTCGCACTCTTCCATAAAATGATTTGTGAAGTGGTAAGTCAAAACCAATAAAGATGTCAAGGATCAGCATTAATTTCATTAGGCTACCAGAAGCACAGATAATTTCTTATGGTTTGAATGTTTGCCAGAGGAAAGATAGACCAGGCACACAGTTCACCAGACATCAGAGTATTCTGGGTGCAACTGCTCAAAAACAAGATCTGATACAATGGAAAAAAACCATAACTCCTGAAATTACATACTTCTAAATAGTTACAGAAGGAACTGACACTGAGACACTATTTTTTCATTTCTTATGACTCTGTATAGAAGACGAGATAAAACTAACAGGAATAATTCTGTTTGCATGGAGCACGAGAACTCTGTATATAAAATCCTCAATGTTATTCCCAAACTGCTGTCTCTACATTACCTGGACAATCATCTGACCTAGCACCATGTTGTAAAAGTCATGATGGTAAGAGAAGGGCTGCTATTCTGAATATTGAATATAGAGATTTTCACCTCAGATTTGACCACCCATAACAATACAATTTATGGTGTATCTCAGCCATATCTTAAGAACATCTTGAGAACTAAGACATCTATGACTAGCTGACTTGGGCATATACTTGCCAAAAGCAACAGTCAGTTTACCTAGTGATATCTTTGGCCATCCTTTGATAGGACTCACATTGAGTTATATCTTTCTTCAAACATAAATCCTGTAGGCCTGTATGTGTTTTAAAGTACATTAAGTGCTTTTTAGCATAGAGCCTTCAGCCATATAATTTTCATGCAATCAGGGAAAAACAAAATTTGGAGAAAGCCCTGTTCTCTTTACATCACTAGCATTTCTGTTTGGTGCCAGAGTCTTTCTCTGACCCTTTGCTATTGTCAGTGAGCACTGAAAAATTGCTTAGTCAAAAGAGTTGAGTGCTCCTTCTCCTTCGGAGCACCACAGAGCACGGCTCTCATGTTTAAAGACATCCAAGGCATCTTCTAAACCCTTGGAACAGTAATGTCAGGACCTAAGCAATTCAAAGGAAATAGCTTTTTCAAAACAGGAATCCTCTTTAGCATGAGCAACTGTGTCTCAGTGGAGCACGGCTTCCCATCCTCCTTGTAGCACACAAATGTTCATTGCCTTTGATCTGGTTCCCCTTGCAGCTGCTCAGCAGCAGATCTAGGAGCTCCATAAGGATGTGATACAGCTCTGAGCTTTATTAATGCCTGGCCTGACTTGTCCCAGTTTCCAGAAATGTTCTGGCTAGTCTGAAAGCAGCAGTACAGCAGGGCACAATATCCCCTTTCTCTGTCGTCCTTCCTGTGTCCATGCTAAGCCATAAATCTTAGTGGAGCTCTGACTCAGCTGAGATCCTCAGTAGAGGAATTTCTTACAGGCTAGGGAGAAACACAAAATGCTGTTGAGGAAACATCATAGCCTCTTCTGCGAACAGGTGTGGTTTTATACACAAAAAAAAAAAAAAAATAAAAGTCATTAAGAGCAGTGTACTAAAGAGATGCTAAACAGGCAGAATCAAAGCGACTTGCTCTAAAGTTTTGTAGTGTTACAGTTAAGACATTTTAAACCAGAGATTTCCAGGTAGGGAGTTAACTACACGACTGAGTGCCTGCTAGGCTGTTATAACTCTCACTTGTCACAGAGACACAGTTTGCTGCATGCTGCAGATGGAGTTCCCTTTCTTCTCCTGTTCTTGTGACCTCGGGCCATATTGACTTATTCTGTAACACTCTGGATAGAGAAAAGGAGAGGAAAAAAGGCTTTGGATAGCAAAATCTTCTCTCATGAGCTGCTGAGTTTTCTTTACAGTCAAATAGCTGAATGGCATATACACATTTTCAGGATTCCATCACATCTGTTTTCTAAGTTCTTGGAACTTAGGAACTAAGGAACCTGATCAACATATATGGTGGCAAAATATTCCCTGCACTCCGCAAGGACTTAGTCGGTACCACATCATGTTCTCAGTGGCGAATGATGACTTACTGATAATAAAAAGTGTGTACCTTTCTCCCTTGTCTAGTAAAAAGAGGACAGTGTTAACTTTAGTCTCTGTAAGTAAAAAATGTCCCACTTATGGCTGATAAGGAAATATGCAGAAGACATAGCATAACAGAAGCAGTACACTACCAGTTAGTTAGAGCTTAGCAATCATACTGTCTGTATCTTCAGCCTAGCACCCTTCTTTGGTGGGCTGGCCTGGCTGCCTTCTACACTCTCCAGTAAAAAGCATCAAGCACATTTTTAGCTTTCTTTAAAGCAATATTTGCATGCCAGTACCTTTAACATTTTTGCTAAGCACACTTAAGAATTGCTTAGTCAATTTAACAAGTGCATTATGAAGTTTTAGGGGGTAAGAATTTTTTACAGACACCAAGAAGAAATCAAGGAGGGGGAATACTTCCAAAGTATATTTTGCTCGTTCTCCGTTGCTGTCTGGTTGCTATAAGAAACAAGGATAATATGATACCAATGCTTACCTATTTGTTCCTTTAATAACTTCTGAATCCACTGTTGATTTTCTACCATCTTTGGTGGATGGCAAAATATTCCAAATGTCTTAAATTCTCAGGCTGAAAAGCTCACTGATGACCTCAATGAGGAAAAGGTTAAAATGATAGCTCATATGTCATTTGTCATTCAAATTTAACACACAAATCCATAGGAAAACAGGTTTGAGTCTACTGCTACTAACTTGACCTCAAAGCTATAAGAAAAAACAGTATTTTTCTGTACAAAACAGCATTTGTAGGAAGGTCTTGCATACCTCTGCTCAAGTTTTCTGTGTTTCTTTGAATTAACTGAAGAGCAGAATAAAAATTCTGCTGTTATGTAACTTTAGCTTGCCTTAGACTTTCATGAAAAAAAAACATCAAGCAATCCTAAAATCATTTTAGTAATTTTATCAGCCAAGCGATATGGATCTTAAGTTGCTATTACAGATTTTGAAAAACAAAATAAATACCCCTTAGAAGAGCTGAAGTAAAACGCAAAATAAAAATGGAAACCAACTAAACGTGGCACCTTAGAAAATGATCCCTTAGATGACTACTACTTCTTTTTTTCTGTACCTCAAACTGTCTACTGGCACACTGAAGTTTATATTCAGTATTCAAAATTATTTTTATTCTTGTTTTTGAATGATCTGTGACATAAAGTAGTTTATTGTGGATATTGAATATTCAAAACTTAAACTGTACTTGTACTTTTATTATACAGAGGATGCACATTCTTAGATACCTCATTCTTTTCCCTTGAGAATGATCTCACTACCATCATCCTGGTACCTGCTGAGTTCATATATGTAATTCTCTAGAAAGTTTTAGAATTTTTAGAAATTTTACTGGTTTGAAAATCTTTTTAATTTAAAATTTGATGATCAAAAGTGTCTATCAACTTTTGCTTGAAAGTAGCTGAGTCTGAGAAGTTTCATGAATGCTGATGGGAAGCAAATTCCACACAATGTGCAAGCACAATAAAACAGTAGAAACTATTCATAATATATGAATATTTATGGACATTTTTTAGAGTAACTATGTTACACAACATGTTTAAACAACTTCTTAAAGCTGTTCTTCCTCTATAAAAGTTTAATATGGGAAAACATAATTTATTCAATCCTATGTTCATCAGTCCCAAATCCTTTTGATAACTCTCTGTTTCTCATTCCCTCCATGGCTTATTCTACTCTCCTTGCTTATGGCTTCCCTCAAGTACTAAGCTAGGTATCCTTTGATGCAAGATTACTCAATGGCAGGAGACACAAAATCTGAAGTGTTATGTGAAGATGTATACTAGTTTTTCATTACAAAGATTCCTTCCTTTGAAGTTTGAAGGAAACTACAATTTCCTTTCCCCTGCTCTAAGAAATATATATATATTCATTCACAGTTAAATACATCTCCCATAACAATTCATTTCCCATGCCTAACCAACACTTAGGAACAGTTCAAAGAGGGTCTTTGATCTGCACATAGTTCCTCAAAAAATCTTCATCCTTCCATTTAAGTGATGAGGAATCCCACCAAAAATGTCTTCCTGTATCTAATTAAATGAGACCATGTAGTACTTTCAGGCAGTACCTTTTAACATGGACATGAACAGTCAACATCAGTAATTTACTTGCACAATGTAGAACACTGTGCTTGGTTAGACCAGTAGAAAAGGCAGTTTTAAAATCATTAATTCATTTACAGTAGTGTACATCAAATAAACTCTTGCTTTCCATTCTGTATCAGACTACACAACAGTAGTGACAACTCTTGGGAACCAGCTATTTATCATGTTAAAAATAAGGACTTTTTAGGCCAATAGGCTATAGTACCTCTGTACAAAAAGTGGTTGTATTTTTACATCTTTGATAAGTTTCATGGTGAAGTGGCTCAGTTAGCACTATGCTATTTAAGCTATACACAGAGTGAGTATTTATGCAAAGGATCTCGCTGAGTTTTGTGAGGCTATTTGTGTATGCCCTCAAAAATGCAGGTGTGATTCATATAGTGTAGCCTTCAGTATGTGTCTGAGACTGACAGAATCCAAAATGCAATGGCCCTGCAATCTGCTGGCTGAGGCTTGCAGGGGAGACAAGCAGAGAGCAGGAAATTAGAACAGAGATGCAGCGCTGTGCCATCATCACTTACAAGTACTTATAAATTGTTTATCCTCCCCCTTCATGCTGTAGCTATAGGCTTTCATGTTCCTACATCTGCTAAATATGACTGCTTCACTTACTTACCAATCTCCCAGGAAGGTAACAAGTCTCACTTACAGCTTACATCACATGTTAAAGGGTAAAGCATAAGATTTGTGCTGAACATTGTCATCTCTCTTAATTTTGATTGATTTCTTTTTACCTGAATTACAGGCAAACATGGGTTTAAGAGCAACAGCTAACCTGACAAAGCTAACATTTGCTTTCTCTGTGAATGTGAGTATAACAAAATAGAGAATGTAGGGGAAGTATGAGATGGTATTAAATAGATTGAGCTTCATTCACGTACTCCCTTTGGCTTCTTATCACAGCACCCTCCTTTGGCTTGCCACAAGACACCTCTTTCCAGAAGCAGCCATGCAGAGTAAAGGCAAATGAGAGTAGCACATTATAATTCACCAGTAAGCCAGTCACCTGAAAGGAGGAATTTGTTTTTACACATAAATGTGGTTCTGGTCCAGATTCAGAGAATATCGTTCAGTCACTGTCACTGCAGTAACTGGCAGTAACTGCTGCCCAGGGCCACTGAAGTGTTTTCATCTTCATGTGAAGGTGGGAGCCCAGACCAGCTATGGATCAGCACAAGCCTATCATCTGGTTAACAAGAACAAGTGGGAAGAAAAGAATGCAAAAACTTGTACTTACAGGCTCCTTTTCATCTAACGAGCATACCGTGCTATTCTGTGCATGTTATTCTTAGTGTTCCCAAGGCAATTTGATCATCTAAGATGCAAGAGGAATTGGTTCAGTCAGTCCAGTTAAAGAGTTTGTGGCAGAACTGGAATCCACATTACCTTTGCTCCCAGACCTCTGCTTTGACCATTAGATGATGTCGAGGACTAGATACTTTATATGAAAGTTTGCTCAGACACATCTGTTTCCAGGTAATGTCACAGAGACATCTCCTTTATCTAAAATTGACTGCAATTGAAATCCTACAATAAACTCCATTTAATATATTGCCAAGCTGATGCATAGCTTCAAATTAAAGTCTGTGAAGTCTCATCTTTTTTAAGAGCAGAAACCCTTCAGTCACTGAGAAAGACCTGAAAAGCTCCTGCAGTCTCATAGGGAGTATTAACCACTGGTGAGTGTCTGCTGTAATACACCAGAGAACAGGGGTCAGTGTAGTTCGACAAGAAGCGTGAGGGCTTAGCAGCAGGAAAAATCCTTCTAATAGCCTAGAGTATAAACACTATTAGAAGGGAAAATTATAATTTTGCCCAGCAAATTTCAAGCAAGCCAGCTAATCTGCATGAGGATTTTAATGACATTTTCTACTGCTACCAAGGACGCTGTGCCAGAAGCCCTCAGGCCTTCCTGCAGTCATATTACTATACTTGCAAAGCATACTGACCCTAAAGATGGTGCATTCTATTTCTGTCACAGATTAAATGACCTCTGCACTTTTTGCATCTCGCTGTGGAGAAAGCTGGAGGTGGAGGAATGTTCATCCCTCAGTTAAGCTAAACCTTTGTTTGCTGTGTTCACATTAATAAGTTATAGGGCCTTGGCATCATGAACAGCAGCACTGACACAGTTGACATGACAGCACTATAGACTGAATCCCGATCTGCCCTCCAAGGATAAGATGGGATGTTTGCTCGTTTCACATTTCACCGAGTCGGGCTATTCAACTATTTATAAGATGAATAGAAATTTCCACTACTTCAGCTGACACACCTGCCTTTACCTAGCAACTGCTCAAAGGGAGCCAGCTGAGACAGAGGAGGCTTTGACAGGCACAGCCCAGAGGGGTGCCTGCTGCTGCTACCCCTGCCAGTGCTGTCCGTGCCACCAGCTCTGGCCTCTTGGCAAGGCAGCAGCCCTTTCCACTCCCTTTGGCAAGAGCTATTTATACCCCATGTAGCTCAGGAGAGGAAGTCTCCCTGCACAACCTTCCCTGGGCAGTGAGTGGCATGAGAGAGGCAGAGAATTCTGCAAACACCTCAGGACATGACAAGGGGAGACTGTCCCGCCTATTATGGGGTGAACACAACAGTGACATGAAGCAACCTTCCCAGTAGCATGGTGCTACCACTCATCCTGCTGCAACACAATCTTGGATGCTCCCCATGCCATGTGGCCCCTTCAGAGCGCCCAGTGATCCATGACACTGCAGGGAGCCCACCTGGCACCAGGCACAAGATTTTTTTTATCCAGCTTCAGGCCCATGGGAATGTACCCACCACCTCCTAGTCTTCTGCTGGTTTTGACAGAAAAAAGGAAGGGTGAGGAACACCACTTAACATAAGGCTCTTGTCCAAAACTTGGTTTCCTGATGACTTGAGACCTGGTCCATACGTAATGCCTGCAGCCACTGAGATTTCACATTTGACTCAAGTATCTGTAGGGTCTCTCCAGCAGCCTGTTCCCACCAGGCTCCAAGTGACAGAAAGGATGAAGCCCCATGGCATAATCACATTCCTGTCCAGCATGTCTGGAGGCCTCAGCCACCACAGGCTTCCAAAGAAGCTTCATAGAAATAAAAAGCCATTTTAACAGGGACTAAAATATAGATGAGCTAATACAATCCGGAAAGATCAAATGAAAAATGGCACTTTCTTACTTTCATGCTGTAACTGTGGAAAGTGCCTGACAAATAAAGATATGAAGGAGTCATAAGACTGCTTTTACAGTAATACCAAAACCAGCCCTACCCAGCAATAAAGTCCCATCATCCTGGTGACTTCAGACACACAAAAACTGAGGAAGAAAGTGGCTGACGTTGCAGCCAAATTTAAGGCAGGAATCGGCAAGGACTTTGAACAGACAAAGAGGAGGTGGCAGCAAGAGGAGCATGTGCCAGCACAGACTCATCATGCATGCTGTTGCCAGGCAAAAAAAAAAAAAAAAAAAAAAAAGTATCCCAAATCAATTCTGTTTGCATTTACTTGGTGTCCCTTCCTCAGACTACTCTCAGCAGGAGAGATGGGGAATGCAACCAGCAGCAGTTCCCTAGGCCAGTCAGGAGTACAGGCTGAGATATTTGGGTAGTCAGGACTCTCTTTCAGCAGGGAAACTGTTTTCTTTACTCTGATACCTTAAATGATTACACACCCACATTTGATGTTTTTGGAGAGGGAGAACTGTAACTAAATATGACATACTCTTGTTGTTCACAATATCATACTACATGACAACTTTAAAAAAAAGGATATTTGAGTTTTGATGCTGAGAATGCAAAGACTGTAATGCTGCAGTATTGTGGATGGTGTTTGTGAAGGAAGGAGTTTACCAATTAACAGCCAAGAAAGAAGAGTAGGGTAAGTTTTATGGTAAAAATTAAATTGATCTGAGTTCAGATTATAAATGTGAGAAAAAAAGTAAATGTGGTTTGGAAAATGAAGGGAAAAGGCGTTTCCAGGAGACATGCTTCAGTTTCAAAATATCTTGTACTTTTCACAAAGAAACAGACTGTGACCAAAATATTCAGCAGCTTTTCTTCCTTGTGCTTGACACATGCTCTCAAACGTAGAGCTGAGATCAGATGTAAGGGAGGGCAGGGGAGAAAGTTCACAACAGCAGGTGAAGCTGAATCAATGTAATCATCCTTTTGTACTTCCGTAATCTCAGACAGGGACTGATGATAATGTTCTGAATATTTCTTCTATCCCTCTCTCTCCCTTCCCTTCCCCATACCTCCTCCCCAGCCTTAGCACTGCTGTTCATCTTGTTAGTGAGCTCTTTGAGCTGTTAAAGCTGTTGGCTGGAGCTCTTTAAAACTGAAAATCATTCTGCTATCATCCACCTTACTCTAACACCCACCCACTTAGGAAACCTTAAAACTGTGTATCTTGTCAGAGGCTGCTAATTCTATTAATTCCCCTACCTTAACAGTCTATCCAAAATGTGAAAGCAGGTTTTCTGCAGATTCCTGGGCTATAGCACATTTTGCTACATTTCCCATGCACGTTTCACAGTTAAAAATAAAAAAGTCTGATTCAACACTCATTTCATTTGTACATGACTAAGACACCACGGGTTTTTACCTGCATAGCACAAGCCTTCACTCCTAAACCTTATTGTGATTATTTCCCTGTTTCTTGGCAGGCTAAATTATGCTCTCTAACCACAACCAGACCATTTCCCATACTAAAATTAACTGAGTTTCATATATCTTTGATCTCTGTAGCTTCCAATGAAGACATGAGGCGCACACTCACTGTTAGATGTACAATCCAGTTGCCATGAGTCTCACACAACTACTTACCTAAGCAATGTTAATGCTTTACCTATAGAATGAAGGTAATTACTGAATGATCAGATGCTTTAATTGCACACCAGATTTTAACTTGTTACTATGCTAGGAAAATGACATTAAGGTCCCAAGTTTAGCACACCCTAATATCACCCTAATTAGTTGGAAGCAGAGCAACATTTACACTGCTCTTAGAAAGTTTTCACTCAGAGCTTGATAATTCCTTCCACAAGGCACTGTCATCCCAAGGGGATACGGTAAAGCGAGTACTGAAGCTGATTTGCAGTCACACAAGTGTTGTACTGTTGAATCTTGGATTCAAAACTGGCCTTTTAAGAAAGCCAAAAAAAAGGAATATCTGATTTCTATGAAAGCAGTTTCAGCCATCCTAGATTCTACACAAGAGTCTTGGATAAATTTAGTCCACTGTGTAGAGGATTGTGAGTCCAAAGGGAAAAACAATGTAGGCAAGGAGCAAGAGTCTGCTCTGCTGGTGACACACCAATTCTCAGATGTGATCGAATCATAGAATGACAGGTTTGAAGGGCACAGCGAAAGGAGACTGTGCTCCAGCACAATAAAACTCAGAATGCTATAGGTATAAATGAGGCAGGCAGGCTTTAGCATGGCTTCAAAAAAGCCTAAAAATGGCCTTACAAACCCAGGTGAGCCTACACATCTTCCCAGCTTGTTCTCAATTCAAAGCAGAGAATCTTGCCTGAGAAGCAGAACATGGGGCCAATAAAATATATTATACAGTCAAGGGCTCTGCCACATTTACCCTATAGAAAGAGATTAAAATATTACAAGGATTTGTTTGAGATAGCTTTAGCAGCCCTTATAAATACCTTCAGAACTAGGAAAACAGCACATTTGACAGTAAGGCAGAAGACACTACATTGGGAGCTGCATGTGTTCTGCACACAACAGGGCCGATGACTGCTAAGGTGAGAAAGGCAAGAATTTGTTGAGGTGAACTGTCTTCACACTTGTTCTGATATAGGAACAATGGTGATCAAAGTTAGTAAAACATAAAATGCTAACTAAAACAATAAAATGACCAGATGAAACACAATAGCATGGGAATGGTTTAATCTTTCCAAAAGGTTTAGTTAATTCAAAAGGTAACTAAGACTCAAGCATCCCCTGGGAGCCAACACTGTAATACTCCATTGCATGCACTATGACTGAGACAAGATCTAAGGAGGTCATGAGCAGCATAATAGGAAAGATCTTATTTTAAACCTCAGTTGTCAGTGGAAATAAAACTCATTCTTCTTTGGAGCAATGTTAAAAAGTAGGTTAGAGGTTTGTTTGCAATGAGAGCTTTTTGTTTGTTTTACCTGATTGCAAGTGTTGTAATAGCACAGACAATTCTTTCCTTCTGTGGTGACTTCATTTAAGCAGCATTATTCAGAGTAGTTTTATGAATAGGTTTGATGTGGTGAATTTTCTTCTTCCATACATTAAAGAAGAGGAAACTAGTGAGCATACAGGCATGGGAATTACACCAGACTTCAGAGGACCAGCATTGTTCCATAAAGGTGCAGGTAACCAGAAGGAACATGGATGGCTGGCACAGTGACAAGCCCCATTTAATTGCTTCTAACATGCCTAATATGTTGCAGCACAGCACTAACCAAATTCACAGCAGGCCCATCACTATATAGGAGTCTTAGGAGTGGAATAAACAATCATATAAATGAGAGCTGAGGTCCATATTTTCTGACAGTCAGATCAGTCTTTTTTTCCTTTTGTACAGATAGCTGTGAGGAGCTCTTTTAAAGTTAATGATGTAAATCGGGAAAAAATAAGGCTCAAAAAACCCCAGCTTTTCATAGCTACAGATTTTAAAATCATCCAGAAAAACACAGTGAAATGAACTGCAGCATTTAGAATATCATCTGAAGATGCACATGGCTGAAGAAACTGGAACAACTAGTTTGCTTCATAGTCTGTGTCACATAGGCATGAGATATGAAAAGTTAACGGAATGTCTATCCTAGAAGTAGAGTGCCAGCCAAGCCAGATCTGCAACAGGCATGGTGGTACCCAACCCTGACACCATGGGGACTCCACAGCCACCAAAAAAATGGCATCTTGTCTTATAACTGAGCATGAGAGCAATATTACCTGAAGGGAGATACTCCTATTTTCCACCCTCAATTGCCATCTGCGCTTGAATTACCTAAAAGTGAGATGAACTCGGGTGAATATTTTCTGTCTTCCACCTAAATCTAGTTGCTGCTGACTGCCATACTAAGTGTTCACTAGGACCAAGTCTACCCTAGCTCATGGATGTCCTTGCTCCATCACAAGGTGTACATACACCTTAACTATCTCTTAACTTGCACCATCCCTATAATGCTAATGGAGTGACACACACACACTCATTAAGGGTCAGTCACTGAACACATGAAAGAATAAATAATTCTAAACATGCAGTTAGGTCTGAAGTTGCGTGAATAATTTTTCTGTCCAAGATGAAGTCTCTGCCTTGCTCTCAGGTTGCACACTCTCTGCTGAGTCCTGAAGAACAATGCCAGGACTGAGAGGAGATACCTTTCAAATATCATTATATGTGTCCTGAAATGCTGACAAATCAGAAATCGGCACAATTATAATTTAAATATTTGATTACTGACAGAAGAAAACATACATCCTGGCAAACATCAGTTTATTATGAAAACAACCTCTTCAGCTAAGTCCCCTGAATGCCTACTTACTTTAATGGAGTGTTTTGGAGTGCCATGGCTCTCCTGGCATCTAGCTTGAGCTAGACTGCTGAGCCATAATGTTCAATGTAACCATTTTTCTAAATTAAAAGGTCCCTAGTTATCATCCTTGCACTTAGTCCCTTGTCTATTCCAAAAGCAGATCACTCCTCTTTCCCTGTGGGATAGATATTGGTTTTGTTTTTTTTTTTTTTCTTGCCTCCAGACATGGAACAAACCAGCCAACTCAAATGGTAAGCACTATTATTTCCCTAGAGAAATCCTATCACATTATTCTTTCTTTTCTGGAGAGCACCTAGTGGCCCTCCAGGTTATCCTCTCCTCACCCTACCCTCTTTTACAAGTATTTCACAAATTGTTTGGCTCAATACATTTACCTCTAAGGCTCTCCAAGGACAAAATATTGGCAGGTACTTGAGCATGAAGGTAGTTTAACTCGACATGAAAGGGCAAAAATGGAGATGGAAATAAGATCAGAAAAAGCACTGCAGCTCTATTTTCCTAATGAATCAGAATTCTCACACCAAGCTGAGCTTACATGCTGTAATCAAGCACACTTCTCACAACACTAGGGTTACAGAGAGCCCTGTGCACAGCAAGGTAATTATCAGCTGCCACAGCTCAGAAGAGCTCCATTCCCCTCTTCATTTTGCTTAGATGTCAACTTATATTCAGGAAGAAAATTCAAAACCCCTGCATTTTCAGAGGTGTTTGTAGCATGAAAAAGACCTGTTCTACATACACATCCCCTTCCCTACCATCTCCAAGTAAAAAAAAACCAGGGGTGTAAAGAGGAGGATCAGAAGATGAAGTATTTTTATGCTAATTATCTTCATGAAACACGTTTTTGAAAGAATCATGTAAGCCTAGTTCTCAATCTCATTTCTGAAGGACTGCATTGTGGAACTTCACAAGTAATCAGTAGCATTGACTACACTCAAGTGTTTTAAGGACACTCCCAGTACTGAAAGATAGAGGCTGGTGACAGGAGAATGAAATTTCTGAGACAATCTGAGGCAGAGTAAGATAAATCTTTGACTTCCTCATAGGGAATGAATGTTAATATAGACACAGGGGTGTGTTCATTTAGGTAGCAATGACAATATAAAGCTAATTCCTCCTATCTGAATGCACAGAAAGTACTCTGTGAAGAGGTTTTTTGGTAACTATTGTACGACTGCAGGACCTGAGACAGAGTAAAGCTTTGATATCTCTATGTATACAAATTTCCAGGCACTGCATACCATAAAACCTAGCCTAGTAAAGCATACAAGCAAAAGGAAATGTCACTCAGATGCAAGTCAGAAAATGGCACTGAGCAAATAGTTCTACAATAATGAGATACATCCAGTTCTAAAAAAAAAAAAAAAAAAAAACACCAGAAAGCTAGATCAAATATATATATACTATTTCAGAGCATAAGCACATGAAAGGTGAAGGAAGGAACGAAGGAACGAAGGAACGAAGGAACGAAGGAAGGAAGGAACGAAGGAACGAAGGAACGAAGGAAGGAAGGAACGAAGGAACGAAGGAACGAAGGAAGGAAAAGATGCTGCAAACTGTTCTCAAGATTTGACCTGTGTAAAACAAACCACACCACCATTTAATGAAAAAGCAGACCATGCAGGCATGCAAAATGAGGAAAAAAAAATAAAAATAAAAAGGTTAGGACCTTATAGGAGTAGGAGGGAGGATTTCAGAACTACAGAATAGTTGAGGTTGACAGGGGCATCTGGGGATCATCAGCTTACAGCCTCTGCTCAAAACAAGGTCAACTACAATATGTTGCTCAGGTCTGTGTACAATGAGGTCTTGAAGACCCTCAAGGATGGAGCCACAACAAGCTGTCTGAGCAAAACTGGAGAGACTAGAGGAGAACTGAGGCCATTTACCTCTAGCCTCCTCTTTTAAGAGGCAGCTGGAGTTCTACAATTACACTGGAGTTCTGTATCAGATTTGTTACTCTATGACACATATATTCACAGTCCCAAAATTTCATTTTTTCTTAGGACATCTATGTGCTCCTGACCTTCCATGTATTTTCTACATATATATCTTTGAAACTTCCTTTCCCTGGCAATTAATGTAGCTCAGTTATTGCTTTGAAAAACAATGTTTCAATGTTTTAAAAAAATAATAAAGCCTGGAGAATCTAAATCATTTGCCAGGAATGATAATTTGGTGATGAGTGAAGGAAATGAGATCTATGCACACAGGATGCTGGAGACTGAAGGAAGAAATCCTGGAGTGAACCATTTCACCCCACTTTGGTTTGCAAGTCAAATACAGCTCCAGATCTGAATCATAATTAAACTCCTGCTGAAAGTTTAACTCTTGATTCCTGAATTGGGTAGTGAATGCAAACAAATACAAATAGTGTTGCCTCAACACATCCTTCATCAAAAGCAGCACTAAGTAGCCAACAATGTTGAAGACCTAAACATTTAAGTGGGCTAAAATAAATATCCTCAGAAATTGACTTATCTCATCTGGGTAGATAGCAGAAAGGTCATATTTTCTTTGGTCATCTTGGAAGAATTTATTCTCCATATGTATATATTCCTCAGGAAAACTATTGTTATTCTATTTTTAAAGAAAACAATTTATGGATGAGTTCCAACAATATGAATTCAAACCTGGGTGTCTGCCAGCGAGTGGTTTGGTAAACATTCAATCTTTGTTTCAAGTTTCCAAGAAACTGTTATATATAATACAACAGTTCCCACTGTTGCAATAAAAAGTCAATGAGAATAAGCAGACTTAGCACTGAGTGGAAAGAAGACCAGACTAAGAAACTTTACTTGAGGAGCTGATTTGGTAGACCCAGTCTTAGAAAGAGCTGGCAATGACACAGGAGAATGGCAAAAGACAGTAAAATGTGGCAAGGGGACAGAGGCACATGGCTTGGGGACAGCAGGGTATCCAAAAACTGGAAGGTAAACAAGAGAAAAGCATAAAGTATAGCAAGGGGAAAGAGTAGGGAAGGTGTGAGGAAACAGAGAAAAAACAGTGAGAATCGCACCTGCTTACAGAAAAGAAGGGAATCACTCATATAGGTAACCTTAAGAATACAGTATTGATTTTAAAGCTTTAGAGATTGGAAAATAGTAATAATTTTAACTAAAATATAACTTTCCAAAATTTCTAAATTGAGTGAAAACCAAAAGTTGAACACATTGTTAAATTAATGACAAATTTCAACAGCAGTGGCATTGAAGGTAAATACCAGTCTGGCAAAATGCAGCAAGTGGTTATCAAGAGCAACTGGGGAATGTTTCTGAAGCAAAAGTTAAAGGCAGTTAATGTTCCTTCCAGATAAACCATTAATACTATCCAATCAGGACCTCAAATTAGTTGTTTCTTTCTTTTTATTATTGCATTTTGTTCTCACAAGAACAAGGGTGATGCATTGTTTCCACCAATATGTAGGTTATCATGTTGGAGCATATGGAATCACAACTTTGTGGGTTGGGAGAAGTGGTAATTTGCTGTGATAATAACAACATTTCTGCACAACTAGCCACGGACCTTTGCTCTTCTCATCAGCAAATAGACCATCTTTGTAACAAAAGTAAAGCTGAGGGATATGAAAATGTCACAATAGCAAGAAACAAAGAGCCCTTGGCCCATATAAATATTTACATTTGAAATATCCATTTGCTGAACTGAATATTTCAGCTGTTGAGAGCAGCCTGAATCTCATTACATCAACTCCACAGGCCTATTGGTGCTTTTGCTTTGAACACAGACAAGAACAGCACTTTTATTGTGCGATATGCACATTCCAAGCACCCAGAACACTTACAAAGTGGGTTGTATTCCAGCAATGCCATATCTCTGCTATCCAATTTTTATGATGGCATCCAGACTCCACAGCTGTGTAGCTTTCTAATATTGAATACAGATTGCTCACAAGACAGCTGTCTTGGATTGTTCTTGTTGTTGTTGTTTTTATTAAGAAGGAGGAAAAACCTTCTAAAACCAACCTCAGCAACATATTGCACCATGGAAAATCCATTTTCATTCACCAATTATTCTGCTCTGGAGCTGCAGTGGGTGAAATACTGGCCAATACTTTCAGTTCAGGAAGATTAGTGCATGCAGCCTTTTGCCTGGATGCAGCCAGCTCAGCCCTGACTTGAGGCAGTCATCCTTATGATCAACACATAGAGAGGGGCCTCTGCATACAGGCCTGTCTCTCCATCCTGCCAGAGCTTCCTCATGCCCCTGTGACCTTGTGAAGCATGAGATCTTTGGGATAATATTAGAGAAGAAGAAGGAAGAAAGAATATGAAGATGTGTCTTCTCCCTTTTGACCTTGACTTGCTAAGGGTTCTCCAATGGAATCATCTGGCCTGCTCCATAGACTTTGTCATCCTTGTCCCTTCCACTGGAAGCAGCCTGATCCAGGAAATAAAACAGGAGAAGTCCAAGAGAAGAATGCAGATGCATTTTTTTCTGTTGCAGGTGTTTACTCAACAGAAAGACATCCAAATGGGCATTTTCATGTGTAGTTGCTCTATAGTTCTTCCAACTTCAGTGTGTATTTAGCACTGAATACTCCCAACTATATGTATATTTACTGTTTCAGCTCATTTGGAAGTGTTTTGTATAGGCTGCTCTGCTACTTCTGTGCATCTCAATATGCCAAATAGATAGCTAAGATGCTGCTGTGGGCCTCTTTTTAGTATCTGTCTGTCTTTTTTCATACACATGCTAAATATCACTACAAAATGTTGTCTTTGGTTCAGAAAAGGCTCTAAACCAGGCATTACTGGCTTGAATAACTTCATCCCTCAAAAGCCCTGCACTTTCACTTATTTCACAGATTTATTTTTTTTTTAATTCTTGCTGAATATCCTGGTAAAAGGTGGAGCTAAAGAAGTTTCCCAGTCTTCAGATTTAGATTCCATTTTTCTTTATTTCATGTTACTTCCCAGCATTTCTATGACAAATCAATCATACTGCTCCAATTAATATTTTATAAACAAACTGCTGTGTAAGGAATCAAACCTGAGTATAATGAGTCTTTAAATGGTAAATTGACAATATATGCAAAAGTTGCCCTGTGATATTTCCATCTTTTTTAAAGTTCTTTATAACCAATATTATCACTGAATACATCTCAAGGGAACTCTGTTATAACATAATGATCCTAAGAGATTTGTGGCACAACAATGTGCCAGAGCATGGAGTATATTTTCAATGAAGCCACCATTCTGGTTCAGTGCATGGAACTGTTAGTGCTTTGCAAGTATGCTTTGCCTGGGATGCAAAAGACTACAAATAATTACATAATGTTCTTTGGCTTTGCACAGGTTCTCAGAAAATACTCTTTTCCTCTAACTGATGTAATTTTTTTCTCATTACCAGAGATTTTTTTCCTCACCATTATCTAACTGATTAGAAGGCATCATACACTCACCAGTGGGAAACCACCGTGCTTTTATAAGAACTAAAAACCAATCTACAACTCACACTGGTCAGCAATAATATGGTTTACCACTGTTTTCAAGTATTTTTCTATTCAGCCATTACTTTTTTGTTTATCTTTAAAAGTATATAGCTACATAATGGAAAAAAATCCTTAAATATCAAAGTTCAAGCATAAAAAATTTCCTTCATTGTTGCAATCAAGTAAGTTTTATTACTCATACCAAATGCATGGGGTATGACAGTTAAAGAAGAGCTGGTAAAAACAAAAACATACAGGGTGCTGTGAGTAAGTGTTATAAAATAAATAAAGAAGCAAGCACCTAAACACATACATACACACACACACACACACACACATACACACACATCAGCACACATGGGACAACTTACATACTTTAACTCAAAGGGCAATTTTGCAATTCCAGGGCTAAACTTTTTTCCATCTGCAAGAAACTATTTGAAAGCTGTGTGTCATGTCTGTAAAACCTAACAGCTGCTGGCAGTTTACACTTTTGAGAAGTTGGAGCATAGGTGGTGTGCACACCCCTTTGCATGCAATTTTACTGTCCCTCATGTGGGCACCCCACACAGTCCGAGGTGGAATTGCAGGTTATAATGTGCATAGTAGTCACTAGTGCAGTTTCACGGCCTAGAGGCCAAAGCTTTTATAGCTCATTGCCATTAATAGGCTGGGTTATGTTGTTCTTGACCTTTCTCTGTGAGAGGGTGTTCAAGACACAGTGAGCTTTTTGTCTTATGCCCTGAGATGATTTCTTTGGGCACACAAGGACTTCCTCAGTTCAGTGGATCCAGCCTTCCTACCGGCCCACAGAAGGCTGCAACAGCAGCATCTCAAAACACGGGCTTCCTTACAAAGGAGGTAGTCATGGAGGAAATGGGCCTTTCGAGACACCAGCTGAGAGGAGGTATCTGCATAGTGTCCTCAGCAGGAACATGGATACAAGATATGGCTTACGCTGCTCCTTGCCTCTGATGGAGGCACCAAAACCACATTCAAGACAGTTACAACAGGATATTCCCATGTATTGTCTGGAACCTACCCCTTACAACGACAGACCCAACCTCACTCTCATTAGCCTGAGTGATCTGGTGTCACGTGCACATGAAAGGCATCTGGGCACTTATTAAATATGCATTTTCCTTCCTACTAACATAGTTCCATCAGTATTTTAGTGCTATGTTCCCTTTTATATTGTGTTATTACTGTAACATGAGGTCCTCACTAAAGCAGACGAACACCACAGAAATTGATGTGTTTATGGATGACATTTGTTTCAGTATGAAGGGTTGTCATCAGTGGTGATTTTCTCCTGCAAATCCTTGGTTCTTTCATCACAAAATACCATCTCTAGTTTCTTCTACCGATAAAGCCAATGGGACAGCTTGAAGGTGTTTAAAGTAGGGCTAAAGATGTTCAAGCAGCTAAAGATAATTGCCAAAGAGTGCTAACTTGTGACCCAGCTCATTGACATATATATATATGTGTGTGTGTATCTCTATATAATAAATAACCCAGTACAAATTTACTGACTTTATTGGCATCTATGAGGGGTAAATTTGATCTTTGACTGGTTTTGGAGTGAAATTTGCATCTATAAGAACTTTGTGGGTTTTATTTCCTGTTTTTACAATCCCTTTCTCATCTTGTTTTGTGTTTTACCTCTCCTGTGGCTATAGACCAATCATTGCAAAGTCTCAGTCATTTGCCTGAAAAACAATAGCTGGCAGTCATTGTGCTAAACAGCCCATTTTGTTATCCCTGACACAATCCATGGTGTTCTCAGTTATTTCACTTGATAGGCGTCATTAAGGTTCCCATGCTGTTAGTCACTTTCCTGGCCTTTCATGTTTCTTCTGCTCAGAAAGCAGCTTTTCCTGGAAACATTCAAAGAGAATAAAACCTGATTACAGCCAGCACCTTAGGGTAATGTTATCTAAGATCCAAATCCCACACTTTTTTTTTTTTCATTTTTTTTTAAACTGGTAATTCCAATTATAATTGCAAAAGGCTGGATTATACCCCTTGTGTTCACACTAAGTCATTCCACAGAAGTCTAAAGAACTAGTTGTGAGAGAAACATTTTTCAGTATGAGTCATTTTTAGATGGTCCAGTCTAAGAATTTGTAGCATGCTGTATTATCATGAGTTGGGATGTAGTAATTGGGTATTAGACTCGCATAGACCTGCCCATCTCAAATACTGCAAGGTTACTGTATGTCATCCACAAAAAATCATTGAAGATGCTGTGACTGTGTGAAAACTCTGAGACAGCTTTAAAGCTCTGTTTGAGGCATGGATGTGTAGCCACCCCACAGGAAAGGAGAGCTTCCCATTTGTGGGGTGAGAGGTCTCTCTTTCCCATTTCTGTCAGGGTCTCTGGCACCTTTTGTGCAAAGTAAGGGAAAACAGCATAGTAGGGTGCCACATGGGTCAATAACACTCACATTCATGCAGAGTCAAGCAGGGCCTGAGCATGTGTTGGGACCCAAGTGCTTGTTGCTTCATCATGGTATCTAGATTCCAATCTTGAAAACAGAGATTTGGTGAATCAGTTCAAATCTAAACTGCTTAGAGCACATGAACCGGACAGTCTTCCCTTTGGTGAGAAAGCTAAGTGAGAGGAGAGTCAGCCTCCCCAGAAAAAACTAAAAAAGTTTGGGGCCCCAGGAAAGAAAGATCAGGTTCATATCATTTCAGCAAGCACCTTCTCTTCAAAAAGTGCTACAGGTTTTTAATATCCAAACAGGAAAGGCAGATTCTGGGTTAGTTTATACTGTTTCATCTCAAAACTTCACACACAGTAAACTGGACCAAGCATAGTAAATACTAATGGTTCAAACTACTATTAATTTGCAATCCTAATATGAGCAATCTGTTCCCTAGAAAGAGATCAAGATTTTAGTTAGGGTGCAGGTAGAATACTGCAATTTTAAAAGAGGAATTCCAGGCAGCTGAGGTTAGCTCTTATCTCATATATTTTTTTTTTTTATATGAATTTACATGTCTTAGGAGTGTCTTACAGAAATGGCAAGTATATGGACAAATCTTTCATCTTAGCTACAAAGATGAGAAACTGGGCCATTTTTAGTCACTAATGCAGTAATGAGATATAACTTGTTTCATTTCTATTGCACCTTATATTCCAAGCAACAGTGGGATGCCAAGCACCATATTAGCATGCACCATAAAACAAGTATGTATTTCCTATCTTCTTCTACCATAAATACTCAAAAAATTTTTCATGTTGCTGTAGGGTTTTTTGTGCCCTCTTTTCTTAGGAGGTTTCATTTGAGGAAGAATGAGGGAAAATCCATGACATAATTTTTGAATTGGGAAAGATCCTCAGAGGAAAAAAACACTCTGGGGTGAGAGAGTAACACCAGACCTTTCTCCTTTTAGGCACAGATTCCTTCAAAAATTACTTAGCTGTGAAACTAAAAGCTCAGCACAGAAACAGTTCCTGGACACCTCCTGCTCATGAATATATATAGTAACCAGTTAAGGGCATACTTACAAATGAGATACATAAGCAGCAGAGTCACTGCCAGCTGAACCACTGATTTCAGAGAAGGTGAACTACTTCTCCAGAAATATTTAATATTTTAAAGGGAATGAGCAGGTTTTCTGTTGGCCTTTTCACTAAAAGAAAAGCCCCATATGGGAGGCTCAGCAGAACAGGGATAGGCTTTGTATTTCACCAGAAAGAGAGGGGTGAGTGGTGTGGCTGTAGAAAAATCATAATCCAACAGCCTGGGAAATATTCCCTCAGCTCCACACTGGCTAAGCTTCTTTTTGATATAAGTGTAAATCATCATCTTTTTGTTGGCAGGAGGGGGGGAAGGGGGCAAAGTGAGAGGAGGGAAAATTGTGTCCAGATTTCTCCTTGAGAATCTGCCAGTGTATTTGCTGCTAGGAAATGACTAAAATAAGCCTCTGCACATATGTCCTTAAAAACACTTTGACTGCATTCCCCTGTAATTATTAAGCTTCTTCAGAGTCTGTAAGCCAGTGAGAAAGGGATTAGAGGGGTTACTTTGTGCCTCTGTGCCCATAAAAATCCCTTGGCTAATGCAGCACACTGCTCAGAGCATCCTGAAAGCTTTCATATAATCCCTGCCTCCCAGCCACCACCACCATTGCATTCCCTTTATTTAGACACATTCAAATTTCATGCTGTAATCTGAAAGCACTCCAACATCAGAACAAGACCCACATTATGTCACATTTAAAAAGTAAAATGCCCATTAGACTGGAGTAGTAACAGAAGTGCATGATGAACCTACCCTCAATTTTATGCTGGAAGGACAACCAAGAGATGTAAATTGGCGGTTAGTATCTGCTGACATTTCCTATTGTCCTGGTAGTTCAGGACAGGGATCATTTTCTGTACCTGTCCTTGGAGGAGAAGTCACAACAGGACACTGATCCTAGACTGGAGTTGCATCTGAGTATAAATACATGATAGCAATGCCAAAAGAGTGATCTGCTCCCTGTCACTATTCAGGGAATTTTCATGTCAGAAGAGAACTTGCAATGCTCAGTGGTGTTGCACTGAAAATAAGTCATTGTATCATAGGCAGAAGCAACACAGGACTGGAAGCTATCTTCTGGGTCACAGAGTCTGTTTCTAGTGCCAGCACGATGTTATATAATGCCTTTCACTAACCCATCTCTAAGAATACTAATTATTTTAAAGGCAACATTTCCTTGCAATAATTCAGGGAGGAATTCTGGACTGTGGAAAGGTTTGAATGAAGCACTGCCGTTAAACTCAAGAACAGCTGTAAACATCCAAAGTGAACAGCTTCTAGATCATGATGTTAAAGCACAGAAGCAACTGTCAAATGTGCATTAAAACAACATCTGCAAGACAGAATAAAAAAATCTCCTTTATGGATCCAACCCTTTAAAAATACTTCCTGGGTGAACAGGAACCCTGCACCACTTGGTAGAAATCTACTATGCAGGTCATATGGTGGCTGGAGAAGCTGGAGAGGAAGCTGGTGTCCGCAAGCAGAGGGAAGCCCATCAGTTATTCAGTTTGCAGTGGATAAAGTGAGGAAGAGTGTTCATGGTCAGGGCAACCTGGCAACCCAGCTTCAGCACTGGCTCACTCCCCCCCTGCCTCCTCACATTTGCCTCTATCGTTTGGCACTGTCATATCAATGTATCTTGGTCACCATCTGTGGAGATCTCTTGCCTGCATATCTACTTAGGATGTAAATGCTTTCCAACAAAGACTGTCTCTTACTTTGTTCACTGTCAGCGTGTAGTGCATGGGCTCAGTCTTTTACATAGAACATGGTCACTAATACTCATTTTTATAATAATTATGATAAACACGGTAATTAGTCAATATGAATTTAACAACAGTAGTTAAGCTGTTTTGGTTTTGTTCCTGTCAGAATAGTTATTCTAAGTATATGAGGCCACAGGAGTCAGAAATATAGAGCAGTCTTGTTTCTTGTGGAAGGGCTGCTGGTGATCTCTGAGTGCACACAGGATGCACCTTAAAATTCCTTACAAATACTTAAGCATGCAACAAACACAGAAGTGTTCAGACACTGACTACATCTGACCATTTAAAATTATCATCTTCTATGCACTGCCTCTTTGCAGACTGACTTTCATATGAAAGTTGTAAAAATAAAACCTCTGAAAGATTATTTTGTAACAATCTCACAGGACAAATAATCAAAGAACATGCATTACAAACAGAACAGTCCATTATCTTTGCCTGATAAATTCACTCACCTCTTTCACTTTAACAATAGCAATTGACCAGGAATACCAATTCTTCTTCTTAATTCCAAATAAAGGATTTGATACATCCATGGTGCTGAATAGAAGTTAAAACGGTAGTTAAGAACAGTAGTCTGATTCTAAAGCACTCTGGGGTTTGAATAAACTTTGCTGACGCTGCTTGACTAATTTTAAAAATTGTTACAGTTAATATTTTGTAATAAATGAGCTCCCAAAGTGACATATTTCAAACATAAAATCTTAATATTCCTTTCTAGTAAAGTGTGTGCCATTGTTCATGGGCAAAGAGAAGGAAGCTCTGAGCTAATTTTTAAACCCTGGGGAATATCATCTGCCAGACACCTGCTAAGGTTTTTTCCTTGATCCCTTGCAAATTCTCTTCAGCTATTCATGGCCAAAATATGTCATGTACCAATCTGAAATCATGTTGCAGGAACTAGTGGAAAGGGTCTCCTTTTTCATACTCCCAGCAGGCTTATGTCAGAAGGCTGTGAGGGATAACCATTGCTATTTATAGGTAATCCCCCTTTGAAAGGTCACCTTTCATTGTGTGCTCATTTCAACCCATGGCTGTCCAAAAAGTCACTCTCCTGCAGCTCATCCCTAATGAGTATTTTTTAAGCAGATAAAAATGAAACAAATCATGCAATGAAGCAGAAGATAGTGTCTGTCTTACAGCTGACAGCTCAAGCAATGCGTGACACTCACATTATCTCTAGTGTTTTAATTGCAACATAGGGAGGATTATTTTTTGGGGGGTTTTTTAGCAACTTCATTATCTGTGTCCAGGAGCAGACACTCACTTTACAGTTTGTATGCTCTTGATAATAGGACTTCTGGGCACTGAATGTCTTCCATTATCATAAGCTGTTCATGTGCAAACACAGAGCCACTTATCAGCCCTACAAACTGCAGCTTATAGCAAGTCAGGGAGCAGTAGAGTGCCTGCTCTGCAATTCTCAGCATTTCTGGTTCCGAGAAAAAGAACCAAAGATATCCCATATTATGAAACTAAGCTTTCATTCTTTCTGTATATTTGAGTGGTCATCATGAGCTGAAAGCTGACCGCCTGTCTGCTGAGATACAAGTTGGAGGAAGCAAGTAAAGCAATGACAGCACTGAGCACTAAAATAAGAGAAGCACTGAATAGCAAAAAGAGAAAAGTGTATTTTTATGGAAAGTGCTACACAGCAGTACAGCAATGCTGTGATGCTTTCTTTGTTTGAAGACCATCAAAGTTCAATTAATGGAAATTAAAGCATTGTCACTGCAGCAAGAGATTGATGCAGACAAGAAGAAATATAGGTTGTGAGGGGAGATAAAACTATGAGGCTTTGTGAAAGAAGGAGGCCAATGCCACCTAAAAAGAAATGGGTAGGGTTTTTAAGAAGATATTACTTAAAAGCACAGAGATAATGTGTAAGGTTTCTTTCAAAAAAAAAAACAAACTCTCTTGTGCCCTGTCCTTAAAAGACAGAGGTAAACGTAATAAATGAAGCCTTCTCATCACATTTCTGAGAATGGGTAGACAGGGTTGTGGGTTAACTTTCCTCAGGATCAACAGTGATGCCTTTTGCTGAACTTTATCATCATGTCAAGCAAAATGGAAGACAATACTTCCAGGAAGGCACACCAGCTTCAGGTTATAAAGGGCTTCACCAGAAATTGCTCTCAGTGTTGTTACTGTGTCTTTTCTCCAGGTTAAATTTTGAGTAGAGATGACAAGGTTTGTTCCATGGAACAGAATTGTAAGACTACAGAGGTGGACAAGGGAATTGGTGGTCTCACCAGGGCCACCATAGTGAAGCTACTTCTGTAACATATTGCAGCAGCTTTTTTCTTGCTGTTCATTATCTAGGGCTCAGCTTAAAGGCAGTCTTTACATTTTCAAAGTGTTTAAACAATTAAGTCATCAATCAAAGCAACAATTGCATTAAAGGAATCAGAAAGCACTGAAGTTCTTCCTCAAAAGAAATTTAAAGGATTACAGACATCATGTTTGAACAGGAAAAACAGGACTACAGTTTTTGAATTGTTCATGTTAATGACTCATCTGGAGGGGAGAAGAAAAAAACGGGGCGGGGGGAGGGGGGGGGGAAGGAAAAAAAAAAAAAAAAAAAAGAACAAAGAAGACCCCCAGCCTGTAAATGTCTCATTACTGGATGACGACACTGTGAGCAGAAAAGGCTTGTGGCGGATCTTGGAACGTTTAGGATGTCCCCCCAAGTTCCTCAAAATGGTCATCCTGCTACACGAGGATCAGCGTGGCCAAG
>JAWWEE010000040.1:42947006-43042086 GCA_035221455.1 Xenops minutus | reverse complement strand
ACACAATGGGTGATTAACTCTGTGAGTCATGGGGTATTGTTGAACCGTTGATGGCCCATTAGCAGCCACACCCCCTCCGGCTGGGTGTGGAGGTGCTAACGGCTTCCTGGGCAGCTGCTGTGAATGGTCCATTGTTCTTGGGGAATTAATAGAGGGAGTAGAATACATAGCTTTTTATCACTCCCATCCAGTGATAACTGGTCCCTCCTGCTGAACTAGGACACAGGATAACTTAAACATCCAGTTTAGAAGAAGGTAAATTGCCAACTAGACTTGTCTCTTTTCTTTTGACAGGGAGCCCATCTGCCTGCTCTTTTGCATTACACTTAAGTTTATATATACTTAACTTTATCTAAGGTGAAGTTAATTAAGATCAGTCTTGTCTTTCATGAAAAATGACTGAATTCAGAAAATTTAAGAGCTACACAGATCTATGTAAGATCTAATTTCATCCCAGAAGGCTGATTAAAAAGTATTCATCACTATTTTTTTTTCAAGTTTTTTGCTAGAACTTTGGAAATGTCTTGACAAAGAGCAAAGATCTTAATCATAGTTCAGCTTGCCCATGCTGGTCTAAAAAGATAGATGTCTTGGCACTTTCAAATAGTGGAATATTCTTTTTGGTCTTAGTGATGATCATGCATAACACACTGGAGCAGACCTTCAATGCCCTGCCCAAGCAGCCTACTGGAAGAAACACAGTGCATATTATATACTGATGTAAAGCTTACCTTTCTACCTGTCATGGTGTTGATAGACTGATTTATCTGTCCTTTGAGAAAACTCTGGGATGGGATTTGAAAGGTCACTGATCTCAGTGGATGTCTATGCCACGTTGTAAAGTACAAAGAGCAAGAGATTAAATGGGGATCAGAAAGGAGTTGCACAACAAAGATTTGGTGATCTTATCTATGGTAGCAGAAATCTTCTACATAGACCCCTAATATGCTGTCTGTAGAATTATGATCTGCACAGAAAAAAAGTAAAAACAAGACATAACAGGAGGGAATATTGTTCCAAGTCACCACATCATCTCTTATTCACCAGTACAGAGACTACTGGACTAGAGTGTGTAGCTGTATTCACAACTCTGGGGAGTTTTCTCTGCTTTAAGAGGAGACTGGGAAGCATGAGAGGGATGCTGGTGCATCAGGCCTTCCTCTCAAGGGGCTGACAGCCAGTGCCTTCCTGGGAGCCAGTCTGGACCTGCATCTACAGGCTTTGTGGTGCCATCCACTGTGCCTCCCAGTGGGTCCCCCTCTATATGTAAACACTGATAAAGCAATCCAGAAGGAAGAACCTCATGGCGAGGGTCCTTTCTTTTCATCTCTGCTTTTTTCTGCTGAATTTACAGGTAGGACAGATGGTGGTTGCACGGTGACAGACACTTCAGGTAGCACTGGTACCAACTTGAAACATCCTCCAGGAAAACAAAAAAAGAAGCTCATACTGTTTACACTGATAGTGAACCTATCTCCAGCTAACTCCTATTGCTGTTTGTGTAAGAATGAGAACTTGGTTGTAAAAAAAGAAAAGGCAAATAAAATAAAAATGCCTGTGCTGAAGACAGTGTGTTTGCAACATCAGCTTGATTAACAGGAAAACTCAGGTCAGAGTCAACAGAAAATATGTGGCAAAAAATCTGTGCTTCTGAAGGTATGATCTCAGAACACTGAGCTCTATTTCTAGGAAAGAGGCAATAAATAACTTCATGTCACCTTCTTTATAAAGTAAGGCACAAGCTCATACACAAAGACTACTCTGACTATACTCTCAGTAAATTTGTTCTGTCATTTTTAAGCAATGATCCTAGACTGAATATAAATGCATAGATAACTTCAAGCTGTTTGATTTTATCCAAAAGACAATTGCTGACTGAGTAGAAACCTAACAGATAGTAACAGAGCTGGGAACCAAACAGATTAGAACCCCTCTCAGCAGGCCCTCTTTAGCTTGGCCCATCTGTGCTGCAGGAGCTATGCCGGTCATTAGCCAGCAGACATAGAAGAAGACAAATAATAGGATTTTTCCTTTGTTTGATAGAGGAAATAATGGCTTCTGTGTCACCAGGGACCAGGAATCTTGGCTTTTCCTGTATTTTGGCATTTAAAAGCCACTGGACATCAGGAGTTCTGAAATTTTATTGAATGAGATACCCAGAAAGTAAATGTTCTACATGAATTAGGACTTTTTCTGAGTTCCGATTACTTACGCATTTTGAATGTTCACAGGATTGAGTAGAAGCAGTCTATTTTTCCTCCTTATCTTCCATTATGTCCTCTCCATACTCTCATTGTTTCTCCATAATTTTCCCCAAGATTCAAAACTGTCATCTAAACTCTCCTTAAATACTTTGAAGAATGTTTCTCCAAAACAATTGCCCTAATGTTGAACTAAGGACAAGAGTTTCTACCATACTGGTGAGTGAGAGGCCCCCCACCAAACAGTGCCATTATTTCCCATTAAACAATAATGATTTGGTGGGGGGGGGGGGGGTGGGGAAAGAGCAAAGAGTCATGAAGGAATTTTGAAAAAGTATCCCTACAGGACAAAAAAAGGTTTCCCTTCCTGATGCAACCAAGGAGCAAAGCAGCTTCTGGAATAGTATTGTACCCAACAGGTTTGAACTACATAGAGAAACCCTGCACTTGTGGAATGCAATCCACCAAGCAACCCTTTCAATTCTCTGACCCGTGTCAGCTTCTGGAGTTTTAACACTTGAGGGCATGTGCCACAAGGTCATAATCAGCCAGCCTACATCAGCAGATCTCTATAAATTTTACTCACCTTACTGTATAAGTCAATGAGTTCTGCAAGTTTCTAAACAGTTTTTAGCTTGTTTGCCCTCACATTAAGTGCAAGATAATGTATCTGGCTGTTTAAAGGTTTTATTGTCAAGACATAAAACTTTTTACAAATTATTGTCTTTTATTTTCCAGGTTGTAAAGTGTTTGAATAAGCAAATCTGATCTGATTTTACCTGATTCTATTGCTCCATGACTAATTTACTTTTATTGCTTCATAAATGAACTCCATGACTATTTTACTTCCAAGTACATTTTTTATGAAAGCAGTCTATAAAGTTTTGTTTGTGAAGCAATAATACAGAACATGTTGGCATAAGCTACAAAGCCCTAAATGATCTTGGACCTTTTTTTTTATTTCCTTTATCTTTTAAGCCATTGAGTTCACCTGAAGTATTTCTGTTGTCCCTTACAGTTCCAGTAATGGATAGAAAAATATTTGCCATGAAAAATACTCAGCCTTAGAACTTGTTTTCAGCTGGAACTGCTTGTCTGCTTACCCCTGTGCTTCTTCCTAAGAAAATCCATTGACTTCTTATCTTAGGAAATTTAGTGGGGAAATTGATTAGACCTGAAGTTCTAGAAGGCTTTTTTGCTCTCATATATTAAATAGCTTCATGATTCTTTTTTCTTTAGTAGTTGTTGGTAATATGTTGTGAATTATTTATTAGATGTTTTGTAAATCCACACAGATGCTTGGGCAGTGGCCAAATGTTTTATAGGTATGAATGTCAGTCAATAGATACATGGCTGTGAATGCTTCTCTGTAGACAAGATTCAGGAAATGGTCAGAAGAAAAGAGGTAAAACCAGAATGAGTATTTTGACACTGAAAATATTTTTTTGCTAGTGTCATAAGTTTTCTTTTTCTCAATATCCTCTGACTTATTTTGTGATATTTCCTAATAAACTCTGTCAGTACATAAAGTGACAGGTGCCATTTGCAGAAGAACTTTGAATGGATTGAATTTTGCAAAGTGATAGAGACATACTGGTTACAAGGACATGTCCAACATAACCCACCTCCATTCAAAATATTTTATCCTCAAAGCTCAGGTACAAGCCTTGAACTTTATAAAGAAAGTTTTGTATTACAGACATAACCTTCTGTTCTCTACGCAAGTGATCCAATAGCAGATATGGGTACTTTTACTCATCATTTACAGCTGTCCAACAAATACTCCCTGTGAATGTATTTCACACTACAGGTGGTTCATGAACTATTCAACTGTTTTTCAGTATGTGCTTCTCTCAAGGCTCTGACTCACAAACAGCTGTGGTGGCTAAGACCTTACTGCCTCTTTTTCCCCATCCCAGCTGTTTGCTACTGACCCTTTGCCAGAAATTCTTGCTCCCGTTCCAGATACAGCAAAACCTGCTGCACCTCAGCTGCTCCAACTCATAAACTGGTGTCTTACTAAAAAACAACTTCTATTGCTCAGTTAAGCTCATGCACAGGACTGTAAAATGGAACAGCTGAGGTGCAGTAAAATGGTTTATTCTGCCAGCTCTGCAAGCAAGAGCTATGTCGTCTTGAAACAAGCACTGATTTAACTAGTTCAGGTAGTCATAGCAGACCTTGCCTGTCAGTGTTCTCCTGATCATGTACTGGCCACTGCATTGTTTTTAGATGCCCAAAAACATTACAAACAAAGTTAAGAACTTTTGATGCATGTGGTAACACCAACTACAGTAACATCACAACATTTGACAACTTGTGACACCTGCATGGGTATTGCATATATGAGTATATTTGCTTAAAAAGTAGAAATTCTCTTAAAATAAACAAACACCCAAAATTCATTGAAAAGCAAAGATGTATGGATATATGAAAATAAGATGGGGATAGTCAATCACAGTGTGCAGAACTATTCTCAATTATTTTATCCACATCTGTCTAGAGCTTAGTTGAAATACAAACTGTTTAAAACTGGCAGAAGGAAAATTAGCAAATTAAAATAATACTGTGGAAATAGAAAGGGCACAAATCCTAGGCATAAACTAAGAGTAAAGTGAAACCATGCATTTAAGCATATCAGGTTTCTGAATATAAAATATTAAAGAAGATAGGAAAAAAAATCTTGGTGTTGTTTAATCTTTTCAGCGTAAGTGAAATACGCAAAGGATGTTTGTGCAAAAATAGTTTCTCTGACTTAGGTGACTGTTAGGTACAGCAAATATTTTCAGGGATGTACCATTCAGGTTTGCCCTGCAAATATTTGCGGAAAAGGGAATATGCCACACAACATATATCACTCTGTTCCATTGACTGAATTGCACAAGGAATACAGCAGCAAATAATTTGGTCAGGTATGTATCTTTCCATGATGAGAAATATCTTCAACTTAAGTCAACCTCTAATTATGTTTCAAAAAGTGGCAAATGTCCAGAGAATTCCCAGAACAGGAATCAGTTGTTCTTTATAAATATGACAGTAAAATATAGCACTATTGAATTAACACTTGCCAGACAAACAGGTCAACAACTGAAAGACTGCCCAATTTGCATTGTTTTACAAATATAATGAGCTGTGAAGTAGACTAAAGCAGCTGTTACTTAGAATCAAACTGAAGAGAAATTCAAATGATTTATACTGTTAGACTTTTCTCCATTAACAGCTGCTTCAGACCTTTTGCCTTGAGAGAAAATACAGATGGAATTTGCAATACAAAAAGCACAATACATTGAGCTTCAATTATTGGAAATAACAAGGTTCTTAAAAGGGACACATTAATACCAATGATGATGCAGCTTAATAAGATTTTCATGAAAACAAATTATTTTTTTCTAGCATGATCACAGCTTGGGATATAGGCATGTTGGGTATATAATTACTCTAATTACAGGGAAAATTGAAGGAATTCGACTATAATTGCCCATTAGCTAGTTGCCCTGAACATGAGACTCACCATACCTATTTTTGCAACGGCAGATTTCCAAAGGGCAGGTCAATACTGGTGACTATCCATTCTATATGTTTACTGATTTTGCTTTCAGCTAACAAGTATTAATGCTTTCTGAATGTAGTCCCATCCTCCAACATTCACTTCTGCTGCTGGGTCATTTAGTTTGCCTAGGAGTTAGATCCAGGAAGAAAGGAGAAGGTGTACCTAAATTTATTATATTAACTTTAACAATTTTTCTATGCTATGTTATTGCTGCACTTCACATTTACAACAACGTCCCATGGAAAAAATCCATAGAGCAAAAGTTTTTATTTGTTCCTGGAGTAAGATGGAGCCTTTGAAGTAAAAAATTTTAGAAAAAAAGAAGTGTATTTTACCTTTTCTTAAACTCTCCTTTGGACTCTGAAATTACACATTCCCAGAATTAACAAATGGCTGAGGTCAGCAGGGACCTTTGGAGATCATGTAGTCCAATCCTACAAAGAAAGCAGTTGACTCAGGACGGTGACCAATTAGTTGTGCATATCTATAAGAATGAAGATTCCACAACATCTATAGACAACCTCTTCCAGCTCTATTCAATCACCTTCATAGTAAAAATACTTTTTTCTTATTCTTATTTTAGTAAATACAGTTTCATTAGAACATGTAATGTCTTAACTATTGCTTAATACAATAATCTTTCCATTGAGTTTCATTTCTGTTTCTAAATGGTTTGTAGATTTAACCACTTATCTTCTTCTGATACTCTCCTCTATACCCCTTAGTGCATCCAGTTAACCCTACTTAAAATGAAGATATTCTTGCATTTTATTCAATGGAAGTGGTATTTTGTACTAGGAAAATAAACTCTAGATGAACTACCCTGGTTTTACACTACCTACAGATAGAAAATAGCCACTCCTATCTAATCTAACACATGCCTCAATTACTATACAGTTAACATCAAAATGTGATATGATTCATGGAAAAAAACATTTAACAACTAGAAAATATACCTGGCTATAGTACATTAATGGTCCTCCGGGGCAGGGGAGGGAGGGGGAGGAAAGGCACATAACCAATGTATTGATGTAAGAAAACATCTGATTTCCTAATTAGGTTTTCAAGTCACTGGAACAATACCATAAGTAAATTCTGGCTATTGTGACAGCTATGCTTACTGTGTAGCCTTCATAGCATCAAGCAATCCAGAGAGCTAAACAAAATCAAGCCAGTAGAAATGCCATAAATCTCATTTAGTTATACAATATTTCCCTGTACATAAAAAGTTTTGGAACTCTCAAACTAATTTTCCATCACGTAACATATAGCATTCAAAACAGCAGAAGAATCATAGGTTAGGACAGGCCTGTGAAGTCTTTCTATGAGCTCAGAAGGTCTGCCATCACTGTGGTTATGATCCTTGGAAGAAGGGGCTGGAAGTATGAATTCTGTCATACCTCTCCACAGCCAAGACCCATGTTTGTCAGTTCCAGGTTGGGATCTAAAATTACCATCAGGAAAAGCTAGATCACCCTGATTAGAACAATGGACATTGATTTATTTATTTATGAAAAATTTGGAGTGAGATTTAGCAGACATTGAAGCTCATCAGTGTATCTCCATGGTCTTTCATGGAAGAAGTGTAATATCTTAAATAAACTCCTGATACAGTAGACAGCAGTCTAAAAAACAAACAAACAAACAAACAAACAAACCCCAAACCAAACCAAAGAAAACCTTCCCTTTTATTACACAGCTATAGTTTGCTGCTTCAGATGGTGTTGCCAGAGGGAAAAACAAACTGACTCAAGAGATCCTCTTCATCTCAAACTTTTTAAGACAGGGCTGTTGTCATACAGTGGCATGGATTTACAAACATCTGTATATACAACTGGTGTTATGTGTGTTTAGAGTCAACTTACAGAGGTGAATACAAAGAGTGAGAAGACAAGGTGTCACTTGTTATGTGCTGGTTTGCAGCCATCCAGAGACTCAAGAACTAATATTCCCCAAAAGAAAAGCAAACATGTGAAGAGTGTACATATTTATACAGCAAGCACAGCTAGGGAAGCCAACTGGCAGCTCTACCTGCATGCCTGCTCCCTGGAAGAGCATCACCTGCTAGGCAGCTGCAGAAGCCTGGCACATTTACACACACACACGCATACACTCATATGCACACACACACTGTCAATGCCATTCACATAGGAAAGGAGAGGAAAGAAAGGAAAACTGAACGTAGCTCTCCATGATGTCCCCTAAGCAAAGTGGTAATACCTGTCTGCCTCTTCCTAATCTATTTCTTGTCCCTAGAGCAGCTTTTCTGGGTCAGTAACAGACCGTACCATCTGCCCTGGTGGGGATGAACATGGTGAAAACCCCAGAAGAACAGACATAGCCAAGTAGGGGGCTTAACTGCTACTTAAAAGCAAAAAATGCTTGAGGTGAGCTCTATTTTCAGACATGAGCCAAAGAACCACCACAAATGCTATTAAAGTGGATGCATGACCAATAGAAAGAGCCAAAATGCCCTTTTTGGTGCCACTGCGCAGTAACACAGCAGGCCAGCTTCACAGGCAATGATGCCTTCACTTTTTACAAAGCCTGCGTCTTCTCAGCATTTTCTTCCTAGTGCCCTGAAGGCATTCAAGCTACTGCTTCTCAGAGGCAATGTATTTTCACACTCGTGCCCTCTTCCTTTCACCTTCCACCTCACCCCCTTTAGTCCTGAAGGGTTATAATGCAGAAATTTGTTTAGTGGTAGGTTCAGCTGTTCTAAACAGACAAGAGAGTACACCTGAGCTTTTAGCAGCATGACTCACTTAAAAGCTAGTTTTCATGCCTAGCTGAAGTCAGGATCCATTTTGCATGTGCTGTAAGAGGGTTCACAGTTACTGTGCTGTAGGAGAATGTAAGGGGAGCAGGCAATTATAGCCCACAGGCACAGGTATCCTCCTACCCTGCCAGGCTTCTGCAAAAGTCTTTTTCTAGGGTTTCTGTACTCATGCAGATGGGAATGATTTGATTTATAGCAGTTCTCAGGACAGGGAGGGACTTAAGGATTTGGAGACATAAGGGCAAATTCTTCTCTTGAACCTACATGGTGGATTGAAGATGAGAAATTAGCTGTATGAAATAAAGCCAGGTACTGTGACTCTTTCTCGTAGGTAAATATTTCTTTAATTTTTTGGTATATCCAGCTGTGGCCTGTAGCAGAAAGGGATATCTCATAATGAGCTCTGTTATAAATGGCTCTGAAACACAGAGTGTTGGAATGCCACTAAAAATATTTTGTCTGTGGCTTTTGCTAAGGCTCAGCTCCTCAGGAAATACTTTCATTGTTTAATGCTGTCATTTTGTACATATCCAATATTTTCTTAATCTGTCACTGGGAATAGTTTATTTATAACATATAACAAGCTTATTTTCCAATTGCATGCTGTAAATATGTCTTAACAGCCTTGCCAAAAAAGCTAACTATTCACTGTAATTACTCAGTTATAGAGATTTAACCATTCTATTAGCTTTAAAAAATACCAGGAGCATGTGTCGGATTCTCCCTTATCCCCTTTTTTTCCACTGAAATAATGAACATACAAGTTTGGGTCAGCATTTGGCCTTGAATTTGACAATGTTTCTCCAGAAATAATACCAAGGGGCAGAGACACCTGAGGGCATCTACTCCATGATTCCTCCTTGTTCCTTAAAAATTTGCCACTAGCCTATAATAGAAGCAGCTTACAGTGCTAGAACGCAAGAAATTCAGCTGTTCTTGCTGGGGAATTTTTGGGGAGACTGCAGAGTTATCACTAGGCTGTCTCTTGTTCTTCCCTGGAAGATCTGAAGGAAGAAAAAAAGACTATTTCTTATGTTGCCAGATTATTGTATAGATTGTCCACTGAATTTTACAGCTGGCAACCAGGTAAGGCTTATACAATATGTTTCATAAGCAGCATATTCCTTAGCATGGATTCTGTTTGTTTGGAAGAGCTAACTGATCAAAGAGTTTTGTACTCTTTGAATGCTACTAAGTTTATATACACATATGTGAATGTGTGTGTGTCTATATAGAGAATAAAAATGGACCTATATGGAGTACAGAGAACTTGTTGAAGCATTCATACATCTGACAGCAAGTTTGCTGACAGTTTAGGGATTTTTAATATATTTGCACAGCTGTAATACATATACTTTTATGGGGAACAGTTTCCATTATTAGCTTTCCAACAGGTTAAGAAGGTTATTCATAGGTATATCCACACAACGAACCAAATTCTGGTCTCAGTAACAGTGTAACTGTGTACTGCAATGGTGTAAATCCAGAGTCACTCATTAAAATCAATTGCTTTTGCCTTTTTTTTTTTTCCTTTTAACTTGTACCTGGTAACAGAAAGGAATTTGTCCTCCCTGTATTCCAAGATCCCATCAAGTCTGCTGACCTTCTGTACTCAAGCATATAATCTGCTGGTCATTTCTGTGTCATAGCTGTGGAAAGAGCCTGCCAGTTCTTAGTGTGTTCTGCAGTCATATGCTTCAGCTGATAAGATGATAGGAATCAACCTTTCTGCAAGTAATGTACAAAGTCTGTCTTTAGAGCTGTTTTTAATGCGTCAGCGTTGCCTCTACCTCACAAGTGTTCAAAAAATAGTCCAAAATTTCCCCAGATATATATTTCTCCTGATTAAAATCCATATACACACTTTAGCACACCTAGCACTAATTCCCATTAAAACATCATTAAAGTATGGCTTGTGATATGGGCCCAAATCTGATCTTGCCTCTGCAAGTGGAAATCTTTTGTAAATGCACTTCAGTCATCAGAAGGTTATTACAGACTTCTGCTGCCTTTGTAGAGACTGGAATTTGTTCTTCATTGAATCACTCTTTTTAACTAATATGGTTAGACAAGTTTTTAGAGCAAACATTCTTTTCCAGCTGTGTCAGGAGATTTTTAAAAGCTACCTTGTCGCTTGTCTTAATGTGGCATCTTCATGGCTGTAGGGATGCTGTCTCTCAGTAGCTCCTGCACTGTTGTTTCTTTTCACTGCAATAAATTCAAAGGATGAAAAGGAGCTGGGAAGGATTAAGTCATGCCAGAAATACAGGGATTTCCACAGAGAATAAACTTCACTCTTTTCAGAGTCACACTAATTTATTTATGCGTGAGGAAATAGTCAAAGTCATCTGAGAAACTTGGAATGCACTCCTGTGGTATATTAGCAAATTAAGCACAATTTAAGACCAGCATAAAATGTGGACGTTGCCCAAACTAAGTGATATCTCTATCAAAGCAATCTTTTTTTTTTTCAGAACCTAGTTACAAAACAGTGAGCTCCCACACAATGTGGCATTCCATCTCATTGCAGGACAAGCTACAAGACAAATATGAAAATCACTGAAGTGAATTAGACTGGAAACTATCTTCCACAGGGGCCAAATCTTTTCACATATTTCTACTCTACCCAACAGATCTAAGCCCTGACTCACCAGTTTCAGTCTCTCAGCAAGGCCAGAATAAGTCCCAAATAGGTTCCATGTTTCCAATTTAATATGGGACTTCCTTTTGTTACAAGGACTTAGGCTGAAATTTGAGGATGTATTTCTACATTTGTTATACCTTTTTAATAAGAGCCGCCAAATTTGAGATTGAAGTGCATGCAGTTGTCCAGCCTCCTGCACCCTGCTCTGCCCAGTCTGTCCCTGCTACCTCCAGCCACCCCCATCTGAAAGCAACAGGGACAGCAAGGGGACACAAGCAATGGGACAGACACTGGTGACCAGAAAACTGTTGCTGGATGCTTAGTGCAGTACCTGGGTGGCAGCAGCTGAGCAACAAGCAGGCAAGAGGGGGTGGCTCAGGTGAGACATGGGTCTAAATTGGTCTCATTGCCACTAAGTGGGCTCTGGGTGCCAGACTGCTCCCCAAGGTCAGCTGCATCTGCTGCCTGGAGCTGGGGCTACCTGAAACTCTCAGCTGCCTTCAAGGTGCATTTTAGTTTGCCTGAGCAAAGGTATTCCCCTGGTCTGGGTGCACATTGATTTATGTCACATATGAAGGGAGAGGGAGGATTTTTCAAGGAAAGGTTATTAAAGTCTGTGATAAGATCCTGAGAAACCCAAATATAACTCCCTCAAAAATAATAGTAACTGTGTGAGAAATTCTTCCTTTCAAGTGTTTGTATAGTGTAATGCTATATAATGTTACAGGCCATACTCCTAAATGTTGCAATCTTAACCATACACCAGCATGTGATTTTAAATGTAATGCGTTTTGATGTCCTGTTTGCATTGGACTCACTACTGTAGGTCTCTGCAGGACACTGTTTACAAAAGAGATTACCAAAAATAAAAATAACAAAACAAAGTGGTGTAAGTTACAGAAATAAGAGTAGGAATGCCTCCCTCTGGACGTTTTTGCCACAAGTCCAGGTATAAATAAGGCCAAAGGAACTCAGTATAAATTATTTTCCTATTACCTCAGTAAGACAGGGGCTCAATAGTTATCCCGGTCTTACTTTATAGGCTATAACCTGAAACTACTTTAAATCTACTTTAATCCAGTTCAGAGTTCATGAAACAACTGTATTAAAATGGAAAAATTTTGAGTTGAGTTCTTTACCTTCTAGTTGCAAAAAAACCATAAACAAAGTAGTTCTTGTTTATGATTCATCTGTGTCTCTCTACAAGCATAACAAGAAAAGGTAGCCTTGGAAAATTTAGCCTGTTTCTGTTCTGTCAAAGATGGACTGGCTTTTGGACAAACTTACAACTATATATATATTATCAGTGGGGAGAATATTAAGTTTTTCTCTCTGTCACCGTCTTTCCAACTTCACCTCCAAATTTCCAATTTATTGCACTAAAAATTTACAGTTCTATATGTGCTGCTCTTTTTCTTTCTCTCTTTCTCTCTTTCTCTCTTTCTCTCTTTCTCTCTTTCTCTCCTTCTCTCCTTCTCCCCTTCTTTCCTTCTTTCCTTCTTTCCTTCCTTCCTTCTTTCCTCTTTTCCTCCTTCTTCCCCAAACTTCAACCCTTCTGGACCACAGTGGCAACACATTTGACATCCAGAGCATTGCTGAACAGTTACTGATGTTCACCTTATTCCTTATCCCTGCTGTAAATAATTTGGGCACCACTTGTTTATATATAGTAGTATAGAGTAATCTTGTTCAGAGCCAAGGTCCCTTTAGCCTAAATGTTGTTTAAATAGGCTGTAGCTATATGGCACGGCAGAGTGCAAGGAACTAAGAAACAACATAGCTTTGTCAACGTGCTAGTCTCCCAGACTAATTAACTTCCACAATTCTAATGGTCAAGTACTTTGCTGGTGTTACTATACTGATTCTGGTTTGAGGCATGTACAGAGCTGATGACTTCAAATTAGTGTACCGTGCCACTCTACATATTGATGGAAACTATCCCTGCCCCCAAATTCTTTATAACCTGAACAGGCAAGATAGACAGAGGGTACATGGAAAACAAGGACACAGAAAGAAGAGTATCTAAGTCCACAGCCACTAGCCTGTTCCTGAGAGTGAGCCTGTGCACTCAACTACTCACTCTAGCTGCCTCAGTAGCAGAGCAGTCTTAAGCACATAACTGAGCTGAGAAACTCAACATAGTCAGGCAAGCTGACATCTTTCCTAGTTGCTTTGTGCAAAGAGACTCATGAGTGATGTATTGTTCACATTGACAGCTGAAGGAAACAAGTATAAGCCCATCAATACAGAAATGTGCGCTAACTGGGACCTACTATGCTCCTTGCTGTAAGGTGGCATGGTAAATGGTTCCTGTGCTGGTTGACAATATCACAGTGACAGATGAGTGTTATGATGATCACAAAGTATTGGATAATCATCACTCCGTTACCTTGCCTCTGTGCCCAAGAATCCTCTTCAGAATAAAGATCAGTTTTACTTCAGTCAAACTTTCTGATTTTGTGCTGCTCCAGACAGGACTCTGACCTGAACCTGGTCCTACACATTTTTCTGAAAGGTTCAGAATAATATAAACATGTGAAAATTATACTCAGAAATATTGGCCATTGAATGCAGGTGTTCAATTCATCTTCAAGAAATGTGAGCCACAGATCATCTAAGATAATGGTTCTCATTTATTACACTATAATGATTAATACTCTGTAACACGAGCAACTGCATCACTAAGATTTTTCATTGTGACTGGAAAACCTTTTCGTAAAGGCTTAGTCAATATTCACCCACAAACATATATATCAATTTAAAAAAAAAAAAACAACTAAGAAGGTAAAATACTAATTCTTCATGGAGATAAAGCAGTCAGTTCAAGCTTTATATAGCAGAAGAAGAAACAAGGACTGTTTACCACAGCGCACATGCCACAAACATGCTGGTACTCATTCTGATTTCTCTGTTTGGAAGAAGAGTCCACTGGGTGTAGTTAAAATGAAAAAGAAAATATAAAAAAGTGGAAACCTGTGTGGGTGAATAAGCAGTTTCTTTGAAGCTCAAATCTGACACATGTTTCAGAGCTCAGCAGAAGCAAAAATCAATTCTCAGATTACTCTTCTAGCTTTGGATGAACTTGAAAGAAGAGCTGACATCAGCATGTAGAGACATGTCCAAAACCATTTCTGGGCCCTTTGCATTTCCAGGAACAGGTTAAAAAAAAACGAACACAGAGCAAATAACAGAGAGAGAACGTTGTCTTAATATTTTTACTACTCTCACCTGCCTTGAGGGACTGATCCCTGGAAGACCATTTCTATTTCCTAAAGCTCCCTCCTGAATAATTGTCCCCTGAGAAAGGTTAGCTACAGATTCTAAAGAAAACAGAAACAATGTGACTCTGTCTTCTGTATCAGCAGCTCCAGAATCATACAAGTGGCAAAGATGTGTGTTATTCCTCCCCTCCTTACCTCCCATCCAGCCAACAAAACTTCCTTCTGCACTTGAGAAGTGGGGGAAGAAAAAGGAGGTGGAGAGGAAGGTGTGAAGGGAAGAGCATTTCATTGCTTACCCAGAGAAATTCCCCAGTATATTAGAGGATCACCCCTCAAGCAAATGATGTCTGAAGGTGTTAAACCACATGGTCAGCTTTATAAGTGGAGCCCAAGGTTCTGCTGAAGACCTGGGGACCTGCATGGGATGAGGATCTGGTCCAGCACTTTGGTCTACAAATAACAGTGTAATCCACTGTCAAGGACACAGCAACTTCTACCATTGGCCATAAGATACTGAGGGCAGGCTCCCGTCTTTAGCAATCCCATGGACCATATGTCCAGGAACCACACTTGCCCTTCAGACCCAAGACCTTAGAGAAAATGATCATGTGGCTGAAGGCCTTTGAAGACTGTGGGGTGGCAATTTTCTCTATGAAATGCCATGCTCAATGGAAAAGAGTTTTGTAGAAAGTTTATTCACAACTATTCCTGTTTAACTGAAATAGAAATATATATAGTATATTATTTTGATTATCTAAATGCTACAGCTGCATTAAGAAAAGAGATTAGCCCATCAGCAGGGTGTTCACAGGCTCTTCCCACTACTTTACATTTTGCTTTGAGTAGCATCCAAACTCAATTTTACATTTGTATGCTCTTCCTAGTGTTGTTATGAGGTAATGGTTCTCTTAATCTAAATCTTATCTGCCCAGCTACAGTTTTTATATTTTCCTCTGACTGTGCTAGTCACATGAGATTGAAGGACATGAGAATGTACTAAATCTTTCAGGGCTTATTATAAAAGGTGGAATTTGTTTCATCAGTTGACTTTATTAATGATCTGTAGTCTGGACTGGATTTGAAATTAAAGTAAGTAACACTCACTAACAGAAGAAATAAAATGCACCATAAGAAATATTTAGTTTATTGTCTGCTAATTTTCACTTAAAATAACAGAGATAGATGAAATGTACAACAAACAGTGAAAAAAAGCAAAATCTTTATTTCTGTCCTTCTCTATCCTTGCTCAAATAAGATATTTAGGTATACATTGTAATAAAAAATTGCTTTATGATCTCTATTCAAGCAAAACTTCAATAAAGGTAGAGAAATTAAGTTTTTCTCAGTCAATATAAATAAAATATCATTGATCTGTACAGATCTGTCACCTTCCAGTTGGCATTAGCTGTGGAGCTTATTCATTTTTTTGGCATGAACTCTATCTCTACAGCACAGGGAACAGTGAGGCCTGGATTGTGACTGACATTTCTGTGCGGTATGTAAGTGAACATGTGTATGGATGTTTGTGGACATGCAAGTGTTCTCTGTAAAGCACATTTCGCCAGCAATTTTCTAAGGACTAGGCTGCTGACCAACCTCTGCAAACCTGTCATCACTTGCCCAACCTCTTTTACTACCATCCAAAGGCAAATTTTCCTTCCAGAAAATAAAGCACTAATTGCTTGCCCAGAAAGGAAATTAATGACTCAACAATTATGACCAACATGCCACCTTTTGGAGATAATCAATCCTGAGAAATGTCATCTTTGTCAGGCTATAATTTCCATTCTCTTCATGAGGGGTTTTTGAGTTTGTGTTGTTTTGTTTGTTTGTTGTTTGTTTTGGTTTGTTTTTTTTTTAAATGGTGGTAACATGCCATGTGGCTGTGGGACTGTATCACAGGGCAGATCACTGCCATTCCTGGTTGTGTGGATGTACTAGGAAAGAGACACCTTTCTGGCAACTGTGGTCTCAGCCCTGCCTCTGCACCTTATCAAATCCACTTCAGAACTAGTTAGAAACCAGAGCACAATTTCTGTGCCATGGTATGTCAGAGCTCCATTTTGAAAAATGTCCCTGACAAGCAGAGCAGCACTGTTTTCATAACCCATTACTATGCTTAATTTTAGGGAGACATCATCAAGGACTCATGTCCACTTTTTGAGGCGCGCTACAATAGTGAGAATTTGGAAAGGAGAAAGGGTTAATTTCTAACAATCCTCTTGGAGTAGAGAAAGCCAAAATGGCTGTTATCCTCCGTCAACAACATATGAGTCATTAAACATGAAGATATGTTTATTGCAGAGGTTTTACATCCTATTTAAGCAGAATAAATAGCCCATCATTATGGATTTAGACACACTCATAAGTCTCAGTGCAACCTCTTCTGCTTTATATAAAAGCGAGGTAGCCAAGCTGCAACAAATTTATTTTATACAGGCAATTTTCTACCAAAGATATTTTGATATTTGATCAGTATATTCCTAATCTACTTTTAGTGTCCTGCAGCCCACAGTTGCAATGAAGAGGAGTATGTTGCCTTTTACATGAATGGCTCTTTCAGTCAAGAACTGTTGACCAGTACATCTGTACTTTTCAAAACAACCAATTGCCAAAAGCCGAAAAGAGACAAAACATCTCTGATTTTCTGTGATCTAGAAGGAAGACCACATAATATATAAATGTGATAAATCTGATTAAATCTCTACAAAGATAAGACATTGCAAGATTTCTCTAGGGTAAGATAAGCAGGCTACAAACATCTCTGTGTAACTTTTGGTAAAACCAGAATGGTGTCCTCATCAAAGGCTTCTGTGACCACAACCAGAACACTTGTTTATGGCAAAATGCATCTGGCTCTGATTATTATGGTGTGTACTATAAGAAGAGCCAGGAAATTAACTTATTAGTGCAACAAGAGAGAAGAGAGCAAAGAAGAACCAGAAACAGTCAGATGGTAGCTATTCTTCAGAAATGCCTGAAAAGCCTTCTACAGGATAAGTATTCCCAGTGGAGAGCTTAGAATTGCAACAGAAGAAGTGGTTTCTAACAAGTTTCCACTGCTTAAGGGGAAACAGGACACTGCATACTCCTTTTAAACAGCAGGTTGACAACAAAGATACTCAGTTCCACAGTGAGCTAAAATATATTATGCTATTGGATCCTCTCCAAAGCTATTTCATGCCATGGAAAGATTACCATTGATTTTAGTTCCAGTGGATGTCGTCCTTAGGCCCCTGCCAGAGGCTTCGGGTTGCACCCCTTTTAATGCAATGCTTGCAGAGGAAGGCATAGAATGGATTTCATTTGTCCCACTGCAGGTCTGACTTGCATTTAACAGGAGTGGCTCCCTAAATTATAGAAGGGAAACAATGTAATTGCTTATACACCATTGGCCCATTGAAACAAATCTAGTTCAAGAATTATTTTCCACACAGGTTGCAAAGTATTCTGAGACAAAGATTTTTAAATAAGTACATCTTTCTGTACAAGTATCTGTAACTTCCTATTATTTCCAGATCTACCTGGAGATTTCAGAAAGTGAAGTACTTAAGTATATCTTTAAGCTGAACGGCTTCTGTTGAAGTAAGCACGTATACAAGAGCTTTACTAGCTGCCTTTTCTAGGCAGCGTACATAGACAAACAAAATCTATTAAAAAAACCCCAGGGAGAATATTCAAAATAATTTGGTCTCAGGCTCAGTACTAAGTGAACTTAGAAATACATGAGAAAAATAATTCCTGGGTTTGGCTCACCTTTTACTGGAAATTAAAATCCTAGTGACATCCAACCAGTGATGTAAAACAAGAAACTTGGTGCCTAATTTAGGGAAAGATATCACATGTGAGGAAAACAATCTGAGGGAATGGTGTTCAGGAAGACAGATTATTTTGACTCTTTTTGCCCATGTTTATCTTTTACATTTAAAGCTAAACCAAGTAAGTAGCAACCATCTCTATTATCACTGTGCCCAGCAATGCACTGAGCAGCTGCAGGGGCAGAGCCACTCTCACAGAGCTCTGTGTATGTCATGAGATGAGAGCCAGCAGCGTGTGCAGCCAGTGCATCAGCATCAGAGGCTGTTACGGCTCCAAAGGAGCAGCTCCATCCCTCACGCTTGTGAGCAATGATGTGTTTATACAGAGGGCACTCACAGCTCCGAGGGATACCTCATTTAAAACTTCAACCATTTAAATTCTCCAGTATAAATGTATGTTTACTGGAGGGGCTATGAACCATTAAAAGGAAATGACTGAGAATTCCTTATTGTTTTGAGAAGGTGGCTTGGCGTCCCTTTTAACTTTTTTCAAAATATGAAGGCAGGCACGTAAACATCAAGTACTGAGCTGGTCAACTAGAGATAGGAAATTCGAAGTCAAGGCTGCTGCTATGTCCTTGGTTGACCCTTTCATGCCCTGTGGTTGCAACTGCTTCACCTCAGTGTGTGGTCTTGTGTACAAAATGTGTCACAGTACTTATTAACAGGGGTGCAAATTCTGCCTGCCTGCAATGCCACTGCTTTATTCAGTATGTATCAAGGATGAAACTGATCCAACACCCAAATGAATGCCAGAATCCTGCCCTTAATGTTGCAGGATTGCCCTCTCAATATCCCTTGTCATATTGGAAGTCTGCATAGACTGATTTAAACCTTCTTTTATCATGTGACAAGAAAGACAGAAATTATCAAAGAAACCATAAAAGCAAGTGCTTACAAAGATGTCTGCTGCATCTGACCTACATTTCACCCATCTGTTACAAACCTGATTTATGGAAAACCTGAAATTATAATACTTCCTGAAAACCCAAACACCTGTAATAACTTGGCCTAATTTTGTCAAGTCACATCCTTCTTTTTTTTTTTTTTTTTTTTTTTTTTTTATACCTATCTGTCTTCTCACTAACTCAAGATATTTACAGGTAAGACCTAGAATGATAATGCTCCTAATTCCCAGCTGATTATTTCCTCTGATGTCAGACACAAGAGATGCATAACAACATATAAGTCAGGATAAGGGAATGGTGAAGTAGAATCAAATAGGAGAAATTACAGGCTTTGCTGTGTGATTGCCAGCCAGGAGCCTTAGCAGGTCAGTAATCTGAATGATTATTTATGCAGAGCAGATTTGCAAGGAACCACACATGCCTTTGTGTTAATTTCAGTGTCAGAGCCATACCATGCTCTGTCATGTTAGGAAAAGGAGGGGAAAGAGCAAAAGCATTACAGAAAAGGATCCGGGAAATGCGGCTTTAATAAATTTTGCTGCAGTATGCCATCTGTTCCAATGAGAAATCTATGCTGTCATAAATCTGAGTGTTGTGGCTAGAAAGACTAAGGGTGCATAACCCAAATTTGTAGATACTGTGTTGTGAAAACTACAGAATAGAGCTGAGGCATTAATGTGATGAAGTTGGATTCTTTTCCAGTTGTGAACACTTCTTGACAATGTTTCTCTCCTTTATTTCATTCATTACCTAAGTTCTGTAAGTGACAACGTTTGTAACAAAAAACTGACACAAATATTGACAAAAAATTGACCTGTGTTCATTCACTGTAAGTAGTTACTAAGTATAACAATATGTTTTCTACTCTTTATGGTGGGCAGAACTTTTTACAAGAGGAGGGGTCTGAAGAAATCACCAGACCTTGGACTCTTAGGGAAAAGCCAGGAGGGAATATGGCAACAAATGGGACTAAAGTACCTGGGCAAAATCTGGATCTTTTCTCTCTATATCTTTCAATTCCTACCTGCCTGAAAAAAAAGTTCAGAACAGGATTCTATATAACTAATTATTTTTAAAATTAAACTTCCTATTACCCACAAACCACATTCATGAACAAGGACTCCTTAAAGGTAGCAAAAAGAGACAAAAGTGAGCCTCTGTTCTAAAGAATGTCTAATATAAGCTCTTTATTTCTATTTTTTATTTTTCTCATGCACACAAAGTACCTTCTAATGTTGCTTAGAGCAGGAATAATTACATCACAGGCAGACTAACAGGCATGCTCTGTGTCAGAGCTCTTTTGAAAGGAGTTTCTGTTTTTCTTCCTCAACTACCAATGCCTTCTCCAATGTAACACAAAGGAGTTCTAACATAAATCTCAATGGACTGTCTGCTTAACATTTGCTTTTTGTCAGTACCATTCATGTACAGCTCAGTCACAGAAATACTGTGGAAAATTCTGATTTCCATGCGGGATTTCAGAAAAAAAAGGTAACTTATTTTTGCAGAACTGTCAGTATCCAGAAAATGTTGTAGCCCACCTAGAACTGGGACAGGAGGTAATGCATATAGAGCACGCAGTATAAAAAGCATAGTTTTGTCAGTGTTGGGTATGCAAGGTCTTACAGACTTCCTTTAAAATAGGCCTTCCTTTCCCTGTTTTATCAGTTTCCATAGTTTGCAGATCCCCAGTTTGAAAAATTCTTTATTCAGTCACAGAAAATTTTTTTTTTGAACTTCATATATATTCACATATGTTTGTTGGAACTGTAAATAGAATAGAAAATCCTATTAAAAATCAAGGTCCATCTCTAAGCAATCAAGACTTGAATAAAAAATGTGCAGACCGATGGTAAGGTCACAGGTTGGGCATTGATAGTGACATAAAATAATAATGTACTATATGCACCTTTTGAAGTACAGACAGTTGCATGTAAATATGCATAAAAACCCACCAGTTCATTCATGTAACACAATTTCAAAATAAGGAATGTTGAACGAACTGGGAGTATAATTCAGGTTCTTCACATACTGACATTAGCAAGCTTTTTTTTTCAACATATCATATTACTTACAAAATCTCTATTTTTTCTAGATGATCCTTATGACTAACATCCAAGGCAACAGAGAATAGGCTGACTAGTCAGAAGTGGCTGACCCTCATACCCAGTGGTTCTATTGGATCAAAACCCTGGACAGCTTTTCTACTCATTACCCACTGTTTTTGCATTTATTTAGCTCAGGAACAGGAGCCACTATAACCAGGTTTTACTTGCTAGAATGCCCTGGGACAAAGATGTCTTTTCTGTTAGGTGGTTCCAGTAACTGGCCACTTACAAGATTGCAGAAGTTGAAGACTGTGCCCAACCGTGCTAGGGTTTATATGCACTGTGGAATTGTGATTTGCCCTTGCCTCTGAGTGCTGAAACTACCTTGTCAAGGTGTAGTGATTTAAAAAAAAAAAAAAAGTGTTGACATATATGAGAAGTAGACAATGCATACGTTGTTCAAACCAGGCACAGGATAAACTTTCTGTCTTTACCCTCCCCATACCTTTGTCCTCAGGTAGAAGAATGGGAAGGCTCGTGAGAGGTGGCAGAATGGAAGACAAGAAGCTCTGACAGTGCTCAGAAAAAGGAGAGTTGCTGCACCAGAGAAATGATTTGGAAAACATTTTGGGCTGCTCTGCTACCAAAGCAGTCAGAGTTTACTGTCTACTTTGAAATGCTTTTGCAATAGCCCCATGAAGTAGTTAAAACATAGCAAGCTGGAAATAGCTACTGATTTTCTGATGGAATCATACTAGGATGGTCTCATACCAAGTAAGAGGCTTTGGCAAGCACACAGTGAGCTGTAACAGACATGGTTCAAGCTTTTGCTTCTTCATTCTGTAGCACTCATGACTTCAAAGAAAATGCTTGCCTTGCTGACGCAAAGGGTTGGAACAGATGTACTTATCCAGATTCTCAGTTTGCACTAAGTATAAAAACATAGTGGAATCAGAGTAATACACCATACCTGAGAACATTCACCAGATATTTCACCTAAAGAGAGAGAAAAATTTAAGACATGCATAAAAGTGTCTTCTAGAAACTTTATGATAGGTTTTCACTCTTAAAACATGGACTTTCTTGAGGAGTTAAGGAATTGCAGTCATGGTGTCTTAAAATCTGGACTTCGAAAGGATGATGGCCACTGAGAAGATTATTAGTTTATCATATTATTGTGCAGAAGATGTAGAAAGAAAAAAAAAAAAAAAAAAGGACTGCCATGTTCTTTCAAAGAAATGTAGGCATCTATCTCTAATGTAGACTCTGGGCACTACTTGAATGGATGGAGGCTTTTACCTGCCACTCAAACATCAAAGCTCTAAAGCACAATCAGACATCTAAGTCTTTGTGTTTAATAGGAAAGCTATTTTATATCTCATTTATAACAGGTCACTAGATAGGAAGCCTAAATACTACCAGGCACAAAGCTCTGCACTCTACACCTGAGCGTTGCCTTGCAGGGCGCTGAAGTCCCTTGTTGGATCTACACTTACCCAGTATCCCAGCTGACATGATAGATATCACAGGGAATTAAATTCAGATGTCCTGAGTCCTAAGCTAACAATACCTTAAATTTCTGTTTCTCATAACAGAACTTTAATGTCAATCACACACAAAAGGAACAGAGTGGCTCTTTGTTTTTTGTAGGGTTACACTGCATTACCTATCCTTCTTGAACAGTAGGCTTAGGTTCATATTTTGAAGCCATCATCTGCATTGTGCGTACCATCTGTCAGAAAATTACCTTATTCAGTCAAAAACTGGAGACTGCCTGTGATTTGCCCAAGAGACAGGATGGTATGTCCCTGGTGTACCTAAGCAATCTTTTTGAACCTCACTCTGGAAACACAAATGAAGTCTAAGTGATTTCCACCACATCTATTGGTGGGAAACACTCTGTTTACTGTTTTATTATTATTATATGATAGAAATTGTGGGAAAAAAAGGGAATAAATATCAAGTTTGTTGAGAGTCATTACGACAGGTTGACATCAGAATAGTCATCCATCAAGCTGCCTCTTTGGTCTATATAAAGATTATCAAATACATGGTATTTCAAAATGCTAATGTCTGCTTATGTAATGAGTTAGTAGCTGTACTGTATTTGTAGGAGAGGAGTCCTTATTTCCAAAGTGCTCAAGAAAGCATCCCACTTATGTGGGATGTTTCCATATCCCTGTTCTGCTGCTGGACTCTATATCTTACTTATATTGAATCCATAGTCAAAGCTGAAAGTCTGTGCTTATTATCTCTTAACTTGTGCAGGATTTTGTCTACAACACCTACAGAGAAGGTCAAAGGGAGATTGCTACATCTGACTCAGGAAGGAAAGACTGAATCAGCTATGCAAACAAAATAAATCTGTATTATGGGGTAAAGAGATTGACCTTTAGACATAGCAACGATAGCAGAATGGAACAGTCATAAAGATGTTCACCAAATGATTTGGTCTGACAATCTTGAATCAAACTGAAAAAACCCTTTTTTTATCTTTCATTTCTGAAATCCACTGTTGCAGAAACAAAATTGGGTTTTGTGAACCAGTTTTACTTAGGGATTTACCAAAATGAAAAAGCCTACATTTGTCACATACAAAGTCCAGAGACGGTTTGGACCTAGACATCTCCTGGACTTCATTTCTAAAATGTAAAAAATAATAGAAGTTCCCAGAATTAAAGATTTATAATCCTGAGCATTGTGATAAATTGCTACAGGTTTGAAAATGTGAACTTGAAGATAAAATGAAAATATCTCTATACACAGCCAAGAAAACCAAACCAAACCAAACCAAAACCAAATCCCCCAAAAACAAACAAACAAACAAACTCAAGGGCCGCAAAGATGGACATTAAAAGCCAAATTTATAACTTCAGGTTTTTACAGAGTACCAGTGACTGGTAGTACCAGACTGGTAGTACACCAGACTGGAGTACATTTTCAGTGCAGACACGCCTGAGTTTGTTCCACAGCACTAAAACATTGTGCAGTCTACCCTTGAACCTGACCCATTCACATCCTTTTAGATCTGAAAACGTCATTGCAATGAACAAGGAGTAAGGTCTGAAAACATTAGGCATTGTACGGATGCTTACTAGGAAATGTGTCTCGCTGTTAGGAGTCTGCGAGGCAAATAAACAAGATAGGGAATGACAGGAGGAGATAGCATTGAGGAAGTGATTTTTGTAACAGAACAATGGCTGACTACAGTATAGTATCTGGCTCTCCTCCCTTCATAAGTTCAAGTCAGAAGTGTTTTGCTCATTTTACAGGCAAGTTATTTTCCCAAACACAATTCAGATACTTATTTCAAAAGTAACATCAAAATATGATGTAATTAGCTTCTCAGGGAGGTTAAAACAGCTTTAAATGGTTTACAACTGAAGTCTTTTCACCTGCCCCATGAGAAAACCACACTGTTTACAGACTCCAGTACTCCAGACACCAGTGGACACTCTTTATTCTTTCTACTAATGAGTCATTAAATGATCAATGTAAAGAGACATGTATCCTGTCACCTGGGAAACCTGTGTTCTTAAAAGATTGTTCATTTGGACACTATTAGTCAGAGTACCAGTGGGCATGGAAACACTGGAGCTTCTCAATATAAAAGCAGAGAGTGTCTAGCCAGCACGTTGATCTAAGGTGGTTTGTGTCCTCTTTCTACCAAGGCACAGAGCAGGATGTTTTCAGGAAAAATGCCAACCCTATCATAATGGATAATTATTTTAGACTATTCTGTTGTCTACCAGTGCTGAATCTCATCTTAATGGCAGCTTGAGATCTGTGGTCTGCTACATAATAGGGCATTGTCTGAGGCATTCATTCCTTTTTTGGTATTCTCAGTAGGCTTTGGGGAATAACATACAGCCAACTGACAGACAAACATTTTTACTTCCTTTTCTCTCCTTCCCCTCCTAAAAGAACATCTGGGAAGACACCCATTATCTCAGTTAGCAAACACACAAATGCTTCCATCAACTGAGTAAGATGAAGAAGAAATGTAAGAGTAACCCAGGAGTCTGAAATATAAACTGCCTTTTCTCTGACTGACTGCTTGGCAGAGATGAGAAGCTGCCTTGGAAGGACACAGGTGATATTGCAACATCATTAACTCACCGATCATTGTCACCTCTTCAAGGCAGGTTTACAAAGCATGCTGGAAAGCTGCTTCCAGTGATTAAACCAGTAGGTCCAGTGCAATGGGACTAGTTCTGAATTACTGACTCAAATCCAGGTGAAAAATACTTAATCCTGAACCTATCTCCTCTTCTTAGTCTCTTGCCTCTGTAAAGTCTTTAAATGGCAAGCTCCTTCTGAAGAACTTTTCCCAGAAAAGTGTGCACAATGCTCAACACATTCAGGCTTTGCTCCTGGTTAAGGCCTCAAATTTCTAGCTCAGCAGAGCTCAACAGTAATTCAAAGAGAAGCATTAGATATTAGTTGATTCGCTTTTCTGAGCATTTTACCATCCTTAAGGAAAGATGTCAGAAAATATTGCTAAATGAGTATTTTTTCTGAATGCTCTGATCTTGTAATGTGATTACAGTTTCTAAAGAACATCCTGGACATGTCTAGAGCAATGCCAGCAGTGCTGGAGAAAGAAGTACATTGTCCAAATCAGTAGAGAACATTAACCAACACCTGAGTCTCTTAACTGTGAGGTATAAAGAGCTGGAGGTATGATGTTGGAGGTGAGAAAGCTACTGAAAACAACCTTGGGGATGATCTTTTGCCTTCTCCTAGGAAATAAAAGACTTACAGTGAGAGGAAACAAAAGACCTGAACAGCAGGAATATTTTGGGACTGAAGCCAGGAAAAAGAGTCAGTAACAAAGACTGGTAATTTTGCATGAATTGCTGTTTTGTGTTGTTGGGCACCAGGACACAGCTGGTGTACTGGTGAACCTGACGTTTTGTATTAACTGCATTGAAATGATAATGAAGTTTTTATTTTATGAATGCAGATGCTACTGGATTATTGTTATTAGCCCTATTAGTGTAATAGTACAAATATGAGTTTCTCTTTTCTTACAGTCTTATTTATTGTAGTTTAAATTAAACTTAGATAGACATTAAATATTTTTAAATTACATAAGAGGTCAGTTGAGGTGATAAGAGCATAGAGAAAAAAGCAGAGTACTTTGACAGCTTCAAATTCTTGAGAATTTGGAGTGAACTTATTGTCTTCTGTTATTACACTCTGAGCATGCCCTTAGTGGTTCTATATGATGGTGCCAGGTACAGCAGGTACAAGAGGGAGATCTGGGGTTGTTTCATGAACCATTGAAAGAGCAATGGTCTGTTTCACAAATCAGTTTCTCCCTTTGCCTCTTTTAAAAAAAAAAAAAAAAAAAAAAAAAGAAAGAAGAAGGGGGGGCAAAAAACACACTGAAAAAAAACAGAACTACAAAATATCTCATCTCTTGGGATGTCTAGATTTCTGCTGCCTAACATAGAGTATTTCAGAGCTTCCCCACTTTGAGAGAGTAGGGTATTCCTGTTCATGTTTTCAATTAACTAGTCTTTATCTGTGTGTCTTAACTGCACACATAGCATAGTAACCATGGTTATCAATATTAGCCTATTACATAAGGAATGCATATTTCAGCTTATTCAGAATAGAATCATGGAATCATTAAGGTTGGAAAAGACCTTGCAGATCATTGAGTCCAAACACCAAAAATACATCACATATTATTCCAATTTTTTATTGACACAACAATAATACATAAATCATTAATCACAGTGGGTATAGTGACCAAACTGTTCCTTTCTTCCTTTTTTTTTTTTTTTTTAAATTAAATATAAAACACACCTGATGGGTGCACCATAGAATTTCTCTTGCTATGTATGGTTTAGGCATATATTAATTACATTGAAGTTCATTACCCTTATGAATTTGCAATCACTGTGCTATTAGACAACATTTAAGGATTTTCCCAGCACAAGCCAGTGGTTGTCCCTCCCTACCAGTGGAAATGTTTCGAGACAATACTTACCACCAAATTATAAAAATGTGAATCTCTAGTTTCTTAATATACCTTCCTAGGCTGTGGCAAGTGGTCTTTGGCATCTAACTATCCAGGCAGTGACAGATGCTGGGTCACCAGAAGAAGGTCACGCCACACAACAAGTGAGCTCTGCAGTCTCACATGAAAATCGAGCACGGGAGTCCTTAAATGTGCTGAGAGCAAAGAAAATTCCATTCCAGTCCCCTAGTTTGGCTACAGGTGTTTGGATATACACCACAGCTGATCCAGTGCCTGCAGATGACTCTGAAATACTAGCTAGGGCACAACTTCCAGACAACCTGTAAGTGTTATGAAGAGCCTCTCCCTTTGCTCATGGCCAGCTCAGCTACAAAATAATAGAAACTGATTTCTCCCAGAGAGTACTAAGGTTTACCCTTCCTCTGAGCTGTAAGTTAGGCCTCCCTTTCAAAAGGAGGAATAAACTGTTGGGTTTGAAGACCTTGGGAAAGAACTTTAAACTCTTCCCTGCTATGTGTGTGCTTTGAGACATATAAACAAAACAAAAAAGTAATTGAAAACTCAGTCCTTGGAAATCTTAAAATAAATATTTTCCACTTCCTTTTAACTATAGGAATTTTTCAGATGTTCTTTCCACACCACCCTCTTGTGAAAAAAATTCATCATGATAAATCCCATGAAAAACATCTGGTTATACACAAAGTCTCCAGTTCTTAATGTTCTTGTTTTGTCATTAACCATTTTTTCTTATTTTTATTCACTTTGCAATGAAAAAATGTCATCCAAAAAAAAGTGAAAAGGTTGATTAAGGGGTGAAAGCTCTACTAGCAGCAGAGAAAGGCTGATGAAACACTTTTTGGGTTTTATTTTCTTGTGAATCCCTGTAGGAGCAGAACTCCTTATGAGAGTTTGTATATATGTGCTGTGAACATATGTATGCATTTTATATATAATTCTGCACACAAAAACTTTTATCCATTCTTGAAGAAGCTGTAGTACAGTTTCCTACTTAAAGGCAGTCAGAATAAAATGACCATTAATCTTCCAGCACAGCACAAGCAGTGACAGGGTAAGCTCCCACATTATGCTGCCAACAAGCTTCCTGGACTGAAAAGTCTGTTCCTTTTTTGTCCTCTTGGCTGAGCCTTCCTATAGACATGCCAACAAGCATTAAGAGTTATAGTGTTTTCTGTTATGACACCTGACTCATCAACGTACTAAACCATCCGCTTGATTTTGAGCATGTGAAATATTTCATTATTCAGGCACATTTTCAACTCCTGTAGATGAACAGGCATGGGATTAGTCAGAAAACGTAACTGGCAGCATTTACTTTCACATTTCACACAGAATAACAAAATGGTGAAAGCAAATAATCACTGCTTTTCTGGCCCTTTTTTGAACTGGTGCATTGGGGCCAACAGGCAAATAAACATTTTCTGTGTTCTCAGATTTTTTATAGGTTCATTTTAATCCAGGACAAATTTCTCTTTCCAATATGTGCAGGCAGCTCCCATTGCTTTATAAAAGTTTGTATTTGCAAATGTAGAAGGACAATATTTTCCAACTCTTAGTATCAATGATGTTGAAGCTGCATGGCTGTGTAGCACATCAAAGCCTAACAGTAAACTGCCATAATCTTAGTGAGAAGATCATGTTAAAATGCAATTGGAAATGGGAATGATCCTTTTCTTCGAAGTACAGAAAGCTACATAAAAATTATTGACTTCAAAAAATGTGGACAATACGTACCTTCCCCTGAAGTATAGGACTATCAAGAGGTAATGCTGAAAAGAATTATATAAATTTATTTCTTTCACATAACTCAGCACTGAGAAACAGTATGCCATTCAAAATGGTTTCACAACCAACAGAGTAGCTTAGAGAACTCTACTCTGAGAAGATAAAAGTAAACAAAATTGTGAGACAAACTTTAAGTGCAAATGATGTGATTCTGTTCAGTATTTAAGGTGATCTTGTATTTGTATCAACAGAGTACTGTTGATCTAGCGTGATTATACTGATACATAATTTAGTTGATGGTAACTTGGAGCCAAAAGTGACTTGTGATTTCAGTGCATATCAAAGTGTTGAAGTAAGACCAACAGAAGATTTACATTCCAAGCAGTTCTGTAAGATCAAGTTTTGGAAGTCCAGATAGATATTCAGTGAAAATATGATGACTACTTTCCCAAGCAGACATTACATGACTAGAAACAGCATGTACTTATCTTAATATCAAACCCATGCAAAGGTTCTCTATTACTATTTAAAATTACACTGAAAAGCTAAAAAATTAAAATCTTTAAAAAAAGGCCAAAGTAAAACCTTGACATTAAGTAGATAGTTATTTCACCATTCAGATGGTTTGGTTACAAGTGCTAGGACAAGAAAATAAATCTGAGTAGCAAGAAATAAGTGGATTTCTTCTTATTAAAATACATTCACAGAATGTTCTGCAAGGAGCTAAACCTGCCTGAATGCAATCTTGACTTGGACACATGTTGAATAATAATTGAAGTAGAAAAGGTTTCACACAAGAAATGAAATGACCTCTGAAAGCAAAACTTCCACAGTTTCACACTATGGCACATAAATCAAGAGACCGACCCTGAGTTATACTGGTAATGATAGTTCTGCTCTACCTTTCTCATTAGCAATGACTTCTCTTCTACAAAGGGCTTCTGTTTAGGTTTTCAGAGAGGTTACTTCCGACAGAGTTCATTTCATAGCTAGCAGTATTTTCTTTATAACAAGGATGGTGCATATCAAGCTGTGCATTATTAACTACTCATTGCCCTCAAAAGGCCTGCTCAAACTTTTCATATTGATGTTACAACTTTGTCTGATTTTTACTAATTACAATTACATAATTTGATTTGCTAACACAGCAAAAGTAATTTGGCAAATTCTAGCAAATTGTATTTTCTGGACAAAATAGTTTGGGGATCATTAAGTATTCAGGTATTTTATTATTTTTAATATGCAAACAAAGCTGGTTGTCTACCATCCTGAATAGAAGTCAAAACTAAACTTATTTTTGAAAGAAGAAATACTGCATATTCAAAAACATGCATGAGAATGTTCCATTTCACATATGTCTAGCAAACTTATCAAATGAATATATGTTATTTTTTAAAAAAAAATTCTTGAATCATGACGTTAAGCAAATACCTACCAGAAAATTAAAGAACAACAACATCATCAATCCAACAAGAATTGAGGGGAAAGGAAAAAAAAAAAAAAAAAAAAAAAAAAACACAAAGATATTTTCAGAATTGTTTTCTCCTAAATTAGCTTAAAAAATATAATCCCATTTTAAAAAACAAGCCAGGAAATACACAGTGTACTGTCTTCTTCCAAGATTTGTCAGAAGAGCAGCCAGGCAAAAGAGACACTACAGCATCCTGAGATGCTAAGACATTCTGTATTGACCTTTTCTCTCTTTTTGAATAGAAATTTCACACTGGATATGAGTTGTTCTCTTAGCAAACCCTTTATCCAAGAGAAATGCATTCTATGGAAATCTTTCTATATAGTTCCACTTTCAAAGTTTTCCATTTACCTCTCAGTGGTTCAGCAAGATTTCTTATAAGCCATTCCTCCACAGTGACATAAAACCAACCAAACAGGTGGCCACTGTATCAACATGGCACTAGAAAGACATTCCTTGGGCAAAATTTCGGCTTAGCTGAAGTCACTGTGACATCTAATCTTTCTTCTGAAAAATCCCCTTTACTTGTTAAAATAAAAAAGGAAATAATCTTCCTATTTTTCAAGAACTTTACAATGGCATTGCTCTTCAGTTTTTAACTCTCAAGTTTATGTATGTGTCCCCACATCTCCAATGCTTTGGGAAATTTTAATTTATTTAGAGGTATCCTATACATTTTCATGTGTATTTCTCTCAGAGTTGACATTAATATAGAGCTACTGGATCTATGTGGATTTTTCCAGTTTTCTTTGAGTAGTTTTTGAAGGTCAAGTTTATTTAGCTGACAGCAGACTGAGCATGTGCAGATGTTCCTGTTTTATGTGAGTAGCAGCTCTGGAGCGTTAAGTCTAAATCCAGCTGTGTGAAGGATACAGAGAAGACAAAACAAAATTTCCTTTTTTTTTTTTAAATTCACTGCAGGCAAATTGCTACTGACCTTGATAAAACTGTAAAAAAAATGAGTTTGTGGGAAGTCATTTTTACTTGTGCACCATGTGTACTTCTGCTTACATTACTGCAGTACCATGTGAGGAAGTCAGCACAACCCAAAATTTAATACACAGTCTGTGAACTATTAACATTTAATTTAGGATTATTCTGTATAGATTAATTTTTTATCAACAGTAATGAGTGCTTCTTTTCAGATCGTGGCAGTATTTGTTCTTCACTGTACACTGATTGTAGGCTGACTGACAATTTCAAACTAAATACCAGTAGCCCAAAATAATGTACTCCCTCTCTCAGCTTGTGCTTGAATATTCAAAACTGCAGATGTAGGAGTAAAATAGAATATAGTGAAGTGTAAAAATGATTCAAATCTTACTGTGATTCTAGGTGCTGGATGTCTGACATTGGCTCACTTCTATGAATGTTTTGTCCTTAGATAATTGCAATTGGACACTATCATTCCCACAGAAAATTCAAATTTAAGACTCTAGGACTTGCAAATTCTTGTTTAATAATAATTCCCCCAGAATAGACCAATGAGCTACTATGTGTTTCTCATCCAGTACAGCATTGCTGAATTAAATGCTCAACATGAATTTTTAAAATATTCTTATTATGAACAAACAAACAAACAAAATAAAATTGTGATTCTTTAAACCAGAGAGCTCAGTGAGGCTGATTTTTTCAGTGTGAGTTTTTGGACCAGAACTGTATCAGTAAGGTACTTTGTGCATATGCCTCCACATATCCAAACACATGGCTGCAAATACAGCATTTACTCCATGTTATTATGTTAATATTAGGCAATATTAATATGTGCAAAATGAGTTTAGGGGCCTATTATCTCACTTGCATAAGCAAACTATTTGCTTGTGAAACAATTTAGCATCTGGCTTTACAGCAATAATAAATTATTCATGTTCATTACTGCTATGGATAAAAAAGGAAAACTCACTTCAAAATGAAGACAATCTGCAGTTACATCTTAACAGCCTTACACTTAGCACAGAAGAATCTGTGATACTTACCACTTCGGCTGAGTAAAATAGAGGCTACTCAAAATGTGAAAAGAAATGTTCCCCCACCCTCCATCATGGCTGATACCTGAAGAAAAGGTTTGACTGACTTCAATTTAGTCATTCATGAATGTGGAGCATCAATCAAAAGCCACAGCCTCCCTCATTGAAAATTAACTAACAGATGTTTTGCACATATTCAGTCTGTTAGGCTTTACAGAAGACTGCAGAAATAGCATCTATCAGGTGACTTCAGAGCTTCTGTAGACTCCATGATCATGCAGCAAGTATTGAATATTTGGGTCTTTCCAGTCTTTAGTTACTCTCTCCAGGCAATTAATGTCACTGCAAAGAAATAATAGAATTTGGGAAGTCTAGCGAGGTTGCCATAGATTGCTTCTCTGAATTGTTTTAGTCATGTTATGGAGACTAATAATGCAATGTGAGGTCCATAAGAATAATTTCCATCAATATATTTTTTCACTGCCATAAAGTATTGCACTTTTATGTCTAATCCCTTCAACACAAAGAAAAAAAAATAAAATGCTGACTTGAAATATAGTCTTCAGACTTACTGTTTTCTTTGACATATCAGTAAGTGAGTAGAATAAAAATTGTTTTGCACAATAAAAAAATGTCAGACTCTGTATTTCCTTCCCACTTCTGTATTTCATTCTAGGTGCAGGATGAGTGAATGTTCAGTATATAGGGAAACATGCAAATTACATCAGAGATGTAATCAGAGTCCAGCACGACTAAGTTACGCCAGTTTACACTACCTTAAAAATTGGTCTTAAAGTAGAACTATCTAAAAAATATCCAAAACAAAAACAAAACAAACAAAAAAATATCTCCGAGTCAGTGGCACAGCAGAAAATAATTAAAGCATGTGAAATGGATTAAGTGTTTTTCAGACTTTTTCTGACATGTAAAAATTTAGTGAATTAAAAAGCAAAATATTTCATAATGGGGATTTTTTTCCCCACATTTCAGCTCATCTTTAGTGTAGAACTAAATGAAATTTGGAACCATCCTAGAATTACAACAGAATAAAACAGAAACTCAGAACAGGGAGGTGGCAGAACTGCTGATTCTGTGATAACTCCTCCCCTGGAGCCATGAAGAGAGTCTAAAAACCAATCAAGCAGGAATTGGTTAGTGTTCGATGCCTAGATAGACTTATTAAACCCTATGTAAATCAAGGAGTGCTTATCTTTATAATGAGCAACAGTAGAGTGTCTCCTTGCTTCACAGCTATACCATGATTTGGATGACAGAAGTAGGAGTAGTTTCCCTAGAAAAACAGAACAGGCAGGTTAATTTTTCTCAGGAAGAAGTAGGAAACATGGGCATCTAATAAAATTAATAGCAGTGTTGCCATAGAAAATGTCCAACTAACATAAAGTTAAGCATGAGTCATAACATGGCACAGAGTGTTTTATGTTTGTAGTTGAAGGGATGCATTCCAAACCTTGCCAAACCCTTGTTAGGATTTATTTCAGATCCTGATCTCAGTAGTAGCCACCAGCTCGAAGGAGGCTGCAAAATCTGCCCCAGAAGTTGAAAAATACAAGGGCAGCTAACTTGAACTGCCATGATGATGACGTTAACTGATCCAAATTAGACTACTTTTAGCAAGATATGTTGTTTTACCACAATGTAAATATATCTAAGCATCTGAAAAGGCCAACCCAGGTGTGACTCAAAACCCATCAGTCTACAAAACAGTCCCTCTCTCAACTAGGTACAGTTTTATTTTTACTCAGCTGTTAGGTTTTCATAATGGTATGTAGGAGGAAACTTCCAAAGCAGCAAAAAAAAGATCAACTTGAGGAGATAACTAATTATGAAGGATTAATGACTTGATACCACAAAGTCTTCCCAGGGCATACAGGAAGTTCAAATTGTTTACCTCTTTGAGTTTCTCTAAGTAGTAGTTCCTAGACACATGAGTTAGCATGTACCTTTGCCTTGTGCAGCTGTATATCAGTGTCCCCAGGATAAATGTTAGAACTACAGCAAGGCAAACAATCCACAAGTAGTCCCTAGATTGTACCAGGCACAAGAATCCAAAGAAGAGTTTAGACGCAACATGGTATGGCAATGCCAGAACTTTTGCATCTTCTAAGCGCTACACCGGGTCTGGTCAGTATGATTTGCAGGGAAAAACATCTGGAGAATGCATGTTCTTCTACACTGTTAAGTTTATTCTGAAAAAAAAACAATTATTTTTTTTCCCCAAAATGAACAAATGAAAAAAAAATCCCCAAAGTGATGAGATACAGGAAGAATGCATATTTCAGGAATGAGCAGTTTACAAATAGGAAGAACAAAGAAAAGCAGACTTCTATTCAATTCTCATAGTTCATCTACACTTGTCAGTGTACTTTAAGTCTTCAATAGAAGTGTGTATGAGCTCTCTTGAAACACGGGTCCTGACTTACTGGGTTTTAAAATTAATGCTAGAGCACTCAGCTAATGTGTTGTGGTTTTTTTTCTGTTCTTAAGAAATATTCAGTTGTAGATCTCTAGGAAATGTGACCAGATATCTTGAAATAAACATAATTCATCATTATTGCACTGACAGGCTGACATTTTTAAAGAGCTTGATAATTCATTTTCATGAGCCTGATGTGCTGGGAGAGGCTATGTCTCGTGTTTATTTCATAGAATAGGGGTCATCATCCAATCACCGATACATCCCACACATGGTTAAATAAGTCCACCACAGATCTTTCCACTATAATTATAATGCAAGGTAACTATGGTAACGATAGTTGGCAAATCTTGTCTTTTAAATGGCTTCTGTTGCACAGGTTTTTATATCTTCTTCCCCCTCCCCCTTCCTACACACTTTTTCTTATTATAACAAGGGGACATGGGTAACTATTATGAGATGTATGGATTACTGTCCTCAGCACTACTGAAGGTCGATGGCTTGGCTTCATCAAGATCGACACTTGCGTTTAACCCAAAGTCAATTTAGATTATTTTCGTATTTTATGTTCTCAAGACTCCTTCACTCCTACGTTCCTGCTTGCTCTTACCTTTACTGAATCAATTCATATTCCCCTTTTTCACCAAATTCGAGCACTTTCCAGAATGCTTGGTAAACTGAATCAGCTTCAAATGAGATTAAAATCATGTCATTTCATGCATGTTCAGCATCTCCATCTTAGAATTAAAACACATAGATAATAAAGGGAAGACTGGTTAGAAAGTTGCTTCACTCAAAGGTCTGTGTTGCCTGTGAGCTCACTGGTTGTGTCTCCCCTCTTAACGTTTTCTTTCCATTGACTCATCTTTGGTTTCTGGCAGATTCTGAACAAACTGTTTATTATAACACTGGTGATGTGATCATCATATATCATTGTATATCTGGTGCTACTTGCTTTATGGAACAAAACAGTACTTTGTTCCTCTGACTAGTTTAAGATGCATTGTACTTCTCCCATCCATCAAATCTCTTCATTTTAATCCTGAACCGGATGTCATACTGTACTTAAAAACTTAGGCTGCACATTACTTGCAGCCAAAAATACAAAAATTCAAGGGTAGAGTTAAAGGGCTTTCTCTAAGAAAGGAAGAACTGATATTCTAATTATAATGTTCAATGTTATCAGTTATCAGGACAACATTATCAGTTCCTTGATTATCGGAAGAGCAAAGTTTAAACACATACAAAACCAAAATTAGAGATGCAGTATGCAAAGAGATACAGAAAACAAATTAGGTGCACAACGTGATCTATTATACTATCTCTATTTGTGGTTTAAAAATGGTTTAAATCACAATGAAAAAATTCCAGTAGGTTAAAAAACTTAAATCTATAAGCTAAATTCAGCTCTAATATAAATCTAGGGTAATTCCACTGTAAGCAGTGGTGATGTTCCAGATTTACACTGGTGTAATCGAAACCTGAATCAGCATCATTTATTAAACTGCAGAGGCCATGTTTGTCTCTCAGTATGTTTATTTAAGTCTCATTAGCTACTGAGAGGGAACTGTATACCTAATGGCCTGCAATGGATAGCAGACACAGAGGCAGAGAAGGCAAAGGGATTTTCAGGGCTCAAGAAATGCAGTCTGTTCCCCAGGAGAGGGACAACTGCCCCTCTCTTATTCAGTTATCTTATTTACTGTCCTGATTTGGTCTGGAATAAAGTTAAAGCTCGTATATTGTGGTGATTTGGATTTAGTGTGAAAATAATGTTGTTAACACACTGACAATTTTAGTTGGTTTTAGTAGTTTTATACTAAGTCAAGGACTTTTTAGTTTCTCAGGCCCTGACAGCAAGAATGCTGGAGGTCGACAAGAAACTGGGAGGAGACACAGCCAGGACAGCTGACCCAAAGTGGCCAGAGGGATATTGCATACCACATGGTGTGATGCTCACCATATAAACTGGGGGGAAAGCTGGTTGCGAGCCACTGCTGCTTGGGAACTGGCTAGAAATCAGTCAGGAGGTGGTGAGCAATTGCATGTGCATCACTTGTTTCGTATATTATTACTATTATTATCAATATTATTGTTTTCTTCCTGTTCTGTCACATTAAACTGTTCATCTCAACCCAAACTTTTCTGACTTTTGTCCTCCTAATTCTCGCTGCCATGCCACTGGGAAGGGCACTGAGTGAGTGGCTGTTTGGGTATTAGTTTTCAGCTGGGCTTAAGCTGTAACATTTACAGAGCCATAGAAAAATAGCAATGACCACATACAGAGGGATTATGAAATTATAACTATTATATCTTCATGTCCAGACCACCCATCACAATAAAGTGTAGCTAAGCATTTCTAGTTTTGTTTTTTACAACAGTGGCAGTGAATGGTGCAGCCTTTTGAGAGGACTTTGGTCTCTTCTTCTACATATACTTCTTTTATTCAGTCTGGTAGACACCTGTATTTGATTGTATAAAAGCAAGGTCTTCTGGGAATAAGACACAAAAATATAGTTTCACAATTGCTTGATAAGGTCTCTACTCTTATATCTTGCTACAGTAATAGTCACTTTTTATAAAACAAACAAAAATAATTTGATGTCTATACTAGATACAAATATAGCTACAGTAAAAAGTGGCCTTCATTCTATTGGGAGAGAACCCAAGGAAATGTAAAATTAATGAGCGCACATGACTAAAGAAAGACCACAGTTTATCATGAAAAATAATGCATAACAAGTCCAGAGTTTCTTATTTTATGTACACAGACACCTGAATTCCTGTATTTGTGATGTAAGTCTCCATACACTGAAAATCATTCTTCCTGAATTTTGTATATATGCACACATTTCATAACACAACCTGCGCACTAAATCTTGAAGAGAGATACCCATTGTCTTCTTCATCCTGAGATCATCTAGTCAGTCTAAGATGAGTCAACCTAAAGATTCTCAGATGATGTTGCAGAAGATACTTCAGTCTTGTTCTTTCTATTACACCAACCTAAAGGTCACTGTTAGCTGAAGATCTAAAAGCCTCTGGGTCTAAGATTTTTATTTTTCTTTATGTGAAATTCCATGCTTCACTGCAACAAAAATACCAAGTTTAATTTTTGTATGCTTATCACAAACAATAGGTGTGTCTCAGCAATGTACTTTCCCCTTCTTGGCTTGTATTACTTTCTCCTTCCCAGTACTAGCCATTCAAGAAGTTCCGTAGTTTATTTTATTCCAATTCATAATTTGCATGGTCACACTAAGAGTTTTAGTATATATTCCTTGTGCACATATAATTCCTTATGCATTGAAATTACATGCAGTCACAGAAATCAAAATTAAGTCTTGCAGATATAAACTCTTTCAGGAGAGCATTTTATTCTACTTTTGGTACAAGCACCAAAAAACCAAGCTTCAGCTCTTCTACAAACCACTCATATTAGTGAAAGTTCTCCAAAACAAAGAAATATATATATATATATAGGGACAGATATTTTAAAACTTCCCTTACATCCACATTAAAAATTATGTTTCTGAGCAGTTAAGTCTTGTTGACTAGTGGTGGAGGAGTTTAATTTTGAATTGCCTTCTAGCAAGATCCAGTGAGCAGAGAGGTTCTGGAAAGATCATCTTAATTGGCCCAGCTCAGGGCAGCCTTTGGTCGATTCTAAGTCCTGAACTAGCTGGAAAATTTTTTTCTTCCTATCTCAATCTCTGCAACAAGTACAATACAGCTAATATGAGAGTCTGTCCAAGCAAGATAAATAAAGGTTTTAAAACTACAATTCCTCTGCCAAATTGTTTGCCAGAGAAAAATTTTATTATAAGAGACATTCCTAGATTCAAAATCAACATCATGCTTAATCCAAGGTTCTTTCTAGATTTTTAAAAGCTGGAATAATGTATAATAATGAGAAAGACTATGGATCTCCGTACAACTTATAAAAATATCAAAGCTGGTATTTCGGTTTTGAAATAACAGCATGATATCTTAGCATAAAGCTGGTGAGTCATCCACATGCTAAACATTTGGAAAGTCCAGATGCTCTTGGAAAATTCATTTTAAATAACAGGAAAGACTTAGTTTTCTTTGATTTTTTTTTTTTTTAGAAGTGGATATATAATGATTCCCTTTCTTCAAGGTTCTGAACCTAGTTCACTGAGTTGCTAATTTTTTCCTGAGATATCTAAGCCCCTTCCACCAACATTTGAGCAGGAACTGAAGTCATGCTGAAGTCCATCTACCAGCTGGATTTTTTTCACATTCACTTTGAGAAGAATAACATCAGCAGTGAAACTGAACTAAACGTAACTATTTTGCTGTTCTTCAGACGGTGTTTCCACCTAATGATAGGGAGTCATAAAGATACAATTATAACCTGGGAGAGGATCTTGTGGTGCTACCTGCAACACTGTCATTTCAGTAATCAAATTGATGACTTACCACACATCTTTCAAATGGCCAAAAATGTAACTGGGACATTGCAGGACTCATAGGTTTTGGATGATACTTATGCAATTCTTGATTTGGCAGCTTATCCAATTAATATCAGAGATGTACAGATGGTGAGAAATAAAATAAACTTGTTAACCTCAGTACCTATGCTGTGCTTCTGTTGCAATTCATCATTAATTATTTCAGCCTTCATTAATTAGCTACTTAAGACAGAAACATAACATAGAGTTTTTCTGGTGCATAGGCTTAATACGGGCAGGTAGGCACTGCCTCACAAGGCTGTGCTCAAGGGGTTATACAGCCAGTGCATGGCTTCTTCAAGCGATTCCCATTCTGCTGTGTAGCATGTTATGTTACATGGCTGGTGTGTGCCTGGAACTGCCAGGGGGATAAATAAATTTGGAACTATCACATTTATCATGGAAAGTTTATTGTCTCTACAGTAAACTCTTTCTTAGATTACAAGCAAGTAGAAAATAATCAAGGAGGAGGTATATTTTCAGTGGAATGGAAGCAGAACACAAATTGTCTAGATTAAGGAGATATGCTGAGCTGTTATTCAGGCATATTTTTCACTCACTTATAACTAAGCCTTGATTAGCTTATAATTAGCTTGATTAGTTTAAAATAGATGCTTTATAACCATAGCCTCAAGACATTCAAATGGTATTCCAGGGTTTGCAGACATTTTATACTATTTGGAGGACTAACATACAGCACATGAAGAGTTTGCTCCAACCCATTTGGAAAAAAAAATTATGCACAAGTCTTTCAAACAACCTTTAGACTTTCTCAGATTACTAACAACTATTTTGGTTAACGCTCCAGGACTTAACTCAGCCACCTATTCACCAAGAAATCAAGCCAAGATCTTCCAGTAACGGAAGCTTCAGAAGTTCACCACCATTCACTTTTTGCGTTACCAAATTATCATTTTGGAAATTAACACAGAAGACATCACCATTTTTATGTAGTGTCATTAGACTTAGTATCTTCAAACAGCAAAGATGAAAATGAAAGCTTATCTGACAGAAATCACTGTAAGTGGTATAAGTATCTTTCCTATACTCTTAAGATACAGTTAGAGGGAATTGTTTTCCCCGTTAAGTATGAAACACAGTAAAGGTTAAATTGGTTAGTGGCTTGAGGTGACACATTTTTCAGATGTTCTGGATGACATCATCCCTGAAATTCTATTCTAGAGGTCAAAGTGCTTCTGTTTTTTTCCTTATGGTAAATGAGCAGCAACTAACTGAAGCACAAGGATAACAATCAGGTTTATTACATGTTCCACATCTATTTGGAAAATGTTTACATCTTTAAGTGAGTTTGATGGTAACTGAAGCCAGTGAACAAGCAGAGGGTTTGGTAATGCAGAGTGCACTCTGAATGAATGCAGTGAATGAAGAACAGCACTGGCTGGAACATAAGTGATCACTTGTGATTCTAGCAGAGGAACTGCAGTCATCATTTAGTCAATGATGTTTATTATTAACTGTGAAGAATGAGCTTTAGGCAACAGAGTAGGAAATCACCGTGGGTGCAGTAGAAGCAAATGAAGATTTTTGTACACTCAGGATGGGTTCTTATCTGTTTGAGTTAGATATTGATTTGTATCCTGAATAGAATAAATTATATGAAATTCACCCTGCCTTCCTATAAATAACATAACTGCTACACTGTTCTGTTACTTTCCTCTATCAGCCCTGTATTGATCACAAACTTATGTGCAAAATAGGATTGATATATGAAATATATCAATTATGAAACAGTAACTCAAGAAAAAAATTCCTGAATGTTACTGTTAACATAAAAAAAAAAAAAAAAAAAAAGATGGTCTTTGCTTTGGTGACATTGTCAGCAATTTACTATAACATAAATAAGTTTTGGGAAGATATCTTTGGGTTTTGCATATTTCCTAAGCCATATGCTTTCTGTATGTAGTCCAGTCAAGTGCAACCCATGAGCCTTGCAGGACTTTGAGATGATTCCAGAGAGCAAATGCAAACGAATAAAGATGATGTTCCACACTTTGCTTGAGCTTTTGTCCTTAGGAAGCATGAAAGTCAACTTGTGCCTGTGCCTTGTTCAGAATCATTTTTCTTTTATGCTCCATTGTACTCTGAACAATTCCAGTTATAATGTGATACATTTTCTCAAAGTCAAGGTGACATAAAACAGTAAGCTTGTTTCATAACAGATAAATCCTGTCCACTGTAAAGTCATATTAGCATTTTCTTTATCTACCTGAAGTTCAGGGAGCTATTTAAATTGAAATGAACCACGTACCAAGATATTAATCGGTGGAAAAGCGATATCAGGATCTAATATCATTCTAATGATTTTATGATATAGCAGCTTTATTACAGGAAGTGTTTTAACTGCAAAGGTGATGGTCTCAGCTAAAATTGTGCATAAAACTTTTTCTGTTTATGTTTCAAATATAAACATATTTTACAATGAAGGTGATCCATAGCATTACAGCTGCACAATTACTAAGCTACTGTGGTGGCAGACACACTAAAGCTATATAAAAGCCGCAGAAATGTAAAAAACTTAAAAGATTCAACCTCAATATTCTAAATTGTTCATGAGAAAAAACAAAGCTACCTCTGCTTCAGGTTTGTGTAAAGAAATACTGCACTGACAGCAGTCACAGGGTTTGCCATGGAGTGCTATAAGTGGACCTTAAAGCAGATGGCTTCTCTAAGTTGCACCCAAAATCATATGAATTCTCACACTGGCATGTGATTCCTTCACAAAAGAACAAAGCTGGATATTTATACAAAACTTGGGAAATACTTAAGGTCTACAGTCTCAGGACTTACAAATCTCAATCTTTTTACCAAACACATGATCAGAACAAAAATATATCAGATGTTTCTTAAGCACGTGGTTGACAGGCACCATATGGGAAGTGGGCTTTCCTATGTTCCCATTAGCTTCAATGGGCGTTTTGTCCCTTGATTTCATCTGCAGCAGGGGGAGAGCCTGCTCGAACAAGCATGAAGAGCAGACAAGGCACACGTCCTTGGGACACTTGTTGCTGTCTGGAGTTAGGAAACAGTAATATGAAAGTGGTGTCTAAAGCAGGAGCCTGAGGTTTCTCAGCCACTGCAGTTGCTAATGAAGAAACACAGAGAAGTCAGCCATGTAAGCCTTGATGGCCTTCAGCAGACTCACAGGTTTTGGGATTGACTCCTGCCTGGCAGCAAGCATGATCTATTCTGCCCCATTTATATGGCACAAAGTCAAGGTCTTCATGCCACTCCAACATTCTGTGCCACAGCTGATGAGTCTACACTGTGCTTGCTGACCAACTGCTGGTATGACTGAGAAGAAGCACACATGCTGCCCTGTTTAGCATGTGTATACTTATGAAATTCAACAAGGTCAAGTGCAAGGTCCTGAATGTGAGTTGGAGCAATCCCAAGTGCAAATACAGGCTGGGCAAAGAATGGATTGAGAGCAATACTGAGAATATGGACTTGGGGATGTTGATGGATGAGAAGCTCGACATGACCTTTCAAGGTGTGTGTGCAGCCCAGAAAGCCAACTATGCCCTGGACTGCAGTAAAAGAAATGTGAGACCAGCAGGCTGAGGGAGGTAATTTCCCCCCTCTATTCTGCTCCCATGAGTCCCTTCCTGTAGTACTGCATTCAGCTCTGGGGACATCACCATAAGAAGGTAAGAAGGACATGGACATGCTGGAGCAAGGCAAAAGGAAAGACATGAAGATAATCAGAGGACTGTAGCACCTCTCCTATGAAGAGAGTCTGAGGGGGTTTTTCAGTCTGGAGAAGAGAAGGCTTTGGAGTAACCTCATAGCAGCCTTCTAGTACCTAAAGGGGACCTACAGGAAGACTGGAGGACATTTGACAAGGGCATGTAGTAGCAAGAAAAAGGGAAATGGCTTTAAACTGAAAGAGGGCAGGTCTAGATTAGATATTAGGAAGAAATTTGCTACTGTGAGGGTGGTGAGAAACAGATTTCCCAGAGAAATTGCAGATGCCCCATCCCTGGAAGTGTTCAAGGCCAAGTTGAATGGGGTTTTGAGCAACCTGGGTTTGTGGACATCATCCCTGTCCATGACTGGGGAGTTGGAACTAGATGATCCTTCCAACTCAAACTATTGTATGATTCTGTGCCTGGACAGAGAGTCTCTCACTCTACATAGAGTGTCTGGCAGGCAGTTATGTGGATGGCACCTTACCTGTGGCCACCCAATAAACACAGATGATGTTTTCCATACTACTGGGGCAGAACCATTTTGTCTGCAGGATACCCCAGTGTGCCAAGAACCCTGGATGCAAACTCTTGGAACGTGCCTTGAAATGCCAGTTTTCATTTCATCTGTCAAAACAGTATGTATAAACAACTTCATGTCGTATATGATGTATAGATGCAGTAAGCAGAACTTGCACAGTTTGCCAGGAAGCAGCTCAAAGCAGTAAGAGCAAATGTGACAAAATATGTTTGGCATAAAGAGCAAAGTCAAAAACTGGAGACCCTAGCAGACCTACCCCTTTTCCTCAAAGCAATTGTAGAACACTTTGCCTTGTTTTATTAATTCAATCAAGTATCAGAAATATTGTTCCTTTACAGAAATAACACTGTTGAGCATATAGCTGTTGAGCATGTTTTTGTCTTTAGTTTGGTTTATGAGAAATATTGCTTCAAATATGAGGGTTAGACTAGAAACACAGGCGTTTGCTTAGGGAGCTATTGCTTCCCTCCATCTTTTAAAGAATATCCTGTTGAAAATACATTTAGCTTCTATTTGCTTGCACCTTGAGTGCTTAATCATAGAGGGAACTTGGGTTTTATTGGACAGCTTCATGGAGGAAATATGTTGGCACAACAGAGGCAGAAGGGGATAGTAGAAAAGGGACAGATTGTAAAGCATTTTAAGAGAACTGAGACAGTCACAGTGAATATCAGATACTTCTACTGACAGGTTCATTTCCGTCTTCACCAGCTCAGGCTGGTTGTTAAAAGTCCTTTTTCAGCTGAATTCCACTCAGTTTCTGATCTGCCCTTCTACTTTTCTTTCTTCATCTCATACAATTGTGATTTCTGGTGAGGGAATTTCTGGCCTTAAACCGGATGTTTAAGTTCTGATATATCTGTGGTGAGCCAAGGCATGTGATCTTGGCAGAAGCCACACCATTCTTCAACCTAGTCTGAGTTTTGAACAGTCTTGGAGCAGCATACTGAGGGCAAGGCACAGCAAACACAGTTTTTGCTCATCTCCAGTTGCCTACACATCATGTGGCTTCAAGCCTGCAGCAGGAAAAAAGAAACTTACATAACCCTTTCTGGGTTTGGGTCCCTTCTTAAGGATGCTGAGGTGGGTACCACCATCTTGCATAGGAGGTGATCTCTTCAGTACAGAGAGATTCCTCAGGAGACTGACTGCAGTGATTCTTGGAGCAGATTTTTCATTGACAGTATGGGGTAGCTTCATAATACATACATGTACATCTCATGCTTCACTGGCTTAAATAATTTCTATCTTTTTCACCATTCCACATTAATGTACAGTCTACCCTCTGAAGTCCCCATAGGGCTGGAAGAAAATCTTTAGCCAGATGGCAAACTTCACGGGCAGCAGACAAGCAGTTACAGTGCAAAGGAGGCTTCTGGAAGGTTGCCAGCAAAACAGCACTGAGGCTTCTTCCTGTGCATATGCTTAGATTTGCTTCCCACAAGGCAGTACAAGCAGTGGTGGAGTGGGCTGGGTTAAGAATGAGCCACAGTGAGTCACTAATCATTGTCAATTCACTGATAATCACCAGAGCACCACTCCATAAAGACAACCTGGCACTGCCATTGATGTCTTGCTGTTGACGAGGGGATCCTTTACAGGATTGCAGGCAGCTTTACTGCAAAAATCGAGTAGCTGCATAGCAAGATTTAAAAAAAAAAAACAAAACAAAAACGGCCCGGGACTTTTTCTAGCCAATTACAATTCAACTATAATGAGTTCACTTTCTGTGCCATTGTTAAAAGAAGGAACAGTTTGCAATGTGACATGCTGTATCCCACTTAGCAGCCTAAGATTTCTGGTTAGTCATCTCTTTTGATTTTTTATGCTGTTGTTTACTTTGGGTTTACAGTCAGTGCATGATGAATATACCCCAATTAAGTACTTTTTAACTGCCCCAGAAACAAACAAACAAACAAACAAACAAAAACAACGCACATTTTCCTGGGATCCTAGCCTTTATCCCCTCTGAATTTAGCATAAACTCCAGTCTTTCTGATGTCATCTACCAAACAGTGTCAGACTGGGGCAATGCTTTAGTGAGAAACTTCCAAGAAAAATCTGAGAGCTGCAGTGACTCATTCTATTCTCTCTGACTCAGTACTAAATTGCTCTCCTAAGATGCTCTCCTGGAGGTGTTATCTTTCAGATGAGATAACAAACTCAGGTTGTGACCACATAAAGGATTTTTTTTAAAAGAAGGGGAGGAGATATATGCTGTTTTTTGCTATATATCCCCCGTGCCCCACCGGAAATTAACTCAGAAAGTGTCTGGAGCGGATAAGACACTATCACTCTCACCTCAGATGTTTGTTCCCACTCTCCTGTTGGAGGGTTAGTGGACAGAGGGATAGTTCACGTGCTTCTTAATCTGCTTCAGGCAGTAGCAATTTTAAAAAACAAGAGATGGTTATTAGCTATCCCAGCTGACTTCGGATGACTCAGATAGGGAGAGCACTCACGATGCTTCCCACCACGGCAGACGAGGGCAGGATGACCCCCCATGCTACTGAGCGCTGATAATGGTGAAGAACAGTGCTGTGAGAGAGATATGGGATGAATGTCCCTCTGGAGTCTCCTGGCTGCATCCCAGAGGAGAGCTTCTACTGTTTTAATTAGTTCGTGCTAGTGCATCACACTGGTCACATCATTTCTTTCCACAGACAATCTGTGAGTGAGGAGTTACCTAATCAGCTAAATTCTGATAACTAAATAGATTTTATTTTTGCCTTCTGAATCCATCTGCTTTTCTTCCTCACCATTTCTGATTCACTTTTCACCTAAGCCCTCATAAAGTGTTTTGCTACAAGTTTTAATCTTTCAGAGCAGACCTAAAGAGCATCAATGTGCTGGAGTTCAATGAAGATTCGGTTTCATGTTCCCAGATCTTTTCCTTGGGAAAGAAAAAAAAAAAAAAAAAAAAAAAAAAAAAAGCCACAAAAAGCCTTTTCTCCACCATCCCACAGAAACCCAATAAACCTCCAACCCTCAGAGTTATGGAAAAAAACGCATGGTCATTTCAGAAGTTAACTGATAAACTGATACCTTTAGTTGCTGCTCATAGGCTGAAGAAAACCCCACTCAAAATGGATTGAGCTACTCAAGCTGTCACAATAGATGGTGATGATAATATCTTGACTTTTCAACCTGTCTGCTAATCATTGTACAAGCATGTGGGAAGGAAAAAAAAAAACCCAAAAACAAAACCTCGTATGTGTGCACAGTCTCTAGCACCTCCTAGAAATTTCGCTGCTAGGACAAGCACTACCATTTTCCTTTACCGCTTTAAAATTTTGACCAGAGCAACAATGCAAGAGGAGGGCCTGGATCATGGGGGCTGCAGCACCACAGAGAAGGGAATACTGATGAATTCCCTTCCCCATCAGTACCTCAGGGATCAGTCTCTGCCCTACTGAAAAGTAGCCAGAGTATCTATTCACTCTGCTGTATGTGACCCCTTAGGCAGGCAGAAAATAGAGAGCAAAGCAGAGTTTGTCAGGGTAAGCTTGCCATTTGCACCTCTCTCAGCTAAATTTGGTAATTATGGAATGCTGCATTTCTGCAGTGAGTAATGAAGACTGCTCTATGTGATGATTCATTCCTTAAGTCTGCTTGCAGCCTTGAATTCTTTCATTAACTATGTGATATGCATTCAACAGATTAGCAAAAATATCTAAATATTATATAATTAATCAGCAGAGTGCAGGATACCCCATCTGACATTTAATTGGGAGCATTTAGGTGCTTGTACTTTATGGCCTTATACAGGCAACTCAAGGTAAATATTCACCAAATGAATAAAATCCTTGCCTAATTAAAACAGCTCTGGTAGGACTCCTAACGTATCACATTGCATCAGTCTGACAGATGCCAAACACAAGTCTAATGTGATGTAATGGTATGCCACGGAACACTGTAGATGCAAAATAATTAATTGTACACAAAGCAAATAAGAGGAATACATTCAGGTAAATACAGCTATACTGTGTGGGTAGGCAGAGAGCTTTTCCAGTCCTGCATTAAAGCAAGCTGCTAACAGCTTCACTGGTCTCCAAGGAGCCTGGGAAAAAAAGTGTTTCTCTCATCTGCCTCCAGTTTTTCTAAGTACAATTTTGTGAATAATAGTCTTTTACGTTTGGTGGAAAAGATTGATTCAGACTGGTTCAGATGCCAGTTGTTCATGTTTTTACTTGTGGAATCTCTTTTCTTTGAACAAAAAAAAATATTTACAATAAAATAATTGCAAAAGAAAGGTGGTATACGTATTTCTTTAACTATAGAATCAAATATTTTGTGGTTTTCTGTCTCCTTTGAGACTATTCTTTGAATTTCACCCATAATTTAATTCCCACCAAAATCTCCATAGTGTTTTTTGTGTCACAGAAAATAGTAATAACTCCTCTCCTGAAATGGTTTTGTGTGGCTTAAGACTACTTTAAAAAAAAAAAAATAAAAAAAAATATATAATCCTTAATATGGATTATTATGTTAGGTTCAGGCATCTTTGAGAAAGAGAAAGATTGAGAAAGAGAGAACCATGAAGGATTTACTCTTCACAAGGAGCAAGTAGCAGTCAGGAATTAACTGGTCTCATAACCCTGAAGCCACATCCCACCTCCTGAGATTAGTTATTTAAATGACAGAAAGGCCTTTAAATAGAATTAAGTTTCTGAAGGGAAATTCCTTCACAATATTTCATCTCCTTCATTTCTAAGGGAGGCAGATGCCTGCCTGTACTATCTTCTACTAATTACCACTTATCACAGTCTTTCAAGTAAGTGGCAAATAAAAACTGCAGCTGGACCAATGAACAAGAGGACTTATCCCTAGTTTCAAAGTAGATGTTTCTCTTTCCTTCTCAGGCCAAAGCTAGCTCATATCAGAGACACCAGAAGCAGCAACCAGCAGAGGTGTCAAAAAGGCCATGGGCTCAGCGCATCACTTCCCTGTGCCCTGGAGACGAGGATGGTGGCTGCAGCCAGCTGAGATGTCAGGGCAAGTGGTGCTGCAACAACAGTTGAGAGGAGTGAGGTGGTGGGACCATTAAGCTACTCTAAATTTTCCACCCTTGCCCTGTTCCTTCTTATGTTGCAGACGCTGCTATGAGTATTCTTCCCATTCACAGCAATGTTCAATTTTGCCTCAAACTCAGAAGCCAGGACTCAGCTCTGGTCCAAGCCTGACATGCATAGAGGAGCAATGTGTGCATATTAAGTGAGGCCTTTCAGAAGATGTATTTTCTTCACTCCTTACAGACCCGACACTAAAAAAATTACTCAGTTGACAAAATGTAAATATCTATAATGCAAACATCCCCATTTGAACTTGTAGGCTAAATGGCCTTTATAGTCAAAAGGGAGAAATAGGCACTTACAGGGTGTAATCTCACATCTGAAAGAAAATGGCTAAAATAGGCCAGTTCTTTCCATTAACTATAGAACGAATAGTATAACTTGCTCAAAGGAGATATGTACAGAATGGGTGTTTACTGTTTGGTGAGATGTTTCATACCTCCATCTAATAAAGAAAGATAAGAGAGTTGTGTTGATTTCAGTTGTAAAAATCATCCATGCTTACATTCCCTTTCCATGTGAATGAGTACACTAGCCTGTAAAATTTATGTGTTTTTTTTTTTAATTATATTGCCTAGGCTAAGGCTTTCCACAAAAAATTTGAATCTGGGGAAACAGTAGCAACCACTGGTGTGAACATCAAGCAACCAAAATCTTCTCTGACATCTCACCACCCATATAAAACCCTAATAAAAAGCTAGTATTCCTGTATTAGTGTCCCATGTAAAGACAGAAAAGTAGACGTTAACAAGAAAGAAAGGGGGGGGGGGGGAAATACAAACAAACCATAAAAATAAAATATCTTGTCTCCAGAAAGTTGCATTGTACATTTGCAGTATTCTGCTTTTTAACTATTCCTTCATGTGATATGTTATTTTAAACATTAATCTAATTGCTTGACAGGTTTCTCTTATAATTTCTGTCATCAGTCCTGCAAGGGCAAGTCTTGTCGCATTAGAGTAATTCTTTTTGCTTAGTTTCATGATAGTATTTAGCTGTTGTTAGAAAAGCACATTTTGTAGGGAAAATAAGTGGATGGTAGACTGAAGAAGGCAATGAAATAGCTTGATTGTGCTGAAGTATTATTAATAATGAGTATTCTGATCTTTCTTTGCTTTGTTTGTATTGGTACTAGGAAAGACAATCTCTCATTAAGAACAGGCACATTTTTTCAATCCTGCAGTTAATTGAAATGTCATTCTTATTATGGCAATGCCTGAGGACAAACCAGGACTGGGTCTCCATTATTGTACAGCACTGAGCTGAAAACAGTGCTCAGAGTGTACAGTCCAAGTAGACAGTACAATGAGGAAAGCATGTGGTATGTAACAGAGTTGGCAGCAGTAGTGAACATCAGGTGTTTTGGTGTTGTTAGGGAGGGGGAGGTTTGTTTTTTTTTGGTTGGTTGGTTTGGTTTGGTTTGGTTTTTTGGGTGTTTGTTTGGGGTTTTTTTTTGGTTTTGTTTGGTGTTTGGTTTGGTTTGGTTTGGTTTGTTTTTTTTAATGATAAAGAGAAAATATGTTCAAGAACTGAAGAGACCAACAAAATACGGCAGATTAAGAGAAAAATAAGGACTGTGAAGGCAATAGTGAGGAAAACTGGGATTATAACGTCATTCAGCACATGTCACAGCAGGACAAGGTCTCAGCAAGCCTTCAGCTTACTTGCTCAGTTACTCCTACAGCACACTGCGGGTATTTAGAGTGCTCTGCCTTCATGTTTCCTTCAGAGGTCTTACTGGAAGGGGAACACTGGGACCCTGATGCCCCTAATTATGAAGGGAGAAATGGAATTGAACTGCACGACACTTTAACCCTTCCACATCTAATAGAGTGATTGCCACTTTAATTGCATCTGAGCAACCCCAACAGGTTAAACTTACCTATTTAACCAGGTCTTTGTTGGCAGGTTTGAGTACTTTAGCTAGCATAAATTAGCATAACTTTACTGACATTAACAAGATGGGACTGATTTACAGTCATTAAGGAGCTTCAGCTTTGTATCCAAGTAGCCAGTAACAGTCCCGGAACCTTTCTATAGGAAAAGAAGGCTTCTCTGCAGGAACTCTTTCAGACAACATTTGTCAGGAAAGATTTGTTTCTAATGTTAAAAGGTCTAGTTTGCATTCAGAGCTGCAGGGAGGAGTGCCTAAGCAAGAAAATGTACAGCATTTTTTTCTATCCTCAATGTTCTGTTGACTCACTTTGGATGAAAGATGTAGGTAATGGGGCTACAATGTTCTCATTGACATGCAGGTTTGAATTCATGAGATTTTAACTTTCATATGAACGTATGGCTTTTTTTCAGAATTTTTGCAAGCACGTTAAAAACAATAGCAATTTTTCTTCCTCCACTTACCTTCTCACCCTACATTTAACACAAAGAGTGTATTATTCCAACAGATGAAGTGTAGTAACAATTGCCATATAACAATAACAATAGGCCAATTGCACAGCAAATTTACTATTGCTAGGAAAAATACAATGCTTTAAGAAACATTGAATGGTGAGCCTCAAGGAACAGATAGCCATCTATTGGTACAATACAAGTGAAGTTGCACAAGGACCCCCATGCTGACCTGCAATATCTGCTCAACATAAACCATGCAGTAAAGACTTTGGAAGGAGATGAACACTATCAGACTAGGATTCTATTCTTGCATTTTGCATAGGTATGAAGGTGTCTTTAACTCTGCATTAGGATAAAAAACAAAGGAAGAATAAGACTTTCTGGATTTAGGGATAAGGTTATGAATATATTGATTCCACTAACACTTGTGGATAACATATGCCAGTAAACAATGACCTTCATTCTTCCACAGCAGCAAAAAAAAATATTCAGAACAATCCCATACAGATATTGTATTTTGTAAACAAACATGGTAACTTACTAAAAAAAGACAATCTGTTACTGTTGGTACTGTGAAACAAACAAAAGAAAAAACAAACAAAAAAACAATGTGCAGAGATGTTAAAGATTGAAACCTCAAACACTCAAGGAGTTAGAAGGCAAAATAATGATCCCTGAGAGTGGATGGCAGAGAAGAGAGAGAGGATAGGGGAGCATGCAGCCTGTGTTTTCCTACTCCTCTCAGTAGTTTGTGTGGACTTGTGTGCCACTCAGTAATTTGCAAGTCCCAGATATAAGATAAGGCCAAAACATGTTAGAGCCTACTGCTATTATTGTGTCATTACTATTTGACAGCCACAGCAGTTTCCTCTCTCTTTGTAAATTAGCAGTTAGCCTCTGAAAAACTCTTGAACACTCAGTCTGAGTATCTGCGTGATTCTGAAGAGATAGGAACAGGATTGTCATTGACAGACTCTGGTTCCTCTTTATCCATTCACGGGAGCCACAGGGTTCCCATGCTTATTGGATAGGAAAGGTTAGCAATAAACTTTTGGCAGCACTGAATATGTCAGAGACCACCTTGTGCCTTTTTACTGCCAGTTATCAGTCTAGCCCATAATCATTTGGCACTTATATCACAGCAGACATGAGTTCCTCTCACTTTGGAGTCCATTCAAGTTATCTAAGGGTGCTCTGTATTATGGATGCACATGTGCTTCTTGGTCTCACATTGCTCCAGCTTTATCTCTGGTACTTGTAGACACATTTCATAAGTGAGCACAAAATAGATCAGAGCAGCCCTGCAACTGAAGCACAGAATTCAGTGTTTCACACATACCTCAAGCACATTGCTGCTTACAGGTCTTGGCAGCCAGCCGGCTCCTTCCACGGCAGTCACACATCACACAGCTGCCTACGTTGCTGACACCTGCCATTCAGAAGTTGTCTTATCTCACTTGTGTGAGCTTGGCCAGTCACTGCAGTCTTAGCCAACAGTGCTGCTTGAAAAAAGGCATTTGTGTTAATAGAATATTCGTGCAGGAAAAATGAAATTTCTCTGCGAGACCTTCGTCATTAAGCAAGTCCTATGCAAACAAAACATTTCACAGCCTGTAACAAAGTAGATGTGTAAGAATTTTGGTTTGTGGTCAGTAACCTATAGTAACACTGGAAAGCCCAGTCAGTTCACTGGATGATTTTGCAAAATACTTCCTTACTAATTTACTTCAGAAAAAAAAGGAGAGTTTCTTTGCAACATATGTCCTTTCACACTTGCTACTTTTTCTCTAATGTTGAGCATTATATATACATTATACATAAATAATTTCTTGATTTCTACATATAGAATAGATCATTCTTATGTCTGCACTTCCTAAAAGACATTTTAACATATTTTAGGAAACTTCTGCAAAAAAGACTCCTGAAACATTATAGAATTTTTTTTTGCCAGGGAGCCACAATTGTTCAGTTAGTATTCACTTGACTGCATCTGGAATGCAATATGTTTGTGATTTCTTACTTCAGTCATTGCATTATCTGAAATTTTTACAGCCCACATTAGTCAAACAAAACTGTGCACCCGTAGTGTTTGAAATTAAAGAGGAGACTGTATTTAAGACTGTCATTACTTTTATCTGATTGGGATAAACAATGGAAACTTCTTATCTCTATATATCAACCTTCTCCAAGTACAGTAGAGTGACAGCATTATACAGCCACAACAAACTGGAAAGCAGCCCTAGAGGAGGACACTGACAGTTTCTATCAGCCTACAACATTTCATTTCATTAGAGAATCCTTGACTACACAGTCCGGAGTGATGTATCTTGAAGAATTATTTTGTCCATCTGCTCATCACCATTTTTTTAAGGTGTTCATTAAGGGGAAAATAGCTTTCAGTGACCCAAACCATTACAAGGAGAGGTCTCAGTTATCACTTTGCTAAGAGCAAATGGAAAGTATTTCTTTCCCAGGCTATCAAGGTCCAGTGTGATTATAGTTCAGGCAATTCCATGACATTATCAAAAACGCTGTCACTGAATCTAGTAGGCCTCAGTCTTTCCCATGTGAAATGATCTACCCCAATGAAGTGTCGATGTGCGATCTTCCTATGCTGCACATCCATCTTGTCTGGAAGAGAGTTAGGGTTACCTGTACTCTGTGAGAACCCAGAAACCAGGTCTTTTACCACCTCTTTCACTATAGAAAAGTTCTAGCTCTACATGGTTAGACCTTAACTGTTTGCTACTGTGTTTTATGTCTGTGCATGTAGTCCAGTATAGGATACAGGCAAATATTCCAGAAAGATGCCTGTAACTCTAGTAAAATGTCTAAAAACTGCTTTTCTGGTAGCTTTCAGTGTCACAGGTTGTCATTTAGTCCTAGTAAGGACTAGGAAATACCTTGTTGTCAATGCTAAGTTTGACTTATTCATTAATTTTACAGCAGTGTCCATCAGTTTTTGGAGCAAGCTGCATAGCATTGCAAGCCTACAAAGCCAGCAAGGATCTCTCAGCTAATGCAGGAAGAAATGCATGGTTTAGAAAATAACTTAGTCTGCATAAAGTATAGGAAAGTTTGTAACACTCCATATCCACCATCTTTCTTACTTCTTGGCTTATTTTTTGACTTGATTACAAATGGATCTGTTATCTACAGTTTTTAGCTACCGCACTGACTGGTTTGCAGAGATTGAGGCAAAAGGTATATTAATAATTTTGGTTTTTGAAGTGTGTGCTTTATCAGAAACATAGTTTGATTGACTGATGTCAGTATTGTCATCACATGAAGCTCATGAAACTAAGGTTCCAAGATTTTTCTTTCTATCCCTGGATTTCTTCAGCAGGCTGTTAGTGGCCCAAAATCCAAGTCCATTTTGCATAAAGTGGAGTAAACTGAAGATACTTTTCACTCCATTTAAATTATAAAAGTCGTGTTTCTAAATCCAGCAGATAGTCTTACTTCGATCCTTGACTACAAGTCTCATGTATGCAGCAGGTACTAACAGCATGGTAGAGCACTGTTCTCACCTTGGAAGGAGAAATGTAGAGGACAAGTCAGTTTGTAGACCTTCACAGGCAGCTTTTGGACCATTCCTCTTGGAAGCATACCAACTAATGCTATTTAACCTTCAAATGGTATAAGAAAATTCTTCTAAACACTCAGTGTGGACTAAACAGTTTCTTCTTTTTAGATGCACTTTATTTATAGAATAAGACAAAAGATAATCATTCCCTTGTCATTCTGGATCAGCACAGACATTGAAATCCTGGATTTCATTCTATAACTGCAACATTAAAGGTATTGCATTTCATATCTATAGAAAAGGATACTCACACAGACCTCTTTTGCAAAATGCTTCGAGGACAAGTTTATGTATCAGGTATTATGTTCTTAGTAATAGACAACCTCTATGACAGGTAACCATAATAAACAAAATAAATTATTTTTTCATTAAACCACCCTATTGAAAAGCTTGACAAACCACATGTTGATGACATGCTGATGTTTCAGTTTTTGCCTAGTAGTGCCCATATTAAGTCAAGGGATTTTCAATTTCCCATGCTCTGACAGGGAGCAGGAGCACAGAGAGCCAGGAGAGAACATGACCCGAACAGCTGGCCTGAACTAGCCAGAGGGATATTCTATACCACAGAGCATCATACTCAGTATATAAACTGGGGGAGTTAGCAGGAGGGGCTGATCACCACTCATGGACTGGCTGGGCATCAGTCAGCGGGCAGTGAGCAATTGTACTGTGCATCATTTGTCTTTCTTGGGTTTTATTCCTCTTTTTTTTTTTTTCTTTTTTTTTAATCTTCCTTTTCATTAGTGTTATTATTGGGTTTATTATTATTATTTTTGTTTTTACAAAATCATGAATATCAGTATTATTTTTTATATATATTTTGTTTTATTTAAATTATTACAGTGTTCTTAACTCACAGATTTTACCTTTTTCCAATTCTTCTCCCCATCCCACTCTGGGGGTAGGGGAGTGAGCAAGCAGCTGCATGGTACTTAGCTGCCAGCTGGAGTTAAATCATGACACCACATTTTATTAATATTATTATAAGAAATACATACTTTTACTGCAAAAATAATTTATTTCATGATATCAGCCATCCTGAAAAGCACAGGGCTATTTAAATCATATAATCATCTTGTCATACTTTTCAAACTGAAGCATTAGTAGCTTGATCAAGGGTTTGAATGCAGCTGAGACTTTCAGCCTTGATTTAATCTGACTCCCTGCTGACATTGAATGGAAACACATAAATCTTATTAGGCTTACAGTGATTTCCTTCAATCATGAATTTAATAAAGCAGGTTCGTTTCTTTTAGTGTGCCAAAAACTGTAAAGCTCCAAAAGCTAAATACCTTTCTACTAGGTAAACAGAAAGTCAGTATGAAGGAGTATAAAAGTACAATATACAACACCAGGACTGGAACTTGAGGGATCGTTTGCAAAACTCTGAACCTCTAATGAAATTCACATCTTGAAGGGAAATTCTTGTCCATTGGCAATAAAATCCTCTTATCATATCTGGAAATACATGATTTTTTAATTAACCATGCAGTTAGTTTAACATTAGACTATAGCCTAACCTATACAATTGTATGCACTGTTAGGAGAACAAACACACAGATGTTGCATACTCCTCTGTGATGCAGGAAATAGCAGGATGGGTTGTGCATCAGTGATCTCAGCTCACTCCAGTATAATGTGGGACAGATTTAGCTCTTGGCCCCTGCTATCAACACCTCTGTAACTTAAAAGGTCTTATAAAGACACAAGAAGACGCTGGCTTAACTGGAGCTGCAATTTTCTGTGGAAAACCAAAGCCAACCTTTCTACAAGCATAGCAGTGAGGAGATAGAGAAATTACATTTAATATCTTTTCCCCTTTAACTTGAGCAGAGTATTGCTATGCTTGTGCCTGTGACTACTATACCAGGTGACAGAAGACACTGATGCCTTTGTACTGCTCAGTCTGTTGCTATAAATGGTTCTGCATTTGAACTTTTAACTGAAACAATTAAAGTTAACCTAAAAATCCTTACAATTAATTATTAGAGGACTCAATCCTCAGGTACAACTTCATAAGCCTCACTGAAAAAACACAAAGTGGTACGCGTGTGCCCCAGAGGAAAGCTGTACCCTTAGCTAAATACTGCTTTTATTTTCCATAAGAGCAGACCTACTGACAGTCACAAGGAACAAATCTTCACAGTTCATTAGCTCAGAAAAAATGTCAGATAATTTTACCATTAAAACTTCTGACCTATTTGAATAGATGCTTTAGCAGAAGTTTTATCAAATCTGACTTAAATGCCCTGTGCAGTTTTCTTCATCATGAGTTGCTGGAACCACTGTAGATCTGAGTGAATCCTACAATGCACAGTCATACTAGAAGATTGTTTCCATATTCGGGGCTGCATAAAGTGTGACCAGCAGGTTGAGGAAGGTGATTCTTCCCCTCTGTTCTGCTCTCCTGAGCCCCCACCTGGAGTATCGCAACCAGATCTGGGGTGTTAAGCACAGGAAAGACATGGACCTCTTAGATCCACACAAATGATCAGAGGGATGGAGCACTTCTTCTATGAGGAAACTCAGAGAATTTTGGTTGTTCTGCCTAAAGAAGAGGAGGTTCCAAGGACACCCCATTGCAGCTTGCTAGTACTTGTAGGGGGCACAAGATGAGTGCAGATATTTTAGTAGGGTCTGTAGCAATAGGGTAAGGGGTAATGATTTTAAAGTAAAAGAGGGTCAATTCAGACTATATTTGAAGAAGAAATTTTAAATTATGAGGGAGGCGTAACATTGGAACAGGTTACCCAGAGAGGTAGATCTAGCCTTACCTTTTGAATTTTTTCCTATCAAATAACTTAGAAGAGATATTCACAACAAAAATGTGTGAGAACAGTCTTGCTATTAACAAAGCACTGCATAAAAATCCTTATAATCTTAAGTGAGAAGGCAGATTCATGAGCGATGAAAGCTTGAATTCAATAAAGAGCACATTACACACATTTAAAATGACTGCATATACTGCACTGGAACATGATTTATAAAACCTCACAGACACTTGTGTGTATATAAATTATGACTCCATTGTTAAAATAGAGGTACATGCTTTTGATGACCAGTGAAGTTACTATTATTTTTAATGGCATTTTCAGTGAAGGGAGATGGCACATATTGCAGAAGCTATCTATAGCTGTTTGGAGGACCTAATGGAAAATGTTAACTGAAAAAAAAAATTTTTTTTTAAAATATTTTGATAATTTTCAGTTTAGAAAGGCAAAAATCTTTCTTTGTTTTCTATGCTTTCAAAATAGAAGAATTGTTCATAGTAGATTAAAATGAGGAAGGAAGGGTAAAAAATCTTAAATAGCCTACTACCAAGTGATATTTTATTTTATATTAAGCTTTTTTTTTTTTTTTTACTGATGCTACAAATGAAGCAACATGGGATTAACTTTTTTATTTTAGAGAAATCCTCTCTTATCATGCAAAATTTGTTTTGACTCAAGCTGGCCTAATTTTTTCAGTGTTGAGAATTCAATGACTGTAACAGTAAGTCATATCACAACATCAGCATTACAAGACAAAAGTAACTGAGTAGTAAATTCAATACCTTTGAAAATCCAAATATTAAGGAGCTATATATTCTTCATTCTCTTTTCTAATGAGTGTTTTCCATGGACTACAGAGATTTATTTTTTGTTTTATTTGTTGCTTTAAAACATAAGTAAGAAATAAGAAGCTCAGACAATTCTTCAGACCCTTATCCTTTTAAAAATATTTATGTATTAAATTTCATGATATGCAAAGCACACTGCCTTCATCCAGAAATAGTTGAATGCTATTCCAAGATGCTCACAATGTAAGAGCCAAGAAAACAGAGAGAAGGAAGGGGGAAAGAAATGTTGCTTTGAAAGGAAAATTAGTGAACATAAATTGCATTATATAAAGACTTTCAATTACATATGAATTGCTGAATCTCTAGTGTCAGTGAACAGGTATCACTGAACACATAGACCTCAAAGAGCTCGAGATGATACACAGGCAAAACCATCCTCAGGTTGGAGAAAAGGAAAATATGAATAATCTCACTTATTCTTCTGCTGTGAGGATTATGCAGGTTGGTACTGTTAGAGAGCTAGAGCCAGACTCAGGCCCACAGCTCCTCTGACACAGTACAGTTTGACAGACTGAGTGAAAAAAATAGCCAGTGACTTCAAAATGGGAGATGTGTTTGTGAGCATGAGTGGATACAATGCCTCAGTGATGCACACACACACCATGTGCACATACACACACACAGATTGTGGAAGCCCCAGGCCAGATCCAACTGCAGTAGCCATGTGCATGCCATCAGTCACCACACCATTTTATTCCCAATGCATTTCACAAACTGTGCCCATCAGATCTGTGTAGGTAGTCCATGTGGAGGAGGTTCTTTTTCTTCCTACTTATTGGTATGGCAACAGTTAGTTATATCTTGGTTGCATTCAGGAAATGATAGAAATTCTTTGGCTGGATCATAAATAGGAAAAAAATGTGACAAATGTTAAAAAGTGTTTTTATCAGATCATTTTTAATTGGATAATAGTCTACTGCATTATGGCAGAGAACTTTGTTTTTTTCTTCCCAAATGGATTAAGTGTTTACTGAATAATGTCACCTCTGTGATAGAAAAATAAATGTCAACCATGTACTGTCTTTAGAACTCCTATTGATAGATTAGGTTTACTTCATACAGTTTCTTTCTAAGATTTACAGGAAAAGAAAATTAGATAACTCCTCCCCTTTGAACTTTGGCACCTCTTGGAAACCACGGAAGAGAGCATTCTAACAGAGTGAAAACTGAATTTCAACTTCCTCCTCTCCTCCTGCTAATGAATTGGAGCAGATCCAAAAGTTCCAATGTTATAAGAAGCTAAGCATTTTCTTTTAGGCCAGCAGTAACATAAAAATCCTCACAGTACCATAGCAGATATATGCTTTAGTAATAAGATCTCAGAAAGAAGTGTGCTGCACATCTTGCTTCCTGCAAATTTCATGTTTCTAAAATGTCTCTGCTCAAGCAGTCTGTTGAACATCCCAGTCTGAGACAACTTGAAACATATGACTGTTGTCAGCTGTCATGGAACTGAAATAAAACATCCATGAACTCTGTGGAGGGTTGGGCCCAGGTATAAATGCTATCACTGAGAGCCAATAAGCTAATTATTGCCCAGCCATGCACTGATAGTCACAGTACTGTGAAGTGCAAGGCTTATGCAAGACTATCTTCCTGTGCTTGTCAGGACATTTATCTACTTCCATCTTATAACACTTTGTGAAAGCTGACTTTTTTCCAGTGATTATACCCTGAATCTTGGGATATATCCAAGATGCATGGGCATGTATGTGTGTATAAGATATTTAATCTTAATCCCACAAGATGTTACAAAAATCCTTCCTTAAGCTCATATTCTATCTGCAGGGGATGGTCTTGCTTTCTAATTCATTCTATGAAACACAGATTGGCTGATCAAGTTGTTGATTTTTATTATATGATTAAGGAAGCAGTTTCTTGTTATTTATGACTAATAGCACTCTTTTTAGATGATATTGTAAAGTGTACCCTTAGAATGAATCAGGAAAGAATGAGGAAAATACCACATATGTTCTGAAACAATCTGTCTTTAGCATTATACATATTTTCAATTATATGGCCTTCAGAAAAAAAAAGAAAAAACAAACAAACAAACAAACAAACAAACAAAAAAAACCGCAAATTTACTTTCATCTTCAATAACATCCAGCACTCCACCTCATTGGGTAAATTCCAGGCTTGCTTATACTGTTTCTAACATGACTTCTGTACTGGAAAATGTATTTGTTAGATGTTTTTCCCTAGACAAAATGGTACTGATCTTCTACCACCACAGTTAAGATCATAAACATTGACATAATTAGTCAGAATTCCCAGGTTGTTCTGACTAATCTTCCCAAATTATGTGATATGGGTGTATTATTTTTAGAGAAATATTTTTCAGCATATCTAGATACTCAAAACATCAGAGACTAAAACTCAAGTTAAAAATAATCCCATATTTCTGGGAGACAGGTAGTGAAGTCTATATAGGAGTGATCACAACAAGTAAAAGTTATGTTTAGAGAATGATTTATTTTCTACAGAACACTCAATCATCTCTAGTTATAACAGTAATTTAACTGGTCATCTGCAATGGTCTTCAGGCATGGTTTACAAAGTATTTGTTGAGTAGATCATTGCTCATAGTTGACAGAACATGGTTGTGAAGGGCTTGTGGTGAGCAAAAGCTAATTGCTGAGCACAGCGGAAATGAAGGAGAGGTGATTCCTCAGATATGATTTTTCAGATTGTTAGATCCTTGACTACACGTGCTGACAAACTCAGTTTCATGAGACAAGAAAACAAAATTATATTTAAGGGCACTGATCATACAGGGTGGTGTTGTTTTGGTAACAAAAATTGTTGGTAAGGTCTTTGCATCTTTCCCATACAGAAGAATTGTCCTCAGCTCTCACGGACTTTGATGACAGATCTGACGAAGGTTTCCAAACTGATTCAAAACCAGATGTTTTCTGAAGAACTTGTCTGTGTAACCCAGACAAATTAAAATCTAAAACAGCTTCACATGCATAATGTTGCTTATAAAGGTATTCTGAGGTACACACACTCTGAGGTACAGCACATCTGATAATGACATGATCTTCTCCCCAGCTGTTTGTTTATAAAGCATTTCTCCCTTATTCCTGTTGAAGATCCTCACCGATTGGGCTCTTGTTGATCTGGTTGGGAAACAAAATTTTGTTCTGTGGGAAATTAGTTTCAAAGCAGAATGAAAAATTAGAGTATCAAAAACAAACAAACAAACAAAAAAACCCTATAAGAAGTTTCAAAATGAAAATGTCAAAGTGAAATATTACCACACCTGTGATTGGCATAAAGGTTCCTGAATAACTTGACCTGTTTGTTTGCTTCTTTGCTTTTTAATTTAAACAGTTATTTGGAACTGAAAAGTATCTTTGTTTCGACTTGTCCCTTTGAAATGTGGGTGGTTTTGTTTTGATTATCCCAATTGTAAAATTAAAAAAATATACATTGAAATTGACATTTTCCCACAGAAAGTTCTTATTTCAGCAAAGGCACATTTTCCAAGAGGAAAATTTTTCAACCTGCTTTACTTGCTTGCCAGGAAATATGAAGTTGTCTAAAAGCAGCATCTTACTAAAATTTTTCCAATGTGAAAGCGGGTATAATTTTGCAGTTGAAACTTTTAAAATGTTCTGTTGATGAAGAGAATCTGGCCATGAAACAGAACAGTGCTTATTATAGCACCAATGCACTGAAGTCAGTTAGCACACTTCATGGCTATCACATGTTCAATTACAGTGGCAAATTCTAAGCATGGGTCAAATGCAAATAAACCCAAGAGTTTAAATTTCTGCTTCTTTAAACATTCCAGATGTAGGAGTTTTCCACTTACTTCACCTCAGTCAGCCGAGTTCAATGTGGTGGGATAATTAATCCCCTCAAGTGTTCTGCAAGTATTTTAGTCCAGATATAGCTTTACCTTTGTGAATGCGGATATACTTTCTAACAAAGGTATAAGAATAAGGTGATATAAATCCAGTTAACAGATTAGAATCAATACAAATTTTTATTAAAAAGTCTGTAAAAAAAGCAGAATGTAAATAACATGCTTCAGAAATATTTGCCATTACTACAAAATATAGTGCTATATGAACAAGATTGTTATAGTCTTATTTGAAATAATATTCTGGGCACTAATTCTAATAAAACAGAAACTGATGCCTTGGGATATCTCAGTGTTTTGATATCCACACTGAAAAGTTTTACAGATGTTAGTTTTCTGTAAAGTGATGAAGATCTACTCTCAAAAAAATAGGCCTATTTAAGGATCTGAAAGTAGTCACCTCAAATTTACAAACAGCATCATTCTTCTATTCTTAAAGTCTTGTTTATTCTTTAACTCCATATAATTGTCTGACCAATACCGACACGAAGGACACAATTTAAAAAATTATGCTAGTATTGGAAAATTTAAATTCTTAATTAAACATTCCAATACTTAGGTACATTGAAATCCATTAGCCTCCTTTGTATCAATGTTTGTAATTCTACCACTATTCAGAAGCATATGAATATCTTAATTTGCACATAGACACATTTACAAACAATTCAGCCAGTATGAATTCCAAATCCAGCACTTACAACAGCAGTATAGGAAAGAAATACATGTTTCAAAACCAAGCTATGACATTACTGGATAGAAGCTCAGTGTCTTCTTCATTGAAAAGCTGCCTTTTTGCCATGCTAGCATACAAATGTAAACAAGGGCTTCTCACAGTCCTTTAACACATTTCTTGGGGTCAAAGCATAATTAGATGGGCAATTCAATCATATGTTCCTGGGAACACTATGTGTGATGAAATGAGATCCTGTCTTGGGAGAGATCTTAAAACAAGAATCCTGTGCGGGATAGGATATGAGGAATCCTTTTTCTTTCTAGTATACTGAGATTTCTCACTTTGAATCCATCCTTCCCACACAGTTGCCTTAAGTGTCTCTCTCTCTTGTGAAGTCATTAGACTAACCTTTACAACATGAATAGAGGAAAGGGTGATCTTTGTTTGACAGCAATAATAAGCACAGACCTTTAATTTCAATTATATGGAGAAAACCATAGAAACGGAAGGTGCAAACATTAGTATAGGTGATATCGAGGTCAGTTGGTACCAAAAGTATTCAATTTTGGCTTCCGTAAAATTAAGAACCTCACATGGAAAAGGCTGGGAAAGCAACAGCAGTGGAGTACAGCATACTAGATGGATGCCAATTACCTTCTCAACTGGTCTAGAATTCTTAAAGAATTAGAATATCTTCAGTAGGGCTACAGTTGGGCCAAGTTCTACATACAGGTAAAGGGGTAAGTTGTCCACAGTAGTAGAGCCAGGGACAAAAAATGGCTGTTCAAGTCCTAGAAAGCCAAGTCTGCAGCTGCTGCTGAGAAGGATGAGAGAACCTGGGATTAGGAACAGAAGTATTAGTAGCAACTTTTCCAGGCAGAAGCAGACTCTGGCAGAACTGACATTTCATAATACTCCTTGCATTAAAAGAAAGTGCACTGACTTCAAAGAGCTCATCTGGCATCTTTCTTTCACATGGGAAAACTGTCCAAGTTGGAATGATCATAGGGGATATAATTCAGATGTTTCCACATTTCTGAAGAACTTTGAGCTACTTGTGATCATGGTTTACACAAGAATAGACTCATAAATTTCCTTTTTGGTCTTCTTCAAACTGGGATCACCTTGGGAATAATGTTTCTCTGGTTGCTCCAGGTTCTTTAGACTTTTGGCTGCAGCGGCTTCACAAGGACCACTCCACTAGTCCAGAGTAAGATGAATTCATAAAGCTATGGTTCAGCTTTCCTCATAATCCAAGTTTCCAATTAAAACAGTTCTCTTAAGGAGAACCATGGGGATGAGTAAAAGCTGTAAAAGCTGTCTATTCCTGATTTAGCATTTTGTGGCTGTAAAAAGAAGGGACTAGGAATCTCCAGCAACAGGGATTTGAGTGTAGTAAGAGCAGATTCCTTGCTGATTGAAAACCTTAGGTCAACTGGACGTGAGGCCAGGGACCTGACCTTTGAGCAAGATGGAATATCATATAATTACTGCTCTGTGGAAGTCCATTGCTCCTCTCTTCCCAGCTTTTTCACAGATTTGGCTGTCTAAGGATCTACTTTGAGCTCTTACATATTTTAAAAATATTGTACTGTACCTTACACATTGCTTAACTCACTTTGACTAACTTGTGGTCATATTGTCAATTTGCAGGTCTCAAGCTATCAGCTATCTGTTAGCCAGATTTCTTTTTAGGGATGACTCATTTCCAGTTGGAGTATAAACTAGTTTGCAATTAGTAACTAATGATTATTATATATAAGTAATGGTACAAAATAAATTGTTCAGACTTTGCTAGCTCTGAGCAGCCAACGGAATATACCAAGGTAGATCATACTCACAACAGACAAGAATTTAAAAAAGCATACTCACTAAAATAAGCACAGAAATAACTTAAAAACACTAAGAAAAACATTTGGAAATTAACAACTCAGAAAACTAAAATTGAATTACTATTCCTTACCAAAAAAAATTCTTTAAATTTAACATCCAAAGATAATTAAGAGTAATAAAAAAAGAAACATTATTTAAAATTATTATTAAAACTCAATGTCACCTCAAGGAATTAAGACAAGGAATATTTTCTATTAGAACAGTAGCAAAGGACCAAATAAAATACTTAAGTTTCAGGTTTCATCATTTGTTCATCTTGATTGCTAATTAAGGACATATAGACTCCATGGGTCCCTAACTCATCTGAGGAGCCCAAATCCCTAAGAACTGGCTGCTTGTCAAATTACTAAACAGCCTTAGGAAGCCGTTGCCTTACTTATATGAGTCCAGGCTGAAGTATAAGAAGCAAACAAGCAGTGCAAATTTTTGGACCCATTCAGACTTAATGAGTGCTGTATGAATGCTTTTTTGCAAGTCCTAGGTGAAAATGTCATTAAGGACAGAAGGCAGTGCAAGGCAGCAAGTAGCATTTGAAGGAGTCTGTACCTTCTATTAGAATCTATCCTTTGCCTCCTGCTGTTATTGGCTGCTTGTAGCCTCACCATGATTTAGAAATCTCGTCTAGAGATTTTTTGTGTACTTTGCAATGGAATGGATTCCCACAGGGAATCTTAAGTGATTTTAGGATTAAACACTAGTTTGTTGATCCACAGCAATGCCCTGCTCGTGTGATCTGAACTGGGTGGCATCTGCTCTTTTCCACATTCTCCAAAGACAAAGCACAGGGCATAGTGCCTAGAGTACCCAGATCAGTGTACAAGTCTATTAATGAAGTGTGTTAGTGACAGCACTACCAACCTAAAATATGTAAAATTTATGAATCACTTCTTTTAAAAAAAAAAAAATCTTTTTTTTTGTTTTTTTATATTATGTATATGCATGCTTTTATCTATCACCTTTTGAGCCCTCAACATGAAACTGTGCCATGTTTTCAAGTGTGTCTTTGAAAGGGGAAGGTTAGAAAGACTTTTTTTTTCCTGTTTTAAGAAAAGCTGAAACTATCATTGGCTTTCAAGAACTGTGCTTTTAAGGTAAATACATCCAATGTCATTCAGAACCATGGTGAAATATTAATACTTGCCATTGCTTTTGTAGTAAGAGCAACTAGTGGCTTCTTATTCTTCAGTTCCATCACCTCTGTGAGCTGAGTGGAAACAGGATTAACATCCCTCTTTCCCTCCACCTTTCTCCTTAGTACAATTGGAAGTTATATAGAGTAGCAATTGTAGAACAGTCACCTAAGTGTAATGACTGATATTTCTGACCTCTGCTAGGAAACAGGACTTTTTCCAAATTGTTCCTGTTTGAACTACAGTATGTTTTAAAAAACCCAAACAAACAAAACCCCAAACAATACCTCTCAAAAACTACTTTAAGCATTTCTCATGAAGAATCTACCTTGGTAAATGATTCTGATACCTAATTATCTTTTCTGGGAAAACAAAACACCAAAAAAAACCAAACCAAAACAAACAAACAAAAAAACCAAAGAAACACCAAACCCAAACAAAAGAAAAAAACAAACAAAACCAAACAAAAAAGCAAACCAAAGCAAATGAAAAACCCCCAACACCCATATGTTCCTTAGTTAAGAATTTACATGTTTTATTTCAAATGCAGACTCCTTTGTTAACAGCTGTATCATACACCAAATAACTCTTCCTTTCACTCATTCTCAGTTTCCAACATTTCTCTTAATGTCTGGACACATGAAATGGATACATTATTGTAGTAGACACTGCTTGCACAAGCACAGAGGGGATAAAGCCTCTTTGTTCATGGGTTTTGTTTCTACTATTACTAGTTACACCAGAGTTTTTAGCTACACTGCCACATTGGAGGTTCACCTTCAATGCCTATAATTCCACATAAACAAAATCGTCTTTTTGTCCTCTCCTCTCATCTCTCCCTCCACCCAGGATATAAAAGTAATCTCCAGAACCATTCTAATAATTTCTTACTTTCATTGGTCTTCAAACACAACATGATTCTGTTACACATTTTCTTTAATTTGAATTTCTAGGGTAGATTTCCAATAACAAAATCAAGATAACAATAGCGTTCCTGTCAAAAAGTGCATATAAACAAAAAGAAAAGCCTCTATTTTGCAAGCTTTGTTTTGTCCAAAGAGTTGTTGCATGAGTGGCTCACCTAATCTACCTGTCTGCACATGAACTTGTAACGTTGAACTTATTTTCCACTGAACGCAAAGTACATGGAGAAATCCTTTGCATAGCTCTCCATAGTTTGTAAATTTCTAAGATGGAAGCCATGATGTTTTGTGACAAACGTAATTGTTATCACAGTCCTCTTCATTTTGGGTAGCAGTCATTCTTCAAATTGAAAAAGAAAAGATCACACTAGGTATTTTGGAAGTTGAATGACATAACATATATTAGCACAGCACCTCCACAGCACTGTAAAAACTTGTATTTAAGCCAGCATTAACCTACTACCTATTTTAGTTGACAGTAGTCACCTCAATAGAGTAGCATGGGGCTCAGCATGGGACTCTTGATAAGGTAATTAGATTATTCTGTGATAGGTTTTACAAGAATAGGAGCAAATGCCTGATGAGGCAAATAGAAGAAAACTTGTTCCATGGCAACATAGAGGACAACAGCATAGAAGGCATTATGGACCAGCTGTAATGAGAAGAAGAAGAAAGAAGAAGAAAGACCAATAAAGTAGTGCTTTCTTAATCTCATCAGGCATACCACTTGGAAGGACAAGGTTCTACAGACTGTAGGTAGAATATAAATGGTCAACATGCTCCCAATGTTATCTGCTATTTCCCTGATGAAGTAAAATGGACAGGAACAGTTGTTGGGTAATCAGGCCCTGACATGAGGACAGCTAAAAGAGGAATTAACTCCATACTACCATGGGTAAATTACAAGACTTTGAGTGCTACTGGAGGTCTCATAAGGAGACAGGTCATTCAGATCGTTGTAGAGGACTCAGTTAATAAAAAAGAAACAATTGCACTTCTGTTTTGTCACATTCTTTCGCATATGGCTTTCAGAGGTGTGAGGTGAAGAGAGGTCTTTTTCAGTGAGTTTTGAAACTAAACAGAGGTTAACATGTATGAACCCAAAGTCCTCTGTGTAGAGTCACCTCTAAGGAATGTCAGCTGATGAATTTAAAGGCTTGGCTTAGTTGAAATATAGCTATCATATGTCTCTAATAACCAGACATCTAGCTAACCATAAAAACTCTCCCCAGGCAGAACAAGTTTTCTACAAGTTTGCACCTACATAGAATGAGACACCAATCTTGTTTGGAGTGCACATATTATTGTAATAACTAATCCTAAATAAATATGATTCTCAAACAGAGTGAGAATAAATTGCAAGCAATGTTTTGATGATATGGTTATGACAAATCAGGGTACATGACTGATTGTCACAAGTTAGCCCTTCTCTAAAACATAATATGGTTTGATCCTATTGCTAAATAAGTCTATGTATCTCTTTTAAAAATAATTAAAACCCTTTCTATTAAAACAGAAGATTAAGTCAAAGATGGTTGTTTTCAGTGGGGCATTTTATGAACGTGTGTGTATGCTATAGAATAAGAGAATTCAAAACACAAGTAATAGGAGAATAGTCTCCTGCTTTTCCTTTGCTTAAATAGGATTTAATTTATAGTTCAGGACAGTAAATGTGTTCATCCATGTAGAATCAAAGAATCATAAAATCACAGAATAATTCTGGTTGGAAGTGGTCTCAGGGAGTCTTTTAGTCCAAACTCTCACTCAAAGCAGATTCACCTTTGAGATCAGACTAGATTACTCAGAGCCTTATATCCAGTCAGGTCTTGGAAACCTCAAAGGACGGAGACTGCACAATCTCTATAGGCAATCACTGCTTGACTGTACTCATGGTAAAAATAATATTTATCAGGTAGGAATCCTTGATAAATTCCCATTGTTTCTTGTCCACCCATCATGCATCACCATGTAAAGCCTGAATCTGTCTTCTTGATACCTTGTAGGTACTGGGCATTGTGGGGGTAAAGGGCAGTTAATAAGTCTCCATGAAGCCCTTTGTTCAGGCTGAACCAGCCTTGGTTCTTTAGTCTCTCCTCACAGGCCAGGTGCTCCAACCCCAACCAGCTTGATGGTACTCTGCTGAACTTTCTTGACTCACTGATGTCTTTCCTGTACTGAGAGGCCTAAAACTGGATGAAATATCTAGATGTGGTCTCATGAGTAAAAGGGAAAAATCAGTTCTATCTATCTATTGCTTGCACTCCTATTAGCATAACACAGGATGCTGATGACCTTCCTTGCAGCCAAGGCATTCTGCTGGCTCATGCTCAATTCTTAATGGTTTGATGCCTCTAAATATGTTTTCATCTGTCAGCCTGATACATCTTCTCATATATGCCAGAATGTATGTGCAAATATGCAAACAAGTATGCACATATAATTTTCCACCTTTCTGGTACTTCCAATATTGACTCACTGAGCAGCATTAGTAGTGCCAGTGGAGGCCCATGGGATTACACAAAGATAATATGAAACAGTTTCTGTTTGCATATCTTAACTACCTGATATAAGACAGGATAGAGCTACCAAATATAATCAACTGTTCCTAGGCATGGAAAAGGAAGAGGGCAGTAATGGAGCAGCAACAAGGTTTCATTATTCCTTTGGCTGGCTACAGGTATCATCAGACAAGCTAGAAGCAGATAAACATGCTTGTCCATCTTCAGCTGGATGATGTTAAACTTCACTGTTGACCATTTAACATCCAATTGCTCACTGTCAACCCAGTCCAGTGATAACCTATCATAATATTTCTTTGTTCCTCTGGATTTATTCTTTAGGCATGAGCTGTCCAATTCCTCTTCAGCATAGGTTCAAAGACATCAGCTACTAATTGGGTTTTAGGAATTTATGTTCACATGTTTAAGGATTGTATACACTTCTGAATAGTTTAAGCTGCTGACCATTGCAAAAATAATAATTTAAAAAAATTCAGTAAGGGGAATTACAACTTTATATGAAACTCCAGTGTTCATGCCTGTCTCGTCCATAGACAATGTGGTTGATGTTATCAGAAAAAATAAACAAGGAAGTGAAGATGAGAATAAGAGGAAGAGAATGTTGTGTAAGAATGAGACAAGTATTGAACTACTGTGTTTATATATAGGCCATATGGTGCGGACATAAATAATGTGAGCTTACTTTATCAACATTATGCAGTCTGCAACCTCCCTTTCAGATAACTCCTCTCTGCCAAATGGTTTTTTTTTTCCTTTAATACTGCAGATTCTACAGACATGCATGCTTATATATACCAGGGCTAGATTCAGCAGGCGAGCTTTTCTAAAATACGTCCTTTTTTCTACTAAGAGTACCAGTAACAGCCGGGTTACCTAAAAAAAAAAAACAAAAAACAAAAAACAAAAAAAAACCAACAACAAAAACAAAACAAAAAACAAACAAAAAAAACAAAAAACAAAAAACACAAGTAAACAAAAAACACAACAAACAAAACTCTTTTGCCACTTTTAAAAAACCTAAACCACTAACTTCTACTGAACTTGATGTGCAATATCTATTACAGACATAGATTTTTCAGGCCAAAAATATTTCAATTGCAATATAACCATTACCAGACCTGATTGTCATGGATTACAATTGCAGGGACACATTAAGATTTTTATCTGATTTTACTATACCTATAGGTTCAAAAATCCATGCCCAGCTATTTGGCAATCTATCTTTGATCTCAAAACTTTTGTTGCTAATTTGTTTTAATGGCTTCTGAAGACGCAAGGACTGCAGTAGAATACTTTCAGAAGCAAATTACATGCCATCTCAGTCACTATGCTGATAAATAGATAGATGATGATGATGATGAAATATCAAGTGTTCTTAATGTAGCAAGCACCTGGTTTAAATTTCATCATCTAATATATCATTTTGTCATCAGTCCATCTTTTACAACTCATTTTAGCAGTATGTATATTGATACTTCTTTAAATTAATGTAATAATCTTAAAATGTTTTGGCCTTTTTTTTTTTTTTTCCATTGGCCTGCTTCATTTTTCTCAAGATTTTTAGCAGCAGTGCAGACTTCTGCAAGAAGATTTTCTTTTTCAAATAACATATTCTGCGTAAATCAGCCTATTTCTATTTCAGTCAGTGAATGTTATGCCAGTTTGCACAGTATAATGACCTGCTGCAAAAGTGGCCTTCTAGGACTGTCTGAGAAAAACCTTATGCTCCATTTACTGTGCTTGTCCCTAGTAAGAATGAGAGGACAGTTCTAGCTGAGTGCCATGTTATTAGTTTCTCTTTACAGACAGGTTGATTAGGTAGATGTCTTCATCACAAGTTCAGGAGCTGTTGAACACGTCATGACAACTGGATAACAAGTCAGCATTTTTCCTGCTAGGAAGTAAAACTGTAGGGTTCTAGTGAGGCTTTGTGCAGCTCAAAACCTCATAAATCAAAGCCACTGTAGAAGTAAAGTTCTGCTAGGTAGGCTCAGTACCTGCACACCCAGACCTCTCCTATTCATCCTTCTGAGAGCAGCCAACAAAGTTATCAGTGACTACAGTGAGGGTAAAAACAATCTGGGAATACGATTAGGATTTACACAGCAGTGTTTGTGACGTTTTGTCCTGTTGCCTCACTTTCATTTCAGCTCCTGCTCTGTTTGTTTCTAAATCAACAGCACATTGTTTGAAGGATTACTATATCATCTGTTTCCAGGAAACTTTCTGAATTTTACATTATTTTATTTTCCTGCAATGTACCCAGTAGGGAGCTGAAGCTGAATAACCCCTTCCCCCTCACAGGATATTGTGTTAACCACCAAACTGCCTGTGTGGGACTTTCTCCAAAAAACTTAGGTTCATCAATAATTTGAGGACCCTGTTCAGGTCATTCAGGTCTATTTCTGTATTTTTTATTTTTATTTATTCTGTTTTAAAATTGGATGCTTTCGTACAGATACCTGAGCGTACATTGCATTTCAAGTGCCAGACTTCTACTTCTGATATTGCTCTTTGTGCCCTTTTTTTTTTTCATTGGTTGTTTTTTTTTAATGTACTCACTCTATTTTCAGGCTGTGTAATGCTTATAAGTGGAAGCAGCTGTATCATGTATACTGAATGCTAAGCACATCCAAACCAGGTTAGCCTAAGTGCAGGTATGTTCTAAAGATGTGGTAACGCTGCCCTGCAAAAAAAGTTCAAGATACTTAGAATATTCAAGGACAGTTCTGCACAGTTTATGTTCTGCAATTGCTATTTTAAGACATCTTTCATTCCCTTCTCCCCTCAAAAATACAGAGCCAAATCCCATCAATCCCCCAATGAAATTACAGTAAGATGTAAACATTATTCTCATTTTCTATTCTCTGCATTCCTCATATAGATCTACTATTTCAGTCATTCTTTTTCCTTTTTGACCAAACTCAGGAGTTTTTCATCAAAACACTAGTTGTTGTTTAAGTCTCTGTTGACCTACGCAACTGTTTCTAGAAAGCATACCTAGAAACAACCTCACAAAACACCAAGAGCTGGTGACAATATAAATCTCGTTACCCTAACAGATATTATATGCTTGCAGCCTGTAACCATGCAACCAAATAGGTGTTGGCAGTTTCTAACCACAAGTCCTCGTTTATATTTTTAGCTTTTTTTAGAAGACAGGAAAGGTGTGGTCAAAACTGATCAAACAGCATTTTGCAGAAAAGAGTTCACACATCTGCAAAATGAATTTTCAGTCAATGCATGTTTTCTCTATTCTTTCTAGCATCAGTGTTCAGGACTAAAGAAATCATTGAAGTCTTAGTAACTTGATGGGTTTTTGTATATGGGCATGCAGCTCCCATCTCCCTTTCCCCTCCTCCATGCTGCTCTGGAGAGGCCATAAATGGTGGACTTCAGGTCTCATGGTAGATATCACAGACCTTATTGCAATCAAGAAATTACACAATCTTTCTTCATAGCTTTTATTATGAGATGTAAATTGTGTCAGAAAAGGAGAGTGTTTCTCTTGAGCATTGATCAATTAGACAGTTTATGTCAGTCAAACAAAACAGCTATAAATACATTTTTTCATAATCTCTTGACTCTAGCACTGACCACTTTCTGACCATTCATGTCTCTCAAGTCTAAACAAAATTATGGGATCTCTTCAGCAATGCACACAGTAACTGAAATTCCCATTGTCATCACATGGCTTAGGATGTATTTCTGAGAGTAGGGAAATATGCAGACAATAAGATAATACAAGGAAATGTGTCCTGCTACAACTTTTATATGATTATCTAATATATTAGTTTTTATCAAATCTAGCTTTATTTCATCTGGTGATACGAAGCAGTGTGAACCCAGAATAATCTACCAGCTTTGTATTGTTAATGAGTAGTTGTCAAGCTGTATATTAATTGTATATTAATTTCCATACTTTGCTGATGTATATTAAATTCCATACCTTGCTTATGCCAGGGTGGTACAATTCATATGCATATAGAGAAAAATTATTTAGTTCATTATTAAAGGTGACCAAAAATGTAGTCAGGTTTTTCTCCATTCAGCTGAAGAGAAACTAGAACCACATTAATACCAAAATTCTCTCTTCAGACTGATTCCTGCCCTGTCATTGTACAGATATGAATGCTGCCGTCTGACATTTCAGGAAAGCATGAGAAGAGAAGCTGAGTTGCTGAGTCTGCAGGTTACATGCAGACAGAGAGGATTCTCTCACCACAAATCATTCAACTTAAGAAACAGATGCAAGATATCTCCCAGAAGTATTAAAAAGAATGTGGGGAATGAAGGAGGGAAATTACCTAATTAATGAACCTAGAGCCACAGGCTAACAAGCAAACAAACCAAGCACATGGAATGTATGACAGGCAAGCTAGATTTGTCTGCTCCATACATGATACACCAGCTGTCACCCTGTCTTTGCTTCTTTGCCTGTCAGACACATATCAACAAGTGGAAAGGATGGTGGTGGTCTTTAGGGTATTAGCTGTATCAGTTATTTAGTCCACCAGAAAGACACTCAACAATGAATTCCCTCTGTGACTCCCATGAAGGTGTAATCATTTATTGCCCATTTTCCTGGTACAGAAGATCCAGGCTTCACACAGCCTTCTTTCTCTTGCTTTTCTCAGATCTGCTGACTGACACCATTGACATTGAAATGTTGGTTTTCTGTTAGCACCGATAAACAGATTTGGTGCTGGTGATGGATACTACGGCCCAATCTGGAGCCCAGGGCAGGATCAACCCCCTGACAGGCAGGGTATCCTAGAATATCTCCTTGCACAGTGGCCTGGCAGAACTCAGTCCCACGCAGTGGCAGGAACACACATCTACCTCTGACCTGAGCTTTCCAGTGGCATGCAATCTCAGAAGACATTTTACAAGTCATTACATCTTTGATTGCTCCGTGTGGGCATAAAAGATACAATGGAAAACCTTACTCATGAAAAATCATTAAATAATTTTTTCCCTCCATAACCAGTCATTGCTATGATAAACCAAATGAGTTGGTGATAGTAACTCACCTTTACTCCTTGCTTGAGATATTAAAATTCCATATGTCTTCTTTCTTTTTGAAATAGTATTTATGACTTGCTTCTGATTCACTGCAAACCTGTGCCAGTTTACATCAGAATAGGTCTACTGACTTCAAGGATGTTTTTTCCCATTTGTTTTTATGCTTAGATTTACTTTCTTGAAATTATATTGGTGCCTACCTATTCTTTGCAGCTAGATATAAGCAGATTATTGCGTGGACTCTGTTTACAAAACAAATATACTCACAGTGATAATCTAGGTCATCAATTTTAATCCAACTAATTTCTGGATGGAGCCTATAACTTCTGATTGAACTACAGTACCTCTATGAAAGAGAAAAACAGTCTGTAAGATTTGAACAGAGAATCCACTGTCTCCTTTGATAAATTATTCTAAGAGTCCATCAAGTTTGCTTAATGTGTAACTCTGTATCTTGGATACACTTAGTTTTGCCCTCTTAAGTGAGTTTACTTTATATTTGTTTTGAGGGCCATCAATCCCAGTCTAAGGGGGAAAACTAGTGGGTTCAGTCCAGCAGAGTGCAGAAAGTGGACAATGGCTGGAATAATTTGAGTGCCTTCTGAAAGGGGGATGGTAGGGACTCTATGGTTGTATAATCTGAGTCTTTCTCAGTCACTTGAGATCAGCAGATTCAATCAGCTTCCTTTCAGAAAATTAATGATATCTGCCAGAAATCTTTATATATGAGGTGTTTATATGTGATATGACATAGGTGACTCTAGTGCTGCAGATTGCAGTAAGGTAGATTACTGTGTGCAGAGTGGAAGCAAGAAGAGCTCTGAGCCAGTGGCTATGGGAAGATGCAAAACGGAATTACATTGTGCCTACACCTTCTAAGATACTTTTTGGTGTTATAATACCCTTTTAGTAGATATTCATGATACAGCTCCATGCCCTCAACTGCTCTGTGTGGCAGTCAGGACCACCTCAATCTAGGCTGACTTAGCAACACACAAACTTTATCACCCTGACACACCCACCAACTCTTGAATTGCTGACTGTGTAGATATCCTGAACTTTCCATTCCCATGAACTCACAGGGTACTGATACCACTGAGAAGTTAAAAAGTGCTGAAACATGAGGAAGTAAAATGAAAGCAGCCCTTCCCCTTTCTGCTGAAGTGAAATCTGCTTCCAGTCACAGTACAAGTAACTTTGGTTGTGCAGCTGTCCAGTCCCTGCACATCCATCCACAGGGCAGCAATAGCCAACAGCAGCCAACTTACACTGTTGTAGCAACCGCAAGGAAGGATCTGACCCTGACTTGGGGACATAAACATGCAAGAAGGACCTCGTTTATATTCACAATAGCTAAAAATGTTACTTCTAAACAGCTTAAAATTCTTTCTGCTCAGCCTCACTTCTGCCTTTCCCTAGACACTAATACAAATACAAAAGAAAACACAGTAATTTTGTGAAAACAGGAAAAACAAACTTAAGAACTATACACACAGGGAATTTTTTTTCCTTTAATTCATCAGAATATGTTTCACTAGAAAGTGAATACAATACAAACAACCTGAACAAGACTACAGATTAAATCAGTTTCAAATGTCGATGTCCTAGGTTAGACCCTAGTGCACTGACCAAGCCTAGCATTACGTTTACACCAATCATTTGACTATGACTGATTTCTTTAAAAGTGTTCTTTAAGGTGACTGGAGTCAGAAATGTAATATTACAAAACCCACAGCTTTTAAGCATCATGAATATATCCATATTGTTTAGTACACATGGACTCTTATCACAAATAAGTAAAGTTGCTATGAGCTTCTGACTTCAACACTATCTGCAAAAAATACACCTTGTTTAAAACCTAGAGGAAGCAGCATGCAGTGTAAACAAAGATGATGTTTGAGTATCAATATTTAATGAAAATGTAAAACCTGCCAAGCCAAGTCTCAGATCAGTGTATTTTTTTTTTTTTCCAGCTTAAAAGGAGTTGCTATTCTGGTTCTGAGTCACAAGTCTCAGCACTCAACATTTTTCATTTTGGCTTCATGAACAGACTTAAAATTACTTTTAAGTTCCTTTCCACTATCAGAACAGGGAAAAGAGGGAGTAGAATCAGTACTGCCTAGTGGCTTTAAACAAAAATATATTGCAATTAGTGTTTAGTACATAACTAATTCCAAAAGGAAAGAAAAGTGGAGAAAGACACTGAAAAGATAGGTATCTGAAAAGATGGAGATTCTGACAGGGTAAAACAAACATAAATGCTAAGTCTAATATAACTGTAGCATTTCAAGTGACCTTTCATATCCCTACACACAGATTTGACTTCTTTCTTCATTTCTTTTATCCTTCTGCCTCTTTCAACTTCTACATTCTTTAATGTTGCTTCCTATGTTTGGAAACCACCCACTCATTGTCAGTCAAGCATCTTTCTTTACTTTCAAGTCCTATTTAAAACGCAGTACTTCACTGCACATTTACTACCCTACCCAGTTTTCGTTCATGCCTTCATCTTCCTGAACTTTTTCCAAGCTCTGTGCTGTCCAAAGCTTACCTTTGGAATATCTTCATGCTTGGAACCATGTTCAAATCTTTTATCTTTTTTTTTTTTTTTTTTTTTGCTAAGCATGGAAGAACAAACCAGTTATTCAAACTTCTGGGGTGCTCGAGGGTTTCTTGTGGAAGCATTCTGCTACTCACAGCATCTTAATGAGGTAAGTTGCTGTGTTAATAAAGAAGGAGGGGAAGTCAACTCGTGCAGATTTTGGCAGGTATAATATTCATTCATCCAGACCAGCTAATGACCTTGTTTCCCATTTCTCCATTGTTTTTCAGCATCTGTTTCAGGGTGAGCAAATTGACAGCAGCTACCCAGTGATCTTACCAAAACTTTCATACAGAGTATGAAAGAGATGTTATTTCTTCCTTCTATACCATTGTCTGTCTTCTACAACCATGTAAGGAAGAGTAAGATTTGCCTCTTTCTCATCTTCCTTCCTCCTACCCATATTAAGTAGTTTTGCAACACAGCTAAGATAATACCTACAATATGTTGCCAGAAATAAATACTGCTTTAGTAGCCACAAAGCACGCTTAGAACTTTACTGTTTTCAATAATTCCACTAGATCTAGCCAGAACACAAAAGTACATAGAATAAGTGAAACAATGACACCATATATGGTGGTGGGAACTTAGCAATAATTTAAACTTCGGGGGGGGGGGGGGGAGGGGGAGGGAAAGAAAGAAAAAGAAACCAACAAAAAAGATACTTCTGCAATACTTTGAATTTGGTGGAGTAGCAATACAAAAGGTCAGTGACAAATAATTTCTGTGTAGACTAAGTCTCCATTTTTAGTAATGTTATCCTAAACTGGAAAGAGAAATATCAGTTGAAATGAACAGAGACTCTCCCCAAGAATCTCACTTAACAAGCAAGAATGAAGTCAATCAAACCTTTAAAATTTACACCCTGCTAATTCAGTTTGAAATATATACAAACAGCATAAAGGAAACTAAAGCTTGAAATAAAATCAATAAATTCATGAAAGTTTATAAAACATGAAATATTCAGTAAAAGTGGGACAAAATCAAAGCAAACATAGCAAAGCAGACTGAGGTGTCAACAAAACAGCCAAGGGCCTTCACCAAGCTTTCTGTCCTTCTTACCCTATGTTCAGATGTATTTTTATGTTGCGTAAGGCACAGTAAAACACTGTGCTGTTTTCCAGTTATGCTTTATAACAGTAATATTTCCTTATCTCTGACTCTTAAAAAGATGTTTTCCACTTTGCAGTACAATGCATATTGAAAAACATATGTGATTTACAGTGCAAAGCACCATATGTGAGGACTTGCAAAAATCAAAATACGATTTATGTTTCAGAAGCTAAGAATTTGACCCATTGAACATATATAAAAAGTTTTAATAGAGTCATGTACAGATTAAAACTGTGAAACTGTTCTGATCCAACTGAAACCCACAAGACTATATTTATGCAGTCTAGATCATTATCTAGCTTAAGGTTAACAAGAACAGTTCATTTACTAATTTCAATTGAAAAAAATAGTAATCATTTTTATACTGCTGTAACAGAATATTTGTGTTACATCATTGATGACAATTGATGGCAATTCTCAGATAGTGGCCTCCTGCCTGGACTAAGATTATGTGTTTTCTTCAGGATTTACCTGGAGGTTGCTTTCAGGATCAAAAGCACTATCATTGAAGACATCCATAAATATAAGCTTCTCTGGATCTAGGTTCAGGTAACACAAAGGAAGTGATCTAGTTAAAATTATTATTGCATAAGATGCTCATTACTGCAAGGCCATTTCAAGTCTGCCATGCTACATACTGTTTAATATATCATATAAGGTAATGTAACAGTTTCTTAGAATCTTTAAAAGGTAGCAAAGAAAACTGTGTATTGACAGTCAGCTTAAAACAACTGTGCAAGACCTACACTGCTAGTGGAGGCAAGAGCACAAATACAGGCTGAAAACCTTTCACATGGGTGACTGCTCTGGATCACAGGCAGGAGGGTATGTTCAATCTGACATTCCAAAATCCTTTTAAAAGGAGTTCTGACTGCAAATGCCAAAGCTCGGGGTATTTATTAAATCCACTGTGCAGAGAGGACAGTCTACTCAAAGCAAGAACTTTTAAGTAGCACTAATGAAATGGCAAAAAGACTTCCAAACACAAAGAAATTAAAGTCATTCAATCAATCTAGATATATCTAATTAGAACATATATACATCACAAACCCTGCATATTAAGACTATTTTGAAAAAGAATTGACTCTTCCAGAAAAGGCCTCTAGTACAGTAAAGACATTTCGGACTGTCAGGATGTGTGGATTCTGACCCTATCTATTTTATTAGCCACAAAACTATGTGCAGTATAGCCAGCAAAGCTTCATGCTGTCCTTACTTAACCTAAATATTCAATTTAAAACAGATTTCATTTTTCTTTTCACTTCTCTATTGGCCCTTTTCAGTGATGTCAGCTATTGTGTTCATTTCATTCTGCCTCAAAGTTGTAAATAAGAGCATGTCCTCCCCCTGCAATCTGTTATTTCAGTCAAACCTTTATTTCAGAGTTCTGTCTCAATTTCTTCTTCAGGATACAAATTTTAGGCTTTTTCTTTCCCACTAGTACATAACTATGCCACAGATATTCAACTTTCAATTGCACTGATCCAAAACTAAATAAGTGTTACTACATAGATGGAAAAACATTGAAGAAAAATACATCAAGAATAGATCTTTAGAATCATCAATATCCACCCATCCATATGACAAAGCTATCATTACTTTATCATTGCATGTCTCATCTTACATCTCAAACTACTTTTTTTCCATAATTTCATGTTCAATTCTACATCACTTTATAAAATCTAACTCCTTCCGCTATGACTATGTTTCAGTTAGCTATACAGACCAACCATACAGATAATTGCACTGCAATTTGACTTCACTAAAAAAGTGAAGCACTGTTGGAAAACAAAAGTACAACCATACAACCCTTACAGACAAAACAGAGTTGCAGTCTGCAACCCAGATGTGTATACCTTACAAAATCAACCATTATCAATCAGCTACATATAGACACAAATAATTACAGATATATGCTTTTATATTTGTACTTGAAAATTAAATGCAGGGAAAAAAAAAAAAAACAAACAAAAAAAAACATGGACATACATGACTATGGAGATACTAACATAAAACTGAGATCCTAAAGGGAATTTCAGAAGACCAATGATAGAAGAAGCAGAATATATGGTACAATACGATTCTCACAAAGAACTGCTTATCCAATTTAACTGCTTTATTGTACCTTGTAGAAGAACTGTCAATCAACCTTTCCCTAAAAATTGTAAGAAAGGTAAAAGAAGACATATTTTTCTTGCAATAGCAGAGAATGTGCAGATCCAAGCTGCTTGCTATTTTCCAGGGAAATGGATCTTAATCCTGCTGTGAAACAGCAGCAATGCAGAAGAATTTGGGGAGTGGCAAGCAACCAATCACACAAGGTAGCCCCCTTTGCTTTGTAATCCCTGTATCTAGATGATTAAGAATAACTAGCATCAGAATAGGCTTTAAAAAGCAGATTGGCAAAATCAAAGTTATCCTGTTAAAGAATTAGTCATGCAGAACTAAGAATGAGGCATATTATCCTCCAGATGAAAAATACAATGGTTTTGCCTACCATGCTATCAACAAAAAAAAAAAAATTGTCCAATTTTATGAAGTTATTTGTGAAGTTATATTTAGCATATTGTGGTGAGAAATATTTTTCATTGCCACTGAAGTATTGTTTCCATGGAAATTTTCTCACTAAATGTCTGTTTTATTTGCTCATACACAGAGGAACAATTCTTTTAATGTGTAGTCATATAGTTAAAATCAATTCAGAAATTTCACTGAATTCCTTAGTGGTTCTACAGACAGGGAAGAAGAGAAGAAGAAAAAGAAGGGAGGAAGAATGAGAGGAGAGGGAGAAAGACAGGAGAAGGAGAAAAAGGAGGAGAAGCAGGGGAAGAAGAAGAAAAGAAGAAGAAAATAAGAAGATAATAAGAAGGAGAAGGGGATGGACAACAAGAAGACACAATTGATTATGTTCCAACATCTTTCTTCAATATCTACAAATGAAAAAAAAAAAAAAAAGCACAGGTGTGGCTACAACTCAAGAGTCTTCTCTGTCCTAATGGTTCAAATGTTACACGTAGGGAATAAAGAACACAAGAAGGTAGGTAGTAGCTGAAAAAAAACAAAACAACATTAAACCAAATATGATCCTGAGACACAAAAAAAATGATGAAATTAAAAATGAAAATTTAAAGACAAGAAGGTCACAGAACTAATACAGGGCATATCAAGCAGATCTTTACATAAAGACTTGAACTCGTTCCTCCTTAATGTGGTTTTGTTTACTGAAACGGTAAAATCTTGCAGGTCAATAGTTCATAGAACTATGGCTTCAAGGACCTGCTATTCATTGAAGTACTGTAGAGCAACAAATGATAGTACCAGCATGGTTCAACAGCCATTGTAGAAAGTTAGGATTTGTTTGTCATACTCCTTTCCAAAAGCTGTGAGACCTCCTTACCACAGCCAGACCTCAGTGGTAAGCCTCCTAAATACAGGTGTGCTTAGAAGAAGAGCTGAGTCTGTGACTTCCTAGCTAGGCAGCCCTGTATGAAAGATTTGTGCCTGTGTGGTTGCAGTGGATTGACCCCATCTAGATGCCAGGTGACCACCAAGCTGCTCTATCACTTCCTCTCCTCAGCAGGGCTGCAGGAGGAGGGAAAAAAAAAAAAAAAAAAACAGGAAAAAAAACCCTCACAGAATATTCTGGGTTGGAAGGGACCCACAAGGATCATTGAGTCCAACTTCTAAGTGAATGGCCCATACAGGGGTGAAAAACATAACCTGGACATTATTAGCATCATGATCTAAGTGACTGAGCTAATCTCAGGGTTAATAATGCAAAAGTACAGGCCATGCACAGAAGCAAGGGAAAACAAAATATTTCTTTTCTGCTTCCCATCAACAGGAGATGTCCAGTCACTTCCTGGGAAGTAAAGCTTCTGTATGTCTAGTGGTTTCTCCAAAAGACAAACACCATACTAATGAATGACCCCCCCATCCTCTTTCTCTCAGCTTTCAGTGCTGAGCAGATGCCATATGTTATGGAATATCCCTTAGGTCAGCTTGAGTCAGCTGTCCTGGCTGTATCCCCTTCCAAGAACTTGGCCATCCTCAGTCTACTGGTGAGGGGAGAATGTTGGAGAGACAGCCTTGGTGCTGTGCCAGCAGTGGCCAAACACTGGTGTTTTATTGACACATTTCTATCACCAATGTACAGTGTGGCACCATGAGAGCTGTCATGGGGAAAAGAAACTCCATTCCAGCCTGACCCCATACAAGAGTACAGTCTGTTCCCTCACATGTACTGGTCAGTAGACTGAGTCTTGTGCAACTGAAACGCCGTAGGCAAGGGTGGGAACTTTTGACTGGGAACATATTTAATGCCTTAAAACACAGGAATGTTACATAAAGAAAACAACAGTATCAGGCCAAGGATACATAACCACTGGTTATATTTCTACATTTCACTAGCTTCTTAACATTTCCTGTGTTGAAGTGTTTCACTAGTTCAGACGTGCTTTTCGTATTTCTTTTTTAACCTGAGGCCACTCATCACAGAAGACACTTAATTTAAAAGTGATCTAAAAGGGTTTTCAAAAAGACCTATTAGAACTTGGGCAATTCAGAAAAATTAGTACGAACATATGGATTTCGCTTTCCAAATTAACAAGGAAATGAAACAAGAAATTAAATTAACTGAAAACAATATATAACAAAACAAGTAGTTTGAGAAGTGCCATTTGAATTGGAAGTAGTATTTCACAGGTAAATAGTAGCTAAACTGCATGTGATAAAAGTACTAAAATCTCATGAGCAAGACTTTTTTTGTTTTCCCTCTCTGTTTTAAATGTATGATGAAAAGTGACAGGGCCATTATTTATGTGGAAATTATGAGGTGTGCTGGTTAGTTAAGCATGTAATAAAGAGCTTATGAATTCCCAACATGCTGACAGAAATTTAGGTGTCTGAAAAATATACTGCAAATCTGTGGCTACGAGTTTTCATTTCAGTTTCTTCTTTCTCCCACCCCCCCATGATAACTGAACATATGGAGATTAATTTAAGTGTGGGAGTAACAGTGCAGATGTCTAATTAATTGCCCTAGAAACTAAAAAATGTTTCTGCCTTACCCATAGAGGCCATTTGGCTGAAATGGTGCTTTACATTATCGAAATCTGGATGCAACACACAGTCTTTGATGTAAAAACTGAACAGAAGGCAGGAAAACTTACTTAAGAACCCATCTTAGCCGTTAGCCAAGATTTCAAGTTGGAGTAGGTAAGCTGTGCTGTCATGTATGTGTTCTGGTTACTGCTTGTCAGCTATTGAAGAACTACAAGTATGAATAGGTACAAGTGAAAGTGTGATGAATTTATAAATAAACCAAATTGTATCGTCAAATAGACACACAGGCAAGTTTTCCTTCTCACCTTTAGCAGAGGATGTTTTCAGAAGAGGTAAGGGTGAAACAGAAAGTGGTTTGCTCCCCTTATATAGCTCAGGTAGATACGGGTTTTACATTTTCAAGATTTAGGGCTTTTTGCTTTCTTACTTCTTGCCTTATTCTTTCCCTACCATTTTTTCCCACATAGCATAAACAACCTGGAAGATAATTTTTAGTAAAGGATTTTCTGAAAGCTCTTCAGTGCCACGTTACCTACACTATGGATTTTTTTTTGTTTGTTTGGGTTTGTTTTGGTTTTTTTTTTCTGAAGAAAAGCTGATGTTGTCATCACACTATGTGTAAGTCCCGTCTTCTAATGGGAATAAGCTTTAAGCATTTTCAATTTGCTAGGGGAAAGAAAAGTGTTTCACAGATAAAGAAGCTCTGACAACAAACAAGAAGAAAGTGTCCCTGAAAAACATATCAGAAACATGCAGTGATCTCTCTCAGAGATGCCATAATGCTGATGTAAAAACCACGGTTGTGCCACAGTGCTTCAGACCATTGATGAGTAGACACTGCACTACAGACAGGACTCTGGAATGACTACGTAAGTTAGTAGTGAGAGATTACAAAACTTAGTAGTAAAAGACCACATAACTTATTTTATTAATCTGGTACAATTAAAGGAAAACAATCATTCATCAAAAATAGAAAATTGAATTATTGTCCTTTAAACCGTCTCCAACACTATCCTGCAGAGGCATAGTCCTCTTAGGTTTATATTGGCTATGAAAGACAATTTCCATTCAAGTCTTCAGAAGTAACACTAATTTTTCTTATGTGCTTTCTATTTCCAAAGGCAGCACCCAACAAATCAAATGTTTTGAACCCTGCAAACCTGCCATCAAACATCCAAAGTTCAAGAGAACACTTAAGTGTGCACTAAATAAAGGGATAAGAGAGTGTGACGAAAAGCCAGATAGTATCACCTAGCAATTGGTAGCAATTCAGTGGACTGAAAAAAAAGGATATGTCATGGAAACCTTTTGTATTGGTAAAGCAAATTGTTTAATTGTAAAGTTATACTATCACTAAATAAAGAGTAGCAATTATATCAAGCTATAAAATCAAAAATATAGTCCTGTTATTAACTTGCAAAATTAATCAGTGAACAATATACAAAACTTAAATTCTAACAAAGGATAATAAATCCTACTTTGTAGATTAGATTTTATCTTTAAAAATAATGGTTGTAAACTTTATTAAGGACATTTGAATTTCATCATTTAGAGAACAAACTGGTATTATATATAGTTGATATATATATTTTCTTTCATTATATCATCTCTTTCACAAAGCAATATTAAACCCATTGTTAGGATAAATATTAACTACGAAGGACAGCAAATATCAGAGGAGACAAGAATAAAACATGGATATTTTCCCCTCAACCATTCTTCAGACTGTTAAAAGATTGATTTTGTCATGCTCATTCTGGGTGAATATCGCTTTTTCTATTTGCCAGCTAAATTGGTACTATCTGGCAATTAGTGAATTAGTTTTTTTAAAAAGCTCTTGCATTGTTAGGCCATTAGAAGGCTTCTCCCATTTTAACCACAAAAAAAAGTAAGCATATTTTCTTATCAATGTACATAAACATTATTTTAGCTCATTTGAATTCTCATTAAACTTTGATATGTCTTCCACAATTTTCACAAATACCACCTTTTACTCCTTATTGCATTTAATTTTGATAACATGAAACTCCTCCTTCCTCAGGGAAACCTGATTATATTTTGAATTTTTTTTCACTCTGTAATTAGATTTATGCATAACATGTATCATACTATAAGAACACTGTCTAAGAATAAAATGAAAGCACCACATACTGAAAATTATTTCTCCTAAAACATTTAATATACAGCACAATGTGGCACCTATTCTGTAATCATTGTATTAATTAAACAGTTCCTCCAGTCATCAGCTAAATGTATATAATTTAGAAATAGCAATGGAAAAGCAAGCCAAAAATAGAGAACAGATAGTCATGATCAGGAAGGAAGAAGTATTGTAGAAGATGCATAGAGAAACCTCATGAGTCATGTTTGAGAACAAAACAAACAAAAAAAACACCACCAAAAACAATATCCCAAAACTGGTGTGAATAAAGCCAAGTGAAAACAGACCAGACCATTGATATTCATATAGATTATGGTATAAAAAATTCAATATTTCTCTTAAATACTAATAAAATACCTTTGAAATATAATTTAGATACACTTGAATTTATTACAGCTCTTATTTCATTGATGGTTCAAAATACAGACTGAAGGAATCAGGACACAGATGAAGGTATTTTATATAATTAATTATTTGTACTTTTGTGCTCAGTTTTTAATTCCTGTAGATTGAGAGAGAGTCCCTCTAAAGACAGCCCTGAAAAATAGGAGATGGCTGGATTGCACTAGACTGCTAATGAATATCTAAGATATAATGACTCAGAGGCTCATGTTTGAGATCTATTACCCCTCTAATTTCTCCTTACTCTGAAAAAATAATAAATGTCATTCTAAATCTCTATATTCTAATAGGTTAACATATACAAAGTGTTAGCTACGTAAATTTTCTTCCTTCCTCCCTTCCTCCTATCACTTTAGGAAAGAGGTGAATATTCAGCAATGTCATTCGTCCTTTCCACCCAGTGGGCCATAGGTAAAAACTGGGGAAGGTTGAACAAAAAATAAATTGGACCTGCCCAGTGATTTCTGTTTAAAAAAAATACTTGCTGATCCTTTTAACCCTGCTGAAAATAACACATACTTTGAGGCTTCATATCAGATGCTTCTTTGATGTATTTCAGGAGTACAGTAAAGTTGAAATATATTAAGAAAAAAAAATCCTTTTTCTCATAATGATGGAAAATAAGCGCACCTGTTTAAATTTTCAAAGGACAGACTGGAGTTCTGGCAAATGCTTTTTAATATTGCAGATGGAAGACAATGAGTATGCTCAGAAAGACACAGAAACCCCTTGATGCAAGTAATATTTTCATGAGTTCTTTTAGGCAGTTTATGTCCTTAAACCTGCAAAGGCATGCACAAGTTCAACTTAATCTACATACTTGTTCTCTTTGGAACTTGCAACAGAGTGACAAAAAGAAGCCTCATCTAATACAGGTATGAGATATAACTTATATTAATTGTTTTTTCTCACAACATTCTATTTATTTTAGCCAACTGTAAAACCAAAAATATGATAAGAATATATTCCAATATGCAGAAAACATTGAAGGAGAAAATAGAAATGTTGCAGTAAGGTATTAAAAAATTCTACCTCTCAACCTCAAAGAAAATTTTGAGGGAAGGCAAAAAATTATCTCTGTTCCTATCTATCTCAGTCAACAAGGAGAAACTCCAACCACCAAAAGAACTGCAGTATGGGGTAAGAGTAATGTTGTAACTTCATCTCTGAATTGCCTGGCATTATGGGTTTAAGAGAGGTGCTTTATCTTAGCTGTAGTTGCCTGCCAATTTAATGTTTCATGCAGTTTTTTATTTAATTTAGAAAAGAGGAATAGATCACAGGAAAACAAACAACAACCAAACAAAACCCAAAACAAACAAACTTTATCTGTACTACACTATCTGTTTTCTGACTATAGAGATCTTCATTAACTCTTACTGGTTTCATTCCTTATTGTTAACATCCATTGTTTATTGTAAGAGTTCTGATTCTTTTTTTGTTGTGTTTTGTTTAAAAAATAAAATAAATAAATAAATAAAAAACCCCACAAAATTTGGTATGGTTCCCATATAAAACATCCAAACCTTCTAACTTTTTTTCTAAAAGGGATATTTTTGCTTGTCTTCACAGCAAAATTAAAATGGATATGGATATACATGAGAAACAGACCAATAATAAGGAAAGGAACAGTTTTGTTTTAGGTAACAAGGTGGATTTTCTAATATCAAGAGAATTTATGGTCATTTTACTATTGTCTTATAATTTTAAAATTTTTATTAGTTTTGCTAATTATAATACTTTATAATTAGAGTTCAGAGTTTTAGCTAGCCATATTTTTAGATTAGAGTTTCCTTTTAAAGCAAGAGCTCTTTATGAATATATATTTTAATATTTATTTTTACACAGCATCACTATTTTTGAGGGGTATTCTTGACCCTTTTCTGAGTGCTTACATTTCTCTGCACTTTTGATAGAGGATCAAGAACTTCAACAGAACCACATAAAGGTGGGAGGAAGATAAACATATAGTGATTACAAAGATCTCAGCTTAAGTCTCAGTGTCATTTTCAAAACAGGTTGTGTCAGTGCTGACACTTTGACTCTGCAACTCAGATTTTATTCTTAAAAAAACTCCAAGCAGTACATCCATTACGGGACCCACAGTCACTTTATTCTTACAGCTGGCTGGTCTAGCAACAATGTATACAATCTCAGTTTAGTCTAAACTGAGTCTTCTCTCAGGACCACAATCGACCAGCTCAGTGGAATTCAAGCCAGGAATGTCCAGCAAGCCATATGCACACCAATATCCCTTTCCTCACAGATAGCTCAGCTGGACATACTTCATTCATGTAATTACTTAAGATCATGTCATTTAATTGATAAGGATTAAGCATCTCAAATTAATTACTAAAAGGTAATTGCAAAAATTGCACTAGTTAAAAAAGTTTCATTCATTAAAAATCATTAGCAATGGACTGTTTTAAAACCTGGTTATCCTGGTGTATTTTTCTCCTTTTAATATCTTGGCATACCTTCTCCAGATCAGGGGCCACTTAAAAGTAATGGCTGGTAGATGATGAGAATCCAGAAAATCATACAGATTGAAAGAGAAGTTCATCTAATGTAGCCACTGTTATCTTCCTAATAGATAGACATTTAAATGTAAACTGCTTGCCCTTGTTTACCTCCAGAATTAAAGAAGAAATAGAAACAACTACAGAATTATCTTAAACATTCAACACAGAATGACATACATTGTATTCTAGAGGCTGCAGCTCCTCAGTACTGTCTATAAAAGGTTATTATACAAATTTGTCCCTTTCAGATGCCCATATGAAAAGAAACAAATCCCATCCAGCTTGCAAGGGAAGGAATAACATACACCAACAGTGCAAACTGCAAATTCATCATCTGATTCATTAATACCATGGGATGTTCTTGGGGTTTGGTTTGGTTTAGTTTGGTTTGGTTTGGTTGGCAGGAAGCGTGGAAAAGGTGCTACTTGGGAAACAAAGGCAAACAAGGCAAAGTTAAGGAAAGAGTATGTAAAAGGAAAAGAGGCAAAGGGAGTTGGGCAGAGAAACTAAAAGGGTGGAAGAATGTCACTCAGCAACTTAGTGCAGGGCTGGGCAAGTCCTAAAGGAAGACCTCTAGAAGATCCCAAATGACTACCTCAGCTGTTTCTGAAAATGCTCTGTGATGTGATTGGTCCACCTCTATATGGACACTTGTGTCATCTTCATTATATAACAAAAGCCTCCTCTCTACCTTAGTCTGGAGCAGATGACAGGAGGAGGTGATTCTAGCTGGACTTGATTTAAACCTCTGACCCTCTAGTGTCATTACAAGTCCTTTTGCAATGACATGTAGAGCAAGTATTCCTCTAGAGACCTGTTTATTTACAGTAAATAAGTAAATAAGTGTTTTCAATATAGATAGCAAAAAAACCGCAAAAATGTGCTAGGATAGATACTTTCAACCAGTGGTTTATCACTAACCCTTAACATTTTTAAAGACCATTACATATGCTGTTAAGAAGATTTCATATGTTTACTCATAACTAGAGTCTCACAGACCAGCTGTGGACCTCTTCTGCTCTCCTGGTGGACCGTTCTCAGAGTATGTCTTGCAGTTTAAAAGGCATTGCTGGGACTTGGGGGCTTGAATGTGAAAAGCACTGAACAGTGAAAGGATGTGGTTGTTTTTAACATCAAGTTGAGTGAAACACAAAAGATAAACAAATTTAAATTTTACTGTAAATCTAATATTGAATAGACCTAAAAGCCTTTTATGTGCATTCATTTTAAAATCCCTTTCAGTAATCCAAGATATTTTTAGTAACTTAGGTGTCAGTTTCAGTAATTATTAAGCATGTGCAGCTCTCACTGAATCTAGTCAGAACTGAAGATAACAAAACTCTCAATGTGTGGACTGCTGTCACATACAAAATATTTTTCTATCTTTTAATCCACTTCTATCCTAAAACAAACTGACTTTACTGCTGCATAACATGTTGTAGCCTGAAGGTAACCTCCAACAGTACTATTACTAGATGTGACCATAACATGATATATTCAAGCTCCGATGGCTCAATACAAGGCTGCCATGTTATCAGATTGGCAAAAGTGAATTTAGGCAGAGGAAAATCCTATTGATCTTTTCCTTTAGTACATAATAGAAATATAGTTGATATTACATTGACTTAGTTAATTTTCCTCATTTTTATGAGCTGACAAGCAACATTCTGAATTATTTTTAAAAGTTTGCTCCTACTTACCTTAATATTTATTATTGTATTGTTTCCTGATAGTAACTGCCCTAGTCATGACTTTCTTATTTTGACTGCTCACAGTATATGTTTAAACACTATAATCATACTTGACTTCATATGTAAACATTTTATGTAATTTTTTTGCTATAATTTATACTACTAAGGATAGGTATTTGTTTTGATGCTTTGATACTAGATGTTTTATATCCACATCTTTTCATAGGCATCCAGATTTTGATCTTGATAATCTTCAGATTTGTTATTTGTAATCTGAAAAAGATTACTCCTGAGTAAGGCTTGCAAGTCTGAGCTCAGAGTTTCAAACTATGCATGTGAAATAAGGTATTAGTAATACTCTAAATGCAATTTTAGGTAGGTGGGATATTTTTCTTAGTATCTTAAAAACAGCCAAGATGATTTAGAGCAGTATCTGATCAAGAAAGAAAACAAATAATTTATTCAGCTATGTTCCAGTCATCATTTATAATTTGAATGATTAATTCTTGACTAAGGTAGTAGGAATAAGGTAGTGCATTTTTTCTGTTATTCCTCCTTGAAGGAAAGGTAAAACAGGAACCATAGCTTTATGAATCTTAAATGTTTCAAAACCATCTTGAACAATCACCAAGGGGCAGAAATGCTAATGTGTGCTAAAGGAACCTATGGCTTAACTGAATTACCTATTTTCTTATCCAAAGGACTTTGAAGTAGTATTGCTAAGAGATAATTTATTGTTCTCCTTAAGACAATTACCCAGCACTGATGAGAGAGGGGAGTGGCTACATTTATTCTTCCTAAAACCAATTTTTGTGAGTCAGGAGCATGACTCAGACTGGTCAGTGATGTTGATGCTAGCCTCAGAGAGAGATAGCTTGGTTACCCCTGTTGCTTCTTATCTTGGGGAGAGGAGGAAAAATAAACAAGGCCCTTGTCACTTCACAGAGGGATGGATCTTAACACTACAATGTACAAACCAGATATTCAGTCAGCATGAATTGGAATAGGTCTACAAGAGAAGTGAGATCAATGAAGATGGAGCAAACATCACCTGACAAGAGGCTCTCAAAGATAAGGCCGAAACTTCATCAGACAAGTTCAGCAGAGAAGCCTTAAAAAACAACACATCTAGAAGCACCCACAGTATCACAAACCAAGAACTAACACTTAAATTTCAATTCAAAATTGTACATAACATGAATCCCTGAAAGGACTTTTGCACTATGGTAAATATAATGGACACATCCACATTTTGAGTCCTGGGGTGATAGGTGAGTGCATGAGCAATACATATCCAGACTGAGGACAGGCATTGAGAAATGAAGGCTAACAGCAGCTCCAGGAAGAGAGCAACAGCAGTGTATTTTTATCAAACACTCCTAGTGAACTGGACAAAATTGCTTCCAGGACAGCCTTGCTTGAAACTTTGTCCATCCTTTAGGAATTCAAGAATGAATTGGCAAGTGCCTGGCCATGGGGAAAAAAGTATCAGCTCTAAACCGGGGAACTGCTATGTAGGAAAAGGCACTTCCATGAAGGTAGCTGGGTATTCACTTTATTCATTTTTCAGTAGTTATTTACAGAGTGATAGCATAAATGTATTCATCAGTCATTTCTAAGAGGCAGCCATGGTCATACGGTTTCATCACCATCCATACTTTTGTTGTGTTGGTTTTTTTTTTTTCTTTTTTTGTGGTTTTGTTTTAATCATTAAAAGCTTCCCAAAGATGTTCCGCCACACCCCCCCCCCCCCCACACTCTTTATAGCAATGTAAATTATTGTTATCCTATCCTGCTCTGTTTTTTGCTTTCTACTCTCTCATGCCTGATCAAATTCCTTGATTGGTCAGATTCCCCAACAGTTCCAGGATTTATGCTTTGGGTTTTTTTTCTTTGCACGTAGACATCGTGCTCTTGTTCCTGAAATACCTTTGCACTCTTTCATCTGGTCTGGGACTGTAACATTGCTGGGCTGCAGTGGTACCTGAGAAGAACACATAAAGAAAAAACAGTTACTTTATTAAGTTCAGTGTAGCTTTTTTCTGATATATTTCAAATACAATAGACTTGAAGAAGTGATTTATGCAATAACTATTACTTCTCACATTTCTTTGCTTATCATTTTAGTTCTTCACCATCTTGATCTTGCAGTATCACAGCAGAAGAACATAAAACTAAAAGAAAAAAAAATCAAAAAACGTTGGGAAGGAAATTGAATTGAGAAAATAAACCCAACTATTTCAAATTATCACATGCATTCACAAGAGGAAACATATTATGCACAAATCCTGAACTCCTAAACAGCCAAGAGAAAGAATTTTGAGCTGATAAAAATGCAAATGTTTACAGATAGGCCTCTTTCCTAAGGGTGGGGTGGATGATTTCAGGATGAAATGGTGGTATTGTTTTGTTTCACAAGGTCAGTGCTAGGCTGCAGGGGTGAACGATGGCGCAAATTGGTCATCGTGGCACCTACAAGATGAGTGAGTAGTCTATTGTTTGCTTATCTAGATGGCTGTTTAGTCTTTTAGGTAACAGCTTGATCTTTTAGGATGTAGGATAGTGGAACCATCACAAGATGCAGCCTCCAGGGCCTGTCAGGAATCAGGGCAGGGCCTCAGCCTGGAGCATGGAGAACATGAATTTTCTCCAGGGTGGAGTGCAGAGTGTCATCAAAAAGTAGTACTGAGCTGAGAAAGACAACTGGGAGAAGTATAGCTGATATGGAAAACATTTGGTTCTGCAAAACCCGTTGAAGCTTTAGACACTCATGTCTCCTTCCTCAAACACAAATATTCTCCTAACTTCTCATGCTTTCTCTGTGCTCTCCACTTTCATCCAATTTAATAAATCGACTAAGGTTGAATGGGATCAGCACTTGCAGAATAGTCAAGAATAACAAATCGGCAGAATAGTTAAGAAAACAGTTTAAAAAAATTATGATCTATAAACAAACCATGAAAAGTCTGTTTTCTACTTTTTCTTCTCAGATCATGCCCATAATGAGATTTCACCAAAAGGGCATTAGTTGATATGGGATGGTGAGGTGGCCACTCAGACCTTTGGTAACCTTAATAATTTTGTCTAAATTCTTCAAATTCTTACCATTTATGTTAAAAATACTCATAGCAAGTAAATCAGATACAGGCAACCCACTTAATTTTCTGTGACACGTTTTCTGCATCTTTATCTTGTGTCTTTGAGGTATTGGCACCGATTTGTCAAGCCTGGCCTTTTCAAATTGTCTGCAAATCACCCTGAAATTTCTTGAAATGGTACTGTTTCCTCAAAAGTTAAAAGAAATATCTCTAGAAATATTCCTTTATTAATCTTGGTTTTACTTGCTTTTTGTCATTGGAGACATTACACGGAATGTTTTCTGTTAGTCAATTACATGTCCTAACCTTCAGAAATAGCAGGAGCACTTATTTTCTCACAAAAACAAACAAAAAACCCCAAAACAAAACAAAAAAAAAAAGAAAAAAATTAAGAATGTCGGAGATCAAGGATTAATTTGGAAAACAGTTTTAAATCCTCCGAGAGAAGATTCAGTGAAGATAGGAGAAATTCCTTCTTATTTTCAGTCAAGGTGTTGCATGTTTTTATGCTATTCCTGTCTGTCAGTTCAAGAAGAGCCCTAAGTAACTATTGTGTGTCTTGAAAAATGTATTCACTTAGAGAATTCTACCATAACAGTATCTCAAAAAGTTAATGTTGATATGTACTCTTCCCACCTTTGCTTCCTTCCTATGAAAAAAAGGACATTATTCCTGTTTCATAGAGAAAGACTTGAAGCACAACCTACCTACCTTTCCTCAAGACAAACAGAAGCAGGTATAGACATGTACCCAAACTGCAATGCGTTAAACACATCATCTCCTTTAGCTGTACCAAAGCTAATTTTATCTGCCTTAGACCCAGGAGATGACAGCACTATGCAGAACACATCTGCCAGTCTTATAAAGCTGTACCGAGAAATGCAATTTCCAAGTGCCTGGGGAAGCCTCCCTGAGCTTCAGCTTCAGTGCAGAGGAGGGTGCTGAACTGCAGTCAGAATCCAAGAGAATTTGTTTTATATTCTCCTTTTGGGAAGAAATGCAAGAACTCTCAATAGAACAGTCTGCAGGATTGCTTACCTCATTATTTTGATTTTTCAATTGATTTCTAGATATGGAGAGGTAAGGTAGTATTTTTAGAAACATCCAAAATGGGCAGGAGCCATTTACTGCTCACAGTCTCTTGATTGCCTCTCTTGAACAAGGAGAAAAATGTAACAGACATTCAGGTAAGAAAGAAAGAGACAATGAACCTCAGGCAAGCCATAATAATAACGTAGTTAGGATGATTTATTTATTTGCCAGTGCTTGTGGGCTGCTTTGTGCTGACTTCATCCTGTTGCTTTAACCCTCTAGGCTCTGCGCCATCTCGGGTCTGCCACTGGAGTGGTACATAAGCTTCTCCGTTAGTTTCCTTTGCAGCACTGTTTCTGGCAGCAGTGGGATTTGATCGGTAACAAAAGCGAAGCAGGGTATTATAAATGGCAGGCTCAAAGAACCTGACAGCCTGGGACACAGCTGGCCAGTCACTCCATCGAGATGCCCAACAGAGGGGTGGGGAGTATGTCAAAACATAGCTCCAAAAAACACATAAACGGTTATAGAAGGACATAGTTTATGCATGGGTATTTTTCATTGGGGGGAGGACGGGGGAAGATCTGTTGCATGGGAAGTGGACAACTGAGATCAGGACATTAATTTCCAGTTTAATTCCTAGCACAGTTACTCACTTCCAGCACCTCCCCAGACAACTCACTTGGGCTCAACCGCTGATAATGCCCCTTGTTTTTCTCTCCAACCGAAGAGTGTTCGGCAGGAGACTCGGAGGCGCTGAACACCTGCGGCCCCGACACCTTCCCGTTCTCCTGAGGGAGCTGCCAGGTTCCCCCGCGAGGAGGGCACGCCTGACGGGAGGCTGAACCCGGAGCTCCGCAGTCGCTCCCCAGACGGTCGCTGCTGCCGCTGCGGCCGCACCCACCGACCCCACACACCGGGGGCCTCCGGCCGCAGCGCACCCCGCCAGAGCCGAGCCCGGGCTCCGCCGAGCCCCCGCTCAGCAGCCGCAGGCGCGGCTCCCCCGGCTGCTCTGGGGACGGGGAGGCCGTGGGGCGGCACCGCCGGGGGCCCCGGCGCGGACAGCCCGGCACTGCGGGCATTGCGGGCACAGCGCCCCCGCGCCCCCTGGGGCAGGGCAGGGCCGGGCAGGGCCGCGCCCCAGGCGCCCGGCGGTCCCTTCGGGCGGCCCCGCCTCCCCCGACGGCACCGCCCCCGCCCCCGGGCCGGCCCCGGCCCCACGCAGGGCCCCGG
>JAWWEE010000040.1:42866532-42946906 GCA_035221455.1 Xenops minutus | reverse complement strand
CGCGCCCCGGTCCGGCGCGGCGGCCGCCCCTCCCTCAAGAGCCCGCGGCCTGTCCCGCTGCCGCCGCCGCCGCCGCCGCCGGGGGATCCCCGCCCCCCCGAGGCAGCCCCGTCCCACCGCCCCACGGCCGCAGGGGACGCGACGCCCCGCGCGGCTCCGGCTCCGCCCCCGCCCCGCCCCGCGGAGCCGCTCGTGGCAAAGTCACCGACCCCCGGAGCCCGCCGGGCTCCATCAAACGCCGCGGCCCCGCCCGCCGACGTCATGGAAACAAACGCGTCAGCCTGCCGGCCGCCAGTGGCAGTGACGGCGGCGGGCGGGCAGCGCCGCCGGGCCCCGCCCCCGGGGGCGCCGCGCCTACCGGGGCCCCGCCCCGCCTCCCCCATTGAGGGCACCGCGCGGCGAGACCCCCCTCCTCGGCCGGGCGAGGGGCCCGTCACGTGTGTGGCGCTCCGCAGGCGGTGAGGGGCGCGCCGGGGGGAGAGAGGGAGGGCGGGCGCGGGACAGGAGTGACCGACCGACCGACCGCCCGACCGCGGCAGGCGGAGGCGGGAGGCGGGCGGATCGCCGCGCCCCGCCCCGCCCCGCCCGGTGGCGCCCGGCTCCTGTAGCGGGTGCTCTGCGGCGGAGGCGCTCGGCGGCGCGCTCGGCACTGCCCGCGGCGTGCGGGGGCACGGAGGCGGGCGGGCCCCGGGGAGCGGCCGTGGCGGCGGGAGCGCCAGCGAGGAGGGCGAATCGCCGATTCCTGCCGGTGAGGCGGCGGGGGCGGGGCGGGCGGTCCGCGCCCCCCCCCCCTTTCTCCTCCTCCTCCTCCTCCTTCTCCTCCCCCGGCTCTCCTCGCGCCGCTGCCCCCTCCCACCCTTCTCCCTCCCCAATTCGGTCGCCGCTTCCCCCCCCCGCCCCCTCTCCCGCCCTCCTCCCACGGCCGCAGGGCGGGGGCGGCGCGGCGGGGCCGGCCAGGGCGGGGAGCGCGGGGACCTTGTGCGCTCGACGAGCGGGCGGCGGCGGCAGCAGCAGCGGCAGGTTCACGGGCGCCTCGTCCCGGCCCCGGCTGGCGGCTGGTCGGCCCCACGGCGCCGAGGTAAGCGCGGCGGCGGCGGCTCGGGGCGGCTCTGGAGCCGGGCGGGCGGGGCGGGCAGCGGCGTGGCGGCAGGTGCAGCGCTGCTCCGCTCCCGCCGCGGGGCTGCGGGCCGTGGCCGGGCTCGCCCGGGGGGGCGGCGGCGCGGCCGGAGGGGTTGGGTGCCGCGCTGCCACGATTTCGCCCGTTCTCCACGCAGGTAACCGGAGCGCCCACCTGGCCTCTGCCGTGCAGCTGGGGCACGGCGTGACCTTGAGGGCAGCAGATGCGGGGCTGAGCCTCGGCGGGAGGTCCGCCGCCACGCCGTCGGGGACCCCGCGGCCGGAGACGGCCGGCACGGCACGGCCCCGCAGCCCCCGGCGGGCGGGCGGGCGGGCAGCACACGCCGCGGATTAAGGTGGTGCTCAGCCCCCGCCGCCCGCCGGGTTAAGTAGCCGGGATTAGCCCGCTGCGGCAGCACGACACCAACATCCCTGGCGCTTCTCCGCCGCCCCGCGGGGGCTGGGAGCCCGGCACCCACACCCGCGCAGCCTCCCCCGCCGCCTCCCTACCTCCCTCGACCTCCCGCCCGCCTGCCGCGCCCCCAGGGCGGTGTTTTTGGCCGCGGCTGAGTCGTACGCCGCTCTCCGTCGGAGCGGGCGGGCTAATTTGATTTATCGATGCCTGGCTCGGCTGCTCATCGACCGGCGGGCGCGGACGGGGAAGGGATGCGGCACCGCTTCGGGTACTGGGAAAGTGGAGCCCTGGCGGGCGTCGCTCCGGGGGTGAGCCTGGCCCCGCGCGGGGCCGCTCCGCGGTGGGAAGCGCCTCCGACGGCGGTGTCATCCTCGTCCCGGCGGTGCGTGTAACCTTTGGATGTCGCACCACGTGAGTTTGGGAGCGGGCTGGAGCCTCCACCGGGGGATGGCTGGCCGCTGCCGAGAGCGGGAGGCACTGCTCGCAGTGGAGCGGAGCGCGGCGGGTGTCCGCGCCGCCACCTGCCTGGGCTCCCCGCCGTGACCCGCGGTCTGTCGGTAAAGGCTGAGGTCGGATGGATGTAGGATTTCGGGAGGAAGGTCTCAGGGAAAGCTGACGGACAGAGGTGTGGTCTGTGGTCCTCCGGAGCGTTTCCTTTAACGTGGCTGTGCGAGCGGTGTTGACCGGGGACAGGAGGGGGCTCGGCCTGAGCTCGAAGGCGCGTTTGGAAACCGAGAGCTGTGGGTGAGTTTGTTTCTGGGTTCGCAGCTTGAGGGACAGCGTATTAGCCCAGCTGTAGTAGGAATCTGTGCAGTGCTATGCGTCTTCCATGCTCTACATAAATATTTGTTACGTTTGACTTTGTAAATTGTAACGGACGAGTGAAGAGAAAGATGCACAGTAACAAAATTTCGATGCCTTTTTCCTTGTCATTTTAAGATCCGCATTACAGAAATCTTAAACTATCTGTTATATATGGCATTCTTGAATTCATAAATTCGGCAGCTGAGGTTTTCGTCTCCAGGTATGTTCAGAAGGAACTGGTGGTAGTACCTTATACTGTATCTGAAACTGTTTAGAGAATGTGGTAGCTGGTAGCTGGCCTCACAGTGCTTGAAGGGTGACTAGCTAGGTGCATATTCAAATCATATCCCTTCTTGGAAGTCAGGTTCCAAGCCTAATGCACTGGTAAAATATCTTTCATCATTAGTGGCTGGCAATTTTGACTTGCCAGGGAATGAAATAAGTGTCTTTGGAAAACTGCCCGTAGAAAACCTTCTGCATCTTCAAAACATTTGTAGGTCCTAATGAATTTGAATTGAAATAGTGTTTTTAGGTGCTCGAAAAGGTGTTGGTTAGATAACTTGCCAACTCCTGGGTTTATGATACAGTTTGTTCAGAAGGTGGTACCTATACCTGCAGCCAGGGTCATTTTTTTTCCGTTTGTTGGAGCTTTTCAAGGATTTGTTCCAAATACCACAAATCGTGAATTTCAGTAGAAGTAAACTTGTGTATCTTTTATACTATTGGCTCTTTTGGCAGGAGTAGCTTCCAGTGTACTAGGACTTCAATACTTACGGCATAATGAATGGAAACTCTCGGTGTCAGTGGAAAAAGTGGTCACTGAATTCAGAGAGGAAAAAGAACTCGTACAATTGAATGTGAATTTTCGGTCTGGAACAGCATCGTTGTGGGGTTCAGTTTATTGCTACTCCTACTGTTGATTATGGAAACCCACCATGGTTGGATTATCTGAAGGAAACGTGAATCCTATGTTGTGTACAGCTATTTGCAGGTTTTCCCAATCAATGCTGCTCAGTGCTGAATTGTGACATTATTACTTCAGTTCTTTCAAAGGAAAATGCTGCTTTTTATGTAGGTAACTAAAATGACACAAGTCAAAACTAACTGTAAAGGGAATTGTGGCTGTGCTCTTTGTATGCATGCATGCTGTGACTCACTATTGCTTATTAAGCAGATGTGTTTGGGAACTTAAAGCAGAAAACAAGACTTGTGTCACATTAGCGTTGAGTAAAATGTGTATAAGTATCTTGCACAAAGTTGCATTACATACAGATAATGGTATAAGGAATGGATCCTCATTCGTGTAGTATACATTCAGCTAATAATCTAGGAGTCATCCTGCAAGTTAAAATGCACTATCTAGAGTTAGTCTTGTTTAGAAAGTCATTCTTATGGATCTCAATGTAAAGAACTTCTGTCAGCTGTTAAAATTACAAACCTGTAAACCATGTTGTGGAAGGCTTAACAGCAAGCTGAGAAGCTTGAAAGCGTCCTTAGCAAAGGCGCAAAGATACAAATGTCTAGGATTTTTTTTTAACTTGTTTTGAATTTATTTGAAAAAGAAGAATATGATAAACTGGGAGACAGTCATAAGATGAAGATCCTAAGAATGGAGAAACATATGTTGAATCTGCTGAAGCAACCTCAAAAACAGCTTCTTTGGAAGAATTAACTTTGCCAGCATTTAGTATTTTAGAGCTGTGAACTTAATATTAATTGACAAGTTCAGAATGGACCTGGCAAAACAATAACATGCTATAGCAAGCAAGTCTCCTTTGACATAAGGGTGGACAAGATAACCTAAAGTATCTTCTAACTCAAATTTCTTCCGTTAAGGTAGACTAAATATTAATGGCACTGAGCATTCTTTACCACTGAAATGTGACCTCAGAAATGTCTTTCAGTGTTTGAACTGTTTATTTTAATATATATTCTCCTGTTTTTAAAGAGAAAGTGCAAGAAGGGATTCACATTTTGCTCAGAGTTGCAAGTCAGGTTTCAGTTAGCAAAATTTAATGCAGAATAACGTCAGCCTTGATTAGTCCAGGGCATTTAAAACTGAATAACCTTTGAGAAATAAGGTAGACTGCTTGAATGTAGATTTTTGTTATAGAAATACATGCCTACTTTCTTCCAAAAGGATCAGTAAAACTGCAATAGTAGTGTTAAATTTGTATCCTCTAGTATTTACCACTTGTCTTAAAAAGAATAATAATAAAACTTGTTAAAAGTTGCAGTTCAGCAGATAAGGATCTTTCTATTTTAACTAAAAATTAGATAAAATCTAGGGTTGCTGTATTGTGTTAAAAAAGCTAAGATTAGCTCTGTCTATTGATTTTCTATAGTCTGTGCAACACTCTCTAATAGGTTTATTTGGGTTTTTTATTAAAACGTTCAATTTTCTTTGAAGGCCTAATTTTTATTTCTCCTTAAAAGTTACCAGATAGCAGAACAAGGAAGGCAGCAGATTCAAAATGATGCTGTTGCTAGTTTGAAAAAGAAAGTGAACATATGATGGTTTATGTAAAGAATGGGTACTTCTCACAGGCATTAAGAATTACTAATCTAGTTCGAAATAGGTTGTCTTTATAAAATTAGATTTCTTTCCTTTTCAATAACCAATGTTAGTGTTCCCCTAGTTTATCCTACAATTAGCTGAAATGACCATGTTCACTAGTTGAACAGCAGAGTGATAAAAAAGTAAAGAAGGAAAGATTTTTGTTCATGAATCCCCCAAAATGTTTGTATATGCATGTGAAACATAATGTGTTCAGTGTCTCTGAAATAGGGCAGTTTCATACAGAAGATGTAAGCAATGATAATGAGCATTATAGAAGCAGGATTTCCTGGAGGTGACATGTACCATGAAATAAACAGGCAAAATTTTAGATTAACCCATTTTAGAACAGTCACACCTATTCATACAAAACATAATTTCAGCACAAGTACATGGTATTGTCCAGTTTGTCTTTTATTTCTGAATTATCAAGCTTTAAAAAAGAGTTGATAAAAATGAATTTCTAGTTTCCATGACAGGTTTCACTTGATATGAGCAGTAACTTCAAAGGATCTGTCTGTTCAGGCTCTTCATATTTCAGTAAACATTATGAAAATGATTTCTGCTGTCACATAAAAATCTTACTCTAAGTGACAGATGGTGTTATGGGGGCGTTATTAGTTTAATTTTGGTGAATTGCAAAGTAGGCATGAGGTTTTCTCCGTTGGTATTTCAAAGGTCTGGTGGGAGAAGAAATGTAAGGAAAATGTAGGATTTGTTAAAAAAAGTCCAGAAATAGCTCGAAAAATAAATACAATTTTTTTATGTCCAGTAAGAGGTAAAATGTAATATGCTGTTACAAGACAGATAAATAGCATCTGCCTTGGCTTTGAAGGATAATGGACATAAGAAGAGTATATCTCCCTTTACTGCTGTTTGCAACTGTATGGTGCAATTAAAGAGTGCATGGATGCATTTGAGGATGGCAGTTGATAAACTTTTGTGCTGGTCGCTAAGTCTGTCTGGTTTTGCCAATTAAAACATGACCAGTTCTCAGCACTAGGGGTAGTGCTGGCTTATTGCTGGTTATTTTCTGATGCTGCTTTGGAAGGGAGAGTTAGGTAAGTAGCTGTATGGCCTTCTACTTGTGGTGGACTTCAAACCACGTCTAAGTTTTTTTAATATTGTATATGAGCTGGATGTTGCCTTAATTCCCAGTGAGCACAGGAAAGACCATGTTTTAAAAACACATTTCTGGGAGCCTATCACTTGTAATCTGCTACCCTTACTTGTGCCCTTATATTCACAGAAAGATAAGGTGGCAGCAGGGAAAACAACGCTATTGGGTTCTCACCACGTGGTGTACAGTGTCTGGTCAGAGGAGGCCTGGGATGTACCATACCCTGCATAGTTGATAGCAAAAAAACCCCATCTGGAGGCAGAAAAGATGATTCAGCCACTCTGCTTTAAGCAAACTATCTAACTTCCTGGGACTCAACCCGAGGTTCACAGTGGTGTGCTCCTTTTCTGCTTATGTCTTCACTGAAACTCAAACTTTAATATTAATGTTAAGATTTTGAATCAAAGATGATCTTAATAATTTCTACATTACATACACCAATGAAAGAAAAATGAAGTGCTCTTTTCACTAGTGTTACAGAAGTACCCGTACAGAGATCACACAAATTTTTTTGCACTTGTTATTTGAACAGTTACTAGTGGCTTCTCAGTGTGGCACTTTCAGGGTTGCCTCTGTGTCTGCAAATAGGAGGATGTGTTGCTTGTGGTGTGTATTTTGTCTTCCTGCAGTACCACGTTTCTAATGAAATCAAGATTTGTTTAAAAAAAAAAAGTCTGTGATAAAAAAAAATCTTAATCTGCTAATCAGCTGAAAATATCTCTGTGGATTTAAAATAAATCAAAAGCAACTGATAGCTCAGTATGGGGAGAGGAGGAAGAGTCATTAGCTGTGCTTGGTGGAGTTTTTCCACTGTAGAAAGAAATAGCCATAGTGCTGTGGTCTTTGTTGAAATAAGGAGCTCGGACCACCAGCAATAAGGTCTTGCAGCTACAGCACACTTTTTAAAGAATACTTGTAGAATGCTCTAAAAAGTTAAGAGGGTAGTTACTATGACTCCTAAAGCTTGGAAAGTATCTGGTTTTGCCTGATAGGTGTTTCAAGAGATGAGAGTCTTCTAAGTCCTCATGAAAAGATTTGTTCTGTTAATATGTTTGATGTTTTTTTAATATTCCAAAGTTATGTCAGACTTCCATGACAACCTTCTGCAGGTGCTGGGTTGATCAGCATAATCCAAGAAACTGTGAGGACAGAATCAGCTTCATTTGCAATTTCCTATATGTCACTGCGAGTGTGAAGTTTTGTGGGCTGGCTGAGGTGGCCTCATGGCTACTTGCATTTCCACCCTGTCTTGTACTACTCAGTAACTCTCCCCTCCTTTGTGCCATCTCTGCTGCTTTGCATTTACTCATTGCACCAGCAGATGATTTGTTAACAAAACTGTTGTGCACAAATTGGACTCTTCAAGGTGAGAAGTGAGGCTTGCATGAGGGAAGCAGCACAAGTCTTTGAATTGGTGGTGTTGAAATGTTCCTCCTTATGCAGTCCTCATGTTATACCATCCCCTCAAGAGTATTGCTTTATGACATGGGAGAACTTGAAGCTATTGTTCTGACTGTAGACAGGAGAGTAGTTTGGCTGCCAGCCTTCGACTAACAGTGTTCCAGAAAAGTTTATTTGTATTTATCTGTATGGATCTCTGCACTAAGTAAAATATTAAAAAATGTTCCAACACCTGAACTATGTATGACTAGGTGGTTTCTGATACTACAGGGGAGGAAAAGATAATGTGCATGTTGTTTTGTGTGTCCAGACTTGCTTCCTGAGGTTTTTACATAGATAAGACTATGGTTAGCCCTTAAATTGTCTGAGAAAGGGAGGTATTTCTGAATCTCTTCTGGTTGTTTAGATACAGTAGAGACTAAATCAGGATCTTAATATGCATATTGAGCAGTTTTTTCACTTCCATCTAGGTGCTACTGCTATCAGTGTTGATATTGGACTTCAAGTTGCTTGGTTCTGATCACTTGGAAATGAAACTGGTGTGAAACTTCACAAAGCCTATGGAATACAGTGCAAATCAATACTTAAATTAGAGCAGTGTCTAGCAGCCTCATTCTGATGAGGTTGTATGAAACATGAAATGGTTTAAACTGACTGTCAGGATCTGTGCCACATGGCTTCCAAATATACATAGTTGAGAGCAACAACTGGGGAGGGTAGGAAAGGTGCTTTACCACTGCTAACACAACTGCTTTACTTCTGCTTTACTAAAACCAGAAATAGTTTCAGCTTGTGTTCACCTACTTCTGCTCTGAAATACATGTAGTTAACAGTGACAACAATTTTTCATATTCTGCAATAAGCTTGCTTTGCATAGTGAAACATCTTAACATCTTCACAGAGTCTGATTTCAGATGTGTTTTGGTAATAGGTAGATCTGGCTGTGGTGACTGCCGATCTAAGGGATTTGTTCCTAAAATAGAGCTGTTTTTGTAAAGTAAGTTGTGATTTGGTAATAATGAACTAAATTCTCTAGGATTTGAGAAAAGCATGATCTCTTGCTTTCTGGATTTTTGTGTATGTTGGTTACTGTTAGTGGAGCCACTTTAGTGGAGCTATCCTTCAGGTAGAGACAGCCACTCGTGGTGCATGCCAAGTTATGGGAACCTTTTGCAAGAGCTTTAGTATGCATGCACATCCAAAATGAAATACCAGAGTATAAAGCAGTGGTGCATGCTAAATCTTCTTGTTAGTGAACAATTCACATATGGCTTTCTCCCATGTTGATCCTGGTGTTGCTGGGCACTGGACAGCTGCTCCTCAAACTGTATTAACAAAATTGTTTAGAAAAGGCTGTCTTGGTTGTGTGAAGTCTGACACTCTAAAGCTGTGTTGTGAACTTAAGGTACCTCCTAGCCCAGGAAATTGGTTTACCAGGTGGAAAAATACAAGGGGTGGATGCTTGAGGGGAGTACTTTATATTTTCTGGGAAGGTACAGTAGTAAAATTTTTGGTAATTGGACCTCTCACTACAGAACTGCATTGCTGAATTTGCATAGGCTGAAAGCTTTATGTTCTCCTTCTATTGTCAAATCTAAAGCTACAGAAATTAATATGGAGAATAAAGCTGTATGTATAATCATGGGCAAAATGCTTTGAATTGGGCAAAGTAAATACATGCTACTTTGAGGCAGTGATCATAAAACAGGATGGTTTCAGTGTCCTGACGGGAAGTCACCAAAGGCCTCTCCTGAGCACTACTGAGCTGACAAAGTAAAAACCCTTCTGAGGGGCTTTCTTCTTCGCTGCCACAGTTGGCAGCAGCTGAAAATGGTGACGTAGTGGTAGGACTGCTGTGTGGTCTGAATTCCTGGGTTGAGGGTGAGCAGCAGAGCTTGGATTGCCTTGTCTGCCAGGCACCTGCCCCCTGCCATGGGGAGGAGTAGTTCTGTAGGAAAAGTCTTTGCCACCCCACAGGAGAGGGAGCTTGAGCCAGATGAAGGGCTCTCCTGTGCTGGCAAGGAGTGGCCTATACTGGCCTACTTGAGCCAAGAGTGTGACCAGCAGGTTATTGCCCTCAGTCATGCTCATGAGGCATATTCAAAATGGTGCCTTGTTTTGCACCTGTCCTGACGAAGAGAGGCTGGCAGAGATATACCTAAGTTGATTAGGGGCTGTCCAGTGATATGTGGGGAGAGGTGAAGTGAGATGGCTTTGCTTGACCTGGAAGGGGGAAGGCTAAAGTGAACTCTGACACTCTGCAGTGGGGCCTTGCAGAGACGGTGCAGTTAGGCTCTTCTTTTTCCCAGGATGAGTACAGGGGTGTGGAGAAGAGCTTCAGTCATTGAATTGAGCTGGTGAGGCCTGTGCTGGCTGGAAGGGGGCATTCCCTGTCACCCTGTGACCTTCAGGAGGAACCACAGGCGTTGCCACTGTCACTGGTTCTCATCTGGGGCTGTTGCTGACCTTGAGGTCAGGTGAGCGGCAGTGCTGGTGCAGGGCTGTACCTTCTGGCCGTAGCACAGGCTCGGATATTCCTAAACTAACTGTGAAGCCACATCCTTCCTCTTGCATGTGCCTGCTCTGACATGGTAGTGCAGCTGCTCAACATGTGAGTTCAGCCCAGCCGACTGGCAGAGCAATTCTGGCCACTTACATAAGCATCTTAAAAAGCTGAAACTAGTCACTCTGGGTTTCTTCTGTTGCTGAAGCGATACAAGCACATCTAAGAAGAGATTCATGTGACTATTTTAGATAGTGCCCTAGGCGGCTAAATTTAATATTTTGGTATAGAAGTTATGATGTTAACAAAACAAACAAACAAACAAAAAACCTCTGAAAACTTCGAGTGCCTGTCTTAGTTGTAGCTGTTTCCATTCAGTCAGGTTAATTGTGAATATGATGGGAGGAATGTAAACTTAACCCATGGAATGCACACAGGCTTCAGAACTTCAGATTGGCCCTCCAGGTGGTGAAAGCAGGGAATGGAGAAGAGCACAATTTTGACACAGACTTCGAATAAACTGCATACTGTCTGTTACTTACTACTGAAGTACTAAATCTTGGGGAATGATTAATACTGGAATCAGTAATTGTTCATCTGTGTGCTAAATGGAAGGTATTTAGCTTTTCAGGTTAAAAATGGAGATAACAAGACCTTCTAGATCCATAAAAGCAGCTGTAGTGATTTTAAAGTGTAAAGTTCTGTGGAATTTGCTGTGGAAACTTAACCGAGAAGAATGATAGTCCAAATATACTCCAGTTTCAAGGGGCTTTTTGGCCCTTTTTGCCTCCACCCTACTTAGTTTATATAAATGGATCATGTGTTTTAACTTGCTGATTAGAAGCCTAATATCAACCTCTCAAATGTGAAGGGTGTTATAATTATTTGTGAGCTTAACAAGGCTCCAGTTCCAGGATGAATTAGAATTGTGGTATATTTTCTGCAAATATAGTTTCATATTTGCTTGACTCAAGCAGGTTCAGTGTAATTCTGTGCTGTATTTAGAGCTGGCCACTCGTATTGGATTATCTATGTGGTGAGTCTGGTTAGATAACCAGTCTGCCCGAAAACCAGCGTTTTTCCACTCTGGATAAGCTTCTCATGTACCTGTGGAAACATCACTGTTGGCACAAGAGACTGCAATAACTTGGGAAAGGGAAGGATGATGAGAGTGGTTGGGATGCATCCTGACACTCAATCATCACCATGTTTGAGTGATGGAAGAAGCATGGGTTTTCTTGCTGTGGTTGCTCTACATAAAATGTACTGAGCAGCCTGGCCAGAATCCTGGGAACCAACCAAGCACAGCACGCAAATAGAGAACACTGCTGGAACTTTGATATTTAACAGCAAAACTGTGAGGTGGTCTCCTTGCATTCTAGGGGTGAAAATTTAGGCAGCTATAAAATACTGTGTAAGCTCTGAGAAGGCAGCCAGTTTGGCCCACTCTGACTTACTAATTTTGTGAGTCTACTGTGTGAAAATGAAGCTGAGAAGTAAACACTGCTTTCCTTGGATGGAGAGCAGAAACAGCCGTCTAACCTGCTGAAGAGTGGTTCTTCTATTTTTAAAACTTGAAACAAGTAAAGGCTAAATTACATTGCTACAGGCACATTGTTTTTTGGTAAGTAGTATAATGATTCAAGCTGTCAAAGCTTTTTAAAGTTCATATGAAGTTTAAGATGATGGCAACTTTTCTTTAGGAGGAGTGTTTTTCTGCTCTTCTATAGGAAACTGAGGCAAAGGCATTTACTTCTGAGTTTTTCATATACAGACATTTAAACAGTGAAACTTAGAAATAGCCACCTAGTAAAATTATTTGATAAATGCTTAAGATTGGCAAGAATTTTGTATTAGCTTAGCCTCTTTACAACAGGTTGGGAAATGCTGACTTTATTTAAAAAAAAAAAAAAGTTAAATTTTGCAGTCTAAAAAAACAAGGGAGTGTCTGTCTGTGGAGTTTTTACCAGGCGGTATGTTGTCTCATGTTGGCCTAGAGCCTTGCATTAACCTCTGTGAGATGGCTGAAAGCTATCAATCTGTCTGCTTAAAGCCTATTCCTCTTTCAAAAACTGTTTCCACAGCCACTACTGTGTCAACACCATTCCGTCATAATTGCCAACTCCCAAGCAGGCTGATCAATGGAAATGCTAAATAAAGCAGCAGAGCTCTTGTCTCAGAGGATGTGTAAATCCAGCTTTCCTAATAGATGTGTGTCTTTTGCAACACCAGCAGAAAATTTTGCTGTTCCACTAGTTCAACACTGCTGTGCCTTCCTGGCTCCTTTGCTTGTGGGTCGTCTTGAGCTCTGAGTTTCTCAGCTTGTCTTCCAGGTGAAGCAGCTTTTTAAGGAGTGAACCACCAAAAGGTTTTAACTTTTCTGAAACTGAGAGCATAATCCATAGGAATAAGAACTTGACTAGCTTGAATTGTAGCTATATAATGGTTTTGGTTGTTGCGGTTTTTTTGTTTTGTGTATGAAGCATCATGTTTATGGTACTTCTTAGTACTGTTAGAGTTGCTCCTGCCATTTTTGTCAGGTATGAGGCTTTGAGATGTGACAGCTGGTTGAGGATCAGAAACAAAACACCAACTCTATTGCCCATTGACATACATGTCTGTGAAAGCCTGAGGAAGTTCTTGGCATGCCTTAAATTAAATGCATTAGGTTTGTAGGCACAGCTCTTATAATGCTTTCTTACAGGTATCTTTTTCACAGCTGATAAGTAAAATGATGTCTGTACTCCCTCTGCTGGCTCTGCAAAAGTAGCTTTCATGAGCCTAAATCATTGAGTAGCACCTCTTACAAATATGCTTCTGTGAAATTCTGAGTTAAAACCAGTTTAATAAATGGAAGAGGGATTTTCCTGAAAAATGGGTCAACAAATAGTTACTGAAAGCTAATCAGGTGTCTCAGATGCTATCTCCTGCTATAATGGTAAACACTGGTGTTGTATATACCTTTGTAATTGTAGTCTGGTCTGTTTTTGTGTATCAGCAGTTGGATGGGGCTATCCAAATTAAAATAAGAAATACTTTCACACCTAGTCATACATCTGAGCCCTACTTTTATAGGTAGTGTCCATATGCATGTAGAGATGTAGAGGTATGATACATGGAAGCCTCTGATGGGGGAAGGAAACTTATATGCTTCCATAAATTAGAATGCTCTGTACATTTTATTCACTTATTCTAAGACGACTTGTTTCTTTCTGTATGAAGAGATACAAAAATTCTTAACCCGAATGGAAGAAGTTTGGGTCTTGAAGTTGTGATATAGATAGGTGTTATGTACATAATAATAAAAAAAAATTGCACTTGGAATTCAATAGACATCTTTACATGCCAATGTGGTTCATTCTTTTTTCTTGTTTTCTGATATTATTACTCTATTATACTACTATTCCAGTTAATTTTAGTTTGTGGAATTCAGTGATGTTTAACAGTTTCAAAGCACTGAAAGGATAACTTACCCTGATATATTGGTCAGTAACTGGATAAGTGGAATAACAAGCCAAACTACCTTTTTACCATCTGCTAGTTCAGAATACCTCTGAACAAGAACCCCTGAGCCTTGTGATGTGGAGAGTCTGGCACCTGGTTGCAAAGTCTGATATTTTCTGGATTTTTGTCCCTGCAAGGTACATTTCCTGGAAAGCAATCTTTTGTCCAGACGTTTTACTTGTATAATTCATGACTGTCAGATATTCCGGACCAGTAAGTCTACTGTGCAAACCCAGTTTAAGAATTCAGTAAATGCAATTTAAGAATTCAGTGCAACCAGCCACTGTGGTTCCTCCTGTTGAATTTCTAGTTGTGTGTATTTGTGGCTGCCTGTAGATGTCTTCAGGCATTGCTGTATTCAGAAGGGTCTTTTTGACTGTATAAAAACAGGCAGTTGCCTAGAGGTTAGAACAAGTCATCTTCTCACAGCAAGTCTGTTCCCCCTACCAAATATCCTCCTCTTCCACATGCTATTATGGATTAAGGTCTTGAAGTTTATCCCTATGACTTGGTTATCCCCCACTTATAATCAGAATTCAGAGTTTTACTGATTTTTTTTTTTTCTTCCCCCAAAACTGGATTTCAATAATGGTCATTTTAGTTGACAAGTAAATGAAAAATTGTGGACCTCTGTAATACAGGCCAGAAAATGTAGCTTAGTAATGTCTGCCTTCAACCCTAATCTTGTCAGGCAAGAACAACTGAGGATTCTCAGTGCACAGAGAAAGACTTCCATTTGCTAGGAAAACCTAGTAGTATATTTCAGGAAGCTCCAAATTAAGGAGTCAGAGATTCCTGATCTTAAAATATCTTAAAATAATAAAATAGCTTAATATAGATTGGTTTAGGCTTCCTGTGGGCAATTTTACCATGATGCAATTGTTTAAATACTTGAAAATATTTGCTTTGTGAAAAATACTTTGTGACAGCTAATGGCTTATTTTAATAATAATTGCTCAACAGCAAGGTGATGTTTTAGTAAGTAAATACTTTTTCAGTTTTAAGGAAGAAAGTTGTTTTGAAAGCTGTTTAGCTTAATTATGTGCATAAAGCATCACACATAAACTACGCTGTGATTTTGACAGCTGTGTAACTGCGTAAAATTGTTTGTTCCTTTAAATGTACTTTAATTCTGGATTCTGACTGTATACTGTTTGATCACATTTCTTTGAGTTTCTTTAATTAGATAGCTACTCTAAACTATTCAAATACCAACAAAATAAGTTATTCTACCTCCCACCCCCCAAAAATCCAAAAAAACCCAAACCCCAACCCACCCCGCCCCCAAAAGAAAAAACACCATGAAAAAAGCCCCAAACAAAACCAACCTCCCCCAGTTGCCTGCTGTATTGGTTGGAGTGAAAGATTTCGAAGGGAATAGATACAAATGCAAAAATCTGAGTCCTGCAGCAGTACAGCAATTTGCTATTAGTAATCTAGAGAAAGCTACTACCGATACCAAGTGTGAGTGCAACATACAAAACTACAGATAAATGTTCAGTGTAATGCGTGTTTGTTCTGAAGGTGAGCTGGGAGCATTGTTTATAAGCTGTGCTTTTATGTCTGTGAATAAACATGGAGGATAATTAAGATTCTGCTGGTATAATTTTTTGGTCTATTTTAAAGCATCCCTTCAGAAAAGGAAGAAACATAAAACAATGTAATATAATGGATGTAAAGTAAAACTGAAACATTAATAGGCTAGAAAGCATGGTAAACTTGGCTGTCAACCTGCTTGTCATGGTATACAGACTTGAATACGTGTGTAACTTAAATGAGCAAATTCATAACATAACTTTTGAAATGAGGTGTATGGTTGGTTTTCAATGTGTAGGACTCCTCACTAAGAGGTTTCACTTGATCCTCCTAACCAGTGTTTGGTACCATCAGGTCTGAAAGTGTCAAAACCAAGTCAGTTACTAGCAGACTTCATATTTGCACCAGTTTTGTCTAAGTGTTGTCTACCTCAGGTAGGGATTTTTTTTGAAGTGCTGCTAAAGTAATTCTTAATTATAAAGGTTTTCAGATGGCTTCTTCCTGTATCTCCTGTGACAAACTAATTTAAATAAATCATCCTTAATGAGACTGACAAGCAGGTTTTTGAACAGTCCTAGCACAGCTGCTTCCTAGTAGTAGTCTACTTTCTTTTCTGTTAGAAATGGAGATAGAATGCTATGTGTCCTTCAAGCTAGAGAGTCTATTGAAAGTATTGAGAAACCAGGTGATGGTATCCTGTGAGGGAAACAGGGATTCAGGAGTTTGCTTAGGAAAGTGGAGCGCTAGGAACAGAGAGGGAAACTTCTGTGTATCTTCCAAAATTACCTCTAGAAAAAGTAATTCCCTACCTGCGGGAGTTTTGGTAATTCATGCTATCTTTTGTTTTGTGGTCCTGTGTCACATTCATTCTTGTGATGCTCTTCTCAGTCACTTCCCTCCAGTGGTGAAACAGGCATTTCCTGAGTCTTGCTAACCTTAGGCTAGAGGAAGCTCTCGTCTTCCCTGCTCTGCTTAACCTGCATCCTGCAGTAAAAGAAACTTGTGATTTGCAGGGTTTAGTTAACAATGTAATTGTCTTCTGACTTAACAAGGCTTGATCTATGAGCACCTACTTGGCTTTATGGGGAAAGAAACTCTATGCTGAGCTGAGGTGTGCTACAGTCAGATGTGCAATGGCACTGGTCCTTTGATGAAATTCATTGGATGCTGTCATGGGTTTCTGTGGCTGACATGCAAATCTTGGTTATTTAAAGAGTTTGTACCTTCCGCAGTGACCAGTTGGAATTAGTATAACATGCACAAATGCAGCAGGATGCTTGAAGTTTGTCACTTGTGTGGAGAAGCTGATATTGCCCTTCCCATTCCCTTTCTTCAGAGATACTGTACACTACCGGTATTGCTAGAAACAATGTGATTGTGAAAGTTGTACAATGTTACTGGGTGCCACTGTAAAACAAACACTTGTGGAAAGTAGCTTTATGTAAAGGGAACAAAATAGATCTGACTTTGCTGAGTCAGAATGATGATCTGTAGTCTTCATGGTTAGGTAGACTTGGCCCTGAGGGTCAGCTGCTGCTAAACTAATTGCATTAGTCGCCCCATTCAGGGGCCGTCTTTTGGAAGGAGAAATACTAAGCCTATCAAACTAGCCAGTAGTAGTTAGTGCTGAGGATTCAGAGCTACCTGAGCAGGAGATGGACACCTCACTATGTATGCCAATGGTAGTTATGCTTCAGGCATCTGAGTGCCTGCTGGCTTACCATGTTAGCTCTGATGGCCTTGTCCTTCAATAGGGCAGGAGATTGAGGGGAAACAAATATCCGATCCTCAGCACTGGATAAGTCCAGCTGGTCTCTATGAAGTTTTTCAAGGTATGGCTTTTCGCTACCTAGGGGAGCATTGTACCAGAACTAGTTCACCTCATAATCTGAATGCTTGCCGATTAGACTGGAAGCAGTGCCATCTGCAAATTGCATTAGGATCCACTGATACTAGTGAAGACTTAAGACCTTTGGTTTATGGGAAATTGGAGAAGGGATTTCCTTTATTAGGTAGAATAGCACTTTTAAATATCATGGAGCATGGTTTCATTTGCATTTTCCCCAGTCACTTTTTTCTAATTAATTAATCATGCAACTCATGTCTTTGTAATCTCAGAAACCTAAAGAGTTATGTACAATACAGTTCTTCACACCTGAAGGCTTCAGAAATACAGCTGCAATTGCTAAAATTACTATACAAACTGAATTCATTTAAAAAGCCTACCAAAAAGGTCAAATTAATTAAATTTACTAAATCTGCTTGAGCTGTTGTTTGATTTGCTGTTCAATTCAAATGCTGTCTGCCCTTGACCAAAAAGTGATGTACTATGCTATTTGTTTAGTGGCATATGAAATAACAGAGGGAAGATGAACTTTTTCTTAAATGGAGGTTAACGTTATCTTAAAGGTAGCAGCAACATAGTTCCATGATAAAGGTGTTTACAGCATTAGTTGAATGTGTGCCCCTTAAGTTGACATATCCACATTGCTTGTATGACTTCTACAAATAAATCAGTAATTCTGGCATCTTGTGGAAAAACTTGAGACAGTAGAAATGCTGATATTTAAATTTCTTGACTGAGAGGAGGAGATCCTTTTTGAATCACTGCTTTCTGCGCTAAGCTACTGCAAGTAGCCTGCTCCCAGATGAGAAATGCACATCACAGCTAGCAGGAGGGTGGAGACTTGGGAATGTGCATGGTGCTTATTTGCTCCATTGACCTGGAGGGGCAGATTTCATGGCTGAGAAAAAAAATAAAATTGTTTTTAAAGATCATAAAAGTGCAGGAAGAAGGCAAGAGCAGAGGGGAAAAAAAAAACAAAAAAACATTAGTAAAGGAAAAAGTGCTAAAACTGTTTGGAGTGTTGTGTTTCCCATGAGAGATGAACTTAGAGCAGGACCCAAACTGAAATGCCATTTCTCGGTGGCTGAGTTACTGTAAAGAAGAGTAGGAAGGCACACAAGGAGTTCTGTTCTAAGCCCTGTGTTGGCTGTGTGACTGTTGTGACAACAGACTTCCTGTAGTCTATTACGTCATTAACGCAGTTGCTAATTAATGTAGGTGGCTTTTCCCAGTGCAAAACGATAAGGGTGGTAGGTGTAAGTTGCAGTGTTAGTGTCAAATAATGAGAGCTGCTTCAGGACCTCTGTGGGTGGAAGTGCTGTACCTTATCACTGTAGCAGTGCCATCCATACCTTTGGTCACCTGAGGATGTGACAGACTTGCTGCTTGCATTGTTAGACTTACAAAGTGTTATGATGGGAATCTCAGCTTTGTGCATCCTGTCAGCTAACACTGGTTATACTTTCCCTTTCTATGTTAAAGAAGCAAACTGCCAAAAGAAGTATGTATTACCTTATATTGAGTTGTGGATGTATACTGATCACAGGGCATTTAACATCATTTTACAGCCACATACCAGTAGCTATATTGCAGTAATGCTAAAGTGTGTGCAAAAAAACCCCAGACCAGCAACCTACCCTGCATAAATGAGAAAGTTTGTAGTAGCTAAAAGTGTGTGACAGTGCAGGGAGCATGACAACTTAGCCTTTAAGTGAGTGTCAGACTTCAGAAACATCAAAACCTGTAACCATTAGGAAGGATCATTTTTGAAACTGGAGATGTGCCTGAAGCACATACACTCCATGTATTTCTGGCAGGCAGGGATTAATACCCTTCAGGGGAAGCTAGAATAGTTTTCAAAATACAGATTTTTGTAGAAGTAAGGCTTTTTAAAGGTTTGAGGATAAGGATAAACTGTATTCTTGTATTTCCAGAAGGCTTTGTGAAAAATGTAACAAAATATGACAAATATGAAAAATATGAAGCTTCTTAAACTTTAGCCACAAGAGGATAAAACAGACATCTGACTTAGCATCACTGTGTGCTCAGTGAGATGGGGACCAGAGCTGATGTTCTTGTTTTATTTTTTTTTACATTCTAAACCATTGCTTGATGCAGACGGTGATTTTGAAGATCATGAATGGATCCTTTACCACACTCACTATTTATATATCATCTGTTTACAGTTCAGTGAGCATATAGAATATTTTGTGGTACTGTTTATACATAGCAGTAGATTAGTCCAAAGTAACAAGAAAAGCCTTTAAACTTATTCTCAGTTAATTTTACTGCCTTAATAAAAAGGAATTTGTCTTGTGTAGAGTGACTTTATAGAATTAGGCTTAATCTCATAAGTATAAATATTTTCTAGTAGTTTTAAGACTAATTTTAAATTTCTTTTGAAGTTTTCTGAACACAAGAAGAATCAGAGATGGACTTTTGCCCTTTGCCTGAAGGCTGCTAACTCTGGGAGAGCTTATGTCGCCTCTTTGATGTAAGGAAGCGTGGTCACAGTCAAAAGCATCCTGCTCTGCTTAAATGGATATTAGCATAAAAGAATACTTTCTGGAAGAAAAAAAAGGGGGAGCATTCAAATCAGGAGGAAATGGTAAATCTCTAGGTCTGGACAAAGTGCCATGTGCAGTTTAGCTCGAGAGGTATTGGAACAAGGTTAAGGAGAAGTAGCAAAAATTATAGGCTTTGTGAAAAAAGGTGAAGAGATTTCTCAAGATAAAAGTAAGATTTCTCAAGACCTGTGGGACTAACTGACTAACTGATGAAGCTAGTCAGTTCTATTTTGCTCTGAGTCAGAATTATTGTCAGAACTGACCAGCTGGATGCATTGCTTACAGGCATGCACTAAGCTTTAAATATGACAAGTGACTGAAATCCGGGAATCCAATTCCATCTCTGTTGGGACGAAATTTAGTACCATCTCACTTTACCTTTATTTGAAACCAAGTTGCATATAAACCTGTCAGGTTTTGTGACCGGAACACATCTTACAATTTGGGGAATGCCAGTAAATTCTTTTCTAGTCTCATGATGCACAATTTTAGTAAGTAGTTTGCCATGCTACCATCCTACCTTTTTTTTTTTTTTAAATATGCTTTTTGTTTTGTCATTTTTGTCAAATTAGTTACGATGAATATTGATGAGAAAAGTGGGGTAAGTTGTTCCTGATTTTACCAGTGTGAATATTTGTCAATAGATGATTTTATTGCATACTTTAAAAAAAAATCCACTTTTAGGCATATATATTAAGCTATTAATATGATGGATCTGTTAATAAACTTAGTTTGCAGCATAATTATCCCAAATAAACATTTTTATCCCAAATGGTGCAGGACTTTAAATCCTTAGTCATCTTATTTAGGAACTCAGTAGATCTGAAGTAAAGGAAAATATTGATGGGCATTGGTCAAAAAGTTTTTGCATGCATATTAAATACTGGCAGGTTTGCCTTCAGCCATCAGCTACCTCAGTCCAAATTTTCGTAAGTCCACTCACCTCAAGTTAGCTGAGGAAGCTCACGCAGTAAATGCCTTTTAGGTACTTGAACACATTCAGAATGATGCTGGGTGGGACAGAGCCCTCTCTAGAGGTTAAAACTTTTTTTTTTTCCCTAGTGTTATAGTCTTAACTTGAAACTATTTGGCATTGCAAGCAGTCATGTCCAATTTAGCCTTGTTTCAGTTTGATTTCATCACAGAGCAAAAAGTAGATGAGCCTAGTGAAAGGAAGTACAGAGCAGGAAGCTTCAGGGCCTGTAGGTGGAGAAGGGAGAAGCTGCCTGAGTGTTGATCAGAGCTGTGGACTGCAGGAGACCCTTCAAGACATGGCTGTGTTAATGGATGTCTGGAATGAGTAACTCCAGTTTCCAGAAAAGTGTTTTAAGTAGTTAAAAACTTGGCTCTTTTGCATGGTTTTGTGTCTTGCAGTGTTTGGCTTCCTGTGGACAACTCAGCACTGTAGTATGAAATAGGAGACTATGAAAGGCTAGTATATCAAATGCATGGGACACTTGATGCTTTCTGTAATGATAATTACATTGGTTTTGTCCTCTTGGGTTTTCCAGTATGTCTCAAAGTCTGATGTTCCTTGAAAGCATTCATAGTTTTTTTCTGAAGCCCTTGCTGGGTCAGTCTGTTTATTGTTGGGTCAGTAATATCTTTTTAGTTATCTCAGATAGCTAATGATTAGTTTAAGCTTTTGATAAAATAGTTTTCCTACTCAGACTATTCTATAGAGAACATTCTGATCTTGTTTCTTAATCCAGCTGGCACTTCATCTGGAATTGAGTTGTGTTGTGAATGTGGAAAGTCAATGGCTTGGACAAGACAGGGCAATACAGTTCTGTGCAGCTGGCTGATGGCATAACACAGTGTCTGCTCACTTGCTGGGCTCCTTGCAGAGGCTGTGGAGCACACTGCTGCATAAGAGGCCATTTTCTTCATGCCATAGTAACTCGCCTTGAAGATTTCATGATTTTTCCTTACTGCTACCAAAATAGGAGGGAAATTATGCAGAAATCTGTGTTTGAACACTGCTAATTTGTATTATTACCAAACTGACTTCAGGCTACAGAAGTCCTAATTTGCTAGCCATCATTTCAATAAGAAATAAATTTGGGGTCATAAAGAAAGGAAACCACGACTGGATGAAACTGCTACTGCAAGTGTCGATCGCAGTAGCTAGCAGCAATCATGAGTGCCATAAATCACAGAATAGTTTGGTTTGGAAGGGACCTTAAAAGGTCATCTGGTTCAGCCTTCCTGCAATGAACAGAGACAGTATCAGTATTTACATCCAATAGAGAACCCAGGCCAGTTTTTTTATTTCAGATAGATAAGTACATCTGCTTTTCAAGAGATTAAGCTTCAGAATGAAATCAGATTTCCCTTTGAAAACTAAGCAAAAGTTGTGACCTTTGAATTTATCATTTATAACACATAAGCTGTAATAAGAGAAACTTGTCACTACCACACTGTTGGGCACATTTAAGGCTGAAGAAGATACCTTAAATTTTTTTTGTGCCCTCTTACTCTTAGCTCTTCAGTCTATTTATACTTGTATTTTCATAAGCTAGGCTGTCTGAGATGCTTGCGCCAAAACAGCAGCATGCCACTGAAATGATTTAACTCCTGGTCGTTCAGTTAGGTACATTTTAACTTATGAGAAAGTATGCATTTACAGGTCACTGTTCTGTATTAACATTTTGCTTCATTAGCATTCATTCATATTTTTTGTGAAACAGCCAGTGAATTTCTGTAGCCTGTCAAGTAGGTGTGGGGGTCTGCCTCTTACAGTAAGAAGATTGACCCCCTAGAGCAGAAGATGTCGGTTGTTTTCAGTGTGATTCACAGGTTACTTTCTCAGTTACAATTACTTTCCATTACAATAATATTCCAGACTTCTTCCCCTCTTCTTTCCTCCCTCACCCACAATATTATGTGGTGGCTTGAAGCTGTGGAGCATGCCCAAATTAAAGTATGCCAAGGCATATTATATTTTTTTGGTATCTTAAAAGCTGTATTTTGAGACAGGTTAAAAGGCATGACAACTGAAGCATATGAGACAGTTTTTATCACAGCAGCCTTTTGGTGTGCAGATCTGTCTGGTATTCATTGAACTAATTAGATTAAACAAGGGCTTTCCTGAGATAATCACTTTGCAAGCCCTTTTCAGTATTACTGTGCCCAGCTTTAGTGTGTTGTTGAGGGTCAAATTTTAGTACTAGCTAATACTTCATATATGAATTTGTAGTGTTCAAGCAAATGTATAAATTAAATTGAATGACACAAGATCTATAATTGCTTGAGCTTTGACTCTTTAGGTGTGAGTTTGCTTAAGTATTTTAATATTGATTAAGAAAATTTCATTTCCTGCAGGTTGATGAAGCAAGTATTACATGCAAATTTAACAATAAGAAAGGCTTGGATAGGGGTCTAAAGTATGCTAAGGCGTGTGCATCTGGGCAGTAGTAATTGTGCCACTCTTGAACTCTGCTGTTTACATTTGTCAGTGAATGGCCACTGCAAACTACCTCTTCAAGGCTACCTTAATTTTAATGACTGTAGAACACAGATTATAGCTTTCTTTCAAATAGAGGAAATAACTAAATACTAAATCACTAATTACTAAGTAGTTTCACCTGTGAAGGACTATTTCTGGATTCCTTTCTGAAGCATAATTAATGTTCAAGACTGGCTTGATAGTAGCTGCTTTTTGGGGCAGGAGGTTAATGTGAGTCTATGTTTAAAGTGTCATTACAGGAACACTTTAAGAAACATACTGCAGGTTATCTAGCTTGGTCAAAACAGTAGAACTAAATAGACTTGTAATCTGTAGTCTCTTCCTGCTTTGGGAAGCATGTCTACATGTAGACTTCTGTTAAAGCTTGTCCTTTCTTCAATCCAAATACAGAGGCTTATGACATTGGCGAACTAACACTGACAAAATTATTTAACTTTTGTTTCGTGGGTTTTGGGTTTGAATTATTATCTTTGTCTGGTAACAAAGCACACTCCCTTAGCAATAAGTATTAATTTGACTTGGGTAAAGAAGTTAAGCTGCAGTACTCCTCATAAGCAGCTGCAATGACGTGATATGTCAGTGAAGTTATTACAGCCATAGAGCCTCAGGGTCCTTTTGGAGAGATCTGCGTAAGTATCTGAATCCTGCTTATGAGAGTATGTGCTGGTGCTCGAAGGTGCTTCTGCAGTTCAAGTTTTTTAGTCACTTGAGTGTGTGACAGACAATAGCTTTAAAGTTTTTCCTTGTCTTGCTGATATGTAGACAAAGATTATCCAAAAGTTGATGTGTCTAATGAAAACCAGATTCATCTTATCTTGTGTGCAGCTTCTTTAAGCTGGACTTTTGCACTATTAAAAGTTTCATTATGCAGCACCACTAATGTTACAAAAGTAGACTGTTGGAAGTTGCTGTAACAGGAAGTGATTGGATGTTGTGAGATCTTACATCAAAATTGCATTTAGGATATATCTTAAAGTTTGTTTGCTGATTCCTACAGAAAAATGGATGGACTGATTTTATGTAACAATTGATAACTCTTATGATTTGGAGCAAAACTGCTCTTGCTCAGTGTTCAGAATCTGAAAAGTCTTCATACAGTTCATCTCAATTTTCCACAACTTTCCCAACATAGATGTGTCAAATAATTTGTAACACTGCTAGAGCTGATCTGCAGAACTGTACTGTTTTTGTAGTGTTAATGTAAGGTTATTGAATTTGTCTGTGAACCTTAAAGGTCCATTGGTATGTTAGAGTGTTATTGAGTTGCTTTGGAAATTCTGAGAACCCTTTTCAGTATTAACTTAGTAATAGCTAATCACTGGATTATTATTTATTAATAAAAATGGATTTAGATACATAAACAGGCTAGAACTGGAGTGCAAAGCATGTTAGGAGTTATTAAGCAGTGTTAGTGCTCTCAAGTTTACTTGCATATGAAGGCAGGTCTTTCTCACTCTATACACACATACATACATACATATATGTAGAGAGAGAGGGAGTATGGGTGAGTTTCAGAACTTTTTGATGACAAGTGAGCCGTGATCAGAGCTGTAGCTTTTCCTGTCCTTGTCTCTTGGATTTGGGGTGTATTTGGCCATGAAATGCAGGGCTCCTGCTAGAGGCTTGAAAAGAGTTTTTCTTAATTAAAGTTGAGTCAAATTTGATGTAATTGGTTGTGGGGCATTCTGCTTGGTCTATTTTTGCTTAATTAGCAGCTGCAGCATCTTCTCCATAGCTATACAAACTCATTTGCCTTATCTGCTTCTTGTTACATTGTCATAGCTTATGATCAGATGCCAACTGATAAATCCTCGTAGGCTACCAGCTGGCCAACAGCATACAGCTTTTGAGTATTAGATAACAATGTGATGTGTCTTTAAAGAAAAATCTTTCATATGTGATTTGCATGAATTTCTTCACTTGCAGGATACTGTAACAGAACACATTAGAATCAGCTGAAGAATATGTAATAATCAAAACTACATCCTAGCATGCAGATTAATGCTGTTGTCATGGACTCTTCAACTGTAATATTTTTTGCATTTAACAGAGAAAACAATGAAGATTTAAAATTAATTTTTAAATTAGGTACTTTGCTGATGTTATAGGATGTTGAAGTTTTATGCATATTAATATTGTCTGCTTTATCCTTTTTTGTCACTCTTCAGAAAACAGCCATAGACAGTGCTTTTCTCAGTCTCCTGTGATAGAAAGAGAAGAGCAGTTGTAGTTCTGCTGGAGATGGGACTGTCGCTAGTGGCTGGGGGACATCAGTTCAGGGTTTTTCAGCATCAGTGATTGTTCTCAGTGCAAATGAAGTACTGTGGCATGGTGCTTTAAATGGTAGATTTATTATAGCTGAAACTGATTGTTTCCAGAGCAGAGATCTGAGTCTTTCCTGGAATCAAGGCCTTAAATTTCTGGTATTTGGGTGCTTATACCTGAACTTCAACATAGATACAGCAGTTCAGACAAACAGTCCCCTAACCTGGCAGGGCAATAGCTAGGACTCTTTTTCTTTGCTGAGTCTTTTCCTTTATAAGGCAATGCAGTCAAATTTCCCTTTGGTAGGCATATGATACCTGAGGGTTTTGTTGACCTGGAAGTGTCCAAGTTATTGTTCACCTGAGCCTGGCAATCAATATTATGGGGTTTTTTTTGGGGGGGAATATATTATTACATGTGCTCATCATGCTCCTTCATGTCAATAAAGCTGACTTCCATGATCAGACAGCTGTCTTTGGCACACAGCAGATTTTTATATAGGCATGAAGAGTTTGTGTGTGCACTGTACCACTGTAATGTTGTGTAGATACATCTGTACATGCAAGATGTGTCAGCCAAGCAGGATTATATATAGAATGCCTGTGCAAGTTAAAGAGTCCTCTGGGTAGATGGTAATTTCTCAGCTACAGTGCATTGATAATCAGACAGAGGAGTTGCTTTCAGTCTCCTTATTCCTTCTCTGGGAAGGTGATATTGTGCAATTTCCCTTCTGTTCAGAGAATTAAATGCCGATACTGTGGGAGGCTTGAGTTGTGATGAAATGGACTGGAGCAAGGCTAAAACTGTCTGGATGTGAAAAATGTATTAAGATTTAGGTCTGCCTGAAGATATAATCCTACTTATAATACAAAAGTACTGCATGGACTACCTTTAGTGTTTTTCTTAAGATTTCTTAAGATTTGCACAAATTAATGGGAACACACAAAAGCTTGCTCTTCTCAAACTCTGAAGTGAAAGCCTCATTGAAAGCTGGAGATTTTAAACTTGAGTGTGTTCTTACCCCATGTGACATCAGTTGTGGATGCTACAAACTCCATTTCCCTGAAAACAGATTTAGTTTTAGGTGTTTTTAAAGTTTTCCCCTTGATGATGGACCATATGGACACATCAAGAAAAATGCAACTCTTAAAGGCAACAGTTGTTCTAAAAAGTTAATGGTTTAAGGAAATACAGTAATGCAAGGTTGTTTGGGGATGGGAAACATCCATTTTATACCTTGTCACTCTTGCTAGCTGAATGCAAACTAAAAAAATACTACAGGAAATTAAAAAGAAATTTGTTCTGTAACCTCCAATGCAAGTAGGGGTGTCTTATAATGTATTTCACTGTAGCTGTTATGTAACTGAATGTATATTTATTCTTTCCCTAGGTTGTACATGCTTTTTGGCTTTGGGGAACAGAACGCGCCATGGGACGACCTCAAAGATCTCTCCAGACGGGGTCTCTTGCTTGGGTGATGTGTCTGCTCTCCTGACTGTCTTAATACCCAAAGGATTTATTTTCCTTTTGGAAATATTTTAAGTTGAAATCTCGTTCCTTACTGGAAACCGTCTACACTAAAGACTGCATGCATCATGGGTGACATGGCAAACAACTCAGTTGCATATAGCAGCGTAAAAAATGCTGTAAAAGAAGCTAATCATGGAGATTTTGGAGTTACTCTTGCAGAGCTCCGTTCTCTTATGGAACTTCGAGCTGCAGATGCACTGCATAAAATACAGGAATGCTATGGAGATGTACATGGTATCTGTACAAAGTTGAAAACGTCACCAAATGAAGGTAAGTCTATTTTAACAATATTATCGAGGAAACTAGGCAAAAACCGTAGTCAGCAAACCACTTCTTTTAATATAACAAAGTTTATAAAAGCATTTTAGTTACCATAATAAGAAGTTGCTTCCTGTTACTTCAAGGCAGAGTTATCCTACAGTAAAAAGTAAGTGAGACTTTTTTCAGTTTGTCTAACTGTATGTGAGATGCTGTATTAGTGGCGAAGTTGCATATTGGACCAAAGTTCATTGATGTAGACATCCGCATATGAAACAGCAATTCAGCATAGCAATGTTCAACTTACTGTGAAAGCATAAACTTTGTGAATAGTTCATATGACCTATAGTTCACAATTTGAATCATACTCTTGTAGAGGCCAAGGTTTTTATAGCCTAATACAGGGCTTATTAATGCTTCTGTGTTGCTACCTAGTTCTTGCATTCCCTAACGTAACAATTTTTAAAACCGGTGACATATGTTTTCTATTTGCGCTACACTGCGTTCTTAATAGCAGGATCTGTTTTTTAAATCTGTAATATATCTTTAAGTTTCATATGAGCTATCCAAAATAATTATCAATACAGCTTTAAGCATTAACATGTATTGTCACTCTTGGTAGAAGATTTGGGAAATGATTATGCAATTTTATTCTCTAGAAATACGCATCTTTAAAGAAATCTTTGTCATGTTTGACTGAAGTGGCATTCTGTAAAGTGTGGCTACCTGAAGCTTTTGCTCTCTAGAGTTATTACTCCAAGACAGACTGTACAAATGTAAAGAAATTAATAAATAAATGTATCAAGTCTCCTTCCTGAGAACCTTCCAGAAGTTTTCCTTAAGGACTCAGCCACCTCTTACTACTTTTTTCCAATGTAAATGAAAGCTCTACGTGTCTGTTTGTGAAAGATGCAAGTCGCACTTCATAAGATATTTAAATTGTAGTATCTAAACTGTAGTAACTACAGTAAACTGTAGTTAGAAAAAAATACTTAAGAGTGACTGAAACTCATTGTGAAGTCTTGCTGTTGGGAGTGATTGAGAATTACCAAAATCAAGATTTTAGCAAATTGTGGTGTCTCTGCATTTAAGCACTCACATAGCTTTTAACCAATGTGGTGTCATGTTCGTGGCAGTAAAATACCTGCTGTCTTAATCCTGGAGAGCTGTTGCTTTCTGTTCCTCAGAAATGCTATGAAAAGATTTGTCTCCTTGGACCAAGAACAGCCTACTAATGCCGTAAGGTACCTCTGGGTACATTTGCATTTAGCATGTTTTGGCTTGATCTGCTTTTGAAGTCATATTTCCAAACTCCTGAAATTTTATCAGTACGTGAACTGGTTTCTTCTTACCAAACTGAAAGTAGCCAGCTGACATGGCTGACCTACCAGTTAATGGGAGTAGATCAATTTCAGGATGAGGAAGTTTGTAAAACATAGGAGTGCAAACTTCCGGTTCCTTGGCATCGATGGAGTTGTAAAGTAACAGTGCATGTGTGTGAAGCACTGCGGTGTACAAGCAGTACAAGGAGCAATAGTCTCTTGTTACCCTGTTGACCTGTTGCCTAGTATTGACAGGCAGTTTCATTTCTCAGTGGAAAGTGATACAGTTTTCTATAACCAGGAACTTAAATGAGAGTTGAATTCTGGTTTACAGTGATTGCAAGGTTTAAGGCCCATTATTACTGCAAGCTAGGTAGGCCGTGAAGCACTAAGGACCAAATACCTCATATGCTGCAGGTTTTACTTTGTCTTTTAATGTAATGAACAGGTTAACACAGGGGAATGAAGAGTGTCAGTGTACTAAAACTAGAAATGGTTACGTGCCATTTCTTGCAGATTGATTGTGCACTACTGAGGACTGTGTGATCAAGGCCTTTCCCTTTCAAAAGGATTTGACATTTAGATGTACACTGCAATCAGTTTGATACAATCACTGACTAGATAAAAGGGCACTAACTTTTCTTTTTAAGTGTGAGAGAAGCTCATAAGCACACCAAGGCCTCAACAGTTGAACATGTTAATTAGCTCAGAAAAGGTTAAGTAAGATGAGTTAGAGCAATGTCCTCTACAGAGGTGTCATTTTGGCTCTAAATCACTGCATGAAACTTCAGAGAACCAGCCACTTTGTCAGGTAAGCTGCTATAAATTTCATGGAGGTAGTACTGGAGAGCTCTTGTATCTTGTAAAGGCAGAAATAGGTCTCCATTTATGTCAAATTCAAGTTGTAAGTATAGAAAGGAAGACATTTGTAATGGAAAAAAATCTAAGCAAGATCTGTGAAGAAAACTGCCATGTTTTACACTAGTTCTAGCTCTCTAAATTTTTGGGTGTACATCTGCAAGGCCCCATGACACTTCCTCCTAATCAGATGCTTTCCTTATGATATGAAACACTGACTACTGCAGTCACCAGTGGCTTCACAGGAAAAGTACAGGTAGTTCTGACATGCTATGCAGTGGATGAGTTCAGCTTGTTTAATTTCTTGCTGTGAAATTGTTGACAATGTCTTTTTTCAGGTAAGATTTGGATCAGACCTATCTGATTTGAAATGAGAAATGGGAACAGTCCTTTACCAGTATTACTTAAAAACAGGACACTGAGCAGACTTTAATGCTTACATGTATTCAAATGTACAAAATGAATGTTTGACATATCTTTATTGGCAAAAGTTCATCTTATATTCTGGATGGATAAACCACCATCGCTATTTCCACAGGTCAACATAATTTTGATTGTCTAGTAACTTCTAGATTTGTAATAAAATTTGTATATGAAACATTAACTAGTCCATTGCCTAATATTTTTCAAACTTAACCCCAAATCGCATAAATTACCCTAGTTAAGATACATAATGAACAATGTAATCACAGTAATTTTGACCTCAAGACTGTAGAGTGTTAACTGTGACATTGCCAGCTGTGTGGTAAATGTAGCAAATTCAGTAATGGTGCATGGTGTATTATGGCATATACTAAAAATACAAATGGTTTTTGTCTTTGCTGGACTTACTTACTAATCTTCACTAAGTGGTTCTGAAAGTAGCTTGATGTTGCAGCCTCGTTGAGAAGTGCTTTTCATTCTTCCTAGACCAGTGCAGTACACTTCTGATGTTCTGCACTGTGGTACCCTGGGAAGAGAGGAGGAAAGTGATGCTGCTGATAATATGTAAATAATCCTCCAAACTCTGCCATGTTAAAAGGAATAAAGTTGTATCTATTGCAAAACAGCAGCACAGGCTACCCTTTTGGAATGGCCAAGGTGTCCTGAGTTTCTGTAGATCCTGTAATGGATAGCTTGATTTTGAAAATAGTCCTGCAGTACTCTTTGAGCCGAGAGTGAAAGTAAGCACTTTAAAGCTTGAAATGCAAGAAGTGTAGTATTATGGCTGCTGAGTACAATTGCTTCTTTGTGTTAAACCTTCAAAGGTGTGAATTCAAGGTGAATAGAAGAGCATTAGAATAAATCTAATGTATTATGAATTTATTTATGTACGATTCCTTTCACTTTTGAAAAGATCTGCATATATTCTGCTTTTCAGTTAAGTGATTACATAGCAGTTGGCTTTTAAAATTGAGCTTTGTAATTCAGTAGTTTTTTTCAAGGTGTCTTCACAGAATCACAGAATATGCTGAGTTGGAAGGGACCCACAAGGATCATTGAATCCCACTCCTTGAAATATCTTGAAATGTCTTGAAATATGATGATTCTAGGAAATGTCTCTTAGATGTGTTAAATGCCCCACTTATTATAAAAGCTAGTTGCATTGGCTGCTGTTCTTACTGATTACCTATGATGTTTACAATGCCTTTCTCAATAAGCAGTTGGGTTAACTACTAAAATAATTGCTACTAAGAAAATAATTGCCTTTAAGCAGGTGTTGATCATAACCTTGGAGGCATTATGATTGAAGTATCCAGATCTTTCTTGTGAAAAGCATGGCTGGGTGTCTGGCCTTTTTTCTCAGAAAAAATGTGCTATTGGCTTAATTCTGAATGGTGGGTTAGGCAACTGGAGACCATTACAGACCATTACAGAAGTAAACAGGAGGGGTTCTTACAGCAGACCTTGAGTGCATAATCTTGCACTCAATGTACTTGATATTGCTTTATTTTTAAAGTCTTGGCAAACTCTTGAAGCCATTCCGTTTAGTGAAGGCCCCTCGCTCTTGCCTGCTAGTGTCCCTTAAGGGTGGTACAAGAACTGAGACAGAAGAGGACTCAAAGAAGTAGGCCATATAAGAAAGAAGATAGGTACAAAACTGAGGAGAGAGACCCTGCACAGTGCTAAATATGGGCTTTCTGTGTGTGAGAGAAGATAGAAAGTGAAGCTTCAGAAGGGCAGGTGAAAGCAGAATCATAAAGTGGTTGCCTTTTCCCATGATAACTGGAGAGCTTCAAGGACTTTTAATAGTGTTTTGTATATAAATAATACACAACTATAATAATTATAATAGTTATAATATTAATGATAATATATTATTATAAATGTTATATTAATTTTAGGATCCTAGGATGTTGTCTGAATACAGAATCCTTACAGTGGGAACCAGTGCTGCCTTCAGACGCTGTGGTCTTGCTAAAGCTTTGTGGTCTTTGCTAAAGATACTTAGTCTCAGTAACTACTATTGATCTTGTCTTTGAAATTTTTTTACTTTGAATGAAGGTATGTTTGTTGTTACTATTACTCTGTTACTATGTCATATTAAGTGAAACACAAGCAGGTAGGCCTTCAGTTTTGTTTTGGCAAAGTGAGAATTTTAAAATATAGCTGGTTTTCTATAATGATTGACTTAAGGGTAATACTTATGTAATTGTATTTGAGATATGACTTTTTGTATTGCTACTGAAATATGGAACGTGACTTGATTATGTGAATGGTAAACATCAGTCACTTCTAATGTGAGGGAAAAATGCATACAGTGTCACTAACTTTGTCTTATTGTTAAATAGGTTTAAGTGGAAATCCTGCAGATATAGAAAGGAGAGAAGCAGTTTTTGGGAAGAACTTTATACCTCCTAAAAAGCCAAAAACATTTCTTCAGTTAGTATGGGAAGCACTACAGGACGTTACACTAATTATATTAGAAATTGCAGCTGTAGTATCCTTGGGCCTTTCTTTTTACCAGCCTCCAGGAGGAAATGAATCATGTAAGTAAAGTTTTTAATGAGTAGGTATCTATCTTTATTATACTACTGGCTTTCCTAGTCCAACATGCCTATACTGTAAATCTGATGAGAGACAGTAAGTCAGTGGAAAAGCAGCTTATTGTTCCTTATTGAGAGCACACTACTAAAACTCTAGCTTGCCTTAAAAGGGCAACATGAGATTTCCCTGGTCATGATCTGATACAATTCTGACCAAAGTAATGCCAAAGTTAAATTACAAGCAGCAGAAACAAGGACTTTTCTTAAATCCAGCAATGTTTCTGTGCAAGTGGGTTTTTTTTTTAGCTTTGCTGCAAATGTTTAAGAAACTTATAACTTGTAGTCATGGGCTTTCTTTGACGTGTCAGCAAGTCTTAAATTTTCCTGGATTTGCAATATGACAGTGCTAACTTTCTAATTTAAGAAATGAAGATATATTTATGCTTCTAAGCAGAAAATAAAGGGATCAGGCCTTCGTTGAACTGAATTTTTGCAATGATATCTGTCTTGTTAAGACAAAGGTAAGGTGGGATATGTTGAGAAAATAGAACGTGGTTAACTAGTCTGGCATTCTTATGCCATCATTTACCAAGATAGTAAGGTCAGGGAATTTTCTGTATCAACTTCCCTTGTGTTCAGATAAGCAGGGTGGTTTAAATTCCTCAAGTTGCTCTAGATTTCAGGTTTATCTTCTTTAAATGTTACCCTTATGGAAAATAAAGGTAAAATTGCAAAGAAGGCTAGCACAGAAAATGTTCAGCAAGTATTCATAGTTTGCTCTGTTTGGCAAAACGTTTTTTGTTATTGAAATAAACTGTCTGTGTGAACTTTCTTAAATCTAAAACCTGTTTTCTGCAGTATGTGGATCAGTAAATGTTGGTGAAGAAGAGGAGGAATCCGAAGCAGGTTGGATTGAAGGAGCAGCAATCCTCCTATCTGTAGTTTGTGTGGTATTAGTAACAGCTTTCAATGACTGGAGTAAAGAGAAACAATTTCGGGGGTTGCAGAGCCGTATTGAACAAGAACAGAAATTCACAGTCATCAGAGGCGGACAAGTCATCCAAATACCAGTAGCTGACATAATTGTTGGAGATATTGCACAAGTGAAATATGGTAAACATATTTTTTAAAATTGAACTTTCTTTTAGCTTTCAAAAAGGAACTGCAGTCAATATACTGATTGATCTCTTGTAGGTGACCTTTTACCAGCTGATGGTGTACTTATTCAAGGAAATGACCTCAAAATTGATGAAAGCTCATTGACTGGAGAATCTGATCATGTTAAGAAATCTCTGGACAGAGATCCTATGCTGCTGTCAGGTGTGTAGCATATGACAATGCTTGAAGAAAGTGTCTTGTTTGTGGGGTAAACTGATTATTTAAAACTTTGAGGTTAAAATCTAGCAAACGGTACCTTATTGACTCCTAGAAGTATCCCAAACCAGTGCAACTACTACAAAACTGTCAGTCAGCAGACCCTTAAAACTGACAAACATTTTGTACTGTTGCTTATGGGTTTACTTTCCAGATAGATTGGACAATTAAAGCTTTAGGGGAACACAGTGATATATATACACATCTTTGTTTCGTCAATGTGAAGTTTGAGAACTTATTTCCTTAAAGTACTTATGTGCTCTGCCATATAACTGCTCAAGTCTCAGTGAAAAACCTGATTTAATCTTTCAGGTACGCATGTGATGGAAGGCTCTGGAAGAATGGTGGTTACTGCTGTAGGTGTTAATTCTCAGACTGGAATCATCTTTACCTTACTTGGGGCTGGAGGAGATGAAGAGGAGAAGGAGAAGGAAAAAGAGAAGAAGGACAAGAAAAGTAGGCATAATAATCTCAAATCCCTGGGGAGGGAGGGGTGAACTCTTGAATATTACTGGATAAAAACTTGTTCTAGTCATCTGGAGCCAGACATCACTTTTTAAAACTCATACTTTCTGTAGCTTTCACAGAAAAAAAACAAGCCCAGTGACCTAAGAGTGCACCATGAACTACTACTAACTCTTGTCACATGGATTTTTAATTAAATTTGAGATCTCCTTGATCAATTAGAATTTGGAAAGTTTGCAACTCCTAATCAGCCACCCCATTTATAAATAAATGTCTTATAAATAAAAACTATCATCTTGTCTAACTGCAAAGTACATTAGTGTCTAATAGCAAATATTTGTTTATGACAAACAGGTTATTATGTTATTCAACCTAGTATCTATCTAGTTCTGCATTTGACAGATAGAAAATGCCCCTTTAGGGTATTCTTCTGTGACACTTGAAGGAGAAAATGTTTGTATCTTTGATACTACTGAGTTTCTGCATAATTTAAGCATATATGAGACTGATTCTGATAAAAGATGGGCAGACAGCTTCTTCTGCAGCTCCTTCTCTTCCAGAGCCGAAATTTCGAGTGCTCAGCGATATGCACAAGGCAAATCCCTAGTGACACTTTTCTTTAACCTTTATTTTTGGAGGGATGAGGGGCTTGTAACAGAGCGTATTTTTGAGCTCTTCTGTGAAGAGTGAGATGGGCTATCTTCCTTATTATAAGGTCACTTATCTAAGCTGTAGGCTTTAACCTGAGAATCAAAGCTTAGAAATGTTAAGCAGTAGTGTTTTGATACCAGCTCTCAAAAGGCATGTTCAGGACTGAGCTTCACTACAGTAAGGATTTTTCAAGAAACTGTTGTGAAGTCTATTGGATAGGACTGAGCCTGAGAGTTCTTTGTGGCAGAATCAGAAAATATAAACCAAAATATACTTATTCATCAAAGGAATATGAAAAAAAAGAAATGATAAAGAAATGTGCTTAGGAATCTCAGGGAACCTTCAAACTAAAGAAGCAATTGTTGAAGGCTGTGCTCTGTACAGGAATTGGGTTTGAACTTTTTTTGTCTTGTCCTAAACCACAAGTATTTGACAATTCTGATCCTTCTAGAAACTTGAAAAAAGTAGTAATCTTCAGAAGGTAGAAAAATTGTTACAAGAAGAGTTGAAAATTCTAAATGAGTTTTAAGCTCAAGCATGATAGTGAACAGTAAAAGCTGACCTGTAGCACTTCCAGGAATTAGTGTGCAACAGTTGCCAACCTTTGGTCTTCCCCTTACACGGGGGACAAAGCAAATGACACTACCAGCTGCTATGTGAGATACAGAGAGGATTATAGCTTTTATTAATATTCTGCCAGTGTTTATTATTTTTTAAGTAGAAGTCTCTTTGGCAAGTAGTGTTTTGGTGTATCCTATGACCTCAACACTTGTGGGGTTTTTTTGTCTCTCAAGATAGACAACTTCCTCTCTCCCTTAAGCTAGGTGCTTAATAAGATTCTCCTTGGTAAAAGTCAGGTTAAACTAAGTTAGCTTCTCCGTGAATGTTAAGGAGATTAAAGGGACTATATATAGTAGGCTGTGTATGGCTTGATTCAGAGCGAAAGCAAATATATATACAAGGAGTTACAAGCAGCTCAAGTGTAGAACTTTGCTCCTGTAAGAGGAACTAGGAAAAAACAAATACTAAATTAGGAAACAAAGAGTTCTTAAGAAGTCTGAAGTGGCATCTTTTGGAGAAAATGAGGGGTTTTTTTTTCTCCTCAGCTGTTGTGAGGTTGCTTATGGGGAAATCTTTTGTATAGAAATTGGACTGTGTGTCTACAGTAACAGCGTAGTGGAGGTATTATTTGTCATGCCAGACAGGCTTGATAATTTGATTTTTCTTCTACCTGAGTGCTCTTGTAAATTTCAGTCTAAATAGCCTAAGGCAAACTTGGTGAGTTATCAGTGAATACTGCAAGTTTCTGGGTTTTGTTCTAAGTTCGTTTATTTTGTGCTTTCATTTCAGGTTATCACAAATAGTAGTTGCAACTCTTGCTTTCTCTACTTAGAAGTAAAGTTTGTCACTTGCCAAGCCCCAACAAACAGCGTGTGTTGGTCTTCCAGTTACCTTTAATGTTTCACTTAAATTCTTTCATTATTTTGCTGTCATTCCTTATACTCTCTTGTTGAACTCCCTTTCTGAACAGAGGTAGGAGTGGTATTTTATTAGGAACTTGAGCTGTTCTCATAGTGATGTATGGTATGTTGCCTACAAATTATGTTCATGTTTGTGTAGATAGGGTTAGCATAGATCCAGTAATCCAGTGCTGTACCTCTGTTAAACTTGGCAGTAGATTTATAAATGTTTTATACAACAGTAGCTTCTGCAGTGTTGTACAAAAGCACTGATTCTGAAAGTGAGATCCTACAGTTCATTTACAGTACTGGTCACAAGTGTTGGAAGAACAGAGCAAGACGGAGGCTACCAGAATCTCTTTCATGTAACAAATATGTTTCCTAGAAAAACATGTCAGTAAGTCTTTTTAAAGCTTTCCTCACAATCAGTAAGTATTTCAATAATTTGTGTGAACTTAACTAATGTAGATTAACACTGCAGCAGTCTTGTATGGGAAAAGTAAAGTCCAAAAAGCTGATGTGAGCTGTTTCTGTGAGCTGACTTACATGTTTTACTTTTTTTTATTGCAGTTGCTTGTTTCAGCAGAGTAATGTAGTCATTATATACGAATGTAAACACTGTAATGAATTCTGCACAGCCAGTTTAAAATAGAACTTGCTCCTCTCTCCAAACAGGTAAAAAGCAAGATGGAGCTGTTGAAAACCGTAACAAAGGTAAATGCATGTTCTGTGATCCTTTCTTGCAAGTCTCTATTTTCTGGGAGTGTATGTAATGAATACAGACTTTCCTATGAAAATGCACATTGAATCCTTAGATCCAAAGTGCTTATGATAAAGGTGGCATAAGTGAATCTGCCCAAAACAAATGCTTAAATGAGCAGTGGTATTCTAGCGTCTTCACCAAATACACTACTTTAAACATTCATGTGTAGTATAGCCTCTTTGGATACACAGTAATACACAGTATTGGCATTACCACTGACTTGGGAGGCTCCCCAGTGGCTAAACTTTTTTTTTTTTTCTTCTAGCTAAAGCTCAGGATGGTGCAGCCATGGAAATGCAACCACTGAAGAGTGAGGATGGTGGGGATGGAGATGAGAAAGACAAGAAGAAAGCAAACTTGCCAAAGAAAGAAAAGTCAGTTCTCCAAGGCAAACTCACAAAGCTTGCAGTTCAGATTGGAAAAGCAGGTGTGATGTCTCAGTACCCTCCTTATGCTGATGCTATGTTGGAATTAAGTTGGAACATGCATGGTTTGGGAGGAGATAAAATAATCAAAGCACTCAAAGCTAGCTACTTAAGTGCGAATTTCTAATGCATGGAAGAATGCTCTTCTGTCTGAGTGTGTTGATGGCCTCTCAGACTGTGTCATGTGGATGACTTTTTTTTTTAACTTGATTTAAATAGATTCAGGCTTTTGAGTGGCAGCTTCCTGGGCAGAAAATTCCAGCTTCATAACATTGGACAACTGTTAGGAAAGGTCTTTTTAGATAAGATAGGTCCATTAGCAATCTACCTGGAGAACTATAATTGAGTGAAGTCTGGAAAATGTGGTAGGGTCAACTCGGTTATCTCTGGTGCTTTCAGAGGCTTGGGATTTTCCACATAACATATGCCTTGCTGATACGTAATGTTTTTACTGACGCCCTGCTTTTTATCAGATAATATTCAGCTGCCTTGTCAAAATATTTGTTACTTCTTGAAAGTAGAGTAAAATAATGGTGCAGTTCAGTGTAAATTTTAGGCTATATTATCTAGTGTGTAGTGGTTTAATTTAAATATTTCAGGATTTATTTTGGTCCATGTAGAATTGTTGAAATATTCAGGCTAGAAAAAACTTCTAGAAGCTCAAGAAGGGCTGACTTCAGCATCTGTGCCATTAGACTGTTGTGGTCTGAGGACAAAGCAATTAAACTTTTAGCTGTGACACTCCATATTTATGTATAGCAATGTTAGTTTTTTACAGAAACGTGTACTAACAAATGCTGAACAAAGCTTCCATGGTATGTTTAGTGTAAACTGCTGTTCTTGTCAAACATTTTTTTTTTCATATTTTTCAAGAGCTCTTGTTTTCCTTCATGTACCTTCTGACACATTGTAATTCCCCACGTACCCTTAATACTCATCTAATTCATGTGTGGATTTTTCTGTCCTGCTGCTTTGAGACAGTACATGCACTGAAGCATTCTACTGAATCAATTAGCAGTACAATTGTTGAACGCCTGCTGAATTTTTTCACTTCTTAGTCTGCTTAGTCAATTGACTTTGCATATTGGTCTCTCTGGTTCATAATTCACTCTATGCTTTTCAACTGAATGGAAGAAAAAAAGATTTTAGAAATTGTTAGGTGAAAAGCATGAGGAAATACTTTCATTGGAAGTTGGAATCACTCAATGTTTTGACCTGCTTAAAATCTTAGTTATGAATTAGCTTCTATAAAGGCAGAAGTATTTTTTACTTGACTTATCAACAGTCTGTATTGCCAAATATTTGAGATAATTTCTGAAAACATTTATTCTTTTTTTAACAAGGTTTGTTGATGTCTGCCATCACAGTCATTATCCTTGTGTTATATTTTGTAATTGATACCTTCTGGGTTCAGAAGAGACCTTGGCTTGCTGAATGTACACCAATTTATATTCAGTATTTTGTGAAGTTCTTCATTATTGGAGTTACAGTCTTGGTGGTGGCAGTGCCAGAAGGTCTTCCACTTGCAGTCACTATATCTCTTGCTTACTCTGTTAAGGTAAGTGGATAGAGGTAGGTGGGTGTATTCATGAGCTGTTAGATCTAAACTGACTTATGCGGCATCACAGATACGTGTGTGTGTATATATATAAAACAGACTGTGAAGAAGCTTTTCTTGTTTCCCTGAACTGCAAAGAATTCTACTGTAGTCCTTTTCCTCATCTCTGAATACACACTGACATGAATAGCAAGCATTGCCAGTCTGTTGTCACTAACTAAATATGAATGGGCTCAGTACATAGCATTGTAGCATTTACTTACAATAAATAGATGTCTAAGAGTTTGTAAATAACATTCTTCTGTAAATATGAACTTCTACCTAGGTAATGCATTAGGCAACTGCTACCAAAGCTTCCAGATTGATTCTCCTTGAAGATGGAATATTGTGAAACATTTAGCTATCTGTTTATTATACAGCAGGTTTTTAACTTAAGTTCTTTGTCTTCCTAATTTTCTTACTGCTCCAGCATGCTGAGACTGATTATTTTTCTGAAAATCTAATTGTAAAGGCAATGAATACTTAGGCTGTGTTCTAAAACTTAACTTGCATTACTAACTAGTAGTGATCTTGTTATTATATCATTTGAACTTAATCTCCCTCTTAAAAGTGAAAATGCTATAGAAGCCTGTTAAGTAAAGAATTTAAAACAATAACCTATGCAACTTGTGTAGTCCTCACTATTTTAGTTGAAACATTAGGCTCCAGGTTTATATTTGATTGTGTCTGAATCTAGCATCTGTGAAATCTATTGTCTGATGTTCAAATAAGTCTTAACACAGCTTATTCGATCTTTCTTGTAAGCAGAAAGACTTTAAACATTGTATCTGGTAAAGCTCAAGCTTATGTCTATTTCTAAATATCATCATAAACTATTGAGTCTGAATAGTATCACTAGTCAGCGTGACATTCAGATAGAGGAGATTAAGACTGTATTTATATACTCTGTTCAAAACGTAATAGACTTCAAAGGAATCCGTTCTGAATGTGGCAGCTACAAATTCTTCCTCTGAAAGATGCCAGATAAATTAAGGACTGAATGTTTTCTGAAACTGCTGTGTAAGGCTGGACTTCTTAAATGAGAATTTCTTAAGTGTGAAGTAATGGTCATGAATTGCTGTTAACTGCTTTTATTTCCTTAGAAAATGATGAAAGATAATAACTTGGTGAGACATCTGGATGCATGTGAAACAATGGGCAATGCAACAGCTATTTGCTCAGATAAAACAGGAACATTGACCATGAACAGAATGACAGTGGTCCAAGCCTACATCAATGAAAAACATTATAAAAAAATTCCAGAACCAGAAGCCATTCCGGAGAAAACTATGGCTTACCTTGTGACAGGAATTTCTGTTAATTGTGCTTACACTTCCAAAATACTGGTAAGTGGATGTCTTCATTCCAATCAAGGTAATTAAATAATTTCCTGAAAAGATGCAAATTGCCTGGTAGCCATGTAGTAGGCAGTTAAGTGCAAGTGGGTGGCACAATGCAACATAAGGTATTTTGTACCTTCTGTAAATTGCCCAACCCTTCATTTGAGACTCAATGGAAAAAAGAGCTTATTTCAGTTAGAGCTGATAATTCAAAGATACAATCTCAGGAAGATAACTTCCTTTGAGTTCACAGTTGTGTCTAAGTTTGTTTTTATAAGTGAGGCTGTTTACCTAACTTGAAGAATGTGTTGGCTGGATTTGAGCACTATTTGAAAATAAATGTTTAAGAGTAGTACAACTTTAAGTAGAATGTGATGAAAAAATGTAGTTACAGTTGAGGATCTTCATGGACTTTTATTCCAGGTACTGTTGTAGAAGTTTATAGGCTTTAGAATTGTGACATATTGGTGCAAATCTTGTATGAGACTTAAAAAGTATTTTAAAATTAAAAAGAGAAAAGTGGACTATTACACATTTAAAATACTGGACTATTTAGAACTTTTGTGTTCATTATTTTCTGAAACTCTTAAGCATAGTTTCCTTGCTGCAGATGTTCATGTGTTGCATAATCTTTATTTTTTTAAGGCAGAACAATTATAATTAGGATTTAGAAAATAAATTAGCACTTCAAGATTTAGTAGAAGCCTTCATTATGAATGCTTTGTGCACAAATATCCATGAAAACTCCATCCAAAAGCTCCTTTTCAGCCAATAAAAATGGTACCTCTGCAAGAATTTCCTCAGTAGCGATACTTGAGGTGACATGTCTAGTTTAACAGCGCTGATTTCTCTGAAACAAGATGGAAATACTACTGCATTATCGCATGTGAGGAGTTTCACAGTCTATTTTCTAAGGCAAGAAAAAAAAAAAAGGGAGCTGCATGTAAACTGACAATATCCCTTACTACTACAGTTTTAATCAAGTGGTATTCAATGCAGTCAGAGTTAGTCTTTACAAAACCAGAGAGGGCTGAAAGGGTTTGGCTTGAGATCCTCTGACCTAGCCCTGCTGATTCAAAGGAGGCTCAGCCAGAGCATGTTGCTTAGAGCTATGCCTAGTCAGGCTCTAAGAATCTCAGAGGATGGAGAGTCTGCAACTTTTGGGCAGTGTGATCAAATATTTGACTACCCTTAGAGTAAAAAGGTGTTTCCTTATGTTAAAATGGAATTTCAAGAGCTTCATTGCCTGTTGTCCTCTCAATGGGCACCACTAGGAAGTCTAGCTTGGCAGTCTTTACCATTGTTCCACCCACCAGGCATGTAATACGTTCTGGTAAGTTTCTCCTGCAGTCTTCTTTAGACTGAACAGTCTCAGCCCTTTCAGCTTCTCCTCCTATGTCAGGTTCTTGAGTCTCCCTGTATTATCTTCGTGTGCCATGCATGTACTTGCGCCTGGATGTCGATACCTCTCATACTGGGGAGCCCAGAACCGCACACTTTAAACTGCATATTAAAGTGAACATTTTGAAAGTGCAAGTATTCAGTACAGCCAAATTCAAAATCTTGCAGCTCTGAACCATGCAAATGGATCACTGACTTACGATTAGTATAGTTCAGCTCTAGCTGCCTGAGGCATGTCAGACTGAGTAAGTTGTTTTCCCTTTTTTGCTGCAAACTACACTACAGTATTATAGCTATATAAGCTCAAATATCTCTAGAGAAACGCTCCTTTACCTATAGACCTAATATATGCATATTCCACATTGCTGAGATAAGAAACTAATTCTGGTATTAAAGGGTTGGAAATTTGTTTCTGAACTCTTTCCAGTTAAATAGGCCATGGCCTGGAAAACAAAGCTTGTAGTGAGACTTAAGAAGCTTAAAGACTTAGTTTCTTCAGAAGAAGGCTAACAGGTGATGTGATCATAGTCTAAGTCATTGAGGGGGAATTTTTACAGGAGAGCATACTTTTTAATTCAGCAGAAATAATGCAATTTAGCCTGCTTAAATCAGTTTATGTGAGCTTACCTGTACTTCCAGAATCCAAAATAATTTTTTAGGGTCAGTGGATCAGATAAGTATTTTAAGTAATAAAAAATGCCTTTTAGAAAAGTCATGTTGGGATTGATACAAATTTAATGGGTGATTTTTGGGTTTGAGAAACAGACTGAAGGATCCTGAACAGGTACAGAAGTTACTTTAAAAAAGCAGCAGTATGACTTTGGGTCATGACTCATGAATTTATAAACTAATCATTGAAAAAGTCAAACTTGCCCATCCCAGAGCTAAGCCTGGCATTCCTTGTTTTCTAAATGCTATTCTTCGGTAGTTTATAAGTTAACCTCCTAATCAATGATGGTTCTCCTTGCAGCCTCCTGAAAAAGAAGGTGGCCTACCACGTCATGTTGGAAATAAGACTGAATGTGCCTTGCTGGGATTGCTCTTGGATTTAAAACGTGATTATCAGGACGTAAGAAATGAGATACCAGAAGAGGATTTGTACAAAGTGTACACCTTCAACTCTGTTAGAAAATCTATGAGTACTGTGTTAAAAAACTCTGATGGCAGTTTCCGGATATTCAGTAAAGGTGCCTCTGAGATAGTTCTTAAAAAGTAAGAACAACTTCTACTGTGATTCAGCACTTAAATTTGGCTAAATGTTGTGATAGGTGAAGAGGCCAAACAACATTGTTCCATGTTCTGTGAAATATTTGTCTCCTTAATCAAAACAAGTGCAGCAGTCCTATACCCTTAGGATTGCAGGCAGTGTAGTAGCTTGTCTCTTTGAATCAGTTGACTTTCTACGGTAAGGGGGGCAATTAGCAGCTCAGTTACTTTACTTCTAATACACCAGCCCCACCCTCAAAAGAAAACAAACCCAAAAAAACAACCACCACCAAAAAACTGATTGTGATGTTGAACTTGCAAACTCTTCTCCGATAGCATCTATGAATTGACCTATTCTTTAGTTAACCTATTTTACTTCTAGGTGTGGTTGATAAATGCTCTCCCATCTTCCAGTGAAGTCCCAACAGCTGATAAGCCTGAATTCCAGGAAGGACTTGTACCTTTGAACAATGATTACTTTTAGCATACTACTGCTTAGACTGTGCAGATTGATGTGCAAGTTGATAATTTTTAACAAGAAGTTGAATGAAGAAACCTGAAGAGTTTCAGTGTGACAAAGCAAATTGCTTCCTTATCTATCTGCTCATTTATAGTGGATTTATTAGAATGAGATTAGACTTAGTGAGCATTAGGCAGCACTGGGACAAACCTTTGTAGGTATGAAAACAGCTGTGGTAACTCCTAACTAAGTGAGGAAAGAGTTCAAATGTGTGCATCATGTTCTCTAGGAAGAGCAGTTTGTAAGCAAGGCCAGTTTTGGTTCTAATGTTAAATTATTTCTAGTCTTGAGTAGCACATTGATTATGTTCATCGGTTCAATTTACCTTTTTGCTTGCTAATAGCTCCCCAAATAATTTTCTATGAAAGTATTAATGAATTAAAGAAAAAAAATGAATTCTTGCTTCTCCTAAACTTAGTGTGGAGAACAAAAGGTCAATCTGTAAAGGACTCTTGTTCCTTTTGATATGGAATTTAAAGTCAGAATTTTTTGCATAGCTAGATTTTAAGCCAGATCTCATCAGTGAATAAGTATGCCTATATTTACATTACAAAATACTTCTGAAGGTAAAAGTAGCTGATTATATTGATCAATTGAACTGTAGAAGTTGCTAGAAGTCATTCGTCCCAGACTCACGTGGTCCACTTGGCTTCATAACTGAGATAAGAAAATAAATAAGAAGGCAATAATAATAAGGGCAAAGAACAAGAAAACTTAGACTGATTTGGATACTATTGGAATAGTATGCAAATAGAAAATTACTTCAGAGTATGCACCAAATAGGAAAAACTCTTAGCTGCTTAGTCATCATAAGCCACTTCCTATGAAGTTACAATGCTTGTAACCTGGTTTGTCAATTGTGCTGCTCCTTCCTTATATAGTATGTAGGGCTATTCTTGAACACTGAAATTTAAACATGAATATTCATGACAAATCAGTCACTAATAAGAGTAGAAGAAATGTAGAAACTTGATTTCAAGTACGCACTTTTTCTTTCCTTACCATTAAGTCACATATTTGGTAGAATCACAAAATATCCTGAGTTGGAAGGGACCCACAAGGATCATCAAGTCCAACTCCTGGCCCTGAACCGGGCAACCCCAGAAATCACACTATGTGCTTGAGAGCATTACCCCAGTGCTTATTGGGCAAGTTTGGTGCTGTGACCACTTCCCTGGGGAGCCTGTTCCAGGGCCCAACCACCTTCTGGGCACAAAACCTAATACCCAACTTAAACCTCCCCTGACACAGCTTCCTGCCATTCCCTCGGGTCCTGTCACTGAGCACCACAGAGAGGAGATCAGTGTCTGCACTCTGGCTTCCCCTGATGAGGAAGTCATGAGGTCTCTCAGTCTCCTCCAGCCTGAAGAAGCCCAGTGAGCTTAGCCACTACTTGTATGGCTTCCCAAATTTCACTGCAACATATCCAGCTTATGGCTGCTGGGAAGAAATTTTCTCACAAAGCTAATGAACGATAAATCTCTGGTACAAAACTTGTTTACCTCAGCCCCTGATTCTGCAAAACATTTCACTGGATGTTTAAGTTCAGTTAACTACTAAAATTGCTAGACTATTCCTATTGGCACCTGTTTCAATAAGTGCTGTGCTAATTTGGTCCTAATGGTTCAGTTTTACATGATCTTATGAGGCAAAGACACCAAAGGCACATCTCCATCTCAGCTGCATTCCTGTAACATCAGATAATGATTTTCTAAGAACCCAGCCGGACACCAACTGAAGAAAAATTTGGCTCAAGAATGTTTCTTCTGAACAAAACCACTTCCTCCTTAGAAGACCAAGCATTGAAGAAATCTTACTAGGCCAGAGGAATTTGTGGCATGTGGAGTTTATAGTGGGGATGTGATGGCAAATGTAGCAGTAATCAATGGGCGCTTCAGGCTCAGCCTTCACTTAAGACCATTCCTAAGTGGATATGGCCAGATTTTTGTTAGCAGCTTGAGTTTTGGGGGCTTTGTTGCTTTGTCGTGTAATCATGCCTGATACAAGATTTCAGGACCACTACATTGGAACAGATAACCAAAATCAGGAAATTCAGATAGACTTCGAATTTCAATTATGATGGGTGTTTTGAAGCTTTAAGAAACTGCTTCATTTTAATTTCCTGTATGAAGTGGAAACTTTTAGGGGATTTCCTAAATCCTTGGACTAAAGACTTAAATGTAACAGTAGTCATCTTTGCAGATCTGCCAGATCTGAACTTGATATTTAAAAAAAAAGACTAATAAATTATATATTTTAAGTGCTGCATTAGTACTAATTTGTAATACAAGTGTGTATGGTGTTGGTTTATGGCAAAACTTTGTAAAGGACACATGAACAAGACTCAACTTCTTGTCCAGAATATTTGGTAGTGTTGTATTCATGGTATCAATATTGGTAAAGTATATATGCTGCCTATGAAGGCAGTGGCATGTTTGATATGAAGAAATACAACTAAAAGAACATGTGTTGAAATGCTAGAGTGCATAGTGTTGACTCTAATCTCATACAGATATTTAAATCAGTTTAAGTATTTGTTTTTAATTTAATACCTAACATTGTCACATATGCCAGATGCTCTATGAATTGCCTGCACTTAGACTGGGTGGGGGGTGTAGTGCAAATCTTTCTGTTCTTAAGGGTAGCAGTACTGAGAGTTTGCTTTTAGTGCTGCAAGTTTTAGCAGCACATGCATGTACTAGAAGCGTACCGTACTTCTGAGACTTGTATAGCTGTTAACAAGGTGCCATTATTTTGTTGAATTTGAAACTGGATTGCCTGACTCAACCAGCACAAGCACCAGTCTTTTTACATACACTGCAGAAATGGACACTTCTGGAAGGAAACTAATGTTTGCATCCTGAATTCATCAGGCATTACTTTCATCCTAGTATGACTGGCTCAGTTAACTTTCTACAGAAAGTGTACTTTGTAATTGGGAAGAAATTACGGAGAAGATTACCTCAGAGTTACTATTGGCTTTTTGTGCCTGTGTGAGAATCTAGTGAAAACAAAGCTTATGGATACTGGAGTTTAGAAATAAGCCATTGATAAGCTGAACTGCTGGTTAAAATTTGATAATTCTTTAAACCTTTCTTTCCAGGTGCTTCAAAATACTGAGTGCTAATGGAGAACCAAAGGTATTTAGGCCTAGGGACCGTGATGATATTGTGAAAACTGTAATTGAGCCAATGGCTTCTGAAGGTCTCAGAACCATCTGCCTGGCATTCAGAGACTTCCCAGCAGGGGAGCCTGAGCCGGAGTGGGACAACGAAAATGATATTGTTACTGGTCTGACATGCATTGCTGTTGTTGGGATTGAAGATCCTGTGAGACCTGAGGTAGGGTCACCAACTAAGCTGCAGTGATTCTGTTACAAGAGATTCATATTGTTTCTCATACAGAGTACAAGAAATTGAAATGCAATTGTATGCCTTAAGCATAGTTAATAAATGAAAATCTAATTTCTTGAGGGGAAAGTTAATGGAGCTATAAAAGCAGATTAAAACTACTTAATGTCACTTATTCTGTGTTACTGAAGCTCTGTGCAAACTAATAACTTAAGGTGCTTACTGTGCAGGGTCTCAGTAAATGGAATAACCTGCTGGTTTTTTTTACTCCTTGGAATATTAGGACTATTTGATTAGGATGGTATTACTCTTCGTGCTTGTTGCCAGTGTCTCATGGGGAATGATGGAGAGAGGTGACTTTGTCACCTGAGAACTGAGGGTCATGAGTTCAGCTTGTCGTTGAGGTCTAAGGAGGTGTTTTGATAGTGAAAGCTTTTATGCCACATATAAGTGGAACTCCAGGCTGATCTGCACTATTGTCACTTCACAGTAAAAGTCATGAGTGAAGCAGTGGAGTATGAGCTGTAGTTTATTTCACAGATTCATAAATGAAATGCCAGTACTCAGTACAGCCTAATGTGTTGTGAGGATTTTTGTGGTATTTCTGAATACTGAAAAAACATTTATGAATATTTGAAAAATTGCGGGTGGGAGGGGAACTGGCACAACAGCAACACAAAACTTCTTTGCCAGGATAGTAATTTGTGTGGTTTTAGGAAAAGAATTCTGATATGCTACTTGATTTAAAAAGAAAAAAAAAAAAATCCATAACTACAGTCTTCGTTATAAAATAAGTGTTATCCTGGCCTGAGCCATAAACATTCTTTTTCACTCACATGTATAGATTTATTTAACTAATGTACAGTCTCTGAGCCTGTGGCATTTTTTTCTTGCGTACAGGTACCTGATGCAATAAAAAAGTGTCAACGTGCAGGCATAACTGTACGTATGGTCACTGGTGATAACATTAACACTGCTCGTGCTATTGCATTAAAATGTGGTATTCTGAATCCTGGTGAAGATTTCCTTTGTTTAGAGGGCAAAGACTTTAACCGGAGAATACGCAATGAAAAAGGAGAGGTAAGCATACTGACTATATCAAGTAGATAGTAGATCAACAGATATTCCAAGTCTTCTAAGTGTAAAATATAACTAATGCTCTTTTTGCAGATAGAGCAAGAGCGAATAGATAAAATTTGGCCAAAGCTTCGTGTTCTTGCAAGATCTTCTCCCACTGACAAACACACTCTAGTAAAAGGTAAGTAAAAACTCTGACCTAAGTAAAGCTGGATTTTGTTTTACTGCTTCAAAAAAAATAGGACTGAACAGTGGGAAACACCTATGGAGGTGTTGACAACTGATTCCCCCTCCTGCCTGAGAAATGGAGCCAACTAAAGAACTACCTTTTATGATTGATTGTTTGGTTTGGTGGTTTTTGTTGTGTTGTTGTTGTTTTGTTGTTTTTTTGGTTTTTTTTCCTTTGCCTTTTTTTTTTTAGTTTTTTTGATTGTGGGATTTTTTTTTTTTTTCCTGGGGCGTGAGTTTGGGGTTTTTTTTATGACTGAGGAAGACAAAAACTGGATTTCTCTTTCAGGTTTAATCTTTCCTGTGTTGTCCATTTTGAACTGTAATACTGCTTCATCATTTTATTTTAGGTATAATTGACAGCACTGTCTTTGACCAGAGGCAAGTTGTGGCAGTAACTGGTGATGGTACCAATGATGGTCCAGCTCTGAAGAAGGCAGATGTTGGATTTGCTATGGTATGATTTTTTTTTTTAAATTTTCACTATTTTATCAATAACTTATCAATTCACTTAAGATTAAAAAACCTTGTTTCCTGAGCCTAACATACAATTAAGTTAACGAAGTCAACTTCTCTCACACTTAATACTAATTACTTTTTCTCCCAATTTAACCATGTTTTTATTTGATGGAAAATGTCCTCGTGGCATTTGCCATTGGATAAAACTTAAAAAAATGCAGATTTATGTGCAAATCAAAAACTTTTTACACAAAAGTTTGTTACAAAGTGTCAGAACAGAATTACTGATACTGAAGATATCTGAAATGAGGTACGTTCTACATAAAATAAAGTGACTTCAGGTGGTAAATAGCATACAACGTTGACTTTGAGCAAAGCTTTTATATGCAGTATGGAATGAGCTTAATCATCTGTTTCCCATGAAATTATACATAAGAACAGGGACACCATAAAGAAAGAGACTGCCAGCTGATGTTTAAAATTGCTTTGGAGGCCGTATCTACTACATCTGAAGTATGACTGAAGACGTAGTATTTCATGACAATCTAGGATCTGCACTTGTCAAGATGATTCCTTAGATTATGTGGCTTTCTCAGTTTAAATTCTGAACTACCCTTTCACAGTGGTTGCCAAACCATGTCTTGGCTAATACTAGATAGATTTATGCCTTAACTATGTAGGTTTCAGCTTTCTTCTGTTCCTTTCAAGGCATGGTAAGATAGATACCTCAACCTTCCTTTTGCCACAAGATTCCTTCTCAGTATTAAGCTGAAAAGGTACAGTTTGGGGCTAGCTGGTCACTGTAATCTTTAAAAACTCATTATTAAGCATTTGAAGGGAAAGACAAAATGAAGACCAAGCTCCTCCTAAACCATAAGCAGATACACTGACTCAGATTATAATTTTGAGAGAAAAAATGGGAAGAGGAAGACCTTTCATATCATTCTCAAGCATTTTTCAAAAGCATGACTTATATATTTGACAGCTGTATATGAAATTTTCTTAGACTGTAACAGTCTTCTTAATGAGTAATATTCTACTAAAGTATAGCTGCTGTGTTTTCCACTATCGGGGGCCAATTTGTTTTCATCTTCTAGAACTTAAATGTTTCCTGTGATTTCTGTCTGTGTTTATTTATGTAAGAAACTATTTTTCATAACTGCTTACATAAATAGCACTTCAAATATACCACCCAGTATATGATATGTAAAGGTATCTTTTAAGATGTACACATAGCTGTACACGTGACTCATTGCCTTGACAAAATAATATAAATGAGTAAGAATTGTTAAGTTTGCTATTGAATTAGTGGGTTTGGAATGCCAAAAGCAAAATAAAGATCTTTGAAGTAGACGTTACACAGAAGTCATCTTAACTATTTGGATACTGTAGGAGATTACAGGTGCTTAAAATTTAAGAATGTCATATTGCATTGCAATGCATATGCAAGGACATTGCATATTCCACTGTTTAATGCTAATGCTCGTCTGCAAAAGGTTTTTGGTAATGTCTGTCATTCTGCTGTGTTCAGAGCACATGTGTTGCCTGCTGCTGGAATCCATACAGCAAACTGGTTAGGGCAGAGCCTGAACTGTGTAGCACTGCACCATCTGGTGGCCTTCAGCTTGAACAGAATTCAGTAACATTTCTTTGAGGAACTTAGTGAGTCTGTATCATCAACTTGGGGATTTCTATTAAGGTCTTTATTTGAAAGACAACATTACTTCTTTTGTTTGTTTGTTTGCATTTTTTCATGCTGGAGTAGAACTATCAAGCAGAATCTGATTCAGTAGGCCTTTAGATACTTACGTTAAAGGAATCCTTCAGACATGGTGCATCAAAGCAAATGGTGACCAAGGATATAATAATAGTTTTTATCACATAGGTCAGTGCATCTTGTTATATTTCATGGTGTGTTTCTTTTTCTACCAGGGTATTGCTGGAACAGATGTAGCTAAAGAAGCTTCAGATATTATTCTTACAGACGACAACTTCACAAGCATTGTTAAAGCAGTTATGTGGGGACGAAACGTCTATGACAGCATCTCCAAATTTCTTCAATTCCAACTTACTGTCAATGTAGTAGCAGTAATTGTTGCTTTTACAGGAGCATGCATAACACAAGTACGTACCGGTGGATTGTTTCAGCTAATAAAGGTTGAAAATGTCATGAGTGATTAACTCTTGTGTTCAAACTTGAAGTTTAATAGTAGTCCAGAGAACATATTGCTCTTTGGAACATGCCAATATTGTAAATGCCTTTAATAGTTGTAACTTGTGCACTTCTATTGGAGGCTTTATGTATCTATCTTTATAGGATTCTCCGCTCAAAGCTGTGCAGATGCTGTGGGTAAATCTCATAATGGACACTTTAGCTTCTCTTGCCCTGGCAACAGAACCCCCCACCGAAGCTCTTCTGCTGCGAAAGCCTTATGGTAGAAATAAACCTTTGATTTCTCGTACAATGATGAAGAACATTTTGGGTCATGCATTCTACCAACTTGTAGTGGTATTCACACTTCTGTTTGCTGGTAAGAATACTAAGGCTTTACGAAGTTATTCTGAATGTTGTAGAGAGATGTGATTTTAAAACTAATTTTTTGTTGTAGTGTGTGTAAAGATGCTAATTAAGCTTCTGATAAATGCCTTTTATACACAGGTGAGAAAATTTTTGATATCGATAGTGGAAGAAATGCACCTCTGCATGCTCCTCCTTCAGAGCATTATACTATAGTATTCAATACATTTGTGATGATGCAGCTTTTTAATGAAATTAATGCCCGAAAAATTCATGGTGAAAGAAACGTTTTTGAAGGAATCTTTAACAACGCTATCTTCTGTTCTATTGTTCTGGGGACATTTGTTGTGCAGGTAAGCAAATTCTTGGGGGGGGGGGGGGGAATGCATTTTAGTACACTGATGTACTTGCTTACCTTGAAATGACACTCATTTAATGCAAGGAATGTAATTTCTGTAATGCGAAAAACCTTCAGTGTCAAACTTTCTCTAAGTCACTTCTAAGGACCTCTTGGTAGGGTTTTCGGGTAAGACCTTTTTGAAATTGGTAAAACTGAAATGTAAAAGTACTTGTACCTTTTGAATTTTCTAGTTCTTCAATTTGATTTTTAGCATTCTAGGGAATGTAGATTTAGGTTACGGATTTCTGAGGAAAATACAAAGAAGTTGTATGTGTCATCTGGCTGTTCATCCCCCAACCCCCAATCTTCCTTATAGTATTTGTCTGTGCATCTGAACAAGAGTCTATGTAAAAAAGTATAGAAAAGGTAGAACTTCTTATATTTTCTTAATTAGATTAGGACATGAATAAGCTTTAGAAACTTAAGTATCAGTTTTTATCTTACTGATGCAGAAATAATTTATATGTATTGGTATATATTTTAGAGTTATCTGTAGTGTTGCTGCTTTAGGTGAAGAAAATTGATGTCCAGGTGCCTTTAGGTAGATAGTTATCTCCAGTATATGCTAACAAATGAGGTGAAATTATATTAAATTGATTTGGTTAACATGCTGGTGTTGAGAAACACCAGTTGCAATTGAATCTAAAGCAAACAGTTTACAAGAAATAGTTTCACCTTCTAAATGGCCTTAACTTTAATCAGAAGAAATAACAAACAAATCAGTACACTACTTTATTTCAGAACTATTATTTTTTAATTGTTATTTCAGATCTAAGATATAACTTACACATTAAGTTTCTCCTTAGACTTGGGATTCCACAAAGTTGATGAAATTCATAGCAGTCCAAGCATTGCAAATGTATGCATCATTGCTTCACGTAGTCAGGGCACTTATTCTCCCACATTTAGGTTTTTTTAGATGACACTTGAAGAGAAGCTACTCTTATTTTTAGGGCTGCATATGCAGCAGATTGACTGTTGTTGTGCCACAAAGCCAAACATTTAGAAATTACTTGTGACTGCAACTGTGTTCCCTTTATAAGCTTGGTGGATTGAATACCTTCTCAACTGCTGAGGTTTTGTCTGTGTTTTATTCTGTCTTAAGATACTCTTTGGCTTTTCAGCTGACGTGTCCTACTTAATGGTCAATACTGTCTCCTTTTCATGCCTGCCCTGCTACTTTAAATTGTTGATTCTCCAGGGCAGACTTTCATGCATATAATGCCTATGCAGAGGGAGATACCTTGCTTATTAGGGCTTATACAACTTTTTCTAATAGGTAAGTCATTAGGAGCTCATTTAATGAAACTCTTGAGATCTCTACCCCCTTCCGTCAAGATTACTACATAGATGTTGCACTGTGATAATTTAAAGTCTGACATTTAACACTGATGGGATACATAGTAATATCCTGTAGGATTACTTCTGAAATATTTCATGTCTTCCGGATCTGTGACTTCTAGTAATACAAGCTTAGTAATCCACTTAGTTTTGAGATGGGTATTTATAGGAGAAATAATCACTGTAAACTTCTAGCATCAAATACATTGTGTAATTATGAAATGAGGGAAAAAACTGCAAGCAAAATGAAGGAGTCAGCAGGTTTTTGTGAGTGTGGCATTTGAAGAATAAATGGGTAGTTCTTGAAATACTGAAAAGCATAAGAAGATGGCTTAGGTTTAGAAACTTGCTCAGACTGCTAAGATAGTGGAAGAGTATGCTTATTAAGATGGGAAGTCCTGTGTTCTAATGCAGAGTTGGCTGTAGCAATCTTGAAGCATTAGGGAATATTCTAGTAACAGCTCACTGATACATGTTTAATGATGTTGCTCTTCACAGATAGTTATTGTGCAGTTTGGTGGGAAGCCTTTCAGTTGCTCGGAACTCTCGATTGAACAGTGGCTGTGGTCCATTTTCCTGGGCATGGGCACACTACTTTGGGGCCAGGTAAACTAGCATTTCTTAAAATGTCAAATACTGACTTGCATTAGCATATGTTACATGGAAAATGCAAATACACTATTTTTAGTATTCAGATCTTTCAAGTGGACTGTATGAGTATATGGAGATTGATGGTAAACGCTGATTAAAATTGACTAGTTCAATAGCTAGAAAGTCCTTAGTTGAATATTTCTTGCTCAGAGTTGATCAATTAGTTACATTCCATAACTAGATGCTGTGGCTGGTTTGTTTTGTATCTTTTAACTAGAATCAGTGTTAGTTACCTTTTAAATATGAAATTGTATCTTCAGCCAGATAAGTACCAGAAACTTTTGCAGGAATATAAGAGCAATGAATATGTTAATGTTGAAATATGGTTAATTTAATGTTCAGTGGTTTTCTTGAAAAATCAGAATTGCTAAACTTGCTTATGTAGTCTTGATTTAAAAACTTCCTGAAGTAGCAAGAAATGCAGGAAAACGCAAACCAACTTTCTCTTTAGTCTTCATTTGCATAATTGTGAAATAATTAGAAAGTCGTCCCAACTATTAAGCTATTACATTTTGACTTCCACCCTCTCCCCCAGGGCTTCATTACTATTACATGCATGAGAGTGCTTGTAAGCAGCAAGCTTATTTACATGAAACTTTAGAGCTATGGAGTTTTCTATTATTTAATAACAGTTGTCTAATCTTTTCATACCACATGAATAGTTTTCCATTACAGTTTCTTTCCTTCCGTTATGTAAAAGACACTTCATGTTTCATCATAAAATTGATAGGGTGTAATTTAGTCGTAAATACATACATAGATGCATAATTTAAAAGGGTAAGCTTTTTAATAAGGTTCTCTGGAAAATTAATTATTTAAAATAATCAAATAGAGTCACTCTGAGGTTTAAAAGTAGCCTAGAAGAGAATCGAGACGGCTTGAAATACCTTTGACCCAAAGTGTCTTGCAAGGGCAAAGCTTCCCTGCGGCAGTTCATGCTGCTCTAGCGTCTTATTAAAGTCAAAGAGTTGGGAGCATTTGTAGTAGCAGGCTGTTTATATTGCTTTTGGAGCAGTCTTTTTTTCCTGTGCAGCTGCAGAAATAGTCTTCCAGGTTTGTGATGATCCAGGAAAGCAGACATGGAATTGAAATGGAGCTGCTAGATAGGATGTATCAAAAGATGACTCCCCTTAACTACATAGTTCACCAGAATAACCCTGAAGGTGGGGATGAAAAGGAAAGCTCTAACAGCCAGGTGTAGCTTTTTTTTTTAGCTTAAGATACATAAACTGCTATACACCAAGTAGCAAAGTAACAGTTTGGGATACATATAATTTTGAAAATATCACTAGGCTTGGAAATGCATTGGTCTCTTCCAGGACATGAATGAATATCTATTCTGTATTTCTGAATTAATTGTGGCTACTTTAGGTGATACATTTTCTCACTTGAGGTAACACGTCCTGCTCATTACACTGATGGAGCTCTGAAAGCTCTAGATACAAGTACAATTTACACAATTACTTACCTTTTTAGCTTCAGTACTGCTCCTTTTCCCGGCATTGTCAAGCAGTGTTAATATGGAATTCTTTGTCCCTGGCAAGGTTGTTTTGTAGTCCAGGTTTAATTTCACACCTCAGTTGAGGTGGTAAGGATATTCACAGCTATGCAGCTATTCAGCTGGAGTACATTGATGCACTCATCCCATTTATATAATAAGTGTTTTCAACTCTGCTAATTGTATGTAGGATATGCTAAGCCTTAAGTCTGGTATTACTTTTTGTGTTGTTGTTGCTAAAAGAAAAAAGAATAATCCTGATTTATTATTTCATTCTTCATTAGTTGATTTCAACAATTCCAACCAGCCGTCTGAAATTTCTTAAAGAAGCTGGTCATGGAACACAAAAGGAAGAGATTCCTGAAGAAGAACTAGCAGAAGATGTTGAGGAGATTGATCATGCTGAGAGAGAATTGCGTCGTGGTCAGATCTTGTGGTTTAGAGGCCTAAACAGGATACAAACTCAGGTATGGTCTTGAAAAAGGTAGGACACAGTGGGTGTTACGAGGGAAATCTCTCCATCTCCAGCCCTTTTGACTAAGGTGGCAGTTCTAACTGGTGTGACAGACTGTCAAAAGGGGGTATGGATGGATGTGTAATCCCTCAGGGTCATCTGTTTTACCCTTGCCTATGTATCTGCTCTATTTTTTAAAAAGTGCCTTTTTTCTTTACTTTTTTTGTGTGTTATAGATGGGATGGTCCTTTCTCTTGTTCTCTCTCTCTCTTGCTGAGCAAGCTGTCACAATCTCTGATTCCTTGCAGATGGATGTAGTGAATGCTTTCCAGAGTGGAAGTACCATTCAGGGGGCTCTAAGGCGGCAACCCTCCATCGCCAGCCAGCACCATGATGTAACAAATATTTCTACCCCTACACATGTAGTGTTTTCCTCTACTACTGCTTCTACTACTGTGGGGTGTGAGTGTGTGTTCCTAAAGTGCATGAAATTAACATTTCCTAATTCACGTACCTAACGTTTCTCATTTTCTCCTTAGTACTTAAAATCATCGTTCAGGCTTTTATAGAGCTCTCCCACAAAGTGGAGTCCTCAAGACTTTTTTTTCTTAGAGGGCTGAGAACAGGTGGAACAGTTTCAGCAAAAGACTTTAATATGAAAGCTGTGAGCCTGCACATCCTGTGCCTTCATCCATTCATGTACAGAGGGATTTTTAAGATAAAAAGGGAAAACTGTTGTAAATTTTCGAGTATATGCCTTTTAGGGTGACTTATATTGAATAAGTGAATTAACTGCATAATCATGCACCCAGGCCAATAAAAACAGATCTCTTGCACTGCAGCACAGTCAATACTTAAGTAAGCAAGCTGATTTTAAAGCAAACAGTATGTTGAAAATATGAATGTAGTTAAAATGTGAAGCACTAAATGCATTTTCTTTGTAGCCTGTGAGGAACTTTATGAATTTCTGCTTTTGTTGGACCTTATTTACTAAATAACAGCTTTCTCAACATCAGGATTCAGGTGGCGAAACAAGGCTTCTAAAATGCGTACAAGTCAGAAGAAATATGTAATTAGCTAATTTAAAAGGAAAGAAAAAACATTCAAGCATTAAATGGGGACACTTTCATTCAAATATAAAGGGTTTTTTCTTCCTCTCTAGGTTCTTCGGGGAGCAGTTCATAAGCCATCAGTGAAAGAGAAGTTTGTCTCACCTTAATTCTGCCCTCTCTATATTGTGCTACTAAGTGGCATTTCAGTTTCAGCCTTCCTCTCTGTAGAGGCTAGAGATGTAATTACTCTTGGATGTAGGCCTGGAGCCTGAAGATGCATAGCAGTTGTAGTTGAGTACTGATAGCCAATATCTTTGTTAAAGAATTTTCCATCTTAATTATATATTACATGTTAAACTTCCTTCTCTAACTTCCTAGAGATTTCTTAAATAATTGGTTTTTTTAAATAACTCTGAGGGCTTCTTTTCCACCCTCCCCTCCCTGCTTAAATTTTCAGATTACCAGATGGATGAGGACCCTTAATTTCAGGAGCTGTCTTAAGTGAAACGGTCTCTTCAGGGTTTTTTTACTTTTTTTTTTCTTCTTTTTTTTTTGTTATTTATTTATTTATTTATTTTTGGGCTTAGCCAGAATTCGTGTGTGAGCTTGCACAAGTATTTAACTCTCTATTTGATCTCCATTAGCAAGACAGGTATTTCCCTACTGTGCAATAGTGTTGAGAAGCTCAGCTCACAAATTTGCATGCCTCAAGAACATAAAACGAAAAGTAGATTTAACAGTAAGGATGCACAGGATTGCATCTCCTAGTTAAAATGCTAATTAGTAACCTGTATCCCTAACTACACTCCAGAACATTAATTAGACATTCAGAATTCTCTAGAGAGCAATGTCATTCCATGCTGCTATTTGAGCAGAATCTACTGGGCACTGCAGCATCTCATTGCATCAAATGACCAATGCAGATACAGAGCTACCATAGCAGAGAGCTAGTTTTTTATCCTTACTAAGTAATACAGCCTTCTGCTGCACCCTCTAGAAGGACCATTTTGATAGCTAATATATATTAATGGGAAGCAGATGTCTTATTGTCTCTCTTTTGGAACTGTTTGTTGGAAAAAAGTTCCAGCTGTTCCTGTGAAGTAAGGTTTCAACTCTTAAGCAGCCATCTGGCTAGGATGACTTGGAGTGCGTGCTGCATAGGATGACTTGGAGTGCGTGCTGCATTCCATGCTATTCTGGTACTTAAATGAGGAAGGCCTGATGACAGTATGAATTACACTTAACAAATTGTCTTGTTTGCTCCTCACTTATGCAATTTATTTATAGTTATTCCTCTAGTCTAATTATCTTGAGTAGTTGAAAATAAAGCCTTCAAAACACTAGATTTTCCCTTTTAAAATATAGCTTAAAATGCTGATGGTTTGATTTCTACCTTTGTGGCTGGGCTCTTTGAGGGTCCTGGGTTTGCTGGAGTGTCTAGTCCACTTGTGTAGTATGCATTCTGCATGGAACCAAGCCTTTTTGTGGGTATGCTTATATTCTGTGACAATTACAGCTGTCCCATTAAGCCAAAAATTGTTTTCCATTACTGCTGATGTTCTAACTTCTCATCTGTTAGCAATGAAAAAAGTCCCAGGAGACATTTTTATTTCATTTTGCCACATAAATGGCACAGTGGGATGCAACATGCCAAATAAAGGCGTGGCAAACTTTGTCTGACATTGCCACTGCTGATTTTCTTGTTAAGTGCCAAAACAGTTTATGCAGCTGGCTGGACTCATTTAAACCTCATGTAATATGCCACCTCCTTGACAGCACGCTCAGTTTTTTCATGTGATGAACGGTAAAGTACTAGCTGTTCTTGTAGTCTTTTCTCTAGCACATTCATGCTATTCCCTTCATCCCCTTACTGGTAGGTATGTCCTTCCCCTTGCGTGCATGCCCCATCCCTGTGTTGTTCCCCCACCCACACAGGGCCCTCTTCCGCTGCCTTTATGGTTAATTGGGCTCGGCATGTACCTTCAGTATAAAAATGGGGACATGGTAGCTTTTGAGTAAAATTTGTTGTGCAAGTGGTCTGAGTGAGGAGAGGTGGGAAAGCAATACTATTTCTAGAGGTCAAAGAACACAGTCAGGACATAAGACTTTATCATGTGCAATGATTCTGTTTAACAAATTTGATTTAATGCATTACTTTTGGGGAGCCCTTCTCTATTTACAGTGAACTTCCTTGGTGTATCTTAGCTGCTTTGAAGTCTGCTCTTGATCTGCTTGACTTTCCAGCTTCATTCCTTCACCTGGAAGTCACTTTATTTTTACTATCAAGGAACTTCATGGAAGTACTAGTCACAATGTATTTCTCAGCTTGAAACAGGTCATCTTGGATGTGCTTAAAAATGCTTTAAATTTGACTTGCTGTTTGTAACAGTAAGTTCTTGTTTACTAGAGTTGCTCTGCTGCTTAGTATTTAACACTATTTGGTACTTCTTCGCTGGAGACTTCTAGGGATGTTGAGATTGAATAGGGAGTTAACAGAATGGGGAAACTGCACCTTGAGAAAAGTGCTGGACAAAGGGGAGTCGCTGACTTCTGCCTCACCTTACTTGTTTTATCAGTTCAAGAATGAATTCTGAATTCCTGTAGTTGGTCAGGGAAGTGTGGGGCATTGGAGAAGGGGGGTGTGGGTGGCTGGTCTAATCAATGAAATTATAATTTGGAAAGCTTCTATTCAAGTCAACCTGGACATGCATAATTTACAAAATGAAGATGTGTACTTTACTCTATCTAATTTAACTATGAAGGGTTTATTTATGAATTCTGTAAGCTTAGCCTTCTGATTTGAAAAATACTAAACAACAAAAAGACATGAAACAATACTCAGCCTGGGAATTTTGTCTATGAATTCAACGTAAACGGAAGACTTGAGCAAAGGCTGATCACCCTGCTTGTCTTTTATTTGGTGCTACCTAAGTAATCTCTTCAAAGGTACAACCTGTCCTGGTTACTAAACTGTACAATACAGTATTCAATTTCCTAGTTCTGGTCTTAAGTTTCCAAAGCACTATTCAATAAGGAACTTGTCCTGAGTGTGGTGAATGGGTATATACTCGAATATTTACAGCATATATTTATACTCGAATATTTACAGTATCCTTTTTTGCATGACTTTGTAAATGTTCAGTCATTGTGACATCAGCTTACACTTGCTTGGCTTTTTCATAGTCAGTTGACATCCTAATTCCTAGCATGAGATTCAGTAACCCTTTTATCCCCTAACTTATTTTCAGCCTCTACCCTCCTTCCCTCCCTCTAATCTCCCCCAAGTATTCAATAAAACACTCATTGAGATTTTTTTAATTTATAAATAAGTAAGTAATTGTTGGCCTCACTTCTGAAAAATGCATAGCCCATGTTAAATAATTAAACACTTCTAGTGCCATGTCTGAATTTTTAGAGCCCTTCAGCTTTTTGCAGTACTTTCACAAGTTTTGTTCCTACTGTGTAGACTGGCAGTGCTCTACTGAAATGCTCTTCATTTTTTACAGTTTATTGCAAGTTCCACTGCATCATACAAATTTGATTCACTCATGTCTAGCTGTTTGTGGATTCAAACTCATAAGAACCATGCCATTATCAGTAAATCTGCGTAATTTTCACAACCTTTTTTCCTTTGTTTACAGATCCGAGTGGTGAATGCATTTCGTAGCTCCTTGTACGAGGGGCTAGAGAAACCTGAGACACGAAGTTCGATTCACAATTTTATGACGCATCCTGAGTTTAGAATAGAAGACTCCGAGCCTCATATTCCCCTTATTGACGATACTGATGCTGAAGATGATGCGCCAACAAAACGCAACTCTACTCCCCCACCCTCTCCCAATAAAAATAACAATGCGGTTGACAGTGGAATTCACCTTACAACAGACATGAACAAGTCTGCTACCTCTTCATCCCCAGGGAGCCCACTACATAGTTTGGAAACATCACTCTGATTGTAAGCTGAATGTTAACACACTAGCTGCTTTGTAAAGAAATTGAAACTGGGTCTCTTCACAAATTATGATGGACAAGATGATATTCTTGTCTTGGACTTCAACAGAAGACATACTTGTACGAATGTAGATTTATTTTTTTAAAAAAAGCTTTCTGCCAGACTGGAGGGTGCTTTTCTGGGGGTGGGAGTAATAATGAACTCTGACAGATAAACAGTAACTCGGCATAAGTGACCTGTGGATCATCTGTTGTACTTAAGAATGGTCCTGAACAGTGTGTTAGCAGAGCTTTAGTTTATCATGATCCTTTTCTGAGGGAGGGGGAAGGCTGGGAAGGGCAAGGAGGCCCTGGATCATTGAATTGATACTTTAATTTCTGCTGTTGGCTGTTAATAATTTGGATTATTTATGTTTATAAATGATACAGATCTGTTTACAAGGTTTGTAGATACTTTTTTGTTCCTGTTCATAGATGGGAAGCTTCCTTATAAATGATGCAGAGAAGAAAAAAAAAAAAAAAAGAAAAAAAACCCAAAAAAACTAGTCCTTCAAATACTGCTGTATTTTCAGGAAAAGGGTGTTTCTATTGAAACTGTACTAAATTTTGCCTGCAATTTACCTTGTTAAATATTGTAGATAAATTGCTACTACTAATAGCCAAATAGATAACACTAATGCTTTGTAAAAACATGAGCAGTGGTGTTCTAATGAAGTTATGGCCTCTGTCCTAATTAGTTTCTTAAATACATTTACTACTTAATGGTTTTGAAACAACTGTTTAATTTTTAAAAATTTTGAGAAACTTAATAACTTTTGTTCAGAACTTAGTAGGATTGTTTAATGCAGGACATCAATATGTGATGGAACTTGCTTGAAATATTTGTTATCTTGGGCAAAATGGATTAAATCAAAATACATCAGAATCTTAGTCCTTTGTTTTTGTCTAATCATGTTAGTTTAGTGCTGTCTTGGTGAACTGTGAGTGGAACTGTGATTTTTTTTTTTTTTTTCTATTCTATAGAATCCTTCATGCAGCATGAGGGCTGTTGGCATTTTGAAAGGTTGTTAGTGGGTAGCATACATGTTCTCCTTTTTGTTTTTGAAACTTGTTTGTAAACATGAATAAATCTGCCCTTTTGTTAAAATAAAATTGCAGCAATGGTTTCTTACAGATTTTTTTTCTTAGGTCCTTCACTGGAAATACGGAAAAGTATTCTTTTGTATTACTGGTTAACTTTAAACTGCAATTTCAAGATGGTAACAGCCCCATTCCAAATTAGTACTTTGGGTAAATGGAATCATGGTGGCTGCCTCCAGAATGAATGTATAAGCTAAGATACTCCAAAGTCTTCACTGAGCCAAAAGGATACTCCTTGGGAATGAATAGGTCTGCCTGAAATTCCGAGACTCACTGTGAGTACTGTGTAATAAATGTATTCCTGACCATGTAAGTGAGGGGAAATTGAGAAATGACATATAGTATGGGTGAAATGCACCAGAACTGACTGGCTAGAGATTGACTGAAGAAGTTAGTCTGTCTCTACTATATTGTTCAAACAGCAAAAGATGATGGAACAGTACTTGATCCGATACTTCCTCATGTGTCTAAGTCTAATACTGCTTAGAAGAGCAACAGAAGAGAGTTGTGAACTTTTTTTTCCCAGCTTGGTATTCTTTGAAATAGCAAGTGAATTTTTTTGTCAAATAATCCAGAATTTTGGACATTTTTAAAGGGGTCCCTTCAAAGGAGGAGTGCAAGAATTAAGTTGGTAATGAGGAAGGAGATAATACCAGAGCAAACTGCAGAAGTGAACAGATTGGGAAGCTCAAGCAAACCTTTCCCTTGTGGTGGGATACATGCATGCTTGGGTTTGTCCTTCAGAGGCTAATGTTCAACCTGTAGCACTGTATCCCACTGTCAACCACTCCTGAATTCAGTCTTTTTCTATTGTACTTCAGTAAATACACTGAATTCTAGGCAATGGGTGTGGGGGGGTGTTTGCACTTGACACTTTGTATAGTAATTTCTCCCACATGTTTCTAGCACTTTTCTTACATCATAGTTCTTATGTAGAATGCTTGCTAGGGGATTAGTTTTTATGTAAGCTGTTTTCTCTCTACTACAAAAGTCACATAAGCATTGGCTTAAAATGAGGAGGATTTTCTTTACCCATGACATATACTGCCATGTGAAAAAGTATCTTCATTTAATTTCATTAATGAGTAATAATTTGACTTCATTTGAAAACAGACTTTAATTTTTCCCTCTCGTCTAGATGTAATCATGACTGCATGTTATCTTTTTTGGAATAAAATTTACACTTAAGCCTTTTGTGGGTGGGTGGGAGGGGTGAATATAGGCTTTGTACATCGGTGATCCCTCTTGATTCTGTTAACATCAGTGTGCTGTTCTTACAGGAAATTTTCCTCACAGAAATGAGGAAAAGTTGTTTTAAGAGGGGGGGTATATGCTTTCTTTGTCATCTCAAGAAATCATAACATTGCCTAGATTATGAAATGATTTTCACTCAGGCCTTCATTGCCTTCTGGTTGTAAGGTTTACTTGTCTTCTTGTAACTGAAATAAAATAAAAGTGCTGTTCATCTCAGTCTGGATGGGGACTGAAATTCTTGAATGTCAGTACAGTACTGATTTAAACCTGAAATGCATGCCAATTCTATAAATAGCTCCTCCTACAACTTTAAACGCATTTGCTTTCAAGAGGTTATGGTATATGTGGTGTACATGATCAAGCAATAGCAACTTTGCACATAAACTCAGTTCTAGACTGACTACTGTTTGAAGTGGCTTAAAATGCTGTTTCATGGGTAGGATATCTACTACAGTTGTGTATAAGGCAAATGTTAGGACAACTCATCCTGGCTTTCTTTGAAGGACGAGTGAGAATTTCAGTACTAGAGGACTCATGTATTTGTCTACTGGGAAGATGAAAATGCTGCATCAGGGAGTAGTCTGGAGAGAATAGTGGAAACAAATGCCTTAATGCCAAACCAACGGATAAACTCAGGGGTCTGTAGCAAGTACAAGCAGTCAGATAACACAAACTTAACACATTCAGTGACTTTCTTAGAATAAGAGGAAGTATTCCAATGTGTTTTGAAGTAAGCAAGGAAAGTTAGTATTCGCGGAAGGGTAACTTGTCTATGGCTGACTGTATTGGGAAGTTATTCCAAAGGCCTGATAGTTCAGTTTCTAGTGCTAGTAGTTCCAGCCTGTGCAGAGCTCTAGAATAATATAATCATAGTAAGAATTAGAAAAACTAGAATGTCTTAATTTCTGCACTGCTTTTCTGATGCAGATACTTGGTTCTAAAGGAATATTTCTGGGAATTAACAGCTTTTGGTGGAAGCATACATTCTGGAATACTGGAACATCACCTGACATCTCAGATTCTGGTGTAGCGACAATTGTCAGTCCAAATCTAAAGCAGCAGCTGGTCACTGAAATGGAAGTGCGCATCCTGTATCCCTTTGAGTCATTGCAAAGCTAGCAGCATCTAACTACTCGGAACATTTTCATCTGCTTTCCTAGGCTGCCTCTCTTACAGGGCATGAAGCTGAAGGATGGTGGAAGACTCTTAAGTATGATCATAGAGAAAACTTACTATGGCTTCCTCCTTGGCAAAGGCACAATTTTGGCATTGCTCTAAGACAACTGCTGAGGCATAGAGTGAATACTGGCTTTACCTGTTTTAAAGCTTTCAGTCTCCTAGAGAATCAGAGTGTACTGTTTAAACACTTTGTGTGAAAAGCCTCCCAAAACTTCTGATTTAGGGTACAATAAAATAAAGAAAGCTACCCTACAAATAAACCCTAGATGTGTTTGTTACCTTTGACAATTTCAGTTTTACAGTGTCTTGTGTTATGACCTAAGGTAGTCTCAAGATCTCCTGAAAGTAAGCCTTTATTTGTCTGATGTTTCTGGAGAAAGACATAGCTTATTTTGTATACTGTGCTGGCAGCTACTCTTTAGAGTTCTGTACTATGTACTTTGGGAGACAATCTGCAAAATGACCAATTTACAACATTCCAATCCTTGTCATAGGACCTGTCAAAGGATACATGAGTCAAGAACTGATTATATGAAACAGGGAATTCTCTGGACTGATATTTTGGTAGGAAACAATATAATTTGCTTCTTGACAACACTGCTTTAAAGGTATGTCTTTACTCACTTGCCATATATTGGTAACTAATATTCTGATCAGTGCAACAGTTTAATTCATTGAGGACCATCATCCAAAAAGCACTCTAATATAAATGTTTTAAAATAAAAATAAACCAACCAACCAAACAAAAAGACCACAAAACCCCCCAAACTCTGGAAAAGGTAGTTTCTCTAATACTTTGATTTCAAAAAAGATGAGCCATTATTAGCTTTTTCCTTTTGCCAAATCAACTAGGCTCTGCTTTAATAAACCTAGCAGTATATAGACGTGACCTAAAACTTGGTATCTCCTTCCTTTCTTCTCCGTTCCAGTCTGCTCAGGATGATTGTAGGGAATCAGTGAAAGTGCAATTGTGGATTTGTGTCCTTTATCGTCTTTCTATTCTGACTTTTGATCTCTTCTTTCTGTTTCAAGATCTCACCCACTACCAGTAAACACTGGAAAATTGCTGTGCAATGTGGACTTTGGTGTTTCCAGTAAAGTCTTTAATGTGCTCCTTCCACTCTTTAATTGGTGTGAAGGCTTGAAGAATTAGGTTTTAGACTAAGAATCAACATAAGGAACAATAGAGAATGAGCATTGAAGACCAAATGTTTTTCCCAGATACTTTGTAAAAAAACCCTTACCTAGCTGAGTGCTTGATGTTCATTCATAACCGAGCCTGCTTATATGAAAGCACTTTCATATATAGACATGGTTGCAGCTCTACATTGTGGTACTTTGGTTGTGCTTGGAGATGCAGAGAATGCTGAGAATTCGGGTAACATTTTCAATTTTAGGCCTTGGGCAGGAAACTTCAAAATAATTTTGTAGTAGACTTCTGCCAGGTATATCTTGAAGACCCACTTCTGAAAAAAGTCCTAAGGGCAGGGCTTTTGAAAATATACATGAAAAGCTTATGAAGACTTAATAGGAAAAATACATATGAAAACTATGTAAGGCAGCTAGCTAATAAAACTTCAGTTTAAACAATCATAGTGATCCTGACCTGCGACCCCTGTACTGAGAGGACTATGAATTCACAATTCAATTAACATAAGCAGGCACAGGCTGTGCTGAGCTGCGCTGCACAGATCCCTTGCAAGCACCTGCTCAACAGCCCCTCTTCCTCTGCATCACCCTACCCCTAAAACAAGCCTTAGTCTCTTCAGTGGTATAGGGCTCTCTTTTGCCACAATCTGCATGTGTGGAATCAAAGGAGGGAAGCAGGCTCTTCTCAGTGGTGCCCACTGGCAGGACAAAAGGCAATGGACACAAGTGACAGCATGTGAAATTCTGCTCGAACACAAGAAAATATAGAGAGAGGTTATGGAGTTTCCATCCTTGCAGACACTCAGAAGCCAAGTACGCACAGCCCTGAGCAATCTGCTGTAGCTGATGCTTCATTTAGCAGGGGTTTGCAGTAGATGATCTGCAGAGGCCCCTGCCAACCTTGGCCATTCTGTGATCCTGAAATTCTTCAGGAGGAGGTGTAATTCTATAGCATTTTTCCATTGGCCTCATGGATATTATTTGTATACATAGATGGACTTCAACAAAGAAATCAGTCAGTGGAAAGATGAAACCTGAAAGAAAGCAAGAAAGAAATGGACTTTTTTCTTCTTATCTTAAACTGACATGGTTGATGGGCTTGCTCATGATACTTGCCTCCTGTAGTGCTTACTGTGATAGCAGAACCTGCATCCCTTCTGCTCTAGTAAATCTTTTTGAATGATGACTGGCTGAGAAAGTCAGAAACTAATGTCTTAAACTGGCATCAGGTTTAGCTATGTTAAGACAGGATGGGCCTTCTAGAATCCATATGTGCTAAGTAATGAACCAAGACATTCTGGTGATATTTGGGCTTCAAATTCTTTTGGGCTTGAAAATTTTATAATGAAACTCATACTATTGTTTTTCTAATGGGGAAAAAACCCTGTTTATCTTTAATCCCCCCCAATCTAGTTCTTTCCATACACCTTGTCAAAAGAGCTCTCCTATGAGTTGCTCTGGTCTACAGCACTGAGAGGCCACCATTTAAAAAGTACTCCCAAAATTACATGATTAAGCATAAGCAACTCTACTTTTCTTGGTTTTTAATCTAAAATGCTACAACTTTCAGGCTTTAAATTACTGCATGCAAGATGATGTCCTATGCTGGCCTGTTGGGTATCCCAGAGGATTTCTTACAAGACAGGGACTTGTTATCTAAAATGTCACTGGGGCCTTTGATCTTTTCTGGAAAGAGAGGGCCATTAGGTGCAAAAGAAATGGGATAGCATATGTGCTTGGAAGACAACTTGCAGTGCCCATTACTCTGTAGAAGCATCTTTTACTAAACAGAAGCATGCATTTTTCTTTTTTCTAGCAGCTCTTTTTCATATCATCTTCTTTCAAGTTGAAAAGGGAATAAAAAGAATTAGAATTTTGCCCTATGATTGATGGAAGTAACATGAAGTTTGGTGCAAAGAGTCTTTTTTACAGTTCACACAACTGTTCTCTAGTGAGCTGAACTTAAGCTAACATCTAATCTTGAAGCCTTCAGTGGTGATGTTTTTAAATTTCAGAGATGGTCAGGATTAAGTTACTAGTCATGAATGAAAAGCTCCTTGTTGAGAAACTTCTGATACCTTGGCATTTTGCTTTCTTACTCCCAGTGAATCTTATTACAGATCAGTGAAGCTTCAACTGGACTTGAGCTTTTCTCATCTCCTGTTACGTGAGAAACCTACAGGAGAAGTAACACAGAGCTTAATTTTTAACTGTTCAGTGCTGAACGGCATAGATTTTGTGTGGCTGCTAATCCCTGTCAATCCCCTTCTTCCCAAGCTTATCCCATCACAGTGCAACGCCATTCTGCAGGCAGCTGTCTGAGGCGATTTCTGAGCTGTGAACAGTAATACTGGGCAAAATCAGTATTCAGATGTTCAATGTAACATCTTATTCAGTTATTCGTTTGTGCAGATGGGAGTCTATTCAGAAGAAAATAACTCTAGTGAGGAAAATTCACAGCCTTTTTGTCTTTGCAGGCATTAAAGGAATGATACTTCATGAAATAATCTGAATGAAACTCCATGAAGTTCTACTGCTTTGAGCAGGAGTTTGTGTTAGATGACTTCCTGAGGTCCCTTCCAATCTGAATTATCCTGTGATCCCATTTTTAAACTGTCTTCAGTGGCTATCTATCAAACTTTGCTTATCCCTTGTAATAGTTGTGTTTTATACTACAACCAGACATGCTTAGCCACTTCCAAGTAATACTGTTTAATTCATAGGAAAACCCACAGATTTTAACATGATCTCCAGAACACTATGGTGCAGACCTGTGGAAAGCAGCTGCTCCTCAGGAAAGAAGAGGATTTCTCATAATTCTGTTATTCGACTCTCTCAGGTGTATGAAGAATAAAAATTGTAGCTATTTCTAAGAAAAATGAAAAGCTAGCTTATTTGGAGATTTGTGTGGTTTTGCTGCCCTGCTCTCAATTTAAGACTTGAAAAAATCTGCTCCTTTTTCTCAAAGTTACTGTGGAGGTTTTTTTCTAGTTTTATGCATTTAAGATTAGTTTCTGAAAAAAAAAAAAAAAAAAGCATGTTTTCTTGCAACCATATAAAGTTAATGAAATCTGTATTATTATTTTAGTGGGTTAAGAACAAAGAGCACTGAAAAGCATGTTTACAGTTATAGAAGACTGTAACTTACATGGACTTGAGAAGCAGACTTCTTAGCTCATGGCATGATGGTGTTACAGACTTCTATCTAATTGAGCAAAATATCAGTGAAATTAAATGAAATGTAGTATCAGTTCTGCTATTACATACAAATGTACGTGCAACTGTTACATGCAACTCTTTTGCTTTGAGTTGCTTTGCTATGCTTCAAGAATTTAGTGTTACATCAGATTTGGATTTTCTTTTTAATGATTCTCTTATAATTGCCTATAAAACTTTAAATGCTAATGTAGAAAGTCTAACATTGCAAAACTGCCATTCTGATCTTAAAAATTATGTAATAGGAAAAAGCTTCTGTCAGAGAGTCCATGTATAAGCTGTATAGTAAAACTAGCTGGCTGGCTGGCCAAATGTTAAAGTAATGTGAGATGATTCAAAGAGAAATTTGACATTCTAACTATTGAAAAAATTTCTGGATTTCTGCAAAACTGTTGTCATGGCCCTTTTTGTTAGAAATAACACATTGCTTTTGAAACTAAAACGGATTTAAAGTATGTTTAGAGGATGTGGGGGAATACCCACAACACTAACTTTCAATATGCTGTGTTCTGGCTTGCTACCTTAGAAGTGAAGAAATATTTTTAATTTTCTTCTGTGGAACCAGTATATTGTAGCATGTTTTGTTTAAAATAAATGATAAGTGAAACTTTACAGCAGGAGGTTAAAATATTCTGAACTGCAATTTTTAAAGAGCTTGGCATAGCAGGGGTCCCAGCCAATTCTGCAGGCATGTCTGTACTGGAATATAGATATTATAGCTTTAAATCTAACTTCAGTCTTTTTCGAAAGGGCCACAAAAAGTCCAAGTTTGAATATCAACTAAATGATTAAGTGTCATCTTGATACTAATGAAAAAGTGCTACAGGCTTTTTGATCACTGGACGAGGAGTGTGAACCGATAAAATACCACCTCAGAACACTACATAGCTTTCTTTGTTAATGTCCCCAAAGGCAATCAGAAGAACCAACAGACTTCTCGTAATTGTTTTCCAAAGTCATGCTTCATCCCTGACAATCATTGTCAAAAAGATTTAAATGCTGGAACATAGTCGTGCATGCTATCACAGAACCAATCTGAAACATGGCACTTGGAATCAATCCAAGTCCAACAGTTAAGCGATAAATAGCTATTTCCAAACTGACCATGTTTGGGATATTGCCAAATACAACACAAGTGTTCATGTGGCTTTCTTGGATTGCTTCAATCTTGTAAGGCTCTGTGTAACTCAGAAATCAGGCTCTTGAGGAAACTTCATGGAAAAATATATTTAAGCATTAACACCTTAATAAAATTACACAGCTCAGGAGGTTTGATTTTGTGTTATGAAATAAAAAGTCCTAACCATTTTTGAGAATGATTGGTTATTTTTCTGTTCATGCTTATTGTTGCTAATACTCTACCATCTCCAAGCTTTTGAACAAACTTTGACACCTGTCAAGGACCTCCTGATATTGGGGTGTTGGTCTCTTTTGCTATCCCAGTGGAAAGCACGGATAAGTTGCAACTTGTTAAATATCTATATGGTTAGCCTTAACTTTCCAGCAAACCTGTACCTGTTCTGAGCAAACTGCCTAGTTGCAGGGGGATGCGATCAGGTTGCAACTGAGCCTTTCACGCAGTGAGATTGTAGTCCATGATGCTGGCTCATGTTACCTCCTCTGCTCTGCTCCTCTCTTCCTGCAGTATTCCCTCTGTTGTGCCATTTCAACAGCTTCTGTGACAGCACGGTCAACCACACCGGAACCACTTCTGGGTAAACTGCTGCTGCAGGCTGATGCTTGTGGAACACTGTCTTGGCTGCATGGGCTGTTCTCTGCATACCAAAACTAGCAGAAAGGTGCTCCTCCTGTGACTCCTAGTGCCCCAGTCTAGAAGTGGAGGAAAGAATAACTGAAGCACTGTAAATGAAGGAAGTTAAGCAGGAGCTGAAAGGGGAGAGTGGAAAGAAAAGAATGAGCAGCAAGGAGGTTGCCAAGAACTTTTAGGGAAAAAAAACCAGGGTAACAGGATATGAGTGAGAAGAGGAAAAAGAATGAATATACAAGTTGAAAAGCTCGTCCCTTAAAGCAGATTCACCCAGCTTGAGGCACTAATGTCAGGAGTGCTACAAATTATGCCCTCTATCACTTCATACATTTGCTTGAGTATTTCAGTCACCTTTACTTCTTGTTTTGGTTGGGAGGAAAATCTACTATAATCTGTGCTATGAATCTGAATACCAAAATTTGACAGCCACTATGGATTCTACGATTCCACACAAGTGATGATAGATTTGAGGGAGTGTAACAAGACAAGAGTATCAAACATTCTTGGTAAACTGATGCAAGAAACTTAATCTGGTGCTTTTTATTTAAAATACCAAAATTAAATGTGGATAACATAATTAAGTGATGTGTCACAGTAAAATGTGCCTATCTGGAAGTGTATATTTTTGGTGAAGACATAAGTTTCACGATCATATTACAGAATCACAGAATCAACTAGGTTGGAAAAGACCCCTGAGATCACTGAGTCCAACCTTTGACCTAACACCACTTTGTCTATCAGACCATGGAACTAAGTGCTACATCTAGTCTCTTCTTAAATACCTCCAGGGAGAGTGACTGCACCACCTCCCTGGGCAGCTCATTCCAATGCCCAGTCACTCTCTCTGTAAAGAACTTCTTCCTAATGTCGAATCTGAACCTCCCCTGGTGCAGGTTAAGACTGTGCCCTCTAGTTCTACTGCTGGCTGCCTGAGAGAAGAGACCAATACCCACCTCACTACAACCTCCTTTCAGGTGGTTGTAGAGAGCAATAAGGTCTCCCCTGAGCCTCCTCTTCTCCAGCCTAAACAAACCCAGCTTCCTCAGCCTTTCCTCACAGGACTTGTTCTCCAGTCCCTTCACCAGCCTCATTGCCTTTTTCTGGACGCGCTCCAGCACCTCAGTTTCCTTCCTAACTGAGAGCTCCAGAACTGGACACAACACTGGAGGTGCAGACTCACCAGTGCTAAGTACAGGGGAAAAAAATCACTTCCCAGGTCCTGCTGGCCACACTATTCCTGATACAGGCCAGGATGCCATTGGCCTTCTTGGCCACCTGGACACACTGCTGGCTCAGGTTCAGTTCCTGTCAATCAGAACCCCCAGATCTCTTTCTGCCTGGCTGCTCTCCAGCCACTCTGTCCCCAGCCTGTGGTGCTGCAGGGGGTTGTTGTCACCAAAGTGCAGGACCCCACGCTTGACCTTGTTGAACCCCATACCGTTGGATTCAGCTCATCTGTCCAGCCTGCCCAGGTCCCTCTGCAGAGCTCTCCTACCCTCCAGCAGATCGATACTCCCCCGCCCCAGACTGGTGTCACCTGTAAATTTGCTAAGGGTAGACTCAATCCCCTCATCCATATCATCAATAACAACATTAAACAGGACCGGGCCTGACACTGACCCCTGGGGGACACCACTAGTGAATACTAAGGCAGGAAAACTTCCTTGCAGCAGAGTGACCTTGAAGGCAGCTCTTGTAACAAGCATGTAAGACCCTTCTCTGACAACTGTGAAATTCAAAAAACAGTTTCTGCTTTATGCATGCAAGAACAAACTGTTTATACTAACAACAGGCTATGTCCTTTAAAATGAAAACCTAGTTAAAGATCAATTCTCTTAGAGTGAAAGTAGCCAGCAAACAATTTCTCACTAAGCATTAGGGCAAAAAAAAAGTAAGGAGTGCACAAGTAAGTTAGGTGCTATTATCTCTAACAGGCTGCCTTCTGATGATTTTAGCATTAATTTAACATTTTGTCTCTATCAGAACGATTGTGTGGTGTGAAAATACTTGTTAGTTTGCAGCCTCAGAGCAGACTGAAAGAAAACCACCTGGGTTAGTTCTGAATGGGCAGAAGTCAACAGCACAGTTCCCAAGGGATTCCTGCTACTGCATTTGCAAAAGCAATGGTGCCTAGGTATTCCTTCTGACTTTGAACGGAAATTACAGTGATGTGCTGCATAACTTGTCTGCTGTGTGGCCCTGTTGACGCTCCCTGCAGCTGGGACCAGTTTCCACAGTACCTGTATTGCTAACTGCCACTGTAAAACAGCCTGGGGAATTGTGATGGAGATTCTCAATCTAATGTGTCCATATGCTGCAGCCTTGCAACAGTGTGCAAGATGATAAAAACAAGTAATGTTTTGTGATACAACAGAATACTACAGAGGTCTGAGTAGTGTTCTTGCAAACTTATTCTAATGAGGAAACTGGGGGCATTCTTCCTACCTCCATTTTGTGATATTTAGCAGATGTCTCCTCCTGCCTCACTCCACTCTATTGTACATGGCTTTTTCAGCCATTCAGAAGTTGACTTTCTCTGAAACAAAACCTGTCATTATGCTCAGATCAGCATAAAATTTCATAACATTAGAGCCCCTGCAAGAAGGGGCAGACACAATCTGACACACATCCAGCTATGTATGTATACAGTCTTTCTGCAGGGAAGGGAGTTTTCAAAAACGAGGTGTGAAACAGGGAAGGTATTTGCAGTTTGGATTTTCTACCTCCAAAATGACCCACTATATTTGCATGCCTCCTCATTAGAATAGGGTCAATTGATTAGATTTTTATCATTTTATAGGCATAATTTGACAACATGTAACTACATTGCTTACTTTTTTAATCAGACCAGTGTTTAGCTATCTCATTTAGAGTAGCAGCTTTTGTACTCAATACAGGCACACAAACAGAACAATGTATTTAATAATAAAATTTCTGAGAGTCTTGAAACTACTACCACCCCGTTCATTTTTCTATGTGCATCAGCCACAGAAGTAATATTCAAGAGAAAATCTATATGGTAGCAGCAGGAAGCATCTGTGGTACTCTGTCACATTGTGGGTTTACCAACTGTCATGCTGAAAAGCTCTTCCTGCCCAAGCAGCCTGCACTGCACCTATAAAAATAAATAGAAATAGTAATAAAATTAGTACAAATGCAGGTTTTCATTGTCCAGACGCAAAGTCCATGCCCTGCTCTGCTACAGCAATGATGAAAGCAGATCAATCTAGGGTTGACTATGAAGTGGCAAAAATGTAATCTGTGATGTTGTCTCTTGTTCATGTGACCCTGTCTTCTCTGAAACAATCCTGAATGTGAGCAGCTCCCACTGCTGGCCAGAAAAACACCTTGTCTTACTCCTGTCCCACTGGACAGGTAGCTAACTTAAGGGAAGAATGGAATCAAGTTCTCCTAGTTCTTTAAAACATGCTAACAAAAATCTAGTTCAGCCCTGGTAAAATAGCCTGGTGGATCAGTTCTTAGATACATGCCAAAAAGGGGCACCAGAGGACAGAGCAGTGACATTTCTAATTCAGTGCCCAAGTCATTTCTGGACCAGTCATGAGATATTGAGTCAAGGATCCTTTTTAGAGGATGCATGGGTGGTGTAGAACTGGGAGAGTGGCCTTATGACATTGCCAAACAAACGCATACCTTCAAATGCAAGATCTTCAAACATGGGTTGGAACTGGATGACCATTGAGGCTGCTTTCAACCCAAACTATTTTATGACACACAAAAAAATACTACTGATGTGAATTTAACCAGCTAAGATGACAGAAGTGACTACTTCTGTCTCAAACTTAGCATAATGAAAAAGTACAATAAGAAGTGGGATCTGAACAAGATACAACACACAACAAAACATTGGTTGAATTTGAATGATATCAGGATTCTTGAACAGAAAATGTAACTAGCCAAGTTGGACTGTGTTATGCATGTTTATATGCAATTTTTGCAAATGGCCTTTTCTAAAAAAACAACTTATAACTTTGAATTTTATTCATACATAATTTTGGGGGATAAGTATTCCTTGGAAGCACACTAGCAATTTCTTGGAGCCCTGAAATGAGAACTGTGAGTCAGACATTAATCCTGTTTTTGATTTTTCTATAATCCTCCATAAAATTATTTTCTTTAGAGTGCACATTTTCAACAGCAGTCCTCCAATAGCCTTCACCACCATGTATGCTTCTACAGAAACATGAAAGCAAGTACAGAAAAAAATGCCACATTCTTGTCCTTAGTCTTCCCTGGCGCATCACCAACTACCCAGACTCACTGATACACTCTGGATTATTACATGTTTCTTCCTCACACCCTGTTTATCTATGTACAAAGGAAAATTTGAGGGGGGGTTTCTCAGTGTTCCTAACAGCTTTTTGGGTTCCTGAAATACACTGATCAATTGTAATTGAAGGTGATGAAAATAGGTCCTCCTCTACATTTTCTGTTTAAAGCTAACGTATATAGTAGTTTTCCTTTTGAAAAACTGGGTCAGGCATGATGTATTAAGGTTTTATGATGCCTTATGTTCTCCATATCTTCAGTTTAATGGTTGGAAACCTTACCCATACAGTTTTAATATAGTCTGGTTTAAAACAAAGCACATGAACTTCTAAAACACTAATATGAATTCTGTTACATGCAAATGCCAAGTTCCTCATTAACAATCAGCAAACAGACTGCCACCTCTTATTCATAAATTTGTCACCTAAGCCAGAATTCGGTTTCACAGAATTTGGACTTCAATAAGCTGCATTTTTTCTCAAAAATTAGGTATGCTCTGATATCACAAACTCATTTTTCTAGTTAGATGTCTTATTTTAGATTCCTTGTTCCTGTTTATTCTATTCCCTATTTCATTCTCTTTTAGGTGAAGTGTTACCTTGTAGCACATACCTAGACAGATACTTCACCAAACTACACATCTCCATACAACAATTCATCAGTTTTCATCTACTCACTCTTGCAGTTAATATCCATAGAGCAGATGATGCTGCTGTTAATCAGTACTAAATGAAGATACCCTACAAACATAATTCTATATGGCATCTGCTGAAGTATTAATAAATTTGCACTACCCTTTGCTACAGTGTACTAAATTCTTCCAAACTTGTTCTATCTCTCATGAACCAGGTAAGACACATGAGTATTTCTTGATTTTTAAACAATTTGTTAAAGTAACTTGATTCCAAAACACTGAATTTTGCAACATGACAATTTCAGGAATTGTATACAGTGGCAAAGAGCTACTATATCACATATCTATTTAGAAAACAACTTGTTTACTTATTTTCAGAAAACCTGGATGCAAGTATATTGAAATAAAAGCCTACTTACCAAACACCCGCGTTACTGCCAACACAGCAAACCTTACTGGTGTTGATCATCCATTAAAACATGAGGGAGAAAGAAAAAAGAAAGATAAAGATGTTCTTTAAATTTGGAATTGCATGTGGGTATTCATCCACATAGTGATGCCACTGCCACAAAACAGCATAATAAGATTATCCCAGAAAATCTCTAAAACCCATCTCACTATCAGAAAACAATCAGTGACTGCAAGCTTTCTCAGATTCAAATAATGCACGTACATTAGAGAGAGTAACAATTATAGTCTGGCATTGAAGGTAACACTAAGAGAGGTTTAAATGCAGCTCAGGCTGTGCTTCTGCTGCATATTACTATGTCAGTATTTTTACTGTGCTGTTTGGGTACTTAAGAAGGAACATCACAGGATTTTATCCCCATAGTCATTACAAAGATACGTATCTTTTATACAAAAGCATCTCATTGAAATGAATAAACAGAAAAAACCTTTCAATAACACAGTCACTTTTATACAAATTCTAATTATTTTAAGTTTTTTTGACAGAATAATTGTCACTCTCAGCTTCCAATCCAGATGGTTATTTGTTTTAAAGTGCTGGGTTTAAATTATGCATTTTTCTTTCACAGGCACTTTAAGTTCTCTTATTTATCCTTCAGTACAAATACAATTCCTACACTGAACAGGGGATAATCTCAAACATCCATCAGCTATGACAGCTCACTGGTCATTTTTGTGGCTCGCCTCTGGATCTGCTCCAACAAGGTCCATGTCCTTCTTGGGGGTGCCAGAGCTGGACACAGCACTCCAGGTGGAGTCTCATGAGAGCAGAGCAGAGTGGAAGAATCACCTCCCTCGATCTGGTCACATTATTTTTGATGCAGTCCAGGATATGGTTGGCTTTCTGGACTGCAAGCACACATTGCCAGGTCATGTCCAGTTTTTCATCCACTGGTATTCCCAAGTCCTTCTCCACAGGACTGCTCTCCATTCAACTCTCAGTCTATACTGGCAGAGGACATTGCCTCAAGCCAGGCACAGGACCTTGCACTTTGCGTTATTAAACTTCATGATGTTTGTACAGGCCAACTCCTTAAGACTGTTAAGGTCCTCTGGACCCTTCCCTCATATCCACCACTCAGCATGGAGTCATCCACAAACTTGCTGAAGGTGCACTCAATCCCACTATCTATGTCATTAATAAAGACATGAAATATTGTGGGCCCCAAAGCAGATGCCTGGGGGGAAACCACTCAGCATTAGTATCTCTTTGGTTGGGGCCATACAATTCCTTATTCATCTCATAGTCCATCCATCAAATCCACATTGATTTAGCAGCAAAGATGTTGTGGGGGACAGCATTAAAGGCTTTACAGAAGTTAAGTGACATCAGTTACTCCTTCTTTGTCTACTGATGCAGTCATTCCATCATAGAAGACCACTAGATTAGTAAGCATGATTTGCCCTTGGTGAAGTCATGTTGACTGTTTCTAATCACCTTCATATAATCATCTTCCATATGCTTTGACATAACTTCCAGGAGGATCTGCTCCATGAACAGGGTACAAAGGTGAGGCTGACTGGTCAAAAGTTCTCAGGGTCTGGGCATGATACTCCCTCTCCTCCAGTCACTGAGGTAGTTACTGGTAGTCACTGGACACTTCAGTCTCTGAATGGTAGTTACAGCTTAGCTATCATGTCTTTTTAAATATGATGAAGGCTGGCTTGGCAACTACACCTGCCAATTCCCTCAGAACCTTGGAATGCTTTTTAGATCAAAAGTAACATCTTTATATTCCAAATCATCCTTCCTTTTCAAATCTTTATGCACCTAGTTGTTATTAATTTCTTTTTCATTTTCTTGCTGCTGTTGGCAAACAGCCTTTAATGGGATTTTGATACAAAAACTGCAACAGAACCAAAAAAACCAACACTACTCCACAAGTTATAGGTTTAATATTTATTTTATTCTCATAACCATTTTGATGTAGGAGAAAAAATGTAGGATCACAGGTCGCAAAGATGCCGGGGGCATAAGGTATAATGGTTCTAGAGCAGTAAGACAGCCTGTCATTAAATCTTTGTGCCCTGAGACTGCATTCTTTTCCTGCCTGTAGGTGGATGAATAACCAACACTGCACTGGCAAACCGTATCTCACACTCCCCTCTAGTGCCCACGGCACACCACCTCCTGCCAACAGCCCAAGGGCCAAACACCTTTCAGCTGTCTGGATAGCTCTGTTCCTAACACAGCTGCTCTCAATACGATCCCACATTATTAAAGTTGGGGATCTCAGTTTTATTTTAAAGGAGGATTAAGTTAAAAGTCCTCATTTTAGACATGAGAGAATTTCTGATGGGCTAGTAGATTACACTTGCCCCTTGTGCACATGCATTGTATTTCAATTATGAAATCATATGTGATCAGTGTAACTAATATATGCATTGCAACATACGTGCACCAAGGTTAGCAAGTTTGTCCATGTGTCCTTGAATTCTACATATCCTTTTACTGAGTCCTTTCCTACAGTGACCATGCAGCCTGCCTGAGCCTGGAATTAAAATCTTAAAGTGTTCTGCTGTAGACATGATTTCTGTCTGGACATGTACTACCTTAACACAGTGCCCGAGGAAAAAAACAACCCATCCATAACTGCTGAAACAGCAGCCTACTGAGACACAACACTTGGAACATATTTTCTGAGGCACCATTTATCATTGCCATTACAGCGCACAACAACTTACAATAAATTGCATATCACACAACACAGAGAAGTTATTCTCAGTCTTAAAATTACAATGCCAACTTATAATTGTATTAGGAATTAAAATAGTCTTAAAGTAATTCTAAAAATAAAATCTATACATGGAAATGAGAAAAGATAATCAGCATAAAAACTTATTACCTGCCAGCTTTAGAATACAGTCATTATAGCTAATTATATGTCTGCTGCAAGGGAATACTTTGCTTCCTACAAGCATTTGGGAGCCTTCAAAGCACTCTCAGGTGAGGAGAAACAGCAAGGAACAGACTAACTTTGTAAATCCTACCATTTGAGAAAAACTCTTCCATCAATCAGTATAAAGGGGATGGCCCCCTTCTTCTCTCCATTATCACAGCCCTTCCTTTGCTTTATGCCTATCACCGGGCACTTTATAATTCAGGAATTTTGTGGGGAGACAGAGATTCCAGTTCACTGCTAGTACCCCCAAATTAGTAAAATATACTATGCTGCTGCAAGATAGATGTGAAGAAGGGAAAAGACTCAATATGACTGAGAATAGTCATTTAGCTCAATTTCTTAATACAATAACTTGTGTTAATGTCCACTAGGTTTTAAGGAGCTTCCAGAAAAGATCTGAACCTGAGAACAGAAGGTACCAAAAATACTGAGATACCACAATACACAATTAAAGTAGCATAAAGAGTAGTTTCATTCAGGAGATGATAAAGAGATAAGAAGACATGGAATAACTTACGATCATATGCAGTTTAGTACTAAATCTGTTTCCCTGAGGGACAGGATCTAAATGTAGCTTGTCTAGCTCCCTGAGGAGACACATCATTTACAGCTGATAAAACCTGGGAGAAAGATAGTTGGAAAAAATGTTGAGAAAACCTGGAAGACTTCAATAGTAGCAAAGAAGCCAAGTGAATTTAACTAGTTAATTTACTGTTCCTGCAATGGGGTAGAATGTGGAACATTTAAGTTTGCTTTGTGATAACTAGATCACAGGAACTAAAACAAAACGATGGGAGGCTGAGCTGTGTAGAAAAAAAAAACCAACACAAACCAAATCTCCACCAACAAAGCAAACCAAGAACAAACTGACATAAAACTGTAGCTTTCAGTAAGTCCAAGTTAAAGTCAATGTGTCCTGTCCCACACTCACTTTTTAAAAAAGCTTTCATGTTGCACAGCTGTAATGGCAAATTATCAGCCTGTGTAACACCAGTGTAAGGAGTGGCTAGTAGGTTTTCACGGAAATCTCCTGGTAGTGATAACCTTTCTCTTTACACGGCTTTTAAAATTACTATTTTAAATGTGCATTACATGGTTAAACACAATTGATTTAGAACTGTCCTATAAGTGACAATTCTTTTATGTTGGCCTAATTACTGACCTGATTCTGTAGAGGTAAGAGTTTAATGTCAGAAGAAACTGTAAAATGCAGACTGGATTTAAAAAAGAGAAAAGGGTAATTGCCGCATGAGTTACTTCTTCAAAAACACTTGTGTAGCCATTGACAGCCTTGCTATCACAGCCTTCCTTTTCTCTCATTGATGTAATCTCTCTTTCTCTAGCATAGCTTTGGAGCAGTACTTTTCCAGTGAGGTTAGCTCCCTTATCTAGTTTACCATGAAGCTACACAAACAATCACAGCACTACTAACAATAACGTTGTAGTGTTGTGATTTTTTTTTTAAGGTAGTTGCAGTTTTTTTGAGCATTAAAGGTTTGTTTAAAGACAATTCTGTATGATACAAATGTGAGTGCTGACTTGAAAATCTTGAAATTTTTTACAGACTAAGAAACAACTAAAATAAAAAAAAGACAAACTACCTAAGGTGGTTCCATACAAAATCAGTCTGAGGTTTTAAACAGAGCATTCCTGCATCCATTCGTAAGTCACAAAATCGAGGCAACATCGAGGCAACCAGACCTTCCACTACTCTTGAAGACTTTCCTCCCTCCCTCCCTCCCTCCCGCTCTCCGCTGCCCTGTCAGAGCGCGCAGGGAGCGGCAGGTGGGAGCGGGGCGGCCCGACCGCTGCCCGGGACAGGCCCCGTCCCGCCGGCCCAGCACCGCGGGCCCCCACAGCCTGCGGGCGACAACCGCGGCTGGGGGGCTCGGGTTATGGCAACGATACCCGCTCCCCGCGCAGCTCCAGCCCCCCACCGACGATGCGGCCGCGCCGGCTTCAACCCGCGCCGAACCGCACTCTGACCGCGGTGTCCCGACCACCGGACGAGCTCGGAAGCCTCAACTCGCCCGCCCTGACCGGCAGGGCAGGGCAGGGCAGGGCAGGGCAGGGCAGGGCAGGACAGGACAGGACAGGACAGGACAGGACAGGACAGGACAGGACAGGACAGGACAGGACAGGACAGGACAGGACA
>JAWWEE010000040.1:42759484-42866460 GCA_035221455.1 Xenops minutus | reverse complement strand
CCCCGGCCCCGGCCCCCGCCCCCGCGGAGGGCGCCGGGCCATAGCGGTGACCCCCCGGCGGCCCCGCCGCAGCCTCACGGTGCGCACCCTCTCCCCCCAGGAGGACCCCGTCCTGATCCGGCCCTTCCGAGGCCACACGGCGGCGGTGACGGGCGTCGCCTTCAGCGCGGGCGCGGCGGGGCTGGGTGAGTGCGGGGCCGGGCGCCGTTTGCTGTGCGGGCGGGGCAGCCCGCTCCGCTCCGCTCCCCTGCCTCTCTCCCGCCGTCCCTCCCCGGCGGCGGGCCGGGCCGCCCCGCGGTTCCGGGCGCAGGTCCGGGTGCGGAGGCGGGGCGGGATCCCGCGCCGGCCGGGCGAACAGCAGAGTCTCTGCCCCTTCCTTAAGCGACAACTTTTTGAGCAAACCACAGGGCGGGAGGAGGGGTTTGTCCCGCGGAGAGAGAGCGAGGAGGAGGAGGAGGAAGTAAGGGGAGCCCGAGGCCGGAGGGGCAGCGGGCCGCTCTGTGCCTCCGCTGCCGGCGCGGCCCCCGCGGAAGCTGCTGGTCCCGCACGGGCGGGCTGGCCGCTGCGGGCCGTGGGGCCCGAGCCCGCCGTGGGGCGGCCTGCGGTCCCCTCCGGCCCGGGGCGCGGGGCAGCCGGCAGGAGCTCACGGAGCCCCTCGCTGCCGGGAGCTGCTTTTAACAGCCCACGATGAGGATCCGTGTGGCGAGAAGATGGACGTGGGTCCGCAAAAGCTGCGTGTTCCTTGGCTTCTTGATGATCGCTTACTTTGTGGTCGAGCTGTCGGTTTCTTCCTTCGGTGCCTCCCTCGCCGGGGAGGGCATCACTAAAGGGAGATGGGAGAGGCGCTTTTCTGACAGAGCAGAAAAAGCTGTCGATTTGGCTCGTCCCGTTTATGACAAACCGCCGCCTGATCCTTATGCCCCCGGAGAATGGGGTAAACCCTCTCGCCCGCAGCTGAGTCCTGAGGAAAAAAAACAGGAAGAAGATCTCATTGAGAAGTATGCAATTAATATTTATTTAAGTGATAAAATCTCTCTCCACCGGCATATTGAAGATAATCGACTGAGTGGCTGTAAAACCAAATCTTACGACTACAGAAGACTGCCCACAACATCTGTTATAATTGCTTTTTACAATGAAGCCTGGTCAACTTTGCTGCGAACGATACATAGTGTTCTTGAAACATCACCGTCAGTGCTTCTGAAAGAAATTATACTTGTGGATGACCTGAGTGATAAAGTGTATTTGAAAGCTGAGCTTGAAAAATACATAAGCAGTCTGAAGAGAGTTCGTTTGATAAGAACCAACAAACGAGAAGGATTGGTTCGTGCACGCTTAATTGGCGCTACCTTTGCTACTGGTGATGTCCTCACATTCCTGGATTGTCATTGTGAATGTGTCTCCGGCTGGCTGGAACCACTGCTCGAGAGGATTGCTGAGAACGAAACTGTTATTGTTTGTCCTGTCATTGACACCATTGACTGGAAAACATTTGAATACTACATGCAAACATCAGAGCCCATGATTGGGGGGTTTGACTGGCGTCTGACATTCCAGTGGCATTCAGTGCCTAAACATGAACGTCTCAGGCGCAAATATGAAACTGATCCAATCAGGTCCCCAACTATGGCTGGTGGCTTGTTTGCTGTCAGCAAGAAGTATTTTGAGTACCTGGGTACCTATGACACAGGAATGGATGTTTGGGGAGGGGAGAACTTAGAATTATCATTTAGGGTTTGGCAGTGTGGAGGCATGTTGGAAATTCATCCATGCTCCCATGTGGGCCATGTGTTTCCAAAGCGTGCACCCTATGCTAGACCAAACTTCCTCCAGAACACAGCACGGGCTGCTGAGGTATGGATGGATGGGTTCAAAGATCACTTTTACAACAGAAATCCATCAGCAAGAAAAGAAAACTATGGAGATATTTCTGAGAGAAAGATACTTAGAGAGCGTTTGAAATGCAAGAGTTTTAAATGGTATTTAAATAATGTGTTTGCTGAGTTGCATGTACCTGAAGATCGTCCAGGCTGGCATGGTGCTATCCGCAGCACAGGAATACCTTCAGAGTGCCTCGACTATGTTCTACAAGAACATAATCCTACTGGGTCTCACCTTTCTCTCTTTGGCTGTCATGGTCAGGGAGGCAACCAATTTTTTGAGTATACATCAAATCAGGAGATTAGATTTAACTCTGTAACTGAGCTATGTGCTGAAGTACCTGAGCATGAAGACTTCATAGGTATGAGAAGCTGCCCAAAAGATGGATCTCCCATCCCAGAAATTATTATCTGGCATTTCAAAGAAGATGGGACTATTTATCATCCTCATTCAGGGAAGTGCCTTACTGCTTATCGTACAACTGAGGGGCGTGCTGATGTGCAAATGAGAACTTGTAATGGTGCAGATAAGAACCAGATGTGGAAATTTGAGAAATAATCACTGCTGGTAGTATGAATTGAATGTACTGTAATCTTTAAGGCTTTTACATGCGAGAGCAGATAGCAGTGTTTGATTGAATGCCTTGCAATATTTTCAGACATATCTGTAGTGGTGTAGAAACTATCTGTTGTGATCAACTGTATGGAAAGCAAAAGTCAATCCTAGAGTTTGGTTTCTAAAACCAAATAGAGATCTGATGCCTTTTATTTTTGTAAAATTTTGATTCATAATTTTCTTACTTTGTCCTGTCTTGCTTATGATAAAGGCTTTTGAGTGGACTAAGGAGGGATTTTTTTTGTTTTAAAAAAATCCAATTATGCAACAATCCTTTCATTAAATGAAAGTAAAAAATCTTTACATACAGAAGTAAAAGTTAAGGTTCTTGCAGTGGTATTTGCTGGCCTGTGTTGCAGATACATTATGATATATGTATCTAACACTCTAAGTAAGGCATGGGATTGAATGGACATTGACGTGGAAATTGAATCGAAGCCTTGTAATATTCTGCATTTTTCTGGGAATGTACATGCTGTTAGGGGTAACAACTAGATATATTACATAGAAGAACATGTTTATTTAGTAGATGGGCTTTGGCACTGCTTTGCAATGTTATACCTATTGTAAAAATCTTACCTCATGAGGTTAGTCAGGAGTGCTCATGCATTTAGAGAAGAGTGTGGTAGCAGTGGAATCAAGGACATCCTGATGGTACCACAAATGGGAAAAAAACAGGGAAGGCTAAAAGTAAGAATTCCATTTAAAGGTAATGGAGAAGGAAAGAAAGCACAGAATTGCATTAGCTGCTACAGTTTCTTAACTACATATTTAATATTTATGTTGCTTCTATGTAAGCTTTACCATGTTCAGCCTCTCATCCTAGGGACGCAAAACTTACATGTTCTAGACCGTTATCTTTTTTTTTTTTTTCATTTGGTCTTATCAGCGTGGTAGAGAAAGGTAACATAGAGGAAAACTTGGGCTCTTTTATTTTGCATTTTGTGTTTTGGCAACAGCTGGCATGATAGCATGGCATAGGTAGGGTTTTGAAATAATTCAGCATAAGCTGCCTCTTTCTAGTCACAGCAGTACCACGGGAGACCTTGGGTGAAGTTGGGAAGTTTGCATTCCTGATATGAGTTGAAAAGGCAAAGGACAGCTTGGAGGAAACCAATATTTGTTGATAAGCTGGTTCACAGAATGACTTATTCAGAATGTTTTCTCTATCCTGTTACACTGAGTTTTGAAGAATATTGATTCTTGAATCATGTCAGTGATCTATTTTGAGTGTGATTATAGATGGTTCTTGTGATAGATTTATGTTATATTTGAAGGGAAATCTTGTGTTAGTATCTGTTTTTTAGCTTTATGATTGAAGCTGAACACTTTCCGTAATGTTTTGGGCATTCCAGCTTTTTTGATTGCTTTCACTGAAGTGATAAATCTTCAGTAGCCACAATGTAGTAATTCTTGATACGGAGCTGGTAGGTAGGAATGTGAGCTAGTGAGCAAGTAGGTGTGCGTTTGTTGCAGGTGTTAGTAGGTAGAAGGTTAAAAGGAGATGAGAACTGATGCAGTTGAAGTTTTGCCAAGAATAAACCAAGAGTAAATTAAGGTATATTCTTAAATCTTAGAGTTTTGAAAGCATTGAGAGGTTTGGGTGGAAGCATGCAAAGGTAGAAGATGAACAGAAGAAGAAAATTTGGAGCTTGGGATGTAGCATTGAATCACGATAAAAATGCTTGCCACTGTGTGGCATGGGTTCTTTTAAGTCTTTAACTTATTTTTAGGCAGTTACTTGCAAATTTTTTTCCCCTATGCTGTTTGTTTTTTTTTTTTTCCTAAAAAGGGAATTTTTTAACTACGTAAGGGAAACATTCCTGAAAAATTCCATTCCACTCTAGTAAGAAATTATTTTGTGATTCTGCAAGCTATGAAGCATTTATCAAATTTTAAAAGGCAGTCAGTCATTATTTACTGGGGCAATTAATTAAATAAAGTATGTGCTTTTGTGAAAAGGCTGCTGTAGACTGTCACATTCAATAGAAATGACAGAAAAGAGGCCTAGGTTCTCCTATATGGCAGGTCATAAGTTGTATATGCAATGCATGTTTCCTCAGATGAAAATAATTAAATGTTGTGAATGTAGACTATGCAATTTTTATAGAGTTAACTTTTTTAGCACTTGGTAAAAACTGCGTTTCTTATAAAGAACTACCTTCATGTTAAAACTGACATTCAAAGTGTTCCTTATCTGTTTAAGCAATAATTCTAAGTGAATCTGCCTCTGTTTGAAAGTTATTCTCCCTGTATGTATCTGAACTCTTCCTCCTCCCCATGACCTCCCATTTTAGTTATTTATAAACTAATTGGAAAAGGGAAAAAAAGACAGAAGTAAATATCCTGGCCTTAAAAAAAAAAAATATCTTCCCTATGGGAATAAAAGGAGGAGGGACTAGAGAAGGAGAGAAGAAGAAAGAAGAAAAAACCAGACACCTTATTTCAAGTTCTACTAGTTTTGAATTGAGTTGTGGGTACTCTACAGAAATACTCCGATCTAGTTATTTTTCAATATGTACAGATTTCTGGAAAATCTGAAACTCTGAATGGTTTTCTATTCTGTTAGACTTTTAAAATTTAGCAAAGACTTGTACATATTTTAAACTACTGATTCTAAGTGATTAAAGAAAATGAATGTAAACTTAACACTGAATAAATGTGGAGGGCTTTTGAGTTTCTTTTGAAAAAATAAAATCCAAAATGATTTTAAATGTTGACTAGTGTGCTGACTCTTCAATTCTCTTGTATAAGTGCGTACAGTATGCAACAAAAACTGTCATGAACCTGAATTTATGTGAATTATTAGAAGTTCCTTGTGTTTTATCCACTGTGCTTAGAATTCCAGATTGACTTTCCTGACAGAAGTTCAGTTCATAATTGTTTGTAACCAAGTAAGAAATCTTGCAATTCATAGATGTGTTTGTGTTGTGATGCACCTTATCACATTGAGAATTGCAGGGTTCCTGTAAAGCGTGGGGATTTGTTGGTAGTGGTGGTGTTTGAATATTCACGCACCTAATCATGTTCACAGCCCTGTAGCTCTTGCATTGAGCAATTAATTATATTGGAGATGCCTCAGCATTTTGAGGGAGGTACATCACTATTAAAGCCTGGCTGAGTTTGTCTTTTCTGTTCTTGGCATAACTTTCTCAGTCGCCACTGTAGTATTGAGGGAGTGAAGTAGTAATTCTGTATTATGACAACTTGTGTCTTCATATATATATGTGTATATATATATGAAAGTGTATACCATAGTATACATAGTCACAATTTATAAATTGAACTTTCATTGCAAATAGCTCAACATTTTTTTTGTGGCATATGTGAAGCTCAGATATCTGTTCAGAGATCTGCAGCAAAGTGGTGTGTAAACTTGGCCTTTGCTTAAGGCCTAGTCTTTATTCTTTGGTGTTCAATTCTGTTATGACTTGTGAACAGAAAAGCAAATTATCCAGTGATGTATTAGGTATACTTGGGTGTGCACAGAATCACTGATTTTAAAAAAAACAACCGAACAAAGGCACTCAGGTTATAAACTGCACTAAGTTGCATATTGGAGTCAGCTCGGTGTGAATTTTCAGATTTCTACCTTTTGGTTATATTTTGCAGCTGATCAAAATATTTTTGTAGCAAGGACAAACTCTTTCATCTCTAAACATAGCACTGGTTGTGCCATGTGCTCTCTGAGGAGCAACAGGCCTGTTTGTGCCATTGCACATCCTAAAGGGTTCTTATGAACCTTCTCTATTTCTTTTGTTTCAGATCTAATACTATAAATTAGCCTTGAAGATCTGTTGTGAACTATTTAGTGGTGATCTGGTAATTGAAAGTCTGACTGTAGGGTGCTGATATACTCAGTAAGTGCTGTCAGAATGCATCATCTGTGCATCCTTAAAGTATTAAAGCTTGAGGAAATTGGAGAAGCAGCATTGTTTTAAAGTGGGCAAAAGTCCTTAGAACGGAATAAAAAGAAATAGTGAAGTTTACTTGATAAAAGTACATTTTCATGGATAAAACTGTTTTTAAGACTAGTATTTCTGGCAACATAGTTTCCCTATGGACTCTTGTATTTACTGGTTGTGGCTAAAGTAAAATGTTTACCATTACGGTAAAGTGCTTGGGTGTTAGCCATATGCACGAAAATTGTTTTCAGCCTGCTTGAACAGGGAATAGCTTGGCTTGGCTGAGCTTCATTAATGGTAAGGAGACTTGATTTCCTTGGCAGGGTAGGGGCCAAAGTTCAATATAAATGCAGAGTTTTGGCTTAGAGTTTCTTTGTTTGGGTTTGTCTCTCCCATGCTGTTCAAATATAGAGTGACGTCAGCCTGTGTGCCTTAGGAAAATATTTCTGCAGCGGGTTGGTCACTTACTCACCCTTTCCTGTGCACATCTTGAACTTCTTCCCTCCAACACCCCTGGTATTGGCTGGGCTGGAACTGCAGTACTGGAGATGTCATGTCTTTATGTCATGATAATGGGCTGATGGCTTCAAGAGAGAAACACACATAAGTATGGAGAGAGGATGCTGTACAAGCATAGGCAGCATAGTCCAGAGGGAAAACAAGGAAGATGCTTGTGGATGTCCCATGGAAAGAACTTCAGGTCACTGCTTGTGTTTCATGAACCTTGGGATAACCTATCTGTGAGAGAGCAAGCTACAAGAAAACAGGCTTTGAATATGTTATACTGTCATATTTCAAAGAATATTTGCTTCAGTTTTTAGAACTGAAAGCAAAGACAGCTAGTACCGCACTGCACATTTGTGCAATTCATAAGGTACCATAGATATTTGGTAGTTCATGAATTACTTGTTTTAGAAACCATCAGTCTTGTCTGGTTTGCTTTTCCAACTTTCCAATGCCTTCACATTCTGTTTTAGCTTATGTTTCATTTTTTCCTTTCAGTTTCATCCCACTCTAGATCACATTTTTCTGTATCAAAGGGAAACAAGAATTCTTTGAACTAGAAAAAGCCTGCTGTAAAATAGAGTTCTGAAAAACTGAAGTGGGGGAAAATACCCTGCATTTTTTTGTCAAATATAGGCCTATTGATATGGGCATAGAGATAGTCTGGTCTCTCATCTTTTAGTGGAAGCTAGTCTTTGGAGAATAAAAATAACATTTCTGTATCAAATTCATAAGGAATTTAATATCTACTATTTAGTTTCTAATATTCTAACATTTTTGTTTGTGGCTTTCCTTCAGAAACATGATACTAAACTCTATTCCTTTGTACTGTGTTGGTGCTTGAAAGAGACTAGGAAGAGAAGAGCCATCCTCTTCATGTCCTCTTCAACTTCCAGGAGGTTCCTGTTCTTCATCTCCTTTTCTCTGTTAGGGATAGAAATTTTATAACTGAGGGATGGGAATGTGAATACCTTGGTTTTATTCATGTCCTGCCTGGTAGTGTTTAGCAGAAATGAAGATAGTAATGATGTAGGAATATCACACGTGCCATCTTAATTCAACGGTTTATTGCCTTTGCTGGTTATAGTTTCCTGAAAATGATCAAACTCTGGTAAAAGTAATGTTTACCTTTTTGAATAGTATGGTCCACCTGTAAAGTGATTGTAAAGAAAAAAGTGCTCTTTCTATTGTCAGACTGACAACTTTATGAAGTGTTTTGAACTAGACAAATGTTAGTATTATAAAATTGGTATTTAAATAGGATTATAGAATTATCATATACGGACATACTGTAGATATCTGAAGTGTTAGAAATGATGTCTTGACTTTAACTGGGCTTGTGTTTTTCAGAGTTAAATGCTTGATGCTTGAAAAAAATTCCATCTCAGAGATCAAATGACATTACTAAAGAATTTGTGTTTTGTTCTTAGTATTTGGTAACACCAAATCCGGATTCATACTTAATGATGTGCATGATGTTTGGCTTTGGATTTGTTGTTCTATATCTTCCAAGTACTTGTAAGACAGTTTGCTTAATATGTGGGAGAGCTACCTGTTAGGAATTGTCCTTTACTCCTCCCAGTCTTGTGATATCCTTTGAAAAGCTGGATTTTGGCATTGCTTGATGCTGGGCTTCTGCTCAGGCCAAGTATCCATTAAAACCCAACAACTCCTCCCTCCCCCTGAAACTCAGAAAGTTCACTGTTGAGTCCAAATTCATAGTCATTAACTCTGATTTTTCTAAGAACAATGAGCAGACTCCTAATACTTTTTACTTCTTGTCAGCAACCTGCTCTTTGGATAGGTTTCTTATGATATGGAAGCTGAAGACACGATGCAGAGCTTACAGATTTGTAGGCCATGTGGAAGGAGTGACCGGCATAGATTTCTCACCAGATGGGCAGCTATTGGCTTCATCTTCTCTAGACCATACTGTAAGACTGTGGATTCCTTGCATGTGAGTGTAACTGGGTAATGTTAGATACATGCTTATAGATTTATGCTATTAAAGTGCAGTGTGAATACTGGAGTCTTTACTTAAGGAAAGTTTCTTTTCCCTTCACACATGCCTGGACTTTGACAGGAACAGAGGTTGGGGAGCAAAAACAGCACAGCTCCTTACTGTTTTCTTTGATCTTTACTGAATATTCTGTTGTTTCAAAAGAAAAATATAGCAGAGGTCACAATTTCATCTGTGTAGTACTGCTTGGCAGTATTTCTCTGGCTTAAAGACTATATTTTAGTAAGGATTGCATGGCTGCACTTAATTTTGGGGAGACAAGTGATGAAGGAAACAAAATAGCTTTTTGGAAAAAAAGTGGTTTTAATCAACTTGCCTTATTAGACTGTTCTTAAGTAGCAGTGATTATGAGCCATTCAGAATCTTAGAAAAACTGATATTAGCTTAACTTTTAAGCATTTTGTAGCTTACCATATATAAAAAAACCCCTACCATTTCCTTCAAATACTAATTCTAGTGGTACTAAGGGCTAATGCTGCTAGTTAATTGCACAGTTCCCTAAAACTCAGTCATATTAAATGCAATTTAAAGAATATTATAATATCCAAACAAGTAAAAAATAATGGTGACACTAAAATTGAGCCTCTATATGCTGCTTTTTCATTTGGGTAAGATTCTAAATATGTTAGCATTGAGTTTTACCAGGTTTTAAACTCTTTAATATAATTGTGATTTGTGACTTAATGTTTGGGGTTTTGTTTTTTTTCCTCCCACCCCTTAGTCATGGAGAATCATCAGTACTGAAAGGTCATACAGCAGCTGTTCGTAGCGTGAGCTTCACCCATGATGGCTACTCTCTAGTGTCAGCATCCAATGATAAATCAATAAAAATATGGAGTGTTTGCAGTCAGCGCCTTTTGTTTACCCTATTCCGACACACTCGTTGGGTTCTCTGTGCCAAGTAAGTGTTGTTTTTTTTTCTCTTAGTAAAGTAGAAGAATTCTTAACAAAGGGGTTTTATGTCCCAGGGTAGAACTAAGAAGAAAGATCTGTGAAAGACAAATGATGATCTATCACCAATAATTAAATTTTAATCAATCTTACACACACAAGTTTTGTATATATCTCCTATTTGAAGTATGAAAGCTTGCTCTGTGTTAATATGTGTGCATACTAAATGTGTTGCTGTGTGTTCATTCTTTTAGTCTAAAGGACAAATAGGGTCTTCTGTAGTTATTTTCAGTCAGTGTCCTGTCTTTCCCCAGTCTTGTCTATTTTTTTGCTATATTAATTTATTTCACAGCATTCACTTATTTTTACATTTATTATGCATGGTAGGGGCATTATCAACTATTCTTGGAGTAGTAGTGGCATAAAAGAATGGTAATGAGTTAAAATGTTTTAAGCTTACATAATTGGAAAAAGTAAAAGAAATGGCCTTTGGACTACAAGTTAGGATTCACAGTCTAAAGACAGGGCAGCTCTTCAAAGACAGGAAAAGATTGTTCTTTTCTGTTTGTGTTTTTTTTTTTTTCCTTTTCTCCATATCAATGAAAAATTTGCAGCTAAAAGATGCCTGATTTAAACCTCTTGTGAAAGAAATTTAGCGCTGGTGAAGTACAGATACTTACAACCTTTCAAAGTATCTGATTGTTAAAAAGTAAAAGAAAAGCTCTAGAAAATTGCATGTGAAAGTTCTTGAACAGTTTTCTAATGTCCTTGTGCTGTTACTGAAGATGTGAAAAAATAATGTTTGAGAAAATGCTAGGCAAATCAATTTTGCTATTTAAAAACCTAGTCTGCTATTCTAAAAGTAATCATGAATGCTTTACTAACAATTTGTAAGTCCAGGGAGAGCCCTGAGGAGAACATACATGTAGGTTAAAATTGAACACAAGGTTCTACTGTGTTCTCTTTGTCTTTTTGACTATAGTTTTCTCTAATAGCCTCTTTGGCATCTGAAGTGACACCGTTAGGCTGCTGATACCTTTCTCCCCTACCCCCTCTCTTTCTTTTGCTTAAAACTCTGTTTTAAATTGAGTTGATTGTGAAATGGAGGGGGGAATGAGTAAGGGGAGAAGCTTTTCAGTTTTATTACTCCCTGAGAAATACGAGAAATTCAAATGTCCTTTAAATGTTACACATCTTTATTTCAAAAAGGCTTTCTTGGCTTTAGTCTTTTGCGAAATGCCTCTAATGCTAACCTTGGTAATATCAGTTATGTCTACACTTGCATATTCCAGATTTTCACCTGATGGAAGAATAATAGCATCTTGCAGTGAGGATAAATCTGTTAAGATCTGGGATGCAAGAAATAAAACTTGTATTAATAGCTTCTCAGATTATGAAGGGTAAGTGTTACAAGAAAAAAAAGGAGAAATGTAAATGTATAATTTTAATGAGATTAAATTTGTCTTCTCTAGTATTAACATCAGCATGTGTTAAATCTGAAAATAGACCAAACTTCTACCACTTGTGTAAAGCAAAGTAAGTCATATAGTGTTTTTCTAAAGAGGTTAACTGCCTGCACTTATCCAGCTGTTTTCCAGCAATCAAGAAATAATCCAGACAGAAGTAAGGTTGTTCTTGGATTTTTGGAACATTTTCATGCTTTCCCTTCATTTTGATAAAGCTATTTGATACTGAATGCTTCAACAAGAAGAAGAGTTGAAGAATCTTGCATTTGGTTAAGAAAACAATATTCTGTTAGCTTCAGTGATCTGCTTTCTTTAAGTTTAAAAAACACTTGCTTTTACTTCTATGCAGTTTTCTTAAACTTCTTGAAACCAGAGATTCAGTTAAAAAATTCAGTGGAATATATGTCTTGTATATATGTTTTGCTGATTTTGTGGCTGCCTTAGTCCTTTTTTCCAATCTGAAGTATTGTTATATCTAGATATTCAGTTTTTAGGTAAAATTATTTTACTTATTGCTTACAAACTCTTTGCAGCCCTGTCTTCTTGGAACTTTATACTCCAACACAAGCTCTGAAGATTTGAGTTGGGTCACTTATACTATATTTTCAACAAAAGCCACATTTTACAGTCTGATTTATTGTGCACATCGTGCTTTCATATGCTTATTTCAGTTACTTGTAATGCCATATTTGAGTTTCCATACACATGGAATTCATACAAGTTTGTGGCAGCTAAGTGTTAATATTGTGAGGTTTTTATATATACACACCCACACACCTAAATATTTCTATGGAAACACATACTCAATCTGCTTTCATTAATTATATTTAGATTTGCAAATTTTGTGGATTTCAACCCAAGTGGAACGTGTATAGTTTCTGCAGGTTCCAATCATACAGTGAAACTGTGGGATATTCGAATGAACAAGCTACTGCAGCATTTCAAAGGTAAAAGCAATGTAATTTGTTTTATTTTCTTTACAAGGGGGCTCTTTGCAATGAAATGTGATTTATTAAGAGTATATTATTTCATTCCTTGCTGGGGAAAGTGGACAAACAAATCAAATTGGCATATTGTGAGTATCTTCTTGTAGTCTAGCAACCCTAAAAGTCCAATCTGAATCCTTTTTATTTCTTTGCATCTCTTTAGTTTTTAGAACAGAACTAAGCAAATACTTTGGCGAGTCAGCTATGCCCCACCACTTTGATTGTTTTTCCCTTAAATGAAGTAGGCTGTTCTTTGGGAAGTAGAAAAGAGCAAAAAAATAAAGTGTACATTTCCTCTTAGTAGATATCTACAGCCTTTGAATGTTGTCTTCTGTAAATTAGTTCACAGAGCAGGGGTTAATTGTGTATCATTCCATCCTTCTGGTAACTACCTCATCACTGCTTCTGCTGATGGTACGCTTAAGATTCTGGACCTCTTAGAAGAAAGACTTATTTACACTCTCCATGGACACAAGGTATGCACAATAATCCCCTTTAAATGGAGATTGTTCAGTATCTTTTCAAAGGCAAAGATAGTGTTTATGCCATTTTGTCTTGTATCTTACAACTTGTGGATAAACTTTAGTTGACAGCAAGGTAGTGTATTAATTCACTTTGTTACAAGTGCTTAAGGAAATGCATCAGTTTTACCTGTGGCCTTGCTTTTTATCTGTCAGTATTACATGCTTAAGGTTAGCATGTTAGCTCATGTTCTGAATCCAATAAAAATCCACTCTCTTGATTTTCAAAATCATGTTATTTGGCACTTAGTCTTTTTCTCTATTAAAAAACAATGCTTTCTCGGGAGGGGGAAGCTTACAGAAGTTAACTTTTGTGGAGAGTGGCAGGCATTTTCTCCCTTTCCTCTTAATGCAAAACAAGCCCTATTTTTGATAATAAATCATTCAAACACATTGCCTTGAGTAATATAATATATATTTTGTAATTTTTCATTGCAGAGTTGAAGTATAAAATCTAACAAAAATGCCACTGTTTTCCTAGTATTGATTATAGTGATTGTAATGCAGCACCTTACAAAAACATGCAATATTAACTCTTCAATCAAATTGTTTGGCAAAAATTACACTGCAGTAAAATTGTTGCTTATTTTATTAAAATTGAGATCTATTATATTAGATAATGGAATCAATTTCTTTTTCTTTGCATTAAAATACTGTGATTACAATAATGGTATAATTCTACCACAATGCTATTTTTTTTTTTTTTTCAGGGACCTGTACTTTCTGTGGCTTTTTCAAAAGGTGGTGAAAAATTTGCCTCAGGTGGAGCAGATGCTCAGGTTTGTGGTATTATCTCTTTAAATTAAATGATTTAATGTTTGTTGCAGTGGATGGGAGTTTAATATAGTATGTCACAGTGACATGCTAATTATGGTGTGCTCAAATGCATTCTGTCTGCTAGCGTGTTATATAGACTTTTCACTGGATGTTATGATGAGGAGAAGACCACAATACTAGCTACTTCCATTTTAAATATTAAAGGAATGGTTTTAAAATAAAAATATTTCAACTGTTGCAATTCAGTGTAAATGAAGTAGTTGCGTTGCAATTAGTATTAAGGCCTAGCTGCTTCATTAAATTTTCACTTCTGTTAACGTCCCTGGACTGTAATTGTAAAAATTAAGCTGTATGACTGGGAAAACCTTGGCTAGAATTGAGGAAAAAAGTCTTGTGTTAGCTTTACTAATTTACTTCAGTGAAATAGTAAATGGATGTATTTTATGCAGGGAAGAGCTGTTTGAACAATTAACTTTCTTGTTTAAAAAGTTAAATTAGTTAGCAAGTCATATAATTAATATTCATCTGCTGGGATAAAATAAAAAAAAAAACAACTATCAAGCTTGGAATCATCACTATCAGATCTTTACATTTTCCAAAACTAAGAACTTTTGTAGCACAAGGCTTAAATTTTCAGTCTGAAACGTTCATTAATATTAGTTGTCTTTTCCATTGTTTCCTGTTATAAAAAGTTAAAAGTTCAGTGTAGATACAGAAAGCCATGATGTAGAAATTAAGATATTTTGAATTTACTATGATTCATGTTTATTTCCTGTTTTGAGGAGTTTGAAATAAATTTCACCTAGTAACAGAGACAGTCTTGGAAAACTGTAAGTATTTTTGATTAAAATCTTCAGAATCATTACAAAGAATGCAGTCTGTTTCTGGTTTTTACTTAATGCTTCTGGTAGCATACTTTTCTGGAACAACTTGAAGGCATTCAAAGAAAAAACAAAACCACTTTCTATCACAGGGTGCTAAGTAAGAAGCACTGCTAAGATTTGCAATAACTGGAAAAGTGAAAATGTTATCAAACTTCCAATAAAAATTTTACAAGTGGGAAAAAACCCAAAAACCCCAAACAAAACAAAACAAGCCTCCCCCCCCCAAAAAAAAAACCAAAGAAAAAACCCCAAAACCAACCAACCAACCAAAAAAACAAACAAAAAAACAAACCAACCAAACAACAACAAAAAAATAAGACAAAAACAAAACAAAACAAATAGATAGGAAAGGGGGATATTTATTTCTTGACCCACTAATATAATCTTTTTTTTTCATACTCACATTTTTAATAGGATATTTTGGTTTTTTCAAGTTCCAATGTGCAACTTAGATTCCTAAATAATTCTGAATTGTTGACCTTACCTTTCATTAATATTTCATTCTGAGTTTTATGATGATTGGTATGTTATACTTAACTTGAAAGGAAACGAAGTGCATGTATTAAACTAGGTCACATGACAGAAGAGTCATCTGAGAAGCTCTGATGATGGAAAGGACCTACTGTATTAAGCCTAACACAGTGTCCCAATCGAATGTCAGCATACCTTGGGATGTGCTTGTCTTATTGCAAACTTCCTTTGAATTTTGGACCCCCTGAATGACATGCATGTTCAGTGCAGTCTTGTCATTGCCCTTCACCTTGCCTGATTCCATACTGTAGAGCTGGTGGTGCATGGGGTCATGGAGAGAGTAGGTAAAAATCTGTAAGATGTCTCATGTTTTTCAGTCGTTTGATGTACTGCTTTCATGCTGAATGCATGAGAGGGAAGATCTGGTTCATCAGGAATCACTTTCTTACTTAAATGTTGAATTTAAAAAGAAGTTCTAGTAGGTCTGATATTGAATCCTGGGTTTAGCTACCTCAAAAACAGGCCTTCCTGTATTTGTTGAAGTTTTTCCTTTTCTTTTACACAAGTTTTGGTGGGAGAGGGCTACTTGTTTTGCTGTAACTTTCATTTATCTAAGTTTTAAAATGTTCACTGCTAACCACTGTTAGGTAAGTACCGGTGTATGTATCTTTATCTATAGTAAACCTAAGAACTTTATTCCTCAGCGTCCATCTTGTGTTGGTGTATTACACACATGTACTGCACAAACATCCTATTTTGCTGACCTCTCCACAGGTCTGACCTCTCTTCCAGGTCTGCCAGGAGAATAATTGTGGGACTGCTCAACTCACTGTGACTGTTGGTTTACTGTAAATGTAGGGTGTATTATGGTTTGGTTTCCCAGAATACCCATAAGACTGGATAGAACACCTTTGGATTACCTCTGCATCCTATGACCTTACTTCTGCACGTGGTCATTGTGTGACTGTTGCATATTGTTTCTACCTAGAATGTAATTGGATAAGGTTCAGAAAACAGATTACTGTTGCTAAAACAATGGAACCAGGTGTTTTAGAGTTCTGTGGAACTCTGTCATTTCTCTTATTCCCTCAAACTTTTTTGTTAGACCTGCAAGCCTTTGTAGGGGGTAGAAACTTAACAGTAAATGACTGCATGCTTTGGCAGAAAAATAACTTGGTACAGTGCAGTGGGACAGAAGCTTGCTTTGTTTTATGATTGGTGGACACATTTGAGATTTGTTTTTTCTTTCATTTTTTTAGTAAACTGAACCACATCTTTTACATTTGAAGTCCAAGCCTGTATGGTAGTAGAGATCAGACTGAATGATCACTGCAGGCTCATTATGATGTGATGCTCTCTGAGTAATAGACTTCACTGAATAGGTGTGTTTTGAGCACTGAATAGGCTTCAAGTAGTTACTGATATGATGGCTTCTTACAGGTATTACTATGGAAAACCAACTTTGATTCTTTTGATTATAAAGAAGTTCTTAAACACAATTTTAGAAGAACATGTATTGATGATCCACCTCATCTTCTTGATATTTACCCAAAGTCACCTCATGTCCATGATGAAAAACTTCAGTCAGTTGAGGTGAGTGCAATACATTATCTAATGTAGGAAACCAGAAGCTTTTGTAAAGATTGTCTGGCATTTGTAGTTAAATGTGTTCTATATATACCAGAGAGCTTTTTATTGTTATGTATAATACTCTGGAAGCAACCATAATTTATGAATCCACATTAAGGTTACTAGTCTAGCTGATGCTGTCAGATTTGTGCTGAAATTCCTTTCACGCTTCTTGTATAAGTCTCTACATCTCAATTAATCAAAAGATGGGTGATAATCTGGTTTCTGAAGTAACATGGCAAGTGTTGCAGAAGGTATCTGAATCTAAAATGAATTTCAGAATACTAAACAAAATACAACATTATAAGCAGGACAAAGTGGCATTGTTACTCAAAGTCACGTGCTTGATTCTTACAAGTTGTTAGTCTTTCCAAAACTATTAGGTGTCATGGGAAGATCTTGATATCTAAGAGTTTAGAAAGACTTTATAGGCTAGTAGTGTTTTATGTCACTACCTAATCTGATTTCCTGTTAACTTCATTCTTGAACTACTCTACTGTCAAAGCATCTACTAGCATCCCTTGTAAGCGTTGGAAATTGGGGAACCAAAGTGAAATATCAAATATTCTCTGTCAGTATTGGAAAAATCCTGTGTTTGTCAGATTGTCTAAAAGCAAATTGGTAAACAGTACCATGCCTTCAATGAAGGCACTGTTTATGCTGTATTTGTGACTGTCCTTGATAAAGCTGGCTAGCTTCTGCAAGGTGATTACCTATACTTTTTTCTCTTTGATTTTCTCCAGGTGCCTCTAGTGTTAAAGAGCTGTATCAGAGATAAATCTTGGAAGTTTTTGCTTGCTGTCATATACTATCAGAGTACTATGGAAATTCACCATTACCTGGTTGTGTTCATATAAAATGTAGATACTGCTGTCATGGCATTTGTTTCCTGCTCGTAGTTTTGAAACATTGACATTTGCGGATATTGAGCTTTTTTTGGGTGGGTGGGTATGTATGCAATATGAATATATGCAATATGAATAGTATAAAGATTGAAAAGACTTTGGTAGAGGAGGGGAACTCTGATAGAATCCATCACTAAGATTTCTTATGTGCCTTGTTCTGTTGTCAAGTTGGATGAGAAGCTTTCATTTTGGTCAGAATAAGAACAGGATGACTGCATGTATGACAAGCTCCATAAACAAGCTTCTGTGCTGGACTTTCGTATTCATTGTAAGGTCAATGAGCGAAGTTAAGTTTAGTGGTACCAGCCTTCAGTATAGCTGATCAGTGCCAGAACAAACTCAATCACGGCATTTGCCAGCAGATTTAAGCCACTCTTGCTGCATCAACAGTTTGCTTCAAGACCCATTCAGATTGCACCCAGTTATAATATGTGCTGAACAACAAACACCGTAGCTTATATCTGCAGGGTTCAGTTGCTTTCTCTTCAGGTCAGTATTTCCCAACCTCTTCTGCTCAGATGCTTGGCAAAGATGTGAATGTACTCTAAAGCAATTTTTCAGAATATTTTTTCACGTTCCTGATCCCAGGTAACTGGGAAGCTCTCAAAAAGCATTAGTGAGTTCAGGCTAAAGTTAAACTAAGGCTAGGAAGGACCTCATTGTCAACACTGAAGGGGCACATCAAAGAATTTTGATAGTTGAATGTCAAGAAATTATTTATCAGTTAGCTTTGGCAGGTTCACTTAACATAACGTCTGCATTTATTCATGTTTGCAACATTTGTAGCAGCTTATGGGCTCCTGGGTTAGTTGCTCCATAGTAGTGAAAGCGCTCTATGGCTTTGTCATTTGTCATAGCAAAGTTTTGGACTCTTTATGGTATATTTTCTGGCCTGATTTCAGAATTTTAACAATAGGGTTGTTGTGTTTTGTTTTCTATTAACATCACATTGTCAGTAGAATGTATTTCTTTCAAATAAACATGAAGTATATTACATTCTTTGAGACAAAACAGTGTCTGATAGTTCCACTATTGAAATGCACTGTATTTTTATATTTGTAATTAAATAACATAGCAATAGTGTCATGTCTAGCCCCACTGTGCTATGCTGTACTCTGGAGAAGAAAAAAAAAAAGTATTTTTGTCCTTCTTTGGTTAAAGCTTCCTTTTTTTTTTTTTTTTTTTTTAATTTTTTTTTAATATCCCGACCTCTTTCTAAGCCAGAGGCAACAGAGAGAATTTTAGCATTAGGTGGTTCCACCACAATACCACCCTCATCTTTCATTGGCTCATCATGTTTCTGATATATAAGGGAAAGGAAGGATTGAATCGCAGACATGTCAGAGGGAGCTTTTGGGGGTCATCTGTTCTTCTTGTCAATGGTACATAAAGTCAGCTGTGTCTAATTAGAGGGCCTTGAAGAGGGATGGAGATTCCTCAGTCTTTCTGGTTGATCTATTCCACTACAGCACAGCAATTGTAATGACACAGTTTTTCCTAATATCTCATCTAAATCTCAGATAATATGCAAAACTGCTTCCTTTCTCTTTATTTTCTTCCTTTCTCTTCACAGTTCTATGAGCAGGCTAAGGTAATTGGTCTTAACTAAACAGTATTAACAGTGTTCTAAAAGACTTGGTAACATGCACAAGAGTTACAGGTGGGCAGAGGAGGCAGTTCAGATACTGGATATTTAAAAGCATAGATGACCATTTAAGGTTTGTTACAAGCCACTACAATGTCATCTAGACACTTGAGATGTGTTGTAATGCATTGCCCTAAGTTTTGCTGAGCTGGTTTCTTCAGCTGGGATCAGAGACATGGTTGCAGTGTTTTCACCCATCACGTGTTGGAAATTCTCTTTCGAATAAAGCAGCTTGCACAACAGCATTAGAGATTGCAAGTATCACCTGGTATTTTGCCTTCAGGATAGTGACAGAAACGTGGAACTCACGTGTACTTTCACCTTTTGTCATAACTTTGCCTTATTCACTCTTCCAAGCTATACATAGGAGCAGTAATATTTAAGTCCCCTTTCCTAGGTTTTTTTTCTCTCTCCCTACCTATTTTTGACACGTAATTAACTTTTATGAGAAATTCTTTACTTGTGTCTCCTCCTCTGACCAGCAGTAGCCTGAATTTTAATGCAGTGTTGAATTTCTTGTTCTTGACTAATAAATCTTTACAACTGTTCTCTAACTGCACTGATCAACGTGATTTCTTGAATATTTGAGTAAATAGAGATAAAATGCTTACAATCCTTACAATTATTCAGACTGTTTGGAAATATAAGTAAATTACTTGCTCTCTGAAGGCACCTACTTTTTTTCTGTTGACCATAGAGGTAATCTTGGATGACCAGCTGAAATATAGGTGTCTAGCAGTATGTCTAAATTTAGCTGAGATAAATCCCAGTCATTCTCTCTTTGACATAAGGACCTTTTAGAGTTATTTGAAAACAGTATGTTTAATCAGTAATGCAGTTTTAATGAAATATACTAAAAAATGCATTCCACTTGGTGACAGTCATATTTCTGAATTTGCCATGTTTGTGCATAATTGTCACTTCATATGCTAGAGACCTCTTTAAAATAGATGGAAGATGGAAAAAATTTTCCTTTCAAAACATAGCTTTGAGGTTCAAATAATATTAAGGTACATAGAGTTTATATCTTGAGCATAAATAGCTTCTGTTGATTGAGTTATATCTTAAAATTTTCAGAGTAATTTCAGTCATAAATATTTTCTTAGATGAAGGAAATACGAATATACACTAGGTGGCAGTAGAAAAAAAAAATATATGGCTTGCTTGGCTTGAGGGCTCTAGCCTAGAACAAAGAACAGTGTTTAATCAAATTGAAAGCTAATTTTCTCTTGGGATGTTTGGAGACACTATTTCACAGGTAGCTATGTCACTTTCCTAGGAAACACTTTGTTTTAGTCGTTTAAAACTTCCTCTTTTAATTTTATTGACTTTATTTTTCTAATGCATGGAAGGTTCTATAGAAATGTTTCTTCAAATATATTTTCTATATTTGCTTTGGATCTAAATATGGTAATTGTATTATCATATTGGAATATGATAATGAAAATACTTATATATCAGTTTACCAGGTAATCAAAGCAAAGCTTTGAAAGAGTGTTTTTAAAAACCTTTAATACATGACAGTTCTCCCTACCTCGCTTTTTACTCTTCTGGTTTTTCTGTCTTCCTTCTTAAAGTTAAGTCTTTCCGAATATGTTTGGTAAGACTATTTTACAGCTAACCGCATCACCTTGTTAGGAAATGTCAAGTCATTTGAAACTTTTACATTTAGAGTAATTTCATTATGTCATTCATTTTTAGTGCAATATTAAACACTAATACTTGTAAGAAGGGTTTATCTACAGCCTTCATGTTTGTCTTAATTTCTTTAGACACTTTCTCTGATGTTCTTTCTGACTAGTTGCTTAATAATTATATATATAGATATATATTTTTTTTAATATGGCTTATCACAGTTCCTGCACTGGTAGTCAGTGTTTACAGTGCACCTCATCATTCCCTTATCTCTGATAAAACAATCAGCAGAACTATATGCAGAGGAACTTTCATTCCAACTCCAGGATGTGACACTTCACATAAAGAGCACATTTTCTTAACTTAATAATATTAGTAACAATGCTACAGTAGCTCCTCCATATTACACTACTGATACATGGTAGGCACCCTCTGTCCCTCTTCTGGAGAACCCTGCAGATTCATTGTCCTCTCTTCAGTGCCCAAATAATGCATGTCAGAAAAAAATTTTAGCTGCCCATAGTAGGATTGACACTTAAATAATTCATTAATTGTATTTATTGCAGGACTGACTGAATGTCAGAAGCAAATGACCCTGGTGGTGCTGGACACTGAACAAATGTAAACTCTTTGAGACAGTTTCCTGTTCAATCTCAATAAACATGGCATGGTATTTATAGAAGGGGGAAAAAGTAAAATATGCAGTTTCTCTCTTTCTCACTTTAAAACTGATAAAGTGGTAAGGAATACTATATTCAGAGGAGACTTTCATTATGTTTCTGTTGAGAAGATGTCAAGCAGAAGTCCAGTTAAAGTGGTATAACTTTTAGCTAAATAGAAAGTTATTCCATATACCATATTACCTGGCTTTGGTTCTCCTTTTTCCCTTCTTTCCTCCAAATGTATTTGACAAAATTGGAAGAAAGCAAGACGATTCTAATATCTACAAGTGAGGGAGAAGATCCTAATATGTACAAATAAGGGAGAATTTTAAGTGTTCATCTATGTAGCAGAATGGCTTTTCTTGATTGTCCCTGCATCCCTGCTTATTCCTGATTTGATGCAACAATAATCTGAAGACAGAAAAAAAGAGGTCATGGATGAAGAGTGGCTTGTTGAAACTGAATCAAAGAAAGAGTTAGTCAGAAAAGTGAACAAACTTAAAAATGGAATTAAGATCTCTCCCTTAAGGAAGGCTTGTCATCTCTGTTTAGTAAGTGCTGAAAAGTATGAGAATCACTTTCACCTTGAATAATCTGGTAATATCTGTATTTAAATGTTTCTTTACCTTCTAGCTTGGTAGTAAACTTCATTCATCTTCTTCCTGCACTCACATTTACTGAGGAAGATCTTGCTTCTATTAATTTTAAGCTATATTTCTGCATGTAAGTTACAGAAATTCAAATTAACTGAATGAAGAGTCTTTAGGAAGTACAGGATGCTATTGCCCTCCTTCCCTGGCTACTAATTCCAGATATAAGATCACATTCTAAGTCCCAAAGAAACATGTCTATCACCTAAAGGTCTATATACCAGTGTCTAGACCCTAGCATCAGGGATTTTAACTTGTGGAAGTAGCACTGAAACAGTTACTGAGTGAGGAGCTCTGGCTGAGACAGAATTTTGGCAGTCCACAGATGAAATGGTAGGATCTTCCTCTTGAAAAGGCAAAATAAAATTACCCTTGTATTCAGGAGACTTCCAGTAACTAAAATATAACCCCGTCACAAAGTAAATGGGAACTTTGGGGGTTTTGTTTATTTTTTTCCACTTTCAATACAATGCTTGGAATTAATCCTCTCTCTCTCTCTTATAAGGCTGCTGTTGGATTACTGATAAAAAGTTGAAAAGAGTAAAGTTCACTTCTCTTTATTACATCAGACTTCTGGGCAATTTGAAAGTCATCTAGGCTTTCTGTGAATTTTGCCAATTCATAAAATAATGAAAATAGTACTTCTGCACATCATACTGAAAAGGCAAATATCTTAGGCTGTGATACACCTAGATAATAAAATGGTAGAGAAAATATCCATGCCGATTTTTATAGGGAGGTTTTTCTGATTCTTTGGTGAAACTATATCACATAAATAAAAGTAGCAGCTTTCTCAAACTTTTTGTTTTCTGATATTTTGTTAATGCTTCACTTTCAGGAAAGGATGTTAGCAAAATATTGCTAAAGCTACAGATTAAGTCCTATAACCAACAATAACCAAGTAGTTCAACTGTGATATTAACAGCAAAATTGCAGATGTGATGCAATTTTGTGTGCCTGATCAATCAACCTCTGATGTTGTCTCAGTGTAAAACACTTTTGCCTGTGGTTTCAGGAACAGTGCCATTTGTGTTTGGCCAGTTAACTTATCACAGATTTCAGTGTTACCTCCTGCCTGTTTTCCACAACAATGTTTTTCAAGTTTGTACATAAGAAGTAAGCATGTCAACAGTCTGTCTGTTTGTGGTAGATGACTTGAGGAACTTGAATGTGAGTTGGGATCTGATTGACCTGGACTGCTAAGTATGTGATCACTTTTTATTTCAGTCTTACTTCCCTTTCTCTGAAGCTGTTGAAATAATAACATCATAATTCATTTTCAACAGGTCAACCCTACACTTGATGTGACTGATACACAAACACTTGACCCACCTGTTGTAGAGATTAGATCCTCTTCATCTTTCAGTACTCTGGTAAGTTGCTTAAAAAAAAAACCAAAACCAAAAAAACAACAAACTCCCCCCCCCCCCAACCCCTAAAATCAAATAAAAAAGATAGGATATAACTAACTTGTTGTCAGAAATGTTCTCTTTCTGTTCATATGAATGAAATATATTTTTTAACAATTGTCGAGTCCTCAGAGCTCAATATCCTAAATTCAAAACTTTGTCACAGTTCCCAAGCCTAACCAGAAGATGGTGTAATAGCAAAGCTTTAATGCTATACCTGCAACGTTACCCTTGTATAAACAGAAATTCTATTTATAAGCTCATGCAAATTACATCTAAATATTACTGTTAAAATTTGTGGTTTATTCTCAAACACTTTTTGTCACTCTGTCTTTATCTACAAATAACGGGAAACCTGAAGAATAGATGTCTCACTGATATAATTTCAAAAGTGGCATTTTAATTTTTTTCCTTTTAAGGCATTTCATAGTTCTCTAGGAGGAAAAAAAAGTAACACATTTTAAGACAGAATGATAGGATTAGAGCCTTCTAATGTTAGCTGTACGTATGACATTGGTATGGCATGTGGGAGGAAAGGAAGGCAATGTTTTAGCGGTAGTTTCGTAGGAGGAGAAATATGCTCTCCTGGTATGAAATCTAAAAGACATGCTGTTCTAGAATTAGGTTAAAATGATAATTTTTCTCTTAGCTCTGAATCTGTTGCTGTGAAGGCATAAACTGTATCTTGAGCAATGTTAGTTACCATAAAAAGAGTTTGTGTGGTTGAAAGGTTAATACATGTGAATAGGCAGCAGGTGTGGTTTCTTCTGTTTTGTCACAAATGCTTTATGAAAGGTTTATTGTGAAGGTACTGTATAAAATTCTTTAAGATCCTGATACAGAGGCTGATGAGAAACCTTTACTTCAAAACAGTAATCAGATAATAACTTGTATTTGAGAGGCAATAATTTCATGTATTTTAAGGTTTAGCAGTTGTGTTTTCACAATGGAAATACAGTTATTTAAGATAATTTATGTCAAAAGTAATCTGTAGACCTACAGACATCTATTTAGTAGGCTTGACTGAAAGTGAATTGTAGTGCATATAATTTATTGGCTTCCTATCACTTTTAAATGCTCTGTTCATTACTTACTGCTCATCACAGAATTCAAATATATGATGATACTGTAATTCTTTATTACGTACCTATAAATCTGCCAATCACTTAGTCTCCATTATTTCTTCTAATATGAAAGCAGCTTATAAAACTTTGTCCAGAACTCATTGTAGGAATATGCTGACCCAATAGATACCACATCCTTTTGACTGCTGTCTCTTTGGCTTTACAATCTTAATAAAAATCTTGCTTCAGAATGCCTACCTTTTGACTGTGTCAATAATCAGTACTTCCCCCCTCCCCCCCAATATCTTAATCTGTCATTCATCATTGATTCTCACCTTTCTACATTTCAATATTCACCATCTACATATTTTTCCATCTAGAAACATTTCTGTATCCTTGTTACTCGGACTGTAGCCTTAAGGATAACTGTCCTGTTCAACACACCACTGTTGACACAAATTCAGGAATCATTTGCGTATTTTCTTTGCCACTAGTATCCTTCCTCTCCTATAGTCATTAACATTTTCTCCAACTTTGTCAATGTATCTGGTCCTCCTTGCTTTCTAATGTCAACTCCTCTTTCAGTGTCATGTATTTGTCTGTGGCATTACCAGCTTCTGTTGTTTGTGGAATTATCACCTGTTTCTTAATCAGGCCAGCCACCTAGGTTCTTTGTGTCTTATTTCTAAAGGGTTCTGGATCTCAGTGACTTGGACCTTTTCATCTGAAGGTGGCTCAATTTCCCTAATGCATGGAGGTCCTGTATAGAGGCTTGATGTGTTGTTCATAAGACACAAGGTGAGAAGGGCAGATGCTGGATTTCTTCCAGTCACAGTTTCAGTGCCAGATTTCCTTTTGATACAGTTTGTCCTCACTTGAATAATACTGCTTTTGTACATTATGTGTGTATTTTTTTAATCCTTCTCTGACTTGAGGTTGCCAGCCTCTAGTCTAATTCATAATCCTCCCTAATTCATGCCTCTCTGTGTTTCCAGCCCTAGTGGGTTCTTTTTCTACTGGTTATCAAAGACAACCACTCTGCACTTTTTTCCCCCCGCAAACATGTCAAGACCCATTTTAAAGCTCTTTATGGCTTTTTGGTCCTATTTCTACTAAAAGAGCATTGTTCAAATGACTGAAAATCGTTGATTAGGTTGACAGGTTAATTTACAAATGTCCTGTCTCTACCTGCTTTTTCTTTTTGAAGTATTTTGCTCAAGCTTAAGAAGTTGTTCTGCCTTTCTAATATTTGTAGAGAGAAAAATGCACTCTGGTGCATTAGGTATCTCTGCAGGTTCTTGTTCAATGTATTTATCACACATGTGATGCAACACATCTTAAAAACACATAGACTACTGAAAGTAGCTAATTAACATATTTAATTTTTCTGAAGAGAGACAGACTTTCTTAGATCACTGTCTCAAGTATTTAAAGACTCCCAGTTTCTCTGGGACATATAACAACATTGAAGCCTTTCTAGGTTCTGTGTTGAGCTCCCTGAAATGTCTTCAGGAAAATTGGAAGTCTGTGCAAAACCTTGTAATGTTTTGTTGAATAGCTGTCAAAATTCTGACAATAAGTGGGCAAACTTCCATAGGCCTCAATCTAGTGCAGGAAATAAGAGAAAGTGCTCTTCTTATTGAGAATCTTTTCTTCAGCTGGAATTGTGTCCTGTCCTACCACTTTATGGGAAATATGCTATGACTGCCCCTAAGTCCCTTTTAACCTTTTTTTGTTAATTTTTGTTAATAATGTGTAAGGATGGAGATTTCATCACTTTTCTGGGAAGCTTTCTCCAGTGTTTGATTGATGAAAATATTTTTTTTTCATAACATATAGCAAGAATATCCTATTTTCCAACATGTCCGGTGCCTCTAATTCACAGTGATCCTCTAATAAGTATATGTATCTGTCTTTTTTCTATCCACCCATTAGATATTTAAGATGGCAGCAAGATCTCCCTGTATGCTTTCTTTCTTAAGGCTGAACAAACCTGGTTCTCTACCTTTGCTTGTATATCATGTGTTCCAGCCCCTTCACCATCTTCTTTGCACTCCACTGGACTTGCTCCAGGATGTCAGTGTCTGTCTGGGATGAAAAAGCCTGAAACAGGACACAACTCCATATAATTAAGGTGCAGCCAAGTATCACTGTTATCTATTCTTGACAATAGTCTGCCTGGATAAGACTTGAAAAACAAATATTTAAAAATTTAACACTTGATTCTTTATTATGAATTTAAAATATATGTTTAGATATTTTTTTAGCAGTCCATTTATATTTTTGAGCTGTAGCTGTATGAGAAAATACTGGTATTATCTCTTCCTCCCACTCCTCCTCCTCTTTTCAAGGAATTTTAATTTCTTGCTTCATCAAAAACAACAATCCATCACAGCTTCCACACTTAAAATGCCTGCTTACATATTTTTTTTTAAATTTAGTTGTATTTTCTTCCTTCAAAGATTAAGCTGAGATATGCAGATATGAATGTTCTCATAGGGATTTTGTTAGAAAACACTTAAATTATTAAACTGCCTGAATTGTAAACACCTTATCTTTTCAGCTTGTGTTCTAACTTAGTTCTAAGGCCAGTTCTTTTTGAACACGGTGAAAAACCTGTTTTCATCTCAGATTCACACCTTCCTTTGTAAACTTAGTAAAGGGAACATGGTTGTTGTGTCAGTGGAAAAATGTCAGTGTAATCTTCAATATGGAGTTGCTTTCTTTCGGACCGCACTTACAAAATCCTTAAGAACCTCATATCTGTGTATTATTATGGTTAGGAAATATTCAAATATTCAAATCCTTTGAATTTGATGATCCATTTATTCACTTCTCCTGTGTATTACTGAAACCAGCATAAAAATGAGCCCTGTGCACTTAGCTAACTAGTACTTGTGCAATGCCCTGACTTTTCCAGTGGTAAGAGTCTTCATATGTTGCAGTTACTAGTAATTAGGTGTGTTCTAGCCTTTTGCACTCTGGAAACATTCACTGAATTGAGGTCAAGGTTTGCAGGCTGGGCGTGATGTTTCTTTCTCTTTTCTATTTCATTGAAGACACTGAAAGCATTACTGCCTTTCTCTCAATGCTTCTTCTCTGTGTATCAAGCAGCTTAACGTTAATTTCTGAGCAATTGAAAAATAAAAATTGGAAGTTTTGTTTCCCTTTGGGACTATTTCCTCCTGTTTCACCTTCTAATTTTAGTTTTAGTCTTGAGGGAGGTTAGGTTTTTTCAATTCTGTAAGGCAATACTTTGGTAACCTCCGGTCCGTGATAAGCTGTTGGGAACAAGGGAAAGTTGATGGTGTCTCTGTAGTTTTTACTGACAGCAGCAGGAAATCACTGTAGAGACTCTTTAATGTTCCATCCCCTGACCTTGCTCATGTAAACAGGATTTGAAGGAAGTAAAGCAGTGTACTGTAATCTGGAAGTCAGAATGTCTGTGCTGGCTTGGAGATATTTGTTGTTCTTCCAGTGCTATTTAACACTGAAAACATGACATGCTTATTTTTTGTTTACAGTGTAACTTCTACAAAGTTAAGACTGGATTAATTACTGAGTGAGGAAAGATAAGATTTGTTTCTTTTTGGAGCAAAAAGAACATACTAGGTTTTAAAATAAAAAGGTTTATCTGTACTGCATTTGTAGTAGGTAACTTGATGGAAAAAAATAGAAGTATCTGTACTCTTCATTTACCCTGTACACATTGCTTTTGCAGTATGTATTTCAGTGTTTAGGTGTTTTTGACACGCTTTTCTCTGCCTTTATTTTAAATACAAAAAAATCCCAAACCCCATAAACTAAATGGCACCCCATGTATTTGGAAAGACAGCAATTATGAATGCAAAATTTCATCTATTCTTCCATTTCTGTATACATGAAGGTTTAGTCAACTATTCTTCCTCATGAGAACTTAATTTGAAAAAGTCTTGAAGTAATGTCTCTTTCCTGCATGACTTAACACAAATCCAGAATCCTGTAGGAGAGGATGACAATAGAAATTATGTCTTAAAAGCTCTTTTTTAAAAGCTAAAAACATTGCATATTTTCCTTACCATGCAACTTCAAATTTATTCTGATTTACATACTTTCCTGGCTTCCGGCTTACATGGAAATAAACACCAACTGTCTTCAGTGAAGTTAAGGGGAGGGGAAAAGGAAGAAAGGAAATAATAGCGATTTTATACATAAATCATCTCCTCTGGGGTCCAAGTCCAATTCAGAAGGGAACAGCCAGTAGAATAAAACTCACATGGCATCTTCACTGTGCAGAGTAGTTGCTGTTGCTGCTTGTTATAGTTCATCCAAAAGCACAACAGCTTTCTGTAGTTCGTGGATGTCAAGTTTTCTTGGGATCTCAGACATTTAGCATTTCACTCTGATCATTGCATGTTATTCATACATTTTTCTCTACCAAAGAAAAATTCCAGCACTCTTCCCTTTGAAAGGGAGACTGGAATTATTGCCCTTTAAGAAAAAGAGAAATGTCCTGGTTTTGTTCCTTGTCCAAAACTGAGTTGCCAATTAGATTGAGGTCTGCATTGAGCAGTGATCCCAGCAGTAAAAGGGCTTTGATAAAAATTGACAGTTACCAGCCTCTTCCATCACCTTGCATTACTTGCTCCCAGACAGAGAAATAAGAAAGGCCACTCCCTGAATAGCTATGGACTCTTTTTTCATATACTGCCATTCTTCTGATTACCAGTAAATGCTTATTTGGACAAACTGTCAACTCCCTGAACTCCCAATCGCAAACACAGAAGGAAATTTGGAGAAACAGGATCTCTTCACACTATTTCCTAAGTTTTGAGGTTGAGCCATCTGTACCTCCTCCATAGATGAGCGTACCAGAAAACTCTCAAACAGGCTCTGAATCTTTCACGCTAAGTCTTATACAAACATTGAATAAATGCTCTAAATAGAGGAACTCAGAAGAGTTCAGTGCTGCAGAATAAAAATAAGAATTGTGCTGTTGTGTCTTTGCAAGTGAATCCTTCTCTCAGTCCAATTTTGCTTTTAGATAGGCAATTTTTAGTGTCATCTTGGCTTACAGCACACTCTAGACAGACCTTTCTACTCGTTGTGTGCTATACAGGTAATGTGTGGGGCTGATGGAAGAGGATGGGCTACCTGCTCCCCACAACTGTTCAGCTGCTCTTAGGGAAGGGAAATCTCCCATTCCTCCCAAAGGCTACACCTAATCCATCTGGAAAAACCACAAGGCAGTAGAGACAGCTTTTTCTATTGCCCAGCTAAGCACCTTCCAAAGAAGGGATGGTGTATACGGAAAAAATGACTCATCCTCTATCTTGAGTGCCAAAAAGATGCAGTGTTTTCGTATATTGAAAAGTGAATTTCTAAACTTGCATTTTGAGCCACTGTAGAGGCACAGGCATGTTTAAAAAGATTTGTTTACTTAATCTTAGAAGCGATATGCTTTGATACCACTAGTGTCAAATAAAGCTTAAATATCAAATACTTGAAGATGAACTCAATGTATGTAATAAAAGAGGAATATGATCCAAATGGTCCTTGCATTTTGCAGTGTTCCTATTCTAACACAGCATGTAATTGCTGGTTTACAAGGAGAGAACACAAAGTATGTTGTGCCTCTACATAATTAAGTAATAATACATGTCCTGATGTTCCTTAATAGGCTTCATTATATTCTCTGAGTGAACTAGAGCTTGAGAGAAAGTCAGATTGTCATTGGAGACTGAATTTGGGCACTAGAGAGTGCAAGAATATTTCCTATACTATTTTTAGCCTGCTTTCCTAAGGAAATGTACCTTATGAGATTGTACTGTTTATTTGTGTGTCACTGTTCTGTCTCCCTAATAATTTTAGGATCAAATAGTTTTGTGGATTGTTTTTTTTTAATGAAGTTTGGAAATAAGCAGTTATAATAAGGAGGTATATTAGCACTGTAACTTAAGCAAAAGCCAATGGGATGTGACACTGAATTCACTGATACTGGTATGGGCACGGACTAGCTACTGGTGACCTGTCCCGTAACAGTGTCATAGCACATATGGAGGCAGCTTGAGTTACTACAGAACAGGAAGCTCAGGAAAGGGACCTAATAGGAAGAAATTACATACACACACACACACACACACACTTTGTAAGATAACTGGCTTTTTAGAATTGGCAAAATTTTACTTTATATGGGGTCTTACTCATGGCAACAGTGCAATGCTTCAGGAATGCTTTTCAGATTGATCCATGTCTGTATATTGTTCCTTTAGTAAATCAGCAGCACATTTCTGGGAACTAGAGGGATGAAAGTTGCAGGTATTATTTTTCTTTCAGTTTCCTGAGGTACTGTACATGTACACTCTGACCTTGTCTGCTCAAGCAGTGTTCTTCTCCGCTTTGACTGGAAATCTAAGCTGTGTTCACAGTTCTCACAGCTGATTCTGCGGCATGCAGAAAATGCCCGACAGCTATCAGCCCACACATCCAATAACAACTGGTTCCTTCCTCTTCCTGGGGAAGAGTAACATCCTCTGAGAAGAAGCATCCCCTGAGGAATGCAGGAACAGCAACAAGCCTTTCACACAGGAAATTACTACTATAGCACTTGTAAAATAGTGTTTCTGTCACATGGATTGTCAGTGTGTGATGAGCTTCCTGCTGACCAAGATGATGATTTAGTACTGATCTAAATGCCATTTTTGAGTCATTTGGCTTAATGGAAATTAATGAAATTAACTCTGTTACTGTGTAAGCATGTTTTAACTTTTTTCACACAATAACACAAGTTAAGTTTTGAACTTCTTAGTGTTCATGGGACTAATAATTTTGAGATTGCACATTTTGTGGAACTAGCAAGGTAATGATTAATTAAGTTCATAATGCATGACTCTCTTAAAGAAGGTTGCAAGGTTTTATTTTACTTTATCTTAAATTGCATAATAAGACTGAGCTAGAGATCAAGCATGCTAGAAAACAAGATGCTAAAGCTAAAATACTGCCCTTGAATTATGCTTTGTTCTTAAATACTGCTGGCGTCTAAGTTGAACACAGCATGCTTGCAACTGTGTGGTAGATACTTGACTATAAAATGAAATTTATATATATATAAAACTGATGTGTTATTCAAAATTGTTTATGCAAATTTTTTATGAAAACACTTTAGTACTGCTTAAATACTTTCTTTTTTTTTTTCTCCTAAATGACAGTGCTTGAATAAGTGCTAGCAAATTCTCTTTATCACTTAGAGTACAGTAAACCCAAAGGGTGTTTTCTGCCTAAAAGCTTGTTTGAATGTTTTCCAAATATATCAGTTGTTCTAATACAACACATCTCTTCTTGAAGCCATGCCGCATTACTATCTAGTTTGCAGTAAGAGATGTAGTTACTTGCTTAATGTGAGATAATGGAAAGGCTGAGTCAGATCCAAAAATTACATAGGTTACTTAAAACAAGACTGAGACTTTGCAAATAAAATTCAGCAGCAAGGGCAAAAATGTTCCTTCATCAGATAGGTGTTTGATTTATCTGGAAGCATCTTGGCTTGCATTTTCCACCAAAATACTTTTTGAGTCAGAAATTAGGACAATGCTAAAGGATGATTTCACAGTTGTTTTAACTTAATGACTGTGTTTATCAGGTTAATTCCATCCAAGTCAATTCGTAATGTGTTCAGCTATCTGAACACTAATACGAGCACAAAGGAAATAAATGAGAAAAATTATTTAGAGATTAAGGAGAAGATGAACATTGGCTAAAACTTGACTGAATAGACCAATGTTCATGGAGCCACGTATCTAACATGATTGTGCTATAACACATACAGGTGTATATATATGACACAGCCCAATATCATCTTTCTTAAGATGCAATGGAAAAAATATGAGCAAAGGAGTGGTAGTAATGGCTTCCTTTTGTTCAGGCAGTAGGTGTGTTGGTTTCTGTTACTTTTTTCAGCCTATGAGGATTCAGCTTGAGTTCTTCTGTCTACGTGGATGTAACCTAAATAGCAGGTAACAGAGATAGAGGCTGAATGGAGGCAGCTCCATTCTTTTGCTTGAATTAGAAGCACTGTAAAGTGAAAGTTGAAAGTGCATGACACGAGAGGAAAGCAAGTGGGAAACAGTCTATGGTTAGTCATTAGGACATTCTTCTGGAAGAGAAACACTGGATTCTGTTGCCCTTATGCATTTTGAAGTAGATAATATTTGGTGGAAAAAAGAGGAGGAGCTCTCTGAGTGACACCGTCAGTGGAGATACATGGGGTTACCGTTCTGAAAAGCTGTTTGGTTGGTTTGGGTTTTGTTCTTTTTTGTCTGTATCCCTTCACAGTATGGTACTCTGTATGGTTGTAGCAGTTTGGGTTGCTGTGAAAGAGGGAGGTAGGGGTAGAGAAATGCTGTCCTTTGGCATGTTCTAACTGCGTGGGGATTGTACTTCCTGAATGCCAAGATGTGAGTTCCACACTGCATGTCACGTATCTGATCCATAGGCATCGCAGTGCAACTCTGAATTAACTATTGCAATATTCTTACGGTAAAGGAGGATTCCTTTCTTGCCACAGAGATTTAAAAGAATTACTTTATTGTTAACCTATTCTTAGATTAACTAGTATCAAATGTTCCTCTCTGAAAAGATAACTCTTCCAAGACATGATTCATTCTTATAGGTGTAGTGGAGCAGTACAATACTATTTGGGTAATAGTTTCAGATAGTTGCATGTAAGAAGATACTGCAATTCTTCACTCAATAACCTTATCAAAGTGTTATCATTTTTCTCAGTTATACGTTGTCATTGTAGATCTTTTCAACACCGGTGCTTTCTGTAGTGTCTTTTTCTTTGATGTCTTATATGTGTACATCAGGTTGCATTTTGACAGCTCAGTGAAGTTAGATTGCCAAGTAACCCTGATCGTTTTAATTGTTTCCAGGATGCCTTTCTGTGTCGCCTGTAAACTTGATTTTCCAGATTGCTGGTACTTTTCCTGTGGGACTAAAACAAGACCAGATTTCAGTGGAATCACTAAAGCTAGCATAATTCTGCAGAGACTTTCTTATTTAACTGTATTTGAAGAAACACTAGCTTAGATAATTGACTTCAGACTGCATTACAGTCTAAAATGTGTTAATAAAATTAACACATAATAGCGTGCATATTATGGATTTAAAAAGAAAAAAAAGTACTTTTATCTGGAGCAGTTTGACTAAATATTTCATTAGAGAGGTATTCAGTTTGACAGACCTTTTTTTTTTCTCAAGCCATATGGATTTGCTTGACATTAGGCCTTAAATATTTGCTATATATATCCCAAATCAACTTTTTGTTTTTTTTCTCTGTCACAGTTCTCAAGCTGCCTGTGACCTGTGACCACACAATTATCCTGTTTATCCTTTCTGACTACTGGTGGAATTTCAGCTTCCCCACTCCCCTGGTATTTTCTCCCAGTTATTGCAGGCTATATTAAAAATCAGTATGATTACCTGACTTATTGAATTATTTCAAAACAGTTGAGTTCAAAATGCATAACACAGGATTTGGAAGTATTTACATACAGTGTAAATTATTTAATAGTATTTTTTGTTATGGTTGGAATAGAAAGTATTTTGCCAGAAATACAATTGCAGCATTTATTATCTTCTGAAATGGAAGATAAAATTACTTTGTTAACTGCTTAAAAAAAAATTATGCATAATTCTTTAACGTTTCTAGCTAATAAGTTTGACATTGTTGGGGCTTCTTTTATTTCTGATATTTGTAAAGTACAGATAATCCTTGAGTTAGAGAAATTATGTTGCCTTGCTTCCTATAAGTGTTTCATAGCTGACTGTAAGGTTTTATTTGAAACTTTTCTCTTGCTTTGAAGTAATTTTAAGTTCTATTTCTCTCATGCAATCTCTGGTCTCCAATAGTGTGTAAACTTATGCTGGAGCCTTTCTCCCCATGGGATTGCTTACTGATTTCTCTCCTTTAGCCAGCAGTCTGTTCTCAGGGACCTAATATGAAATCAGCTTCTTCTAGAATTTCTTTTCCTCCACCAGACCCTCTTACATTTGCAACAAGTTCAAAATCTCTGAGTGATGTGTGGGGACAAGCAGACAGAAATTATAGCCTCAGCATTGTTTCCTTAGGAAAGTGCACTAAGATGTCCTTATTGTTGCTCCTAATTCTAATGTCTATAGAGTTTTTGCTAAGACCTTCAATTAACCCAGTCAGCTGTGTTTCATCTCTTCTAATTTATGGTGATTTGTATTATTCGGCCTTTTACAGTTGTAAAAAACAACAGTATGTTTTATCTAAGAGGGCTCTAAATCCCCAACAAGAATTTGACATTTAGGACTGGAATGCCAGCTGTTGATCTGGGATTATAGTGCCAACTGCTTTTGTTTTACTGTCATTTTCAGATCAAGTATGGAGTGCAGCACACAGTCAGGATATGCATTCTCCCATATTCCTTGAGTGTGGCATCTGCACATCTGAACTAGATGACTACCTGACACAACTGATACTGTACAGTTGACTATTTCTCATTTAGCTCTTCTGTTTGGTTGGAAGCACAGAGTCAGCCTTAATCAAATGAAATGAAAAAAGGGGATGTAATAGTATGATACTCTAGCTCTTTAGAGAAACGTGCTTTACTTTCCAAGAAAGTGCCATGTGGCCATGAGCACAGGAGAGCACAAGCACATATTAAAATTTGAGCTGCTGTTCTCAGCAGGAGTATCTTATCTGTTAAGTGTTACATGCTTAGCTTGATTGATCTTTAGAAAATACTTGTATTAATGTCATCCATTATTATTATCAATTATTTTCCTTAAGATGCAGGGACATTGAAGGCTAGGAATGCCAGTGTTGCTGTGTTTTCACTACAGTATGAGAAACGATACATCCTCTTGTACCTTGCTTGGACATACAGTTACATAGATTCTTGCTATCACCAGGCTGCTGCTGGTGATAACAAAATACTAAAATAATCTTCCTTTCAAAAGTTATAAAAGATCATAATATTAACATGAATAAGGGAGATTTTTCTAAAACCAGAAAAGATGTAGAGAAACTGCAACTTTAATCAATCATTAAAAAACTAGAGGACTTTAGTTTGAAATTCATGGTGATTCTTAAGAAAATTGCTGTTCTGTTGCTCAGTAAGGCATCAGATCTCAATGCCAAAAAATGGCAAGCAGGAATAGAATGTAAGTTTCTTGTTTCTCTTTGTCCTCGTCTAACCAGAAGACCAGATTTTCACAACATGGACATGGTGGCAGTTTATTGAGATATAGCGATGCAACGAAATTCTGCCCTTGTGCTTCAGCTCCAGGTTGTATATTTACCTGTGGCTTTCAGTCCTATCTGTGCAACATACTGATGCTCCTAGTTTGGTGTGCCAGTGTGATTTGTCACATTAATGGATGTTCCTTGACACCAAAAAGAAGTAGTTGGCAATGTAGATTCATTTGCGTTTTGATCAGGACTTTGATACAGCATTCATGCATGAATATACTGAATTAAAAGACCTATATAAAGACAATTGATATTGAATGTGGTTTTAGATTGTGATGGTTTTGATCTGGATGTCACTAATACAAATAGAATTCCAAGACATGTTTTGTATGCTAGTACAATAGGAAGATAAGTAAAACAATGACTTAGTATATATATAAATATAATTGTGTTGTCATGTGTTTCCCATTTTGAATACATGGAGCACAGTTTTAAGTGTGGCTGTTAAAAACAAGCAAAAAAATTGCAAACACACCACAAGTGCTAATAATGTAACATCAAACATAATTAAATATGCAATGTATGCAGAAGAATTATATGTGTGTTTAACAAATTAACATAAACCTGAACGGATTTATAAATAAAATAATGCTCTGTGACCAGTGGAATTTAGTATTTATCTTCAAATGGTAAACACTTTATTTAATATGCTCCATTTATTTTCCTAAAACATATATACACACACATACAGAGTTTTTGAGCTTTGCATGTTATAGGGGACATAGCTGTAATTTATTACATGCATAGAAAAAAGTTATATATATATATAATATATATATAAAAATATAGCCTTATATTCTAAGGAGATATTTCTTTGTCTATATATATTTTTTACTGCCCTATGTGGTGTTATGCTCTATTTTTAAAAAAATCCTAAATTACATTATTGTTTTCTACTTTTCTACATTAAATGAAGAGGTGTGCCAGTCCACAGTGAGCCTGTTCTGCAGAACCTCTTCTGTGCAAAAAATGCTGCATCTTACTGAATGAAGGAGGAAGCACTGTTCTTGTTTGGTTTGAGTTGTATATCTCCTTGTAGTACCTCAGCTTTTCTTGTCATATAAGTATCACTAGAGAGAATAGAACGTGTAAGTGAAGTTTTCTCTTGTTTCAAGAACGAGTAAAAAGGTGTGACAGCAACTGGATCTGGAACATGAAGTTGTGGATTGTCGTGGACACTAGACCAGGCTGTTTTCCTTCTGCTGTGTTTGCCAACTGCAGTTCTGCAGTTCAATGGCAAAGGAGTCCTATAAGAATCATGAGACAGGGCTTCCTCAAGTTTTTGGTCTTGTAGCACTTTGCTGCTGAGAGAGACAGAATTTTGTACTAGATTTTCCTCTTGCTACCTTCCTTTGGATTGGAAGGGAGGAAAGATGACTGCAAATTAGCCAGTTGCATCACATCACTAATAATATGAAGACATTCTCACATAAAGAACTAAGAGAAAAAGGGACTTTCTCCCAGCATCATTGTCAGAAATGAAGAACAAACCCCAAAATTTTATCTGACTTCGTTATTTATCTGTCCATATTTATTTTAACAAAAGTCAACAGGATTGTAGATGTAATCATTGTGTTAAGAGCATCTGTTGATGCAGAAATGGGAAGGTTTTATCCTTTTACTTGGCTAGAGCATAAGACATATAAACTAAGTTTTGTCCATATTTATGGAAATTAATCACTAAAATTTAAATAATCATAAAAGAAATTCACCATGGGAGACATAGTTCCAAAACAAGAGCATGTTCAGTGAGAATCGTATAGATGCAAATTCTTTTTCCTCCCTGAGGACTAGATTCAGTGATCAAGACCTCTTCTAGTAGTATATTCCTGTGAAATTTAAGAATACCAAATGTTCTTGAAATTGTAATTCTGAGTCAGCCAGTATCCCTATCTTTCCTCCTGTCCTGACTACCCAAATTCAGAGTGGTGTTGCCATGTTTATCCCATGATGACAGTTAGTCACCTTCAAGAACTTGTTAATATTTGTCACTTCAGGTAGGAAGAAATTGGCTAAAATACAAATATCAAGCATCAAATAGGGAGAATATAAATCTTTAGATCCTTGTAGCTAATGCATTACTTGAGCAATGAAAGCCATTTTCTCAGCAAATCACAAAAAGATTTTTAGGTTTGTGGGTTTTTTTTAAATTCTGATTTTAATAATGGACTGGCAGAACTACAGAACATATTCCTAAATCGGTAAGATGTTTAATTTGGTTTCCTCAAAGTTCCAACTGTCACAGCCAACAGGGGAAGAAAATTATGAACCATTTCAAAATAAAGCTACTACTGGCAACCTTAACACTTTAACTGTAGTTTTTATCATTGTTGGATTCCTTTTTTAATACAGCTGAGCAGAACCTATCTACATCGCAATCTTATGTCCCAACACATTTAGCATTTTAATTGGAGCTGAAAAATTTGTGTATTTTGATAGCAGTTTGTAATTGAGCACTAATTAAAATAAATTATTTCTCAAGAGTGTAGCAGGCTTGTCAGACCACTCCAAAGGTAGCATGTTTTGGATATTTATATGCAATTCTTAAATTTCTCAGTTTCTGCAGTTTCCTAATTTGATTCCTATCACAGTAAGTTGTAAAACTCAACTGATTTAAGTACAAAGTTATGCTGGTGCTACTAAATCAATTTTTAAAAGTCCCACCTCTGAACTAAGCTCAGCAGCACTCAGGATTGTTTTCACCTGGGCAAATTGGACAGCTTGTCCAAACCTTCAGCATATTACTAATGCTGAGCACTGAAATAGCTCAGTGTAGACTTTTTCTACTTTCTCCAGGTATTATATGAAACCTATTAAAAGCACATAAATTTGTCTTTTCAGTGAAAATTTTGTAGCTTCTTTTTATCCTTTTTTTGTGACACATTGCTGAAGTATTTGATGTCTTCTTCAAACCATCATCCATTATAGGTGTTAACACTTTATTAACAAAAGCGTTGATCAAATGCTGAGTGTTTATTACACAGAGTATTCTATTATATAATAAAATATTTTGTTCATGGCTATAGTCAGGGAATTTCAGTTCTGAGCTATGAAATATTGGGTTTTATTTTGGTTTTTTGTTTGGTTGGTTTGGTTTGTTGTTTTTTCCTATTTTTTTCCCTTTTTTTTTTTTTCTTTCCCTAATAGTGGCATCTGTCTCTGGAAAAGTCTTCAAGCAACTGGATTTAACTTTGGATTCCAGTATGCCAGATTGCTAACTTAATTTCTAATGCTTTTTACTCTTCGGTACCAATTTTCTTGTAAATAATTTGAGTCAGAGGAGATTGTTTGCTCCGTAGAAGCAGGAGTAAAAACCCAGTGGTATTGTTGATAGCCACCTGGTCAAGTGCTGTACCCACCTGTTGTTAGCACTGCTCTAAAGGGAAGTCAAAGCTGCCAAATCTCAGCTAAAGAGAGAAGATTTCTCAGTGAAATCTTCATGTGGACACTGCACCTCCTAGCATCCCCTAACAGGAGGCCATCTAGGTTTGTCTATCCAATAAAGATTCGTTATGTTACTATGAAGTACCAGAAGAAGAAAATCCATACCATAGCACTGACATTGTTATCCTGCCAGAAACCATTGGTGCAGGTGCAGCTGTGCTGGCAGAAGGCAGTTTCTGTTAGCTTTCCTTATAACTTTGAAAGTAAATTGTGTGTAGATACGTATATGACTATATGTGCTCCTTCTACAGCAGGGGGCTCTGCCAGCATAGTTAGTACATGTTGGTGCATGAAGGGAGGCTCTGCAGCACCTTGTGAAGCACCAGAGCCTTGGTCTGTGCAGGCAGTAGTGCAGGGACTGCAGCCCTTCTCAACTTTCTGTATGGCTCGGGAGAACGTCACTCACATTGTCCAGTTCTTCTTGTTCTGGCAGAGTCTTTTTTCTTCAGGATTTTTTCTATAGTAATTTTTTGTTCATTCTTATTTGGAGGTGGGGTATAAGACAGAAGTATGTTCCTTTAACTCTTATAATTTACATACAGCATAAGTTGTTTAAGATTAGTTTTGCCCCAACAGATTAAATATGAGGCACTTATGTAGGAGAAATAAATTGTATGTTGTAAAGTAGGTGATTTTATCTTTTATCTTAGGAGTAAACTTGCCTTCAAGAATGAGAGATTCCTCTGGGTTTGTTGAAAAATCTCTTTTCGTTGTAAATTCATTTAGAATATGGATATACTAGGTGGCTTTGCCAGGTATTTGAATGAGATAGATGAAGAGCTGTCACTTATATATAATTTAAGACTCTGTACAATAAATTGTGCTATTACCAGGTATTGTTTCTTTGTAAAGTTCAGGTAGATTTATTTAGCTAGCTATTGGTCTAAAGGCTTTGTCAGTTTTTTAAGTATGGGAAAGAGGACAGAAAGGAAGCAATCCAGAAGAATGGCTGTCATTTCTCTGAGTAGATATGTTCCTGGTGTATTACCCCTCACACTCTGAGGTTAACCCTGCCTCCTTCCCTCCATGTAGTTGATGCCCACTCTGAACCTCCACAGTCTGCTACTTGAAGTATAAGGAATTTGCTCACGTGCTGGAAAAGACCCAGGTTAGGGTTTTTTTTCCTTCTGTTCTTATTCACTAACACTTGTAATATCAAATATAGGAGAATATTCTATCATTAGTAGTAGAAACGAGGTCTTGTCCAAATAGGGCTACTATTTTGGTGTCATTACTTCTTATATTTCCAGTTTCTGTTACAGGTATTCCTCCTGCCCTCCTTTAGCTTTTCCCTGGCCTAGAATAGGTAAGAAGTTCAAGCAGAATATGCAATACAATTTTTATTAGGACTCTATATGGGTAAAAAGAAGCCATCACTTGAAACTTTTGCATTGATTTCAACTCTAAGATGTTCACTTAGGTATGTACATATGCTGTCCAAAATAATTGCCTAAATTAAAATTGGCTTCTTTATTTTGTAATTTTACCTAGTGGAAATGCCTCTATAGTTTCATATTATCTGTCCTTAGCGTTGCAAAGCTTCACGCTGAATCTGAAGATATATTACCTTCCTTTGCCTTTTTTCCATAGGGTACATTGTTATATTTTAGTGTCTGTGATGCAAACATCTTCATAATTTATGAAAGTGTTTGAATATGGCCTTCCTGAACTGTTATTTTAGAATCAACTTCTTGGGAGGCGATTCTCACCTTTGGCAATTGAACCTCCAATGATTTCTGTCTAGTTTGTGTTGTATGTTTGTGGCATGCTTTGGGTTGGGTTTTGTTTGTTTCTTTGGGTTTTGTTTTGGTTTTAGTTATCAATTATTAATTTGTCATCAGTATTGCTTGCTTTGTGGGAGGAAATCTTTAGTTTTTTCCAAAAGCTTATGCTGATACAGGGAAGTATTGATGTTAGAAATTAACATCAATGAGCAAACTAAAAAGAAAAAATTACTTGGTTTTAATTAAAGCCTGTTACTGATGATCTGAGAGTTTAGAAAAAAAAATATTTTCAAAATATTATTTATTTCTAACTGGACACGTTCAAATATTTCTAGACTTCTATGAGTATTCATTAGGGATACAGAAATATTTTTTTATATTTCTTGTAGAAAACAAGGCGGGGGGTTTCTGTGCTTTCTTGACATGAACAGAATACGGAGAAAATATTTTTGTTATGTTCTAGGTTCTGTATGTGTGGAATTGCAAAATACTGCGTGCATTGAATGTACTCGGTTTTACAGTGTTTTCTCAGATCATGAGCAGCACTCTGGGAAAAAGCTGACATAAGAAAATCATGTAGCCAGTTTCTTATGATATGTGTGAAAGAACTGTTGTAAAGTATGATATAATTTCTTTGCATAAAACTATTAAGGATATCTTGAAATTTGCCTGTGAAGAGTTTTTTATTTCATGCCATCACAGCAGTGCTAAATTTAATATAGCTGTAATACTGATAGAAATAAATCTCATTAATCAGACCTTAGCTGTAAGTGCATCAGGATTTCAGTTAATTTTGTACAGATAATAATATTAAAAAAACCCCACCAACTAGTTTTCATTGTACTGTATTGGCCTTGTGACCTCTATAAACTCAGCTGTCTTCAGGATGAATATGTTGTTTTCAAGACTTGAAGTGCTATTTTATTTTAGGTGAAAATGCATGTTTTGTGAAAGAATACAGTATGATAGTCCGGCTTGGTTTGTTGGTAATGAGTTTGTATCCTGATACCACTAGTGTAGTCAGGTTCTAAAATGAAGAGTGTGCTAATTTCAAAGTATTTTTGTGTCAGATTGAATGTGATGCACTTATATTGAGTGCTTTAAATTTTTTTGTTTAGCGTAGACATTCATTTAAGTGCTGGAGAAGACTCAGATGCACAAAAAGCTTTGAATTAAGTGTGAAATTCCATGTTACAAGTTCTGAAAGAGGACTTCTCAAGCTAGAGATGCTTAATAGTACTTTGGTTTAGATGCACCAAGTAGTTTATCTGTATTTTGCTGCTTGGATGTAAAACTTCAATTAAAGTTTGCAAGTAAATGATACCAGAACTACCTCATCAGATTAGCATGGTGCAGAAAGCCACAGTTGGCACATGGCAGGTTGTTGCTGTGCGTGTAAGAAGAGAGGAAATGAAGAATGCTGTCATCAGCTGAAACTACAGGGAAGTTTTCTTCAGTAGGAACTGATAACACAAATAGTGGTTTAACATACACAGTGTTAGCCTAACAGATCAGAGAGCTCTGTTTTATGTGGGTTACTCATTGACTGAAAAAAGTAATTTCAAAGCAGTAGAAGCTATCTATGAATAATTATGGCCTACAACAACAAAACAAATAAAAACAGATTTAAAAAAATAAATTCTGAACAGTTAAATTTAGCATATCCATATTTTTTGTTCAAAGATAAGTTCACAAGAGGAGGAAAAAAACAGTGATAATGATAGTACTATTACTTCTGGGAAACTTCCCATGATTTCAAATAACCAAAAGACACCAGAAATCAAGATCTGGTAATGTGGGAGACTGCTCTGTAATGCCTTTGCTCTTTGGTCTATTTGAGCTTAAAGCACATATTGTAACTAATTGTTTGTTGTTTTAATCACAGTATCAGAAACGTTTTAGTATTTCTAGACAAATATACCATGTGTTCAAAATTTAAAATATTATTTTTAAAAAGCAGACCATGTCAATATTTGTGATTCACTAGGAAGTTTACCAATGTCACTTTTTCAAATAAGCCTGTCTTAATTATGAGATCATTAAGATATGCATTTGGAAGCTGTTGTCTGTATTTTCCAAATTTGAAGCCCTTAGAAGATTGAAGACTGTTGATACCAAATTGAGTGACAGAGACTTGTATTTTTTCTTTTTCTTTTTTTTTTCCCCTTGGTGGAATTTTTTTATCTCTATAAATAAAACTTCTCACGTCTTTATATATATGGATGCAATTTACTCAGATTCCGTTCTTAACCATCATGAAGCAAGGGGAGACCGGGGTGCAGTGTTTGTTTCTATCTGCTCTGTGAATGTTTCATGGGAAAACCTTTGGGAACAGAGGTGATAAGGTTATGTATAAGGATTTGTCACAAATTGATCAAGTACCACCCACAGAGTTTTGGCTATTTTGCTTTACAGAAAACAAAGATGAGCAATTATGGCTTGCTGTTTGTGACATCATTTATAAGCTAAATTTAATTTTCTTCTGAACATCCGCTGGTAATGTCTTCGTAATGACTTCCTATTGATTAATTAAATCTGTTCCTTCTTCTTACTTGTAACTTGCATGAAGTTGCCCAAATATGAGTTCACATTATTACTAGTGGGCTGTGAATAGAAACAATGTGCACATTTTAATTTTCTTCTTAACTTTGCTTAGAAGTAGCAATTTAAAATTGATTGCCTTATTAAAATTTATTCTTTTGAAATAAGCTGTAGCTCTGATGTCTCTCAGAATAGTCTGGGTTTTTTTGAATTATGAAACATTTTTACTACATTACTGGCAACATAGAATTGTTGTTTATGGATTGTATTCAAAGTATGTAAAGTACTTTAGAAGGGGAGTAGTTTGAAGGAAAGGCAACGTCTAGTTCTTGAAACAGTTTATGTGAAATAGGCTGTGGATAGAAAGACTTTCTTGAGAACTTTTTTTTTCAAAAATAATGTGCTGAATGAAAGTGTTGGATATGAATGGATTGGTATCTAAAGGTAAAGGAAATCCGTTGAGATCAGTGTCACTTTAAAGCAAGAGTTTGGCATTTGTGTGTTGCATTAGGTTTCAGCAGTTTTAGACCCTTTGCTGAGCTGGAGGAGAATGTAAATTTAGATACTAGGAAAGGTTAAAATATAAAGAAGATACCTCAAAGATGATGCAACATACTTAATGTCTGACTGTTTAAAAATACTTACAAATTTCCAGAATATGATAAAAATAACCATTTTGGACACAAGTCAGGTAAGCTGAAATTTTAGATGATCTCCTTTCATTTCCCTCTTAAAAATTCTGAAAGTTCAAAATTCAGTTCAGTTCATTATTTGCTTTTCTGTGTTTGATACTTTGAGTTTCAACAAACAGCAAGGTTTTTGGCTTACTTCTGTAAGTACTTTCATATTGCATAGTGCTCGTAAGACATGAGCATGTAACAAAAGAATCTCAATTTCCTCTTTAACCCAGTAAATTACAAGGAAACTTTTCTACTACTCTGACTTGTAATGTTGGTTGCAGTTTACTGAAATAAAAAGAACTTTTTTTATCACTTATTTGTCTGATACATTGAACTTTAGATCAATTTTATGGTAAGAAAAGAGTCTTTGGTGAGATTTTTAACAGCGTAGCATTTTCTCTGTTTACTGAATTGACAGCTTTCCTCCTGGAGTTGGAAGAATCTATTTAAGGTTGGATTTAAGAGCAAAATTTGTAATCACTTTGTGGGAGTTTAAATTGAAATCTCTACTTTATTTTCAGTATGAAGTGCAGCAATGTTGTTTGAAAAGAAACTGAGAAATACCAGCCTCAGAGTAGAGCTGTTTTTAGAACTTGGCAATGTCTAATAACCTAAGATTTTTGTCCTCTTCTGCTCCATTCATTTAAACTAATTTTAAATCATAGTACTTCAAATAACAGCAATTTTTAAATTTGAGTGCCATTGAATGTTAAATCTCTTTTTATAAATTTTAGTACTTGAGGATTAGCAGATTATCCTTAGGACATTGAACTTCAAAAGCATGATATCTTTAAGCAAACTCAGAGAGTATCAGTTGAAGTTTACAGTTATATCTGTTTTGACGGTGTTACTAATTACTTGTATCATTCAAAGGCAAGAAAATAAATGTACTTCCCAAAACATTAGTATAAGTAGCTAGTACTAGGTTTATTTACAATGAGCTTATTTACAATGGTGTCTGGGGAGACCTGGATTTTAACCGGGATCTTACTCACACAACACAGGAGCTAAAGCAAAATAAAATCAAAAGGGAAATTAATTCTCTGCCTACTTCGTCCAAAAATCAAGCCATTTGTACTCTATTTTATTTTGTGCTGACAAGTGACTTCTTCACAGTAGACAACTCTTTGGAGTAATTTGAAGTTGACCTACCAAAATTTTTCATATTGAGAAGAAAATTAAATGCATGGTACTGGAGAGAAAGATGTAATTAAATCATATTGGTAGGAGTGGGGAAGTTATGGTTTCATATCCTTTCTCCTGTGCAGTTTTTATTTATTTTATCCCTGTATATGTATGAAATATAAAGCCTCTTATGGAAGCAGGACTTACTTGCTGCTGACTGAGCATCCTAACCACTGAACTAAAGCTCTCTATTGACTAGTGACAAAACTCAAACAGCAGGGCTGGAGAGAGTATACTTTCTTCCACAATTTCATGCCTTTAAAAGGCAACAGCCTGGCTGACAAGGCATTGCTCTGTAAGTCAGGAGTTTAAGTAGACTTGGACTAAGAAGGCCAGTTCTCTGTAGCCCAGTGCAAAAGTCATAACCATTAGGGCATTCTGTAGGACAGCCTTGGATTTTTAATGTTTGAAATCTATAGTTCAATGTCTAGCACACTGTTTGATTTTTTCATACAGCCTGGCATCAATACACATCGCTGACAAAGTTCAGTATTAGTTGCATCAGCCATTTATTATTTGACATGCCTAGTTCATTTGCCTAAGTCAGTCACCAAGCACAGAAAGGAGAGCTGAAAGGAAGCTGAAGGTATCTTCCTGTTAATTTGCCTTTCTTCTTCATAAAGAAATCAACGAAAGTGATACCAGAAAATACCATGGTACTATCAACCCTCTGAGAAGGGTTCCATGTGGTTTTGTAGCATTGTAAGTTAAGGCCTGAAGTATATACATGGGTATGTCCCCCTGTCAACCCCATGCTCTGCACTTCATGGGTTCTTGCTTGAGGACTTGAGACCGATCTGTCCTTGCAGAACTTAATGCAATGGAACTTTCAACTCAAAGAGGGTGGTAAGACTTTCTCCTGTGCCCTCTTCCTCACCACAATCTCTGCTTTCAGCCATTCTCCACCCTAGACCCATGGTCTTTTACAGACTCTAGTTTGTAGCATTTTTGATTTGCTGCTGTGCTCTGCAAGTAAACCAAAAAGTTGTTCCAGGTAGATTGTGGGCACAACTTGTCACTGGCTTTGTTTTCTCTCATTGACATTATTATGATCAGGTTCTTTAACATTATTAGACAAATGTCTCTGCCTGAATTAAGGTGCAAGTGAGACCATATGCTGAAGTCAATAGTACAGATTTTTATTTAACTGTAAATGTGAGGTAGAGAGAGATAAAAAGAAATAGGTGAGAGAGAGTGGGAGGAGAGAAAGAGTGACAGAGAGACAGATTAAGTAGAAAAACCATGATCACTCCTTGGATTCTAACAGTATACTGTTGATTGTCTTCTTCTGGTCTTCCTGGTGGTGAGAGTCCCAGTCTTGTCAAAGTGATGGTTGCAGTCCCATCGAGGGAAGCCCAGGGTGGTGAGGGAATAAGCCTGTGTCAGGTGAAGAAAGTCCCGTGCAGTGAAGGAAGAAGCCTGTGTGTGGGGAGAGAAGTCTGTGGTAGGGGAAGTCCAAGTGTGTTTGGCAAAGTCTGTTGCGTAATTTATTTGGCTTAGGCTAGATGGGAACGCCCCGAGACCACCCCTTTGGTGGGGAGTTTCACAATAGATTATGTAATACTGGATCACGGGATATTTCATGAGTCTTTCACATCTTCTAAGATATTACAGCTGCCTGCTACTTCGGCACAATTGAGTCATTTGTTTAAGGACAAAGAAACACTACTCCATCTTGCAGGATTTGCCTCGCTCCTTCCCTTGGTCAACACTCAGCTTGTAGCCCGAGCTGTTGGGTGTGCAGGCCCTCAGCACCTGGGTGGTTACTTTGCACATCCTCAGCTTGCACCCCGATTGTCTGAGCCATTAGCATTCCACTCTCTCACACTTGTGGATACATTCTTCTCCAGTGATAATTGTACCACTTTTATCTCAAGTTCCTGTCACAGTCCAAATTAGTAGGCCTATTCAGGGAGGGGTAGGCTTTGGTGAGCAGTTGCTTCTTTGCACAGTTTGCTACAGTGGGCAAAAGTCTTTTGGTGATCCTTTAACCATTTTAGACTCTCACAGACATAGATAGCACAACACCAGCATTTAGGGAAGAAAGGTTTTGGAGAACCAGCAACAGTGAGTCCAGAGAACAGAGCACATCAGTTGGTCAGGACCGTGCAGGATGGTACTGAAGACACTGGAATGGTATTGTGGATAATGCAGCAGTATAAGTTCCTGATAATACTGATGTGATTTCGTATTACTTATATTTAAAATAATTACATTATCATAGTGGAGGTATTTAATCCATCAGTCTCTGATCCTACGTGATTCAAAAGTAAGGTCAACTACGTGTAAACCAACAGAAACTCATCAACATGCCTAGATAATCCTGTAAAAGTTTGCCACTAATTCTGCCTAGCAATTTATATTCTACAAGATTATTTTATAGACTTAGATTTTTTTTCTTGTAGCTGACAGTAATTTTAAGACTATTTCTTTTAAATCTGCTCAGTTTTATAACAAATATATTTTTTGTACATTGAAAATACTGTATATTTTAAATACAGCAGGTGAGACTAAAATTTCCCCTTTGCATAGCTAATGGATGTTTTCATGGGCCATCGATAAATTTCAGAGAAACAGTTTGATTGTAACCATTTAAAAAGTCTATTTTGTAAATGTGGATATTTGTAATACAGTTAGAAATAAATATTAACTACCTCAATTTATTTTAGTGTAAAAATAAACTAAAATTATCTGAAGGTAGAAGAAGCTTTCAAAGAAATCTCAAAAAGTCATTAATAAATCACGTAAAGTTGCTGTGAGGGAGCTTCTAATGAATTAGTGATGATTTAACCTTTCATGACTCAAAAATGCCATTAGGAACTTTAAGGCGCAGATAAAACCAAAGTGATAGGAAAGATCATACTCTCTCACCCTGAAGCAACGTTTATACATCAAAGTTATTTCTCTCAACTTTGCATTGGGTGGGTCTTTTCTGTTGTTTCCTTCTCCCATTTTCTGAAGGAATCAGTTTCTCAAAAAGCAATGTCACTGAATAAACAACTAAAACCTACTTTTTAAATGGTGAGATAAGAGGTTAATTCATACTAAACAAAGGTTTTGTACTATGAAGTTGGAAGGAACCCTTGTGATCATCTAGTCACATATGGATTTTTCATCCATATGACTGCTCCAAGTGAATTCCTTTGTCAACTTGAGCTACCTTTTTGAAGAAAACACCTCTCAGCAATTGTATTAAACCAAGCTGTAATTCAGGCTCTAGTGGTACAGCATGTCGTTCCTTAATCATTTGTACCTGAAACATGTACCTAAAGACTGCTGAGATTTCCTTTATCTCATTTATTTGCCTCATCCATCAAAGCTGGAATTCTCTCTTAGGTCAGAACAAATTGAGGTGTTATGAATTGGACCCGGTACAAAAAGCAAATCTGAAGGCCCTTGTGTGTGTGCATATATCTGTAAATAGATGATTTTTTTTTTCTAATTAAAAGCTGGACTTTTCTACTATCTTATTGGATGGTTCCACTTAAATGAAGACAAAGGCAAATGAATCTTCAAATGGTGTTTCTGTATTGAAGGGTGATGGCAAAACTGAAGAGCTGCACTGGACCCCTCCTTCAGCCTTGGCAAGAAGTTCAAAAAGGAAGTCAGAGAATGAAAGCAGATCCACTGTGTTTATTGGGGACAAGCAAATAGGCATCTCCCCCTCCCTGGACAGTGCTTTGGAGCACGTTGTTGGGCAGCTGGATGTGTTAACTCTAGTAAGTATGCAATAACAGGTAACACGTGCAGTGGAAAATGACAATGCTGTCAACAGGCAAAAAAATCCCAGGAATCACGTTCATAAATCAGAACATTAAAGACTATGGAGTTATTTACAATAGTTGTATAGTCAAGTGACTGTTTTGGTGTTTTCCTTTCAGCAAATACTGATCACACATATTGTGTTTGCTAAAGCGAAAGCTTCCTGATACATAATCGTACAGATAGTTGTATTTTTACCTCTGGAGGAAGAGAATAACTATTTTTCAGTAGTGAGATTTGTCAGAAGCCAGTTGTTTAGCAGACATTGTCAGGTTCCAGCTTGAAAAATCATGCATTAGCAGAGGGTGAACAAAGTAAGTTGCGAATGTACCATTAAATCCATTTTCAAACTTAGTGTTCAAGGTGATGGCTTAGGTAGGAATCTAAGCAGTGGAATAATTCCTAGTGTCAATGAAACTTCACAAATACTAATCTCGGTGACTCTGAGTAATTTGTTTGCAAATGCTTAGTACTTCTTTTTAGTAATCCAGATTTAGCCAACCTGTTGTAAGATACTACTCTAGTCTGTAATATATTAACATTAAACCAAACCAAAAGGGAGCAGGTAAGGGCATTTTCATGTTTTGGGTTTTTTTGTTTGGTTGGTTTTTTCTGTGTTCTTTTGCAATATGTATGTTAACTGAAGAAAAAGGGTTTGGGAAGTATGGAGTCAAGTCATCAGTTGAAAATGATTTGTGTGGTAAATTGGTTTAAAAAGAAACTATCAGCCTGGATCCAAAAAACTTCCTTTTCTGATTAAGATAATCTATTAGAGAATGCCTTTTAATAGGATATTTTTTTCTCACTTCCATTTTTTTTGGGGGTGCCTTAAAAGTTTCTTTTAGGCTTTTGGAAGACATCATTTGAGGTCACCAGTGATGGCTGTTTTTCTATTGAAATATGGATGCAACTTTCACATAGTATTTCAGAGTAATTTTATATTTTGCATGTATGTATTTCTCTCAGAGAAAACATTTTGTGAAAACAATTAAAAACCTTTAGACAATCTCCATAGACACCAAGCCATAATTTTTAAATACAGTTGTAAATAGTGGAATAGCTAAGGAGAAGCCATCTTGTAATTTTTTTTTTTCCTATTAAGTTGAAATTACTTATGTTACTATGCTACATACTTTTATAATATGTGAGTAATATAAAAGCAGTTGAAATCATTGTCCTCTTCATGCAGACTATTTCAGTCTTGGAACAACGTCTGACTTCAGCTGAAGATAAATTGAAAGAATGCTTAGAAGATCAGCAAATATTACTTCAGGGAAGACAAGACAAATAAAAGATGAAATTTAACTATAGTGCTGAATATGTTTCATAAGTTCACAAGGAATGTTTCTGCCTTGGATTTTGCTATAAGCAAAAACATCAAATCAATGTAATAAAACCAGAAGAAATAAAAAAAGAAAGTTTTAAACAGTGGTGGCAAGCAGATATTCTGGTTATATATTTAATGAAGTGTAGCCCAACCAAAACTTAGTATTTTCTAAAATCATTCCCATTGAATGTTACAGGACTCTTATTTCAACCTAACAAGATCTTTGAATATAACTAAGCCACTAACTACATATTTTTAGATGAATAGTAGTTATGGAAGTCCACTATACAGGTTTTTAAACTTGGGTAAGGATTGTGAAAATAATGTTCTTTGTGCTAAGGCAACATTACTCAAACACCTAAATTAAATAAGACCTAATTCCAAAAATGCCAGAGGTTTTCTTTGTCCCTTACATACTCTCAAGTATTTTACCAAAAAGTAGTGAGTCATTCTGTATCTTCTAAACATTTTACTAATGATGGCAAGAAGATGTAGTGTGAAAACTTTTAGTCACAAATATGAAAATTAAGTCACTTAAACTTTGAAGTGTCTGTGTGAATTCAGCTACAAGACTGATGCATTTGAGCACTTCTGCTTATCTCATTCCCATAAGAATTTAATTTTTCATATTTAGAAAAATAAAAATCAACTTCAGACTTCTGGAGAATATATTTGAATCAAACACAAAATGCTGCAAAATCTAGGTCATAAATACAAAAGATTCTTGTCCTATGGGAATGTCCACATGCGCTCAAGCTTTGCATGCCCTGGGTGTCCCCCATCAGGTAATGCATTATGAATACAGATATAAGTCAGGACAGACTTTGCAGTGTATATTGATTTGGGTTTTATTTTTAATAAAAACGCAAATCTTAGATGATTTTAACTCTTATTTTTTTAAAGGGAAACATCAATTTTCCTTATGTCTATTTACTTTTTTTTTTAAATGGCAGTTGCAGAACACCTGTTACAAATCCACAGTCAAAACTAGGTAGTCATCCATTTCTGCAATTTCACATATATGTTGAAAAATAGGACAATTTAAATGGAGGGAGTATTTTAATCCAATTCTGCAACTACCTCTATATAGATAAAGCCCATTTCCCAGGCTGAACCTCATTAACATCAGTGGAGTTCAGCTTAGGTACAAAAGCTCACTGTGCAAATACTATTTCAGTTCAACCTACAGAAATGTGCAGTCAATTTTTCTTGTATAACTTTTGTTATTTTTTTTTTCTCAGTAACCACCTTCAGATAGCCACACATCACTTCACTTCCATGGTAGACTCTGAATTTTACCAACACATAGTACATGTTTTTAGCTCAGTCTTGAGTACTATTGTTTACGGCAAAGAAGCAGTCTCTTATAAAAATTTCGGATGCAACTATTTTTATGCAGCATCCTAGCCATGGATTTTTTGTGAAAGAATAGTCTTGTATATATTTCAGCCTGACCTCTGTTTATGCAATTGTTTATAGTACTGTATAACACACAATTATGTAAATGCTGTCTTTTAGGTCAAATATACTTTGCTTTTTGCATTTGCAAATACTCTTGTGGTCTATACTTTTTCTTGTCTCCATTAGAAAACACAAAACCATGTAGCTATTAAATTTTTTTGCTTGTTTCTTGTTTTCTTTTAGTGGACTATATATATGTATACGTTTAAAATCTGTAGAGTTTTTTTTAAAGCTTTTGCAGGGTTATTTATCAAGATTTGGATATTTCTTATACTTCTGTATTTTTTAATAAAATCTTTGCTGAAATTTTCCTTTCTGCCTTAGCTCCTATCACTAATCCTTCTTCCTTTTCTGTACCTATTATCTGGAACATTTACTACTTAATTGAGTTTATTCCTCTGCTGTTTTTGAGTCTGGTGAACTAACATAATGGTTCCAAATTAAGACATATTCTTGTCGTTCTGTGGGGTGGTCTGTTGATACTGAAACTCAACATGCATGACACTTGTGATGTCTGTACAGCTAGTTGTGGTTGGTTGAGGATGGATTTTTTTTTCCTCAAGCTGCGGTGGCTCTCCTAAAACACAGCCACAACCAGCTAATGTGACATTTCTTTTAAAGAAACATTGATGTGGGCTAGTTATCTTGTTCTCTTGATCCATATAATTTCAAATAAAGTTACAGAATAGAAAAACTTTTAAAAGCACCTGAAGAGGCTGGTTAAACTTTCAGAAGCATTTACCCTAGGGTTTGTACTCTGTCAAATAACTGGTGACTTAACTAATTGCAGCTATAAAATTAGAGGAAAATGACTGTTGTTTAGCTTTAGTTGTGCTTTTACACCATGTGAGAAAACAATGTCATGGGTCTTTAAATTATGAAAATTATATCTGTATTGCAGACTGCAGTGATGTACTGAGAACCCATACTTATGCTAAACAAGCTGAACCATGTACCTGATGCAGTACAATTTTCCTGAAACTGAAATTGTCCTTCTGATAGTAAATGTAAATAGGCCACCCTGTTGGAGAATGCTTCCAGCATTCAGGCCAGCTACTGCAAAAATGGTTCAATTACTTATTAAAAAGAATAACCACCAGTGTCTGAATGACACAGAGTAGATCCCTAAGGTTTGTGTGGTGAGACAGAGAAGGTGGCAGCAGGAATAACCTCTCCTGCCATCGTTGCTGGGAGACTGTCTCTGGAGGAACCCAACTTCAAATTCCTTAAGTGTCAGAGCACTATGCAGTAACTCAGCAACTCATTGCAATGTACGTTTGAAGGCATTTTGAACCAAATTGAAAGAAAGTATGCCAGTTATTACTGTGTCTTAAATTTTATTTGTAATTCCCATCAAAGTTTAGTGGAATTTTAATGGCATTTTTATCTTGGGTATTGCATAAATTATGATGTTGAGGCAATAAAAGTATTTTTCTCAGGTTTTTATTTTTGATGGCAATATGTGTTTCCTTTGTCAGCACATTTAGAGGTTCTTAAGTATCACTGTGGTGGTGAACACCAAATGGCAAAATGTTGCAATGCTGTACCTTAAGGCACTACACCTTTTCTTTTGATCTGAATATAGTTTTTCAAATACCCAAGCAAAATCAGTTACGCCAAAAATCTGTTGTGCTTTATGGACCAACCTGACAGCTCAAACTGTATTCTGAGTTTACTTTATTGTAATTTTTTGGAAGTAGTTTCATTTTTTGATTGGTTTTATTTGTTGGGTTTTTTTTAAAAAAAAAAAACCACATCACTACATTGTCAAAAAACTTTAGTATTCACTTTTTACTGTTGTTGACATATTTTTTATAAACTTAGGGTTTTGGAAAACCAGTTCGTGGACAGGAATGGATCTGAACAACTCCCTTGTCTTTGGAGGATTTTTGTTTCTTGCTTTTAGACATGTAAGATGATAATTCATTATTTCATTGTCATCTTTATGGCAAGAAACTTAAACTGTCATTTTAAATTTTGATCAATCTTCAGGCCAGAAAAATTGTGGTAGAATAGGTTCTCGCTGTCATTTCAGGATGTCCTGAACAGATCTGTGTAACATACAACTTCCCATCTTTATTTCTATCTATTTAAATAAATAAATATGCTGTCATATTTTTAGGGTAAACAATGTTCTTTTCTTCCTAAAAATCTTATTAGAGTGTTGCTGAATTATTTTCATTGCCATTTCACAGCATCAAATCGCTCTTGATTTTTCTACTGAATGACAGTAGACTGTTTCCAGAGCCATAGCTTTATGTAACCTGCTTACCTTGTAAGACTTGTAAAAATCAGAAATTCTGTACTAATTGCCCCAAACAATTAATGAATATGTATGTTCGCATTGGATCCAGGAACAGTATGTTTTTGTCAGAGTACCCCCTCAGGGACTTTTGCATGCTTCAGGTGCATAATACAATTGAAGCTGTTTCTTTGTGAGAAAATAGGTTAATGACTTGCCAAAAGGCAGATGTTAATTGGAAAAAGTGCATACAAGTCCATTTCTTTACAGTGTATATGGGTTGCATTTGTTATGACTTGCATCCAAGAACAGGTGCAATTTCAATTGACTCAGCTAACAGGATGTGCTGAGTACACTCCTCACCGATTTAGTTTAAGTCCAGCAGAAAAAACAAGAGTTTCTAAACTAATCATTGAGTGATAAGCTGCATTTATTATCTGTTACAGAACATATCTATAACCTAATATTGTAGCTACAGTTACACATCCTAATAATTTGAAAGTAAAATCTTTGATTGTTTATTGGTATTGTCAAATTTTCCTGGTGAACACTGGCGAACCTTATATGAGACAAAATGTGTTATCCATTCCAAATTACTTTTTTTTAAGACAGCATTTCTAGACAAGGTACCACCGGTGTATTTGTAAGTGGAACTTAAAGCAGAAAAGTTGTCTTTTTCACTTACATGTTTTCTGCCATGAAGCTACACAATCAGGTTAATGTCTTTGCCTTGCCTCGCTTCATTTTCTCTCTGTCCAGAAACAAGAATTAATGAGGCATGTGGAAATAACCCATCTGGGTGTGTCAGGGTCAGAAGAGCTGCTGTTTGATAGTTTAATAGTTCTGTTCAAGGGTTCCTGGGAATTTCTAGGCTACTCATACAAGTCTACTGCAACAGGAACTTCAGTTTGGATCCACGTGCCTAGCCTAACCTCATCCTACAAAAGTCACTCACCTGACTAGGGCTGAATGTAAAATTCGTCTCTCTGGGATGCAGCAATCATCTAAACCAATGCAGAAAGATGGAGTTCAAGAATCCTCTGAGAGCACTAGCATTAGTGGGGGTACCAAGGCTGCTGGTGACTGGGGTCGTGTGATGTTCCCATGCTGGTAGCAAGGATCTGAGCATCAGAGTGCTCACTGCCCTGCAGAAGCAGGAGTGGAATGAGGAGAAATATGGAAAGTCTCAATGCCATCTAAATGTAGACTTCTGAGCTCCAAGTAGTAGGTTTGTAAGGCCCTTTGTGGCCTATGCCCTTACAGAGGGATTGACCTCCTGAGAGCTGCTAAAGAGGAAGCAGTTGCCAGAAGAGAAAGGGAAGGGGAGGGGAGGAAGATGACCCCTGGCTATCTTTTTCATCCATTTGTGCTTTGTATTGTAATGAAATAGTATCCATGTCTCCAGTTTTTGGTTCCTCCTAATCCCCAGAGAGATAAAACCTTAGGACCTAGGACCCAGAGAAAGCAGCAAGAGCTGAGAGTCTCTGTGCTAAAGGGTGTCACTGAACCCTTTTCTGGCCACAGTGGTGGAAGCCAAAGGCCTACAATTCTTACTCTAATACCTGTATCGAATGTCAATTCTCTCAGAGGATTCAGGAAAAGATTTATAATGTTCATAAGCAAAGCATATTTGCGTAAGTCTGCTGTTTATTTGGACTTCATGAACAAGTGTCGTAGAGACAGAAGTCTGGGAAGGTCAAAGCAGTAAAACCTCTTCTCTGATTTCTTCTAAGAAACATCCAGGTGAGCCATATGCAAAGGTTCCTGCTGCTTTGTGCCACCTGCATCTTGCAAATCTCAAATAGAAACATTTAAGATGCAATGGACTTGGGTGGTACAAAGAACAGTAGCAATTCTTTCTCATGAGTGCACTGGTTGAACATTTTTTTAATCATTCTTTAATTAATATTTTTCCTCTAATGATACATGCTGGGACCACAAGACCCAAGATGTTTGCTAGAGCCTAAAAACAGTAATTTGAAAAAGAAAGATTAGATGATTGGTGATGGTTTCTATGTCCAAGTTCTGCACTGATTACTAGGGGTATTCTGTTAAACTTCGGTGATGCCACATCTAAAACTGATGTGAGCAAGAGCAGAGATTAGCCCTTTGTCTGTAAGACTAGAAAATTCCTGTACTTCACAAAACCAGCTTTCACTTCTAAGAAAATTTTATAATTTTAGTAAGATGCCATTAACTTTTCAGTTAAGCAGCAAGTCTAATCATGCAAAACATAGCAGATCATAGTTGATTATATGTAACCATACTGAGTGGTTTTGGTCTGCTCTGATGTCTCTACAGCTTCATTGCGGAAACACTGAGCTTTTGTGCAGCTTCTGCAATCTATTCAGTATGGACCTAGCCTATAAATAGCTGTATTATTGAGAGACTACAAGAGGTTCATTAGAGAAGTTGTAAAAGTCTTGTTCGAGCCAGGGCTGATACAGTACTACTCCAAGTTATCAAAGAGTTTCAACATGTAGGTAACACTAGGCACGAAGCTGGGCTTTTGGCCATGCAGCAGCATCGATATCCCCCAGTTGTCCCCTCAGTCAGCCCAGCTGCAGACTCTCACAAAGTACACTGCACTTCTTGCTGGCTCTGGGCACAGGAATGAAAGCACAGCATGTGGGAACTTGTGGTCACACCAATCTTGTTCCAGACCAGAGCCAGGATATATCCAGGGTGTATGCTGGGGTCCAGGGCCGCAGGACATCCTGCCCGATGTACCCACCCGCCAGTGCAGACGCAGCCAGGGAGATTAGTCATCTTAAAATCACATGCAGGCATCAGTACTTTGCTGACTCAATAGGAAGTCACTGGCTGAAATCAGTGGGACTTCTCACGTGATTGAATTTACATTCTGGAAATGTCTTAATCTTATGCTCTGTGTTCACATAACTCGGGGGCAAAGAAAGAAAAAATTAATAGCAGCTGATGTCTGTTTTCTTTCAAACATACGTAAAAACAAATATAGCCATTATAACTTGTGCTTCTGGTTAATTTAAATGGGTACTTTGCAATTTATTTCACAACTATTTGAATTAGAGCCTCCCACGTCTGGCTTGGGTGTTCAGGTAAATGAAGAGTATGCAGGACTATGTCCCTAGTTTGTATGCAGACCTTATCTTACAGCCTTTTGGGTACTCCTGTGAAACTGATGCTAGAACAAGAGTGGTTTCCAGGAGCATTCAAAAGTATAAAAGAGGAAATATCCCTCATCTTTTATTTTATAAAATAAAATGCTGTTAGCTGTTCAAGTATACTAAGTTGTGTGTATGTTTTCAACTCTTCCCCTAAATGCTTGAGTTAGTAATTTCAAAGTGAGAGAATTATGCTCTTGTTACATAATCTGAGTAGTAGAGAGAAATTATCTGTATTTTTCTATCTAATGGATTTGGTAGGAACAAGGAGGTATTCAAAACTAACAGCCTGTAATATCTGAAAAATGCTATCCAGAATGAAAAGATGATGGATAGAGTAAAATTGTTCCATCTTCACCCAAAATATCACCATTACTTTTATGTTTGTGCACATTGTAGAATAACAAATCTGAGCCTTCAGCACTTGTGAAAAATCAGACTGAAATACATGAGGGCATGAGGTCTTATTTTTAAGATTTGCTCCATAAAAGGAGTCACTTACAAAACTATATATACTGCAGCCCATTAACGCTAGCAATGGCACAGCAAGTTTCTTTCTTTGTTGTTTTGTTTGTTTGTTTGTTTGTTTTTTATTATTTTTATTATGTAAAGAACAATTATGTGATAAGGAACACTGGCTTGGAGGTTTCCAACAGCACAGTTTTTTGTCAGAGAATGCCAATTTGTCGTAAGCAAAATGTTTCGCAGAAGCGTCTCTGTTTGAATGAACTTCCGATGAAACACAGGGCAGGCTTCCATCACAAGCCTGCCTGACTTCCTGCCAGCTTGCCTGGCTGCTCTCCAGGCTCCACGGCTCCAGGATGGCTTTGGACTGAACCTGTGATTCTTCCTGACTTCTTTTTTGATTCTTTATCTTCTTTTTTTTTTTTTTTTTTTTAAATTAGGGGGAAAAGTTCTTGACATAAATGCACATTGGCTCTGCCTGGCTTTTTCTGATCATTGTGAATTAGGTATTTTGATAGTAAGGATCTTTCATAGCTCAGTCCATGTTTTGTTATGTGGAAGACACAGAGCAGCTTTCCTCCCTTCCAGAGAAGCTGCTCTAGTTAAACTGCCCTGGAAGAGAAATATTTTTTGTACCACATTGAGCTTCATTTCTGACCATTCTCAGGAGACCTCCCAGGGCCAGTATTTATAAAATGCCTTTTTGCATTGCGGTTTCACAGTACTAGCACTGCCCTTAAGCACTGCTTTGTTCACTCACTTCTCCTGGGCCAGTTTCTGGGCCAGAAGTGGCATCAACCTCTCTACTGTCTCCTGGTCACTCCTGGCTGCTAGAATTGTGGACATGAGGTTGTTTCTTGGTACCTTAGAGACAGAGATGTACTCTAGGAAGCCACCTTGATGGGTGACTGCTGGTGGTTTGGCTGCTGCTCCCTGATTTATCTGCTCCATATTTCTTTGGAACCAGAGAAGTTTCTCTGCACTTCAGTCTGAATCACCTGGGGGGTGCTGGTTGTTTCATTTCTTCTCTTTAGTGTGGGGTTATCTCAGGGCTGGACCTTGTGCAGGTGTGTGCTGAGATGCTGGGGATTCCAATAGGTGTGTGCTGAGATCCTGGGGGTTCAAATAGGTAAAGCAAGCGGGGGAAGGCAGATAATTTCTCTCACTTCAGGGCTCATGCTCTAAGCAGTCACCATTATCTGCCTTTGTACTCCAAACTCTTCAACTCTAACAACCTCCTATATGTTTTTCGTTTAACTTCAGCCCATGCGCATCAGTATGTTAATTGTGTCTGTGTACTTGGGTTAATTTGGCTTTGAAAATCATCTGACAGAGAAGCATTTGGCCAACATCAAGAAGATCTGGTGATTTAAACTTTGGAGTTAATTTGGTCTTGGTGTTATCAAACGACAGAATCCAGCTGTAAGCATAATTTTAATATTCTCTTTAAGCATTAGAGTATCTATTTTTTTCCAGACCTCTCAGTTTTAGTATTAATCAGGAACCCGTTACATCTGCAAATGGATTGCTCAAGAGGCTATCTCAGCCAACAAGATCAGCTTGTATTGCTGTCACAGGAGTTAAAGAAAGAATTGGGACAGTGATGTGCCCCAGTGTAATTTTTTTGGTGATGTTGTAAGTCCTGCCAGACTCTCAAACCTCCAAGGAGAAGCAGTTTTAAGTCTTAAGGATGTGAGAGGAAGAGGCAATGCTGGCAGAAGCTGAATGCGAGCAGAGAGAAATATAGGGAGAGGACAAATATGAACCTGCTCAAGTATTGACTCTGGTAATTGGGTTGTTCAGTCTTCACAAATGTACCCACAATCTCCGCCTCCTTTTGCACTTATACTGTGTCCTGCCTATATTGCCCATCAGTTCTTTGCATATCTCTTCTACTCTTTGTTTTCACTCTCTCTTCTCTACCGTCCTTTTCCTCTGAAAAATTATTCTGCAATATATAATTAGTGCACTTGGCTGAAGTCTTGTTGGGCATATCACGAAGTTTTCTGGATCACTCATAGGTGGAGTTTCCCAAAAGCATCAATTTGGTATTAATGCTTTATAAACAATGGGCCTGCCAAACCCTAAATAGTGTAAGGCAATCTCAAAATGTTGTGCCTACTCACAGATTTTTCTCGTGGTTGCTTCACACAACAGAGACACCAAGGCCTCCACAGTCACACAGCAAAAAATGAACATGGGCATAGAGTCAACCTAGGCCAGGAGAAACCTGCCTCATGTTTACATTTCTTTCAATTCGCCTGAAACATCAGTACCAAACCTGTTCAGTAGAAGCCTGTCCAAGTGGCCATTAAGAAGTCATGGTGGGTGACAGAAGTGTAGGTACATTTGCAAAGTTGCATGTGAATTACCGAGCTCATTTTTGCCAGCTGTTACGGGATAACAAACTGTATAACAAAGACATTGTTTTCAACAGCTATGGGATCCAGTTTAAATCAGGTCATTGTCTCTAAGAGGATTTTAAGTAAATATTACAGTTCATACAGCACTAACATGGCTTGACATAGAGAATTACTTAGCTCATTTGGGAGCTCTTACTCCTTGTTAGGAAAGCAGTGGACAAGAACTCTTATAGTTATTTCAATCACAGACTTTGGGGTGCCACAAATAGCCCTCCTTTCCTGAATTTCTTTTTGTTAAGGGGCTGTAGGCAAAATTTTCCCAACATTTGAATGAAATTTTCCATGCTAGGTATCCTTTTCAGGATGAAATTTTCTAGACATTTTCTGCCTTTTTGAAGAATGAGATGATATGTGACCTCCCCCTTGAAACCTTTGCTGGAGATCTCTTGGCATGAGAAGACATACAGACGGCTGATGGGATCTAACTGGTGCAGGAGACATTTCTCCTCAGGACATGGGTAGGCAGGTCACTGAAAGCTGTCACAGCAAATGATCCTAGCCAGATCAAAAGCAAACACAAGGCAACCAAGATTAGCTCAGCATTGAGATTGAGACTGGGATAAGGAGATAGAAGATCTGAAAACCACACTAGTGGCTGGGGACTGTACAAGACACTGAGAAGTTTGGAGAAGGAATGAGGAGATTTGCAGTGTTGGCAGAAGTCAAGCTTGGGGCAAAGGGAAGAAGTTACCCTGATCCATTAGGTCGTGTTTCCTATCTGTTTGCAGAGCAGCCTCTAGCTCAACTAAGCATCTATTGAGCCACTTGCTTGGTGTTTTCCCCAACTGTTCACTTTCCCTGTGGCATAAGTGAGCATAGAGGTCAACACCCTGCTTCTGCTGTTGGTTGTTTCACCTGTTCAACAGGCAAAAGTTAATATGGTGAACCTGAAAGCATAAAGAAAATGCATACAGAGGAAACTATCTGGAATTGTATGTTAAAATCCTTTTACTAAGGCAACTCTTGAGAATTGAATTTTACCTCTGTATCTGTATCATCAGCCTGGCAACTGTACTCTGTGTAGGAAGCAGTGGGATGGAGATCTGAAAAGGCTGGCAAGGAGGGGGATGTAAAACCCAAAACCTGGAGACTGCAAAGTTATAAGCAAGTGGTTTGAATTCTTGATTGAGATCTGAGGGACCCTACAAGGGAGAAAGCGAGAGTTTAAATCAAGAGCCAATGAAAAGCAATGCTGTGATTATAGGTCCAGTCAATAGCTTTTATGTCAATAGGAAGATGAGGAGGCCAGGGAAGGACCTTTAGAGGGAAGTAATTACTTCTGCATTAAAACTGTGAAAAGCTGCAGATGAAGTTGTCTGTTCTCCTACCTGAGAAAAGGTTTCTGCTATGTATCTAACCAGGGTTTTATGAACCAAAGACCATGTTTATTTGTTGCTCTTCCTATTTGATTTTATAATGGTGAGTGCATCCTTTTGCATTTTTTAAAATCAATTTGGTGCTTGCAGATTAATTTGCCACACCAAAATCCTCTCGCTCTATCCATTCAGCCTCTAATAAACAGCCCCTGGTGCCTTTCTCTCATGTGTTCATGACCCCACTGGCTCCAAGGTATTTTCCAGTCTCCTAAGCGCCCTGCAGCATTTTCCCCCTGCCCCCTTCTTGACAGTGGCACTGAGAAGGTATCACCTTAGTTGCTGTGCCTGCTTCTCTACGCCTGTTGAAGGCAGAAGGTTCTGTTTTGCCTCAAGCACAGGAAGCTTCATGCCTGGGAAAGATGCTGAGCTAAGCACACCATCCTCAGGGAGCCTAAAAGGTTTGATTTCCTACAAAGCCCAGCACTGCCACCAAGAATGCTTTACCTCAAGCTGTGTCTGCTGCTTCCCAATTTGCTCCCTTGGAGTCTCTGGCATGGTATGCAATGCCTGGCTATATGGTGAGGGGAAACAGGGTTTGCTTTAAAGTGTGTGGCAAGGGTTTGGAGCTGCAGCCTCAGGTAGATGCAGGGGGAAAGAGAAAGGAAACCTGCTCAGTGAACTAGAAATTCCCACACTCTGTTGTCAAACATGCTTGTTCACTGGTGTGGAAAAGGGAAGCTGCGGAGAAGAGAAAAGAATTTGAATGCATTTTAATTGGGATTACAGGCATATGGTGTGGTGCCATTTGTTTTCCTCTTCCTGCTCTCCAGTGGGGCTCTAATGCCTTCACACATTTGCCTTTATTTGCTATGTCAAAAGAGAAGACAGCAAGCGACTCTTTTCTCCCCCCTCTTTGGGGCCACACTACAAGCTCTCACTTTGCCCTGAACTTTGCCAAAGGAACAATCACGATTTTCAGAAAAAGTGCAGCCAGATTGCAAAAACAGATTAAGCAGCTCTGATTTATTAAACTTTTCAGCTGCTCCTTGGAGGACTTTTGCTGTTTTCCAGCAGCAGAAAGTGATGGATTCAAGGGAGGAGAGGAGACATGATGTCCACAGTACCACATGTACATAATTCACCAGCAGCTGGATAGTTAGGTCATATTGTTATGATAGTATATTTAGTGTTTTGTAAAAAGCTGCCTTAGGGAGCTGTTTCCCTTGTTGTACAGCAGTTTGTTAGCTGTGAGATTCAGACATAAGCCTTTAATTATGCGTAGGATCACCGCAAAAGCAGTTTCAGTTCTCTCCCCTGCCTCATGCAGCATCTTGGGATACTCTGCATTTGAATGTGAACAAGCTATTGTTTAACATAGCTTTAAATCATTACAGAAATGTTCTGTAGCGTCCACTGGGAAAGACTGCTTCCATCTGCCCTGTTAATTTCTCAGAGTTGCTTTGGGAACCAGGGCCAGTAATCACAGAAATTTTGTTTAAAGGTTAAACACAGACTAGCATGATCTTCATACACTCTGCAAGCTAGTAACAGGTGAAGGTGTCACTCAGAAACATTTAAAGAGGAATGCAAAGCTTAATAAGCTTTCCCAACCTTCACGCAAGTGTCTTTCCATTAATTTTTTGAAACGGTGCATGACACAGTATAGGACTTGCAGGGGACCTAGAAGCTAAAGCCCACTTAAAATAAAAATGTCTCTAGCAACGTTGAAGCCAGTTGGCATCTCCTTGTGGCACCCCTGACACAAACCCTCTGCACAGACTTTGACCAGCTCAGTGCCATGGCATTGCAACCTGAGCCAAACTCTTAAGTCTGTAGCTCCTGAAAAAAAAGTCAAGACTGTTATTTTTCTTCTGAGAAATATGTATTTTTTATTACAGCTTAGACTTGTATAAAAAGTATTAAATGCTGCCTAATGTTTTTCCATATATCCTATATTTGATGCTCCAATTGTCCCAGAGTTTCTATTTCAAATAACGACGAAAAAAAGTTGTATTAAATTTATATCAAAGAAAAGCTAGGGAAGCAGAAACATGAATAACAAACACATGCATAATGTGATTCTGAACAAAGAAACCTGTGCCATTAGTGCAAAGATGGGCTGTGTGGGTACAAATGTATGTCATTGCAGTGTATTAACACGTGTTGGGGTCATCCAGATATGCTCAGAGGCAGCTGAAATCACTGTTTAAAGGTAAACTTTATAGAATATGGTTTGTACGTACTGTGGCAATGACTGCCCTATACATCTTTACAGAGTGGTTACCACAATCTTTTATGTGTTATCCCGTACAGGCTTCCCTATATAGGGTGTGCCAAAGGGAGAGTGTATAGAATACATATATAAAAAAATTTCAGGTGATAATGGCATTCTGTTCATACACATCTTTAAAATGAATGGAAAATAATTAAATTGTAATGAATTTCACCCACTCAGAGCTCCAAAGCAGTTCAGCCGTTTTTTCTTCTTCATCAGCTTGCAATATTACCTGTTTTTCCAGTGAAATGCAGGTCATGGCCAAGGTGCCACAGCTCTGCATGGAAGTGAGGATGCATTTGCCCAGAGCAACTGTAAGGTTCTTGGTTCAGACCTCTTCCACAGGAACTGAGGACATGCTAGTCTTAAAGGTAGTTCAGACTTTCTTTGTTCTGGTAGTGATTTAGCACTTTATACTTGTTACAGAATTAGGCAGACATTTTTTAATAACAGTCCTGCTTTGGTTTGGTTTCACCAGGCATTTGGGAACTTGAACAAACTCTATTTCTCTGAACACATTTCTGCTTTCCTTTACAAACAACTCTTACCCTTCTGCTGTCCTTCATGTCACTCTCAAACTGAGGCAGCACTCCACTGACTGGTTGGCCTTTATGTCCAGATTTTCCCAGTGCTCAGTACCTGTAACATTGCAGCACATTTTCAGAAGTGGGCAGCTATCAGTCATAGTCATTACAGTTTGGGCCAAATTCTCAAAAGAATTTGGCATACTGCCCCAGATCTGGTCCTAGAAATGGATACAATAGTGCTTTCCTGCAGGAATCACAGCTCTGATTTTGGAGTCACCTAATTCTGTGCTCCACAGAGCTGGGCAGTGTGTGGTCAGGATGAAGGTGCTAAGTGTGTGCCTGTCACACATGGTGATGCTGGTTTGTGATACTTGTGGTGCCAGAGAAGGACAGAAAAAGAATTCAGCTATTACAAAATGATAGTCATGAACAGGAGGAATCCTTATGGATTCAGTATTCAATATGAATTCAATTATGGATACAATACTCATTTTCTGTTAATAAAATCAGGTGGCTGGCCCACTGCCTGCCACTTAAGTTTTTGCACATTATAGGCAAACATACTACAGCAGGTCTTTAAAGCTTGGGCCTCTAAATTATTTTTAATGGATCTCCAAATGGTACCTAAGGAAACCAAGATTTATGTTCATTATGCTGTGATGTTAAATTTCCTTCTATATTATCACTGAAAGTTGCTTAGAGCTGCAAAAATTCAAAACAGTTGAAAAAAAAAATCACTGGGATAAAATTATAATGAACCTTAAAATAGTAGTTTTCAAGACAGTAACCATTAAAGTCAACTGTAGAAGTAGGTTTCTTGAATTTCTGCCTCCCCAAAGGCAGAACCAAGGGTAAAATAAGCTAGATGAAATCAGTGAATGTAGTATCAGGGTTATTTGAGGGCCAGCTGGCCCTTCTAACTGACCCTCAAAAACTATAGTACCTATTTTGGAAGCAGATTAAATTAAGGCAGTTCACCAAGTTTTACGTTAATCCAAACAAATGTTCAAAAGACAAACAGAAAGAGGGGAAAAAACCACAAAAAGTCCCCAAGCCAAAACCAAATAAGACTCCAAAGACCCCTGCCAGGCTCTTGAAGTGGGTAAGGTCAGTCCCTGGCAATGCTCTCATGACCTGTGGGCAGGCAAAACTGCTCCAGCCCAAATGTGAGGCAGAAAGCTGTGACAGCATGGCCATGCAGTGTGGAGCTTGGCTTGTGGACAAGCCTTCACATCCCAGCTGTATTTCAGTGCACTGCCAACATGACCCAGACTGCCCTGCCCAGTAGTACAGTGAGTAAATGTGCTCACAGTGTGCCTGAACGCTTGCACAAGGTCCAACCACATGCACAGAGGGTTGCTGAAGCTCTGCTTTGCCAAAGTAAGTGGGAATGTGTTCACTGACTTTGGTGCACACAGGATTTCCCCCCACAGACACACACCTCCTCCCGGATGCATGTGCATGTGAGTGTTTATGTATATGCAAACACTTTACAGTACAAAAGACTTACAGGAAGGCATCTTCTGTCTTTAAATATTTTTCTTCTACTTCATATTGCATGAAGTCAGACCCTCACTGTCACCGTTTCTCACAGCTTAATGGTGTTAAAAGAACCCTTCTTGTTCCTGACTGCTGCAATAACAATCAGGCTGGAAGGAAGGGGAAATGAGCAGTGCAGCACACGCTGTACCTTCCAGCCACCAGCTATTGTTAAGAGCGTGTTGCTCCAGACAGAGTGGCAGCAAGGCATGAGGTGGGAAGCAGGTGTAACCTGCCAGGAACAGCCAGTCTAGCAAAAGTTGATTTTTAATTCAGATGAGTACCCCTACTTCTCAGATGCCTCTTGTCACCAAACCGAAAGAGGTTTTGCATTCCTGTTGCTCAACACTTGAAAGCTTAACAAACACCTTTATGGCAAACCAAGAGCTCATTTTCTTATGTTGGCACTTTGGTCATTCATCTGCAAAGTCACCAATAATTTTTGCTTCAACTCCCTATCATAGCACACCACTTCACATGCAACAGCTTGCTCTCAGGAAGCACATTTCCAGGCACTTTGCTATAGTTTGGGATCTTTACAGAACAGTCTTCAATCTCTCCTCCTTGCTTGCCCTGCTCGTCCAATTTGATATTTTTCTGCTCTCTTCAGAAAGTCATACCAAATAAAGGCTGCCCAGGCTGTGGTAGCCCCAGTGCAGGACTTTGCCCAAGCTAGGTCTGCACAGGTGTGTAGTCTGCCACGACTGACAGGGTTTGGACTGCTGCTGGGTGGCCCAAGCCCAAGTGAGGTACCTCATCCCCTAAATTCAACTGCAGTGTGTTGAACTAGGCAGCCCTTGCTGAATCCTCATGCTATTCACAGACACCCTTTAGGATGGTTTATAAACATCAGTGTGAAGGTCCTTGCCAGAGTTCATGAAGCCAACAACCCGCATGTTCAAATTGCCCCGTCTTTGCTTTAGTGCAGGAGTCACTGTCCTGCAGTGCAATATTAAAACCCACTCGTGATCACATTTAGGTCACTCTGCTCCTGACCTGCAGCCTTTATTAATACCTTGCTTTCAGATACCTGACCATTTTCACTGAGCACTCACACACTGTGCAATGCAATACAAATGAACATGTTCAGCCCAGCTGCCACACCATAAAAAAGCATGATGAAATAACATCACCTCTATGATTGCTATTACCCATCAGGAAACTATCTCTGCTTCCTTTCCTTCTCCAAGGCCTGGAAATGAAGTACTGACATTGTATATACCCTGCTCTTGAAATGCCTTCCATCGCTGGCTGTTCCTTGTCTGGGATTATCCATTAGCAGGAGAACACGCCTTCTTGGAAAGGGAATCAGTGGACCATAAGAAGGCCTGGCATTTTCTGTCCCTTACTAAGCATTTTCTTCACTTGTTCCTTATATATCTTTTTTTTCCCCTCATAGTTACTGGTCCTCTTTTACCACAGGATCATTTTGGAGAGAAAGAATCCACCTGTCTCCTTTTGCCCCTCATGCAGCATCTCTAAACTCCAGTATTAAATATTGCTTGGTTTTCCTCAGGAGTTAGCAAAATAGTCCTGCCAAAAAGCCCCACCAACTGATTCCTGATTATCTTCCTCTCCTTCCCCAGCTGCTTTTGCATCCCTCACAGGTGATATTGCCCTGTTCCTGGTAACTTGGCTTACTTGACTGGCTGAAATGATGCTGAATAACAATGGAAAAAATCCTATCAAGAATAGTCTTTCTCCCAAGGAAAATTCTCCTCTTTATATAGTCCCCTTGCATTTGGGAGGAAAAATACAATTTTTATCTCATTAACACATGATTCTCCAGTCATCTGCACTTCTGAGCTCTACCTAATTTACGTTCATTCCTAACACATATGATTTAACCTGGAGCTATGATATACAGATCCAAATTATGAGAAAAGGACTGGAGATTCAGTACTAGTCATCAGTTCAGCTTTATTTCACTCAGTTATGACTCCGAACAACAACAACTTATAAGCAATTTTGAACTGAACAAAATACATCTGTCCTTGCGCTGCAGAGGAGATGCATCGTCCGTGCCACAAGAGCTGTCGTTGTCTCCTCATCTATCACTTCCCACTTGTGGCATCACTTCATCTAGTCAATAGTAACTTGCCATCTGCACTGCCAAAAATCTTTGAAAATGTTCTGAATTTCATACCAGGAAAGACCATAATGTGCACTTTGTATGTCAAATGCATCAGGAACTCTTTCTGTGCTATGGTAAACTCTTCTCCAAAATACATGGGGGTACAGTTCTATTCTGTTTGTAGTGGATTTTTTTTCTGCATTGTTTTTTAGCACTGGTATAATAAACTCCAATAAATGATTTTACATTTTGCTTTGCACCTTTCAGCATTGTGTTGCTTGTGTCTGATTAAGAAATGAAGATGGGAAGGGGTAAGAAGCCATCCCCATGTGGGACTGGGCTGGTAGAGTACAGGCCACAGCATGTAAATAACAGTGATGCAAAGTCCCACCTCCCCAGTATTGTAAGCGCCCCTGTAAGAATGAACTTGTTTAATTCTTACAGGGTTATAATGATGACAGCTGGTCTCAGGTCAGTTTCTATCCCAGTGTACAGGTTGCTGAGCTGTCTGGGGGTCAAACAATGCCATTGGGATGATGGCTCAAACCAGCCAAAATTCCTGGCTTGTGGGAAGCACCACGCAGCCATTCCTGTACTGTTTCCAGGGTCAAATGAGGCAAGAAGTAGAATGACTGTATTTCCCCATGGGGCTAAGCCCAAGCCCATCAGCCATACACAGAGCTGGCTGGGACACAAGTGCACCACCTCATGAGACCAAAGAGAGAGACCCAGGCTGTCTCTAGTGTGGCTGCATCGGAGCAAGAACCCTGTGCCCAGGCCAGCTCCTCTTCAAGCCACTGAAGTGCCAGTTCATTGCATTGTGCTACCACCCCAGCTCCCAAAGGATTCACTAGCTGGAGCAGAGACCCTGCCTGGGGAACACTGGCTCACTGCCACCACAGCCACCCCATCTCTTTGGAAACCAGAGTGCTGGGAAGGCAACACAGTGATACCTAAGCCCTCTAAGAATTAGGAGCAGTTGTACCTGTATTATTTCCATTCCCAGGAGTAGCCTACCTTCAGCAACCTTCAGCATTTTACAATGTTAGGAAAGCAGACACCATAGTAATCCTTGCACTGGTTTGTCCATCATCACATCTCAAAACTACGGTATAACTGGTCATGTAATCATAGAATTATTTAGGTTGGAAAAAACCTCTAAGATCCTTCAATCATTAACCCACCACCACTGTGTTCACCACTAAACCATATCATAGATGATACATATCACTGCAGAGATGCTTATCTGCAGCTCCCATATTTCTTTTTTAACTCCTTGTACTAAATAGCATCCTTCAGTGTTGAGTTTCCTAAAAGCATTCCTGTTTTTATCATGTCCTCTTCCCAGAAGTCGATGAGGACTTCAGAGAGTGTGGCTATGCCAGTTCCGAGAGTCCTTCCCCACCAAATATTTTAAGCATCTAGATGGCAAAACCCCTCAAATTTTACTTTTATAAATCAGAGTATCTCAAATAATAAAAGGAAGTTATCAATTAACATCTTTGAAGCATTTTTTAATAAATATTAATAAAAAATGTACGAATTTTGCAAATCCATTTCTGATGAGATTTCTAACTTGTAACAAAACTGTAGCTTTTAAGATTGAAAAGAAAATTAATTTAAACATGTTGAAAATTATCTTAAAGTGGAAATTCCCAGTTTTAATCTACTCTGAATATCACACAAACAACATTTCATATTGTTATGGCAGCAGGCCAGAATGGCACCATTCCTTTCTTCCATATGGCAAGGATAATGCAAAACAATATCTGGAGCAAGAAAATAATAATACATGACTGGTTGGAATGCAAAGGAAAAGAACATCATTGAAATGATCTTTTTAGAGCATCACAGAATCACAGAATATGCTAAGCTGGAAAGGATCCACAAGGATCATCGAGTCCAATTCCTGGCCCTGCACAGGACCATCTCCAAGAGTCACACCATGTGCCTGAGAGTATCATCCAAACACTTCTTGAACTCTGCCAGGCTTGGTGCTGTGACCACTTCCCTGGGGAGCCTGTTGCAGTGCCCAACCACCCTCTGGGTGAGGAAGCCCTTTATAATATCTAACATAAACCTCCCCTGACACAACTTCAGGCCATTCCCTTGGGTCCTTTCACTGGTCAGCCACCCTCTTCCCCTCACAAAGAAGTTGTGACTGCAACGAGGTCTCCCCTCAGTCTCCTCTTCTCCAGCCTGAACACACCAAGCGCCCTTAGCCGCTTCCCCTCAAGGCCCTTCACTATCTTCATTGCCCTCCTCTGGATGCTCTCTAGTAGCTTAATGTCTTTGTTGTATTGTGGTGCTCCAAACTGCACAAAATATTCCAGGTGAGGCTGCACCAGTGCAGAGCAGAGCAGGACAATCACCTCTCTCAACCGGCATCATCCCACATAGCTCAGAACCCTTCAGCACAAGTCTGGAATAAGATGTGCTATGCCAGACTTCTGGCTTCAAGGCTTCCAACTTCAGACTGACAGCTAAAGGTGCAGAATCTGGCCCTGGGCATCCTGCTCTGGGGAACCCCACTCTGAGCAGAGGCCTCTGTCATAGATGCTCAGTTTTGGGGAAGCCCCTGTGACGAGCACTTTCAGCATCCTCCTTCTGGGCGAGGAGAAGCTGTTCTTTGTCTGCCTTAAAGCAATACCCAGAAAAGGGTGGAGACTAATGTATTTTCCATTATCAGAAGAGCTCACAAACAAATCTTCCTTCCCTGCTCCCCAACACTCAAAAAAGCTGGAGCCTCTCTTGGAAGGCAGCCTCGTATAGAGGGACACAGAGGCACTCCCAGCCCAGGGCTTGTAAACACTCACAGGGAGACAAAGTAGCGCCAGGGCACCTGACATACATCACCAGGGATTTAGGGCTGCAGCCAGCCGAGGTGATCCAAAAGCCTCTCTGTAACTTCTGTCAGTGTCTGTAAGGCCACAGTCCTAAAACTAGTTCCGTTGGTTAAACTTGGTGCTAATAACACCAAGGTCATGGGTTCAATTCCATGTATGGCCATTCACTGAAGAGTTGGACCCAATGATTCTTGTGGGTCCTCAATCACTTGACTCAGGATATTCTGTGATTTGTCTGAACTGCAGTTTTCCACAGGACCATCCACAACAGAAAAGCTGTGCTTTTTTGATGAGGGCAGGAGCTGACTGTGTAAAGCACTTTGGTGCCTAGAGTGGAGTAACTTCCATCCCAACATGAAGCCAAAGCATGGACACCAGCCCAAACATCTCACCTGCATTTTGATAGGGACTGGGCCCTATATTTGAGAGGAAATATCTTTTACTGTCAGCAGATTTTATGTCCCTCTGAATCCACTTCTGGCTACTAAGGTATTATTTCAGTTCTGTGGAAGTGTTTGTCTTTGGAGCAGCACTGAGGAAAAACCTGTTGCAAAGGATTTTGGCATTTCTTGTGAACATCCAGTACTTCTAGGAGGCTTATAAAAAGGAGTGAGAGTGGCTTTTTATATTAGTAGTGATAGGACCAGGGGAAACAGTTTTAAACTAAAAGAGGAAAGATTTAGATTAGATACTAGGAAGAAATTCTTTACTCAACAGGTGGCGATGCACTAGAACAGGTTGCCCAGAGAAGTTGTGGATGCCCCATTCCTGGAAATATTCAAGGCCAAGTTGAATGGGGCCTTGAGGAACCTGATCTAGTGGGTAGCATCCCTGACCTTGGCATGGGTATTGGAACTAGATGATCTTTAAGGTGGATTCCAACCCAAATCATTCTATAATTCTATTATATCTGGGCCTGATTCTGCGTACCTATCCCATCACATTTATTGCTACAGGTGTCTCACTGACAATATGTAGGTTCCAATGGGAAACCTGCTTAGTATTTGAATCTGAAAATTCTGTCAACAAGCAGAAGTGGTAATGTGATCAAACACAAATATCAATTTTAATTCCTCAAAATAGTATTTGATTTTAAAAATCACCATCCAAAACATAGCAATAATACGGGTTTTGTTCTAGACTTTATGCTATGATGCCTTTATGATTTCAATATTTTTCTTTCTTATGCATGAAGGCTAAAAAAGACTGGATTCACATTCATGAAAACTGAGACCATCATGAAACTGCAAAACCTGAGGATCTAGGGCTTAGTGGAAAATAACATGTGTCTGGAGATTCACACTAAAATTGTAAAAGTGAGTTGTACTGCAGTATAACTGCACAGGTATGCAGAACTGTGGTAACTTGTCAGGAAATACAGTTATGCAGTAGGGCTGTCTCTTAAGCCTGTATTTCGAGCGAGTCAGAACTGACACTTCTTTAGAGCAAGGGAATGCAGCCAACAAAGCCTGCAGAGCTTGTGCTACCCTCCCACACCCTCCATAGTACCAGAACAAAGGCACACAGGAACTAGTGGGCAGCTGCCACTCAAAGCTGCATTGAGGCTGTGTTTTTACAGGGAGTTTGTACTGAGGAATATTAAGAAATCTTTCCCTTTAGTTTCCATATCAGGTTTTCAGATCAGCGCTCTTCCCAGCCTCTCCTCCTCTGGGCTGTTCGCAGTGTGGAGTGCTCTTTTCCTGTTTACCCTCACATCCCTTTTTATTACTAGGCAGGATTTTTTTTTTAAAGCACACTCAGGCGCCTGCTTGTTTTTTCTAAAGCTCTACAGGGATTTGTCGGCGTCTTTTGCAGCAGGTCATCCTGTTTTCAGACAAAGTTCCTGTCTTGTTAAAAACAGTAATTTCTGGATGTCTCTGTAGAGCTCCTGCTTTTAATCATCCTGAGTCCTTGAGCCATGCAATCTGCACTCCAAATATTTAGTGTTTGTTTGTTTGTAGCTAAAAAATAAAAAGGAAAATAAAGGAAAAGCCCACAGAACGTTTTCAAACTGCCACCCTTCTGCAGAACAGGAGACCTCTGAGCACTGCACTGACAGGTCAGCTGAGCACAGGCTGTGGCATGCTCAGGACAAAAGCTGCAACTATCAGGCAAAACAGTGGCAGCAGCAGCAGCCAGCCCTTTTACCAACACTCAAAATGGCCTTGCTGCTCTGGGTAGAAGCAAGCTGCCTGCAGGTGCCCGAGTCACAGGTAAGTGCCAGCCAGCATGGCTCCGACAGCCACACTCAGCCCTGGATCAGACCCTCGGCACAGCTAGAGAATGTGTTGGGCCAAAGGAGGGCTGGCCCATCTTTTGGGCCCACTCTGCTCACTGTGCACCTAGTGAAAATAAAAGAGTAACACTGTCTTGTACAACAGCAATAATTTTCAGACCAGGTCAAAGTTCTGTATGGCTTTAAACCCACTGAGAGGCAGTAATAGGGCCAGTATAACGCTATATTATTTATTTGGGTTTAATTTTACGTTGAGAGAAAAACTCACATAACCATCTGTCATATTTTATCTATTTTAATTTTGTACATGCCACCTACTATTGCACTAAGGGCAACTATTCGAAGAGTACATCCAGGTTGACTACACCTCTTTTGATGAGGGGACCACTATTGTTTTATTTACATTTAGGCTGGGACAGATATTTTACATGGCTTCACATGAGACAGAATCAGGAGACTGCTCTCCATGGGTCCCTTTGTAGCCAAGGGTAGAAGGTATTCTCTATTAGTGAGCAGCTAGCACCCCTAAATTAGGATTCCCTGCTGAGCTCCTCCCTGTACAGTTTCTCATTACCTTAGTGAAGTGGGACAGTTTCTTGCTTTTTAAAAGGCAGAGTATGTGAACAAGCCCTCAGTAATTAGTGATATAAGATGTCAAAGTGTTATATTTAGTATCATTCATATAGAAATAGATGGGGGAAGTTGGTTCACAGGAGGTGGTATGTCTCACCTTAAGCCGGGACAAGAAGTCAAGTCCCTTTTATCTAGCCTCAGACGAAGGACTGGATCTATCTACCAGGCTCTGCTGTTGTCTGCAGTGCTGCAAGGAGGACTCATGGGAACACAGGACTGAATCTTTGAGCTCCTGAAGGAACACTTCCCAGGCCCTTACGCATTGGGAAATGCTGTCATTACAATGGCAAAGCGCAAAAAAAAAAAAAAAAAATTAAGGAAAAAAAATAAAAGAAAAAGAAAGAAAAAAACCAAAACCAAGTAACAAGCAACTTATTCTTTTTACTGGCTCCAAATTTGCACTACACCAAACTGCACTTTAAAGGCTCTTGGGTCACCTCCTTGGAGCTGAAGGAAAGCTCACTTTCAAGTGCACCTCCAGGGTTTTGTGTACTGTTATATTCAAGAAGGCGAGGAAACATGTTTCAAAATATGTAAGTTTAAAGAGGCCACAGCCTGTAGCTCCATTAAGAGAAAGGGTTTATTGTGTGCTTCCTGATGCTGAACACTCATGCAAAATGATCATCAATCAAAGTTTCAGTCTTTGGTAAATTTACCCCTGACAGTTCTTATAGGAAGATGTTACACAATCCCTAACCAAAATGCTTTGATCTCCTAAGTCAAAGTCAATATGTCCAGCTGGATAAATAGCATTAAGCCCAGCACTGCTTCCTGTGTAAGTGATAAAAAATTGATAAAATCCTGACTTTCAGAAGCACAGGTGCTTTAAATCAATGCAGCCCAGTTCAACAGAGCTATTAATACCACCCCTGAAAGTCTCGACTGGAAGCAAAAAGCTTTGAAATTTTCATGCTCCTTAGCTCAGAAATGGAGTTTAAATTAAGTGGGTTTTAGGCAGCCACAACCATTCAGCCATACTCTGTGCCAGTATCAGTCAGAACCATGCCATTTGCTTAACTGGATCAGAGTCCCAGAGCTGAGATTCAGCCTCCTGTACTGCCGGACTCCCTGCAGGGCAGCTGGATTAACTTTCAATGATGTGCTCGCAGAAACAGTTTTACATTTTTGCCCCCAGTCCCTTTCCTAACGAGTCCTCTATTTACACACATTACAAGTGTCACCATTCCCCTTACTCTCAGGGTTCTACCATTTTTCAGATCCCACTTAGTCTCTTTGAACTCCTAATTGACCATGGTGAGAATGTTTCCCCCTCCTCCTTCTCCTTGTATTATCCTGAGCCCACAGACCCTCTTTCTGGGAAATAGCAGAACTGGTGGAGTTCAGGCAGGTTTCCTTCCCTTGGGTTTATCCACTTCCCAACATCAATAACCTATAACAAATCCTGTCTTACTGCCCATTCCAGTCCTCCCTCAATAATAATGACATTCTTGAAAGCTTGAGATAAATATCCTGTTACAAAACAGATGATCAGGATGAATATTACTTTCATCCTCTAAGTCACTACTTGTGGGGGAGTGCAGATAGTCTGTTTAGCCATATGGATGGTTTTCCATCATTCATAAATGTCACTGACAGCAGGGCAAATTTTTTTCTTTTTACATGATCTTTGGGTTGCTTCAGCTGAAGTTGATTTTTGAAGAGTAAAATTCACCCTGGTCCAAGGGCCACACCATAGCAAATATAGCCCACATGTTCTTATGAAAGTCCTGAAAACGTGAAATCTCAGAAGACTGTGGACCTTGTGCTAAGAAAACACTTGGAGGAAATCTTTGACATATAGATCTTAGAAATTAATTTTGAATTAATGAAATGATACACCAATCTTCTGAAACACCTATCTGATATACCCATCTTCTCTCTTCCAAGTATACAGTGACTGTAGGTTTCTAGAAGTGCTCTGTCTTCTAAAAAAAAAGCCCAATAAATTGCTTCCTAGAAACCCCTCTTTGGACCCGAGAGGATGAAAGGAGACAGAACACAAAGTCCTCCCTGCCACTTCTGAAGAAGCTTTTCATACTTCCTCCAAATGACCATGTCCGTGGAAGAGTGTGGGATGCTCTCTCACCCAGCAGCATTAACAAAAACAGACAGCTCGAGTTTCCACAAATGGCCTGGCTGGACAGATTTCAGATCTAGAGAAAATAGTCTCTACCTAAGAATTCGCTGGTGTTTTCTCCCATGTTAGTAAGAAGGGCTCAGACCGGACTAGAGGGCAACATGTTCTCAGAGAGAGTGCATTTTCGGGGGAGGCTACTATCTCAGGTTCAGATACCCCATTTTGTCTAGACCTTTTTCCTTCCTCTTTGACCTAGCTTCAGCTCATACCACCACCCAAGTGAGCAGAAAATCTCCTGACTGTTCGCAAACAAGTTCTTGCTCTAAGGGGTGGCCTTAGGCAAAAGCAACCTCAGCAACTGCTTAGCTCCCTCCTCACCAGCCCCTGTAACGTGCCCATCAGTGTGCCTCACAACACGTAATGTAGGACACACATCAGATGCCCAGGAATTGCTCACAGGCAAACTCTTCAACCCACAGCGAATGGAGGCAGGTTCACACATTTTTGGAGCCCTGAATATCCAGGTCATGTGGGAATTTGGAAGGAAAGGAGACAAGGGACACAGGACTGAATCTGCACAGATCCACAGGGTAACTGTTGGCACAGATAAGATTTTGGGGGGACCTTCACCTTACCTGTAATCCCTGGTTGGACCTCACCATGCAACTTCTAGGAAGCCTGATCCTTCTGGCTTGTTTTTCACATATTATCTGTGTTCTCTCTGTGGTCAGAAGTTCATCTTCCCCTTTTTCTAAAGGCAATGTTCTGAATCCACGTTCATGGATGATCAGAGTGACTAATCAATTCCAACCCCTGAGAATAAAAAGCCCTTGCTTAATTTTTCTGCAATTTTTGCTCCATTTGCTTTCTAAAGTAATATGCAATATATTTTTTTCAGGGACTCAGTTGCAAAATCAATATAGGTTTTGCTTTTAAAAGCAAAAAGACAATTAACACCCACCACAGCTCTTATTCCATGTCCTGTTCTTTCCTCACTGTGTCAGCTAAACCTAGCTTGAAAAACTGCAGTAGCACCACTTACAGGGAGGTGAGGCACTACAGGTAAAATGGTTTTCACAACACAAACTTTTAATGGCTGTGCATTTTTCTATTGTACCTTGCTACTATTTTAATGTTACAGTTACTATTTGTTGTCGAACATACCCATGAAGAGAATTGGGTCAATTTACCTGCAGTTGCCTCTCCACTAAAACCATAATACCACCTGCTCAGTTTGTTTCTAGTCTAGTCTGTAGCTTGAGAATACTGATCATCTTAGTCAGATAAGATAAATAGCATCAAAGTGATTGAATCAAGAGATACCTCCTCAATAGAGAGGGACAATTAACAGGTAGTAATCAGTATTTTCCCAAAATCTCTTAGCTTTACCAACTAATAATGCAGTATTCATACATTTAGTTTTGTAGGTTTTCAGTAAATGAAAAAGTCCAGCTAACAAAACCCTTCAGAGGAAATACCCTATGGTACATTTCTGTGTTTTCCTGAAGCTGACTGATGTGAGTAGGTGAGTGACCTCTCCCTAACTGTATGTAACTGCTCTTGTCCCTCTGACATAGCAGAGACATCACATGTGTTGTTAGTGAATTTAAAGGGGCAGGAGAAATTGCTTTTAAATAATTAGTCTGTTTCTGAATCTAAGGGAGAGACTAATTTTATCGCTGAGCATAGAGAGCTCTTGGAATGCAAAAACTCATGCTTATTTACCACTAGTTTTCTCCAAGTATCTACATGAATCAACATGGGTAGCACTTGAAAGAGCTGGGGTAAAGAGCGCTCTCATCTCAAGCTCTCAATGCAGAAGGCTTGGTTCCTTTATTTACTTTGCATAAATCCTGGGGAAGAAATATGAGGCACTGAGAGTCCCTTTGTTTTTGCTCATTGGATTTAAGCAATTCCTCCTGCACACATCAGAACAATGAATCCCTTCAGTCTACCAGACTACAAGTAATATAAGGCCATGGGTTCATGCTGCAGATCTCCAGAATTTTCTAAGTTTTGGAGAAGTAATTGGATGATTGCAGCAACTTCAGATTCAGACTTTGATTCTGCTAATTTCAGAGAAAAGTAATAAACACCCCCCTCCATCCCCCCACCCTTCATATCCAGTTATCACATAATAGGTATCAGAGAGTATTCTGAGCTGGAAGGGACCCACAAGGTTCATCAAGTTCAGCTCTTAAGTGAATGGCCCATACAGGGATTGAACCCACAGCTTTGGTGTTATCAGCACCATGTTCTAACCAACTAAGCTAATCTCAGTTATTACAGGTCTCATAACGAACACATCATTAAGACAGAACATACAGTCTGAAGTTGTCCTCACTAAATAGAAAAATTTCTGGCCAAAACTATATTGGTTTGAACCGAAAGAGCACAGGTTATCCCAGTGAATCCCTCACCACATACTGTCAGTGGTAGAGTCCTCATGCCTTAGCAAGGGCTTGCTAACACAGCCAATATGCTGTGTGTGGACAGGCACCAACACAGCTGGTAGGCTGTTCTCCCTCTGAAACTACAGACCATGTAACAGAGCCCTTCTCTCTGACTGACTTCAGGAAACATACTTGTTTAGATGAAAAACACCATACAGACATTAGTTGACTCTCTAAAATCCACTGACTTACTCTTTTGCTAGATATTCAAGCATGTCAGTGGGATGCTCAGCATCATTTAGAGTTGTGATCTGGCTCATTAATTATTCCATGTAGAAGAAGGGACAGTATATCAAGGTCATGAACATTTGAAATATTTCATATTTATCAAGACTCAAAAAAAATAAAATTCTATTGACTAGTTTGACTACAGGGTTTTGGTACCAAAGGCAAAACTTGGATTAAATAAGAAAGGAAATAGTCACAAGGTTTTGTTTATTTTATATTTAATCTCTAGAGAAAAATAACTTCTGAAAGTGCCATGTAGATACTGACCTGGTCTGACTAATTTTGGTATCTTGTTCTTGGCAGACAAACCAGTTCTCCTTCTCTTTTTTTGTAATACATGTAGAAAAGTAGATGCCTTTACAACGTAATCCACCATTCTTCAGTGGGATACTGAACCTACTCACCTTGAATATAGGAGACAACATATTTCAAGCATTAGTTTGGAGATTGCATTATCCTTCTCCAGTCCAAAAACTATATAGGTAAAAAAGTCTGGCAAACCAGAGCTAAAAAAAAAAAAAAAAAAGAAAAGAAAAGGTGTTGAGGGTAGGTGTGATGATGATGAAAATGCTGATGGACCCTTGCATTCAGTGGCAGTAATTAGTTTACCATAGTAAATTCCAGGCATATGGCATATCAACTTTCGCACCCTCTTATATGATTTAAAATGGTTCTCACAAATGTTCATCTCACTGTAACTGTGAAAAATCTCCTCTTTTCTCAAGAATAAAACTGCTCCAATATCTTGCCCTGACAACTGATGCTTAAAAAAATGCCTCCCAAATCCAGTTAAGGCAATGATGTGTGTTTAATGCAAGAGAACAACAATCAGTGTATTTTTGACTGAAAAGAACTCAGTTAAGCTGCCAGAAATGTCAAAAGTTCCTCGTTACCCTGACACTTACGTAATTGTTCTGCGAACACCCACATGCCGGAATAGACCTGCTCCACCAAAAATTGCAGGGCTGACTCACTGAGTGTTCCCTCTACGTATCTGAAGATCTAACCATCTAGGATACATCATCCATAGCATAATTCTAATGTGATTTCCCTGACTCAAAAAAGTTACACTTCACTCAGGAAAAAAACCCTCTGTATCTTTGAGATCCAGTCCACCCATCACAGAGGAAGCAGCAAAAAAATGTCAGCACTGCAGGTGGTATCTGCTCTCTAAAGGTCTGCCTGAGGCCCACACAAGGGCAAGACTGGGATCAGATGTGACTGGCCATGGTCTTCTGGATTCTCCTTGCTGAAACATGATACAGGAGCAATTGTACCTACAACCCACTCACTTTGGCCTCCATGCTGTTTGCCTTTCAGAATCCAGTTATTACAGCTGATCATAAACTTTCGACAGCAAGTGCTCCCCTCCATGCTGCTCATCTTAGCCTTGTGCTAAGACACTAATCTGGTTCAGAAGGAAAGGGAGCATGGAACTGTTGAGTCCTGGTCCTTGCTTCCTGCACATTTCTTATTCCCTTCTTATTGAAATCCTGTTGCAATTCAGAAATGCTCAGCTTCTGACAGGACTGCCATGTGAAATGAAGCAGATTGGTGCAAACTGGGACTAGAAGAAAATACAAAATAATCAACAAACATTTATAATGATTACTAGACAAAAACCTCTAAGAAAGAGCAGGGAGGCTCCAGTATATCACTGGAAAGCATAGAGGTGTAGGCATCTCTACAATGGCCTCCTGTGAACCCTTGAATCGAGATTTATGGGCACAATTTAGGCAGAAAAATTTGTGAAAATGGTTTATACTTTACAGTTCTACTACAAAACTGCTCAGAGAAAGTAATATTTTAATATTTTATCTTTGTGGTATGTTGGTGACACCAATGTACCAAATGAGTAACAAGAACTGTGACCATGAACAGTACTGTAATCATCATGTCATTGTGTTCTGACATACCAAGTGATGACCTGGTATTTGGATCTGACAGTTTATTATTAAGTCCTCATAAATACCTAAGCATACTAAAGCCAGGATAAACTTAACATCAGTAACTGTCTTGTCAATATTTGCAGAGACAACACTTGTACATACATAGTCTTCAAGGTATATTTTATACTGCAAAGCTCTTAAATACCAAAGATGATGAAAGAACTACCGTACCCATTTATGGTTATACCTTGAAATTTATACCTTTCAAAAGGACTCTGCACACCAAATATATACTTTCCTAGTAATGTGCACAACCCAATACTGCTCCAGACTTTTTTAATACTGCTCCATGTTTAGGGCATTATCCTTTCCCCACTTGTTCTATTTACATCAAATTCTTTCTACTGGTTTCCCTCTCCAAACAACCAAAGTCTCTCAAGCTCCCAGATGAAAAGAAATTACAAGGTTCATCTGTGTGACTTAGCAGTTGTGGTGACCAATCCCTTAAGAGCACTGCTGTTTGGCAGCTTTATTTTTATGTTCTGGTTTGTGTGTTTGTTTGTTTGTTCTGCTTGGTTTTAGTTTGAAAAATGTAGCAAACTAAACCACAGAGGTTTAGTGACTTACGTCAAATTCCATTCCCTGGAAGCCAGCACCACTGGTGCTTCAAATTCAGAATATTATTTGAGCCTTTTTTTTTTTTTTTAGCAAAGCAGGACATTTTAGCACCTAGGTCTGGCCATCAGTTTGATGCTTCCCTCTCAACAAGCTTTTACCAGCCTTATTTGACAGCAGTGGGTCTCCAGGGAAAGCCCCAGACTTAGCAATAAGGAAAATCTTGCCTCTGTCAATGCATTTACCCCATTTGGTGCAGGTGTTGCCTGGCCCTGGAGAAGTCCCTATGAGGGATTTTTCGTCTGTGAAAAGTAAAGCAGATGTGCTAAATGGGAGTTGCAGGGGCCAGGATGTATATTTGTCCATGTGCCACCCCCTGTGATGTCCTGGAGCCAAACTGTGTGCTCCGCTCCATGGGGTCCCCAGGACACATTCCAGTGGCCATATAAAAAAACAGATAGTGGAAATTGAATTGTTCATGCCTGGGTTGGACTACTAACTGCCTCTTACTGGAACCAGAATATAAGATAGCTGCACAGTGTTTCTTTTCCTGAATATGCCTGTCCCAGGATGAAGATCTTTATCTTACGTAATTTGCTGTCCCTGCTCTGCTCTCTGCACAGCTGATTTACGCTGCACTGTGCAAATGCAGTCCTTGTTTACTCTTTTCATGGTCTAGAACAAGCCTTTAGTCATCCCAGGGGCAGGATTTATTCCCATGGTCAGAACAAGAGAGAGATTTGGGAGCAGGGGATTTTGTAAACACAGAGGAAAATAAATCTTTAGCATTGGGAAGAGAGAGCTGCTTTCTAGGCTTCCTTGATGCTGTCAGGTTTACTTCCTCAGAGGATGAGTGAATGGGATGAAAATGGGACAGTGCTATTGAAAGAACATACTTTAGTGGCAGCACTAATGCCTCCCCAGGTAAGCCCACATATTAGTGCCTACTAAACCCTTTGATCAAAATGGGCAGCACTAAAGAGATTACAGCATTTTCCCAGCAGTCTCAAATGGTGTGATGTATGTGCCCAGTATAGGGTGATATATGCTGTCACTGAATAACAGGCAACAGCAGAAATACACCAGCCTTCACCACACGGAAACATGCTATGGACAATACTGAACTCTTTGGTATTGACAAATAAATAATAATAAGCACATCATTGTCCCTAGGAAAATAGCATGACATTCCTGCACCATTCTTTTGAATGGGAATTACTCTATTCTTAGCTAAGGTAGCAGAACCATATAAATCTGCATTCCAACCAGTAAGAGAATTTATTAACATTATCACTGCCACCAAATTTAATGGTGCATCTGTAATTTTATGTGATCACAGTTGCAATACCACTTTTATAATTTAGTCTGCTTTTCTTTTCTGCCTCTATTATACACTTCATTTTTATTTGAAAGTTATCAAATTAACATGTAATTAATTATAAGAAAAGAATGCAGACATGTAGCCTTCTGTTCTCTTCATATTTATTATTTTTGAGAGCTGCCCACCTGTGCTGTTACTGTTGCCAGCAGAATGTAAGCCACTGTGAAGTGATAAACAGGTCAGTGCCACCAAAACTGTCACTACCAATGGCAGCATGTGGTGGGAAGAAAAAAAGAAGACAAAAAAATTAAGAGTGCTTTCCTCTGTGCTTGCCCTGTATGAGCCTTGCTAAATGTGTGCCTTGTGCTGCCCTCCTACAAGCTTAGTTTTGTCCTCTAAGAGAGTCCAGCAGCCAGTAGTGACCTACTGTCAAACAAAACTGCTCACCTTTGCCCACCCTAAGGAACAATTTGGAGAACTCATGTATGAGCTGCATTCAGAAGGGAATTTTGTTTATACCATGAGAAGTCAAAAGAAAACAAAACCTCTTAAATAAGTGCATTCGTGTAGTAGCTATTAAGTATTTTAAAGCATCATTCCTAAGTAATTGCTAATTACATTACTTTATTGCAAGGCACAATTAAATATGTGCTTGAAGTCATCCAGCTATTTGCTATTTCAAGGAAAGCACTCGAGTCAAAAGGATTTCCTAAATGGAGTCATTCAAGTGTTTTATTTCTCCAACTTCAGGAATTATTTTAGACGCAAATAATTGGATATTGAATAACCAGTTAAATGTCATTTCCCTAAATTGTTTGTGCTTTACATGAAACAAATAAAATGCTTTATATGGCACTTTTGTTCTCCCTTTGAGACATCTTGCACTAACCAGTTTTGCTCCAATGGCACTGTACTTTATGAACAGTTTGGTCTAGGATAATTTGTGTATTTCTGTTTTAAACAGATCATTCACACAAACCAACATAGATATACATTGATTCTCACTTTTACTGAAATTAAAAGGAACTGTATAAAAGAATTACAGATAAACCTGAAGGTGAGATTCTCGCAGGCTGTAAGGTAAGCATGTAAAAGTAAGGGCTGGTTCCATTAGGCACCATTTAGAAACAGTGAAGGGAACTGAGGGTCTCGAGTGCAGTTTGTCCTCTCTGATGACTGACTAAAAGTGATAAATAAGAAAAATAAATAAATAGGTAAAATGTGAATCTCTAACTTCCAACATCTAAAGCTGAATGTGCATTTAGCTGAATCACAGGCATTTGCTGGTTCAGTCAGAGCTGACAGTCATGATCCTCAAAATTCATGCCCAAGTATGACCTATCAGTGGAGAAACCTGTGTTCACTACATTTTCCAAGCTCTTGCATTTCCAGAGCTGAGTTGAGTTGGCATCTCAACCAAAATCCTGATGCCAGCACGTTTCACACTCCTTGGCCTTCTTCAGCAGGCAATCCCAGAACATACTGGGCTTGCCTGACTTTAAACAGTGCAGATACAGAAGATGTCTCTGCCTTTTTGATTCAGGTCATCAGCGGGATGTGAGAAACCAAGGCTGGAGTCCCTGCTTTCATAAATATTGATCATGCAACACGGGAAAGGTCTGAACTGAAAAAGCAGAAAAAACTTTTCTATTTATTTTATGCTCCATCTTCTCATACAGAGACAGACTTCTATCAAACTGCTCCAAATCAAGTAGAAGAGAGGCATGAACCTGTATCTTAATAAGAAGAAAGCATTTACAGGAGAAAAAAAATTCTCATCCTGATGTCTATGGCAAGAAGAAACTTCAGCAGTACTTAGCCTTCTGAGGATGCCTCTGCATCTCTGACTTAGTATCCCAGACTGTGAAGCATCTCAGAGAGGCCCAGTTGGCCTGGTTTCAAAATGTCATAGATATGTGCCTTTTTGGTACTTCTCTCTCCCATTACACTATGTAGATAGCCTGTCTGTCTAATTCAGGGCCAGAGCTTCTATTACAGGGAGATATGAAGGAATTAGGCAAAGCAACAGTAAACTCTAATCGTCACCATCCATGCAATGCTCTTGTCCTCTGTGTCTGCACCTCTGGCCAAAACAAGCTCAAGTCATAAGGAGAGATCCACTGGGGCCTCTACACATGCTAAGAATGAGCAAAATGTTTATGGTCCAAAAGCCAGTGAAACTGGCTATTTGTGATGAACTAGCTTTGAGTTAGACTGAAGAAGTCTTATTCACGAACAAGGAGGTGGAAAAAAACCCCCCAATAATGGAAATAAATAAGTAAACACAAACCCCCTTCCCATCCAGAAATTCATTTCAGGGTTTGAAAGCTAACTGCCACGTGACTGGATGAATTAAGGGGTCCTGGTTGATGGGAATAGGCTACCTTACTGCTGCCCAGGCACTTTAAAACTTCTGGAAGTTGAAGGATAAGTGATCTCCTGGGGAAGCTTGGGTTATATATCTGGTCTCTGACAAAGCATCAGATGGTAGCATGGTTAAGTGATTATGCTCCAGTATCCTTCAGTGACTGACAGGACAGACTGGTTCAGGCAGAAAGAGGAAAAGTAAGTGCATTCATGCATGCAAACACAAAGACAACAAGGTGGCACATAATTTTAATTCTCCTTTAGAGTTCTTCAGCTGGTGAGTGCTGGGGGAGGTACTACTACAAATTCAAAGGGTGGTTATTTGTATTTGACTTGTTTAACTCTGCTGCAGTGCAAAATCTCATGCCTAATCCTAGTTCACCAAGAGCCACCTGTAAGCTCCTGCCATGCAATGAGCTGGCTATAGCCACCAACATGTCAAGTCTCTGCCTCCAGCTTCACTTGGGAAATACAACTCTGGAGTGCACTTCATCTAATATCATATTGCCTTCATATACTTAACTTTTAATGCTCATAGTATTTCAATCAGATCTGAGAGTGCTAATAATTAAAATCTCTTTAAATTATATCATTATTTATTGTTGCATTACTATTAGGCAAGTGTCCCCCAGCCCAAGGAAGAAAAAAAAATAAATTCAATAAGTAAAATCATAGGCTCCTGCTTTCTGCTTTGATCTGTCCCTGCTCTGCTGCTCTGGACATTTAAACACCATACCCTGAACACACAGAGCTGAACAGCAAGTGAAGCACCTCTTAAGAACAGCCTGGAAACTCTTTAACAACAAAGGGCAAGTCCATAAGGGGCAAGATGGACTGGACAACTTGTCCCCACTGAGCATGGGACAGGGTGTGCACCCAGTAAATTGAACATCGGTCCGAGAAAATCGGCCGGCTTAGGGGCAGGGTAAGGTTTGTGTAACACTTCAGTCCCACTTTCAAGCCTCTGAAAAAGGTAGCAACCAGGGATCCTCTCAAAATCCCTGCTGGGGAGGATGTCGTTAATGCCATCTGGGCGACAGCCTTGCTTGAAACTGCAGCGAACGATGTGCCAACTTGAATTATAATCACCGATGTTTTCTGTGCGGAACACACAGGATTGTCCATGCCATTATCTGTTCCCAGGGTCACACTCTCCAGCCACTTGCTACCTAAAGAACCTCCTTCAGCTGTGGTTAAAAATAGTGAGCCCTGAAGCGCAGCAGCGGTGGAAGAGAGATTAGCCTCTCCTGAACAATTTTACTTCCAAGCAGATGTTGGTGGCGGGATTAGCATTTAGGCCAGACTTCTCCCTATTTATTATCGCTCCTCGCTTTTCCCTTACCCATTTTTTAACACAGCTGCTCCGGTCTCAGCCTCCGGCCCCTCTCGGTCCCCCCCGGCCCCCGCTACGCCGGCGCCGCTCCGACGGGCCCCGCAGCCCCGCCGGCCTCCCCTCCGTCTCCCGGTGCGGCGGGGCCCGCACTGCCCTTCCGCCCGGCCGGAGGAGCCTTCCGCTCCCCCTCCCAGCCGGAGGAGCCGGAGCGGCGGCCGGGGCGGGCTCTGCCAGGTGCGAGGGGTCCCCGCCGTGCCGTGCCGTGCCGTGCTGGCGGCGGTGCCGGAGCTCCCCGCGCCCCGGGGCGGCGGCGGGCTGGGCACTCACACCGCAGCCGGGCGAGCGCCGCTCCATCACAGGCTACCTGGAGGAGCCGGCCGGGCCACTTTCGCTGGTGGCGTTTTTGGGGCGGCCCGCCTTGAGCTGCAGCAGCAGCAGCGCCTGCAGGCTGCGGCGGTGGCGGCTCCCCGGCTGCGCTGCGCGCTGCCAATAAAGCCGGGCCGCGTAGGAAGAGATTAGCTCGGGGTTTACCCTTCACTCGCGTAGGGATCAGCCGAGGACAGAGACTACTCGCAGCCCTAAAAATGGGATTCCCGAAACGCCCTAATGAAAAGCCGGGCCCGCGATCAACGAGGGGAAATTAGGGGGGACACGGCCGGCCCACGCAGGGTCTGAGTTAGGGAGCGAAAATATGGAGGGAGAAAAAAGAAAAAGTGCCATTTGTTGCGGCGGCCGCCCCGCGGTGGTGCTGGCGGAGGGAAGGGGGAGCGCCGGGCCGCGCCCCCTCACCTGCCCCCGCCGCCCCCGCCCGCCGCGCCGCGGCTGCCGCTTGTTTGCACTCGGCTTATCCGGAGCGGAAATTCCTTTCCGTTTTTGTGAATGACAAACTCATTAACGATTCATCAACACAACCTGTTCCAGCCGGCCCGTCGCCGCGGCAACAGCCCCTTCCGCGCGCCCCCATTGGCTGCGCTGGAGAATGTATCCATTGAGCGGTGCCGCGGGGTACCCATTGAGAGCGGAGCGCAGCGCAGCGCGGTGCGGGGCCGCGGGGCAGCCGCGCCGAGCCGAGCCGAGCCGAGCCGAGCAGGGCACAGCAAGGGAAGGGGCACCGGCATCGCCATCGCCGCGGTGTTTCCGTGCCGGACCGGGGAGCCCCGCTCGGCGGCACCTTAATTGGATTTCATTCACTCCTGGCGGAGGAAAAGCCCAAGGGCTCGGGCTGCAGGGGCGATTAGGCAGGTTCATTCAGGGATTCATTGACAGAAAAAAGAGGAGACAGCGCAGGCTGGCTGCGCGCACGCAAGCACACACACACACACACACACACACACACACACACACACGCCGGGGCCAGCGCTGCTTCTCCCTCCCCGTGACTCCACCGCCGGCCGGCGCGGGGGAGGCGGCGCGGGGGGGGCTGCGTGATTCATTTTCCTGGGGCGGAGGGAGATAAGTTGTGCAGAGTTGGTGAGGTGCAGCCCGCCCGCCGAGCCAGCCGCATGCCTCTGTGAGAGAGAGGGGCGCTTCCAGAGCACGCTCCGCTCCCCCCGTCCTTCCTCATGCTAGATACGTTCAGACCCGTCCCTTTCGCGTCGGAAATGGCGATTAGTAAATCCGTGGCGTGGCTGAACGAGCAGCTGGAGATGGGCAACGACCGGCTACTGCTGATGGACTGTCGGCCGCAGGAGTTGTATGAGTCGTCCCACATCGAGTCGGCCATCAACGTGGCCATCCCCGGCATCATGCTGCGGCGGCTGCAGAAGGGCAACCTGCCCCTGCGGTCCCTCGTTGCCAGCAGCGAGGAGGACCGGGAACGCTTCGCCCGCCGGTGTGGCACCGACACCGTAGTGCTGTACGACGAGCACAGCCGCGACTGGAACGAGAACACGGGCGGCGAGTCCGTGCTGGGGCTGCTCCTCAAGCGCCTCAAAGATGAAGGCTGCAAGGCGTTTTATCTGGAAGGTGAGAAAGACCGCCCGGGGTTCGGGGAGCGATCTCTTCCTGGGGCCCGGGGCTGCGGGGGACGGGGAGCCGAGCTCCGAGGCCCTCTGCCCGGGGAAGAGAGCGGGGGATGCGTCTGCAGCGTCCCCCGGGCAGTGCGCTGACGTGCCAGGAGGGCACCGGTCGGTATAGGGGGCTTTTCCTTCTGCTTCACACCCCAGCTACCCCCCTTCTCGCCATCCCTGTACTCGCTTCGGTTTAGAGAGACCTCGAGGTCTGGATTCACTATGGCAGCATAGGGAAGGCAGGGCTAACGGGGATCCCAGCGTGAGCCCGGCAGAAGGAATTGCCGCCGAGGCATCTCTTCAGAGGTCCCCGCAGGGCGAAGCGGTACAGGGCTTTAATCTAGAGTGTGCTGAGCCTTCCGCCGCAGCGGGCGATTTTCTTAGCCTGTCCTTTAAGTTAGTCTGTCTGCGTGAGTGTGTGGCATTTTTTTATCTTTCCTTCGGGGCTCGAGAGGGTGCGAAAAAGACGCCCCATTGCAGACAGGGCTGTACCAGGGAAGTAAGTCGACTTGCCGTCTTATATCAGGTTGCATTTTTTTCCCCTCTTCGTTTTTTTCTCCAGGTGGTTTTAGCAAGTTCCAGGCCGAGTTCGCCTTGCACTGCGAAACTAACCTAGACAGTTCGTGTAGCAGCAGCTCTCCTCCTTTGCCAGTCCTGGGCTTGGGAGGCCTCAGAATCAGCTCGGATTCGTCATCAGACGTTGAATCTGACATTGACAGAGACCCCAATAGTGCCACCGACTCCGATGGCAGCCCTCTCTCCAACAACCAGCCTTCCTTCCCGGTGGAAATTTTACCCTACCTCTACTTAGGCTGTGCCAAGGACTCCACTAATCTGGACGTTTTAGAAGAGTTCGGCATTAAGTACATCTTGAATGTTACCCCTAACCTGCCTAATCTCTTTGAAAACGCCGGCGAATTCAAGTACAAACAGATCCCGATCTCTGACCACTGGAGCCAAAATCTGTCTCAGTTCTTTCCTGAGGCCATCTCCTTTATAGGTGAGATACGGTTATTTGCTAACAGCTATATGTCAAGAAGCAGAATTCAATTTCTTTTGCAGAATTCTGGAGATTTCGGGCGAGAAGCGGTAGCAGCGTTTATGGCAGTCTCTGGGGTTTGCCCCCTTCTCTGGTTTAAAGCCGGTTTAAGTCGAGGGGCGCTTGGGGACTTTTAGTGGGGTTATTGAGGAGCCCCGGTGAATTGTAAGGGATTTTTGCAGGTTGCAGGTTTGCCTGGCTGTGGAATTCCTCCCTGAGCCGTTTGTGGCGGAGCTGAGGACTGAGTACTCGCAGGCTGGGGGATCTTAAATCACTTCCTGGCCGGGTGGGGGGGCAAATGAACCTGGGTTTGATTGCTTATTTGTCCTTTTTTGTTGGTGGTGGTTTGGGGGCTTTATTATTTGGGGTTTTTTGGGTTTGGGGTTTTTTTTGTTATGTTTTTGCTGTGGGGTTTTTTCCCCTCTTCTTGAGGTTACTGAAGAGCAGTATGATAAAAAACCCCAACATCTGGAAAGCTAACTTTAGCTTTTAAATGCAAGTTATTCATAAGCAGTATTCCTGGCAAATGTATAGTCAGAGTTTCAATTAAACCTCGTGGTAATGATGATATACCTCTCGGTCCCGGTGCCTCGGTCAGCCGGCCGTCAGACATTATCCGTCAGCCCTGGAAACCCGTCCCCTTGGGCCCAAGGAGTTCTGGTTGTAATGTGCATTCTCCTTAGTTTCGGGGAGGACTCAAAATCAACCCATCGGGGTGCGGTGGGGTGGGCATCACATTATCTGTTGGGAAGCTGTGCTGTAATCCGGTTGAATGATACCGGTAATAGTGAAGAATGTAGGTAATCTGAGCCCAGCAGGAAGAAATGTGGGCTGGAAGCCACAAAGAAACTAATCTCCAGGCATTGTAATGCATTTCCTATTACAAAGGAACCCATTTTCAACCAATGTTGACATCCTGTTCCTCCTAATGGGCTGTCCCCTGTGACTTCCCTCATTCTTTTAAAATGCCTGAATACCTCCATTGTTAGCTGCACAACAGTTGGAGAATAATTTAATAGACCTTTGCAGTCTGCTGGTCTGTATAAAAGCCATTCAGTGACATATTGCAGGATTTCCATGCTGGGGCAAGGAGACTGTAAGAATTTAAAGGCAAATCTCCAGGCAAAAGCGTGTCTTTTAAAACTGACTTTTAAAACAGTGTCATGCAGCGTGTCCTGCTCCCTTTGTCTCATTCTTAGTTTTCTCAGCTCTTGGACTCGGGTACTAGGGGGAGTGGATTCTCCTCTTGTCCTGGTTTTAAGCTGCTAAAGTTAACTCTTGAGTTGCACTGCTGACCGCTGGGATAAGAATCGCCCTTTCTTCCTACTTGATACTAATCTCATTTGTGTTGAGAGATCAGTTACCAACCCCCTGTCTTATATGTCCTTCTCTGCCTCTGTGTCTGTACAGATGAAGCACGGGGGAAGAATTGCGGAGTCCTGGTGCATTGTTTAGCAGGGATCAGCCGCTCGGTCACAGTGACAGTGGCCTACCTCATGCAGAAGCTGAACTTGTCCATGAATGATGCCTATGATATTGTCAAAATGAAGAAGTCCAATATTTCACCCAACTTCAATTTCATGGGTCAGCTGCTGGACTTTGAGAGGACTCTGGGACTGAGCAGCCCCTGTGACAATCGAGTGCCGAACCAGCAGCTGTACTTCACCACCCCTTCCAACCAGAACGTCTTCCAGGTGGATTCCCTGCAGTCCACGTGAGCTCCTACCACCTCCCTTCTTCTGTCCATTTCATGGGATCACTCCTCAATGGTTTCTCTTTGGCAGTCATAAAGAAATGCAGCTTTCTCCTTTTCTGGCCTCTGCTATCAAAAAGCAGCTGCAAGGCAAGGAAAGGTTACACAGTATGGAATCGGCTATTGCAAAAGGAGGGAATGTGGCAAGCTCTCTGGGCAGGGCCACAGTGAGCAGGCAGCAGGTGGGCAGTGCGCTCACCCTTGCCTGTGTGGTGGCTTGGGTCTGAGGACTTCCAGGGATGTAGTGTGAGGCTCAACAGGCTGGGCATGTGTTTCTAGAGACTGGAACTGTCCTTCTGCCCTCTCTGCTCTCAGATCGGTGACATACATCTTTGTCTTCAGTGAAGACTGGTTATTTTTGTTTGTTTGTTTTAATGTAGAGGAGCCAAAGAAAGAGATTTCAGCTTAGTGTATTTGGAGTACTTGATTGCTGGGAGTTTAGTAGTATTCTACTTGATCAATGTAAATATTTAACATTAAATCCATTTGCAATTTTTTTTAATTCATGTGTATTCAAAAAATCAATCCAAGGGACACCTGTGGTTTTGTTTTTTCCATAAATCCTGCTTTATTTGTTGTTGTTGGGGTTTTTTTATGGCAAAGAATATATTTGCAGCATGCTGGATTTTATTGTTAAATTGAAGCAAGCTTTCCATGAGGGAGAAATGGCAATGGTGAGAAGTTTGCAAATGATGTTTTGTGAGGAAGTAGAGTCTCTTCTTTCATACATCTTCTTTTTTTCCTTGTGGTGATTTTTTTTTCTCATGCTTTTGATGTAGGTTCCACATGATACATATATATATTTTTAAATTAAATTAATTTTTTGCCTTACCTTTTGTAAATAGATCATATAGGAGGAAGTTTGTCTTTGAATGCAGAAGATTTTTGATCACTTTTTAAAACTTTCAGATGTGCTAAACAGTGCATTACCTCTGTACAAATTCTTCAGGGAGCTTCACCTCAAATGCAATATTTTGCGTCTTTTTCTTTTTTTTATAAAACTGGAAGTATGTGCGAACATTTGTACCTGTGTGTACGCACAGTGAACCTGCACATGGTTGCCAATAAGGGAGAGTCTAATTCACGGTGTAAAAGTTTTAAGATGGAATTTATTATAAGAATGTAAAACCTTAAATTATTAATAAATAAATAACTATTTTTGGCTATGGAGAACCTGGCTGGTTTATTCCCCTTTTCCCCCTCTGTGTGGGTGTGGTTAATTGCACGTACACATATGGTTGTGTTTAAAGGTAATGATTGCTTTCAATAGCTTTTGTACAGCTCCTAAGACAATAAAGCCTTGATTTCCCCTTTGGTCCACTGGTGCCTAAATGACTAAACAGTGCATGTGCTGGATTCCAATCTTGCTTTGGTGAAGGGAATGCTTTTGAAGGCTTTAAGGTTAATTGTAAAATATTCCAGCATCCCTTTGCTACCCTAGGTATGCACCTGACTTGGGGGCATAAGGGTTTTTTTTACTATTTTTTTCTTAAATTATTTTTAAAATTATGGAGCTGCTGTTTTCAGGGTTTATGAGTTTTGGTCACTCTACTGTGGATGCCAGGAGATGGATTTGTGCTCTCCTTAGCTGTCTGGCAGGAACTTGTTTCACAGAGGTCCATCAACAGTCTGCAGTCTGTAAATGATTTTTCTGTTGCCATTCAGCTGCCTTGTAACTTAATGAAGGCATGGAAGAAAAGTCTCTATATACCCTTAGTCACCTCATTTCCTTTTTGGACCCTTCAAGTAATTCTGCCTGCTGAAGGAAAAGGGGGGATTGTAGCAATTGCAAAATTTCCTGCTGCAACTTATATCCCTTAACATCCTTCCTGATGAGAAGTGGTTCAAGGTAGGGTGGTGCCAAAAATTTGTGTGCAGTACCAGGGTGAGGGGCTGATGCTGCAGCTGGGGCTGTCAGCTGAGTTTCTGCAGAACTCCTGGCAGCCAGAGAACATTTCAAGTAATTTTAGAAACTGCAAGTGTGTGAAATGAAATGCAAACAAAACATGGGAAAAAAGTGAGTCAGTGTCTCATGCAGTAGTGGCCTAGATTGAGTGCATAAACTGTGAAAGTAGAAGTAGGTTGCAGTTGAACTTGGCTTGTGCTAATCCAGTTTTGAACGGTTTCCGCTCTTGGCATTCCCTGTGCTGCTCTGTTCAAAGTGGAGATTTGCAAGCAGCTCTAGCAATTTCCTGTCCAGCTGCAGCTCAAGTGACTCCCTTGGTTTTTTTCTTTTTTTTTTTTTAATATGGTCTGTGGATAATTTTAGCCAGTTTCCTCTTTGTGGATTATTAATCTGCTTTCCTTGTAGAACCTACATAGCTGTGTCCCTACTGTTCTGCTGAAGTTAACAGATGGCCTCCCCACCACTTCCTCTCGTTTCGCTGTGGGTTTGTTGTCAGGCCACTTCTGAAATTAATAGTGTTTTCTGGCCGGCTGCCACAGGCCATTACCACAAAGGGGAAGTAACACATCTGAATAGCAGGAAGCCGGGCAGGGTCACAGCGTGAACTGAACCTGTTGAGTGCAATCAGGTCTCTCCCGTTTGGCAAGTGTAGGGCTCCTCTTCCCTCCCCCTTTTTAACACGCCTTGCACAGAGAAAGGGCTGACACCAAATGCCTCAGCTGTTTCCACCGGGCAGACGCTTCCGGCTGAAGGAGCCGCGAATGTTAATTGTGACGAGGTGCCCGCTAAGGTGAGGGGGTAAAGAGCAGCGAGTGGCTGCGCAGCCCAGGGGAGGAGAGCCTTGGCTTTCTTTGCAAACTGCTTTGAGAAGTTAATGCTCAGAAGGGCTTCCTGTTTCCTTCCTGCTGCACCGAGTGACTAACACCAAATGGGTACTTTTGCAATTCATCATTTTTCACAAGCGAGCATGGAAGACCAGCTTTGCTCAGACACACACATACAGCAGAGTCAGACTGAAAACTTGTTCCAGATTTTTCCTCGAACAAGGCCTGAACTAGGGCTGTTTCAGACTGTTGGCTGAACTTGAACCAGGGCTGGGTGAGAACAACTTTGGTCACAGGCAACTCCAGAACAGAACTGGAGCCAAACTGAAACCTGGTTCAACCTCTTGTTTGGCTGAGGATGTTCAGTCATGTGCTGGCTCTGAGTTACAAGTGGTTTGGAGGGAGCAGTGCTGAGGGCTCTCACCAACAGTGTTCACCCTTCCCACACAGGCTCCTGAGTAACTCTGTCCCAGCATGGTTCAGGGAATGGCTCATCCTACACACTAATGTGCCAGCTTTTCTGAGGCTGGGCTCTGCTTGCTCCTGCAGTGTGTGTCCTGTTCCCCTGCCCTGGTCACACCACCTCTGCCTCTGCAGCACTTGTTTCAAAATAATTTGCTTCCTCTCTCCCCTGTCTCATTTCAGTCCTTGGTGGGATGGGGCAGAGGTCTTGGGTTTCTAGGGGGTTTGGTGGCTATTGGAGTTCCTCAGCTGGTGAAGTAATTTGTAAAGGAAGAATAAGTCTTTTGTGCCTGTGGGGACAGACCTGATGTGTATAGGGGGAAAGGGAGAAATACCTCTCCCCCCTCCCCCGCCTTTGAAGTTAACAAAATTCCAACCTGCTTCATATTATAATGTAGTAATGTGAGGTACAGAAATTCTTCAGAAGATATGAGAGTACTAGGAAGGAAAACTTGTGGCCTCAGGAGTGAGCAGAGCTTTCTCACATGACCCATCTCTACTTTTAATACAAAGGATGAGATTGTGTTCTGTGGCATCTGTGTCCCTTTTGTTCTTGCAAGGCTAAGGTTTCCTATAGTGTTTGGGTGCACATCAGGTACTAGCACTTTGCTTTTAATTTTCTGTGCAATAATGTTGTTATAGTTTCAACAATAAAAGATGTGTAACTGTTGTTGTGGTTCCCCTTCTTACATTTCCTCTTTCTCACTCACACCCTTTCAAGCCACTCAATGGCCACCTTCAAAAGATCTTTTAAGTCTCTCTGGTTTTTGTTGTTGTAGTAGCCATAATTTTCTCTTTTCCCATATTTGCTCTTCACTGTATGCCTTGTATTCTTCTGCAGACCTTTTCCCAAGCTTCATAATTCCAGCTTCTCTTTCTTTTTCTTACCCTCTCTCTTTTCTCTGTTACTGTCTTGTTGTTTTCCTCGTATTTCCTAAATCAAGTCCTCTTTCTCCCAGCCTTAAGCTTCCTTGCTCTTTGTTTTCACAGCGTAAAATAGGGTGAGTTCATGGACTTGATCATTTACAGTGAGCTATAGGAAAGGTACATGAGAGGAAGAATTAAGAAAATACCATTGCTGTCCTTTTGCCACTTCCTAGCAGATGATCTTATTCCCCATCTCTGTTCCCTGTTTCTGTGTAGATTTGGTGCCACGTGGCTTCCCTGTCTTCTCTCTATAGCACCCAGGACTCTGCTGCTGCTAATAGGGAAGGCAGGCATGAGGAAGCAGCCTTTCCTTTAGGCCCATCTGGTGTCACAGGACACTGACTCCTCCTTTGAAGAGGGGAGCGGTGAGGAAAGTGGAGTGGGATGGAAAACGTGTCTGACAAAGGCAGCTCTTTTACCAAAACTGAAGCACGGTTTAACAATCGTGTGTCTGGAGAACATTTCTTCAGCTTCTCTGAATAGCTTATCCAAAAATTTTTCCCCGTTGAGAAGCGTGATGACACTTTATTCAGGACTCCAAGAAAAACAATTGCATATGAACGTTTAAACAAAGCTACAGCTGAAGCCCTCTCTCCATGCTGTTATAAATCACTGAAAGCTTTGCCTGAGTGAAGATGGTGGAACAAATTGCTAAACTCAGTTCAGTGCCCCTCAGACCTTGGGTGTGCATGCTCAGCATTGCTCAATTACCCCACAAACACAAGTATGGGGCCAGATCCCTCCATTGTGTAGTAGTGCATATGAGAGACTCCTGGGACTCCAGTGAGATGCTGCATTCAAGCAAGGTGACTGAGTTTGCCCCAAACACTTCATAGCCAAAAGGAAATAAGGGCTACCCCCCATGTTCTCTCAGGTGTCTGATGACCTTAGGTTTTATGAACTCTGCCCTTTCTTCCCCCTGCAACAGCCAGAAAGGGATGGTGCTGCATCATATGTCTCCTTCCTTCATTGCCAAATTTGAGAGATAAGCATGCGCTGTAACTTAGTAGATGGTACAGACAGAAAGCAGGTATGGAAGCTACCCTCTTTTGAGTGAAGTGCTTGTCTCTGTAAGGAAAGGAAAAATGCATGTTAGATGCTTTCTGTTTGTTATCATAATGATCTGCAAGCACTGAGGGAATTTTGAAGTGCTCACAGCCACAACTTTTCCTCATAAGGCAAAGATGAAGGATGTTGACTTACCACAAACACAAGGAGATGATTATCAGATGGAAAACAGGGGTATGGAGTCTGCTTAGGAAATATTTCTTAATGGCAGAAGTTGCATTCAGGACTATATTTGAGAGATGCAACAGAAAGTGTGCCCTGCTCTACTTCATAGCTGCCATCCCCAGGATGCAGGAAACATGCAAAAATGCTGGAGCTCTCCCATCCCTAAGCTGTTCCAGTAGTGTAGATACCAGCACTTAAAATGATACTATGAGGGAGGTCGGTTTACTGTAATGTGTAGACTATTGTGAAGCACTTTCCTCATTTTGCCGGAGACACAAGTGCTTTGCAAAGTCCTGCTACCAAGATCTTCCACCTTATCCAATGGACAATGTCCTTGCTTAACTCTCGGACTTTTATTTGAATGAACTAATCTGTTTTTTTTTTTTGTTAAAACCGTGTTTTGGGGCATTACAAAAGTAATTTTTTTATCTGTTTTTCTTTTTTTTTTTTCCCCTGCTGACCTCTACTCTGTAGGAAATAAATTCCCATCTGCAAGGAAAGCCACCTGAAAAATGTTGCTGCCTGACACCCAGTTTACTCAGGACAGAAGTTCTTTATAATTTGAAGATGGCAATTTTTGCCATTACTGGGAAATGGCGTTCTGCCAAAACCAGACTGGAAGCACTAGTATTTCGTATTTGTGAAAACACATAAGTTGTTCAGTTGGTAGATTAGACACTGAAACGATGTAAATTGGTATAGCAGTAGAGACTGCCAGTGGAGTATCTGCCACAGACTGGTGGTTGTAACACTCTTGAAGCCCTTTAAGACATTATCTCCATTATTATGGAGACCATCGAGAGCATACATGGGATTTTTAGTTCCTTTTTCCTGCATATAGTAATGTATTCTGAACTAAACATAGGTCGAGAAAGTCAAAATGTCTCAATGTGGTGAGAAAGAACTTTTCTTCTTTCTTGTAAACAAAGACAATTTAAGTGTTCTGGGGACCTACTAACACACACACAAAAAAATCAGAATCACTGAGACTTCAGCTATTGCTTCATTGATTAGAATAACTGTATTATCAGTGATTTAAACTGCATTTTTTGTGTCAGTATTCCTGCCACATTAATTTGTTTGATGGGTTTCTAGGCCAACCTGGCTCTTTGTGAAGAAACACAGCACAGCACCTCTCCACTAGGCTGAAATTCAGCCCAGCACTGAGCTGATACTCCATTTAAGCATCAAGAATTGAGTAATATTCAGATTCTGTACAGGATGTTTTTGTTATAAATAAATACAAAATGTGTCTGATTTCTTGAATACAAAACAGGAACAACAAATTAGACTTTCGCACACACCTGTACAATCCTTCACTCAGGTTTTTTGTTTTAAGTGAAATTTTGCCGGTTACTCTATATGAGGGAAATAATTGCAAATTACTGTCTGAACAGGCATCAGACAATGCCTATTATTAAAGTGAACCAATTCTTCCTCTTAAAAAAGACTTTTCAGATGTTTCCAGCTTTGATAGGCTTCATTTGGTCTTGAACATAAATGCCTCAGGCTGGTCTATAAAGATGAAAAGAAATTAATATCCCTCTGAAAATGTCATCCTAAAAGACTTGGCCCTTTTATTTTCTGAAGAAAATCCCTTGTTTTTTGTCTGTGTAACAAAATCTGTTACTGTTTCCTTGAACATCGTCAACATTCTGTGCCTGAAGGAAGGAACTCGAAATCTTGCAGGGTGTGTCAATAATGCCTGGTGCTGCTTCCCTGAATAGCTCCTTTTGCCCAAGATTTGAGCTGTTGGAAGATGGTGATTTGAACATGCCAAGAAACTGCATCTTTATGAGCAACTTTCTTTATCAGTTAGTGGCAATAAAACTTAGCTGAGCCGGCTCTTGGTGTTGAGCTGCCAACCCTACCTGGCAGTGACAGCATAGCATGCTTGGGGGAGGGAGAGGGTTTGTGACTGTGTCAGTGAGGTAGAGGATTGTGCAGTAAGTCTGCCCAAATCAATAAGTTTGATTGGAGAGCTGTACCATTTCTGTATCTGAGCAGTACCTATCACAGCTGCCTCAAGTGTCCCTGCACTGTGAGTACAAATACTCTTTACATCCCTGTTTTCTCTGGACAAAATATTGGTGGGACCAATCACCTAAGAACAATTTTGGTATTTGACAGAGGAGAAAATGCATGTTGAGCGACAGAAAGAGCACCTTGGTGATGTTGCTGGAAAGGGCAGAGATGGGAAAATATAGTTGTTTCTGGGGCTCATTGGCAGTTAAACTTTGTATGTGTTGAAATGTCTCAGGTGCCATCTGGATGTATAAATTCTTCTGTAAGATTCAAAGTGCTTGACATTGCAACCTTAGTAATATTATTCTGTTCTTATTTCATGCCAGCAATACATATTTCAACCTCTCTGTTGCGGTCTAAATGAATGACTTTCCTATGGCTTTACACAAGAGTAATAGACATCACACTCAAGCCTTGTTTATTATTACAGCATTAAGGCTTTAAAAGACTGTCAATTATGATGAAATATAATTAACAGGTTTCTCAATACTTAATGTTTCAAAGTGTATGTAAACTTTCTTTAGCAGGGATTTAATCATCTGGTACAATTATACAGTACCTTGGCTAATGAGAGCTTGTTAAAGCTATGGGACATTATTGTGATGTTAATAATAAATGTAATAATTATCTGAGGCCAAAAGAAAATTTCCTTTTTCCCTGAGTCCCGCACAGCCAGGTACAGTGTGTAGCTTGACTTAAATGATGTGCATGTTGTTATATTCCAAAATTACAGTTCTTATCTACATCCTTACATTGCCGAGTCTTAATACAGTTTAGGGAGCTAATCCTTGTCAGTAAAGTTATTCAAATGCTTAACTATTAGACATATCAGATGCTGGTGCATTCTTTTGCCTGTAAGAACACACTGCATGGTACTGGCTGCATAATAATTGATAATATCCACTAATGATTGAAGAAGCTAGGAATTCTTGGGCAGGGCATTTTCTCATATTACTAGAAATTTCTGAATTAACTAAGGAGCTAAATTCTCTTTTTGCTCAGCATAAGAGACAAAGAAACAATTTTTGAGAAGTGCAGAGCCCTCACACCCTGGGGAGTTGGTCCACAGAGGAGCAGCAAACAGGGAACTTGGGCAACTGAGTCCTAAGTCATGAGCCACTTAAAACACCATCCTACCATTTTGCTTTTGAGAGCATCACAGAAAGGATTCATAGTTCATGTTGTTGCTGCACTATAAATGGAGTACCTGAAATAAAGCTGAAGTAATGCAGTGATGAATCAGGCCCAGAAGCCGTGTGTGTGAGTCCCTTACTTTGGGGGAAAAAAAAAGAAACAGATTTTCTAATGTATTCCTGTAAATGTTAGTCAAGAAACATAGAAATGAACCTGTATTACTCTGAAGTGATTGTCAGATGATTCTGTTCCTTGTGCCTTCTACCTACAGTGATGGTGAGGACTGATTCATTCTCTGTAAAAGTTTCTAGCTGATTTTGGGTGTCTGCCTAGAATTTACAATTTTTGTCAGGCAGGTCTTTTAATCTGTTGATAATCACAGACCTGGATAAAGACAGTGAGTTTTCTTCTATCAGACTCAGTATCAGAGTTTAATAAATGCTCTTTTATACAACAGCGGTAGGAAACAGACATGGATTATGGCCCAAGGCAAGGAGTACATGACAAAGCTTGAGCAGTACTGGAATACTCGGTCTGTGAATGCAAAAATGAGAATATGATGTGCAAGCTATTGTTTGTACAGAGAATAAAAAAGTCACCAGCCTATATGGGAAATGGTTATGGTCATCACATTGAGATGGAGCAGACAGTCAGAGTGCAGTGCACAGTCTGATGCTAGGTCAGGCAATCAGATGATCAGCTGCCTTTGAAAAGGCAGTCTATTCCCTTTCTCCTTCTTTCTCTTTTCATTTGCGTGCTCTTGTTTATTCCTTTGCTGTCAGAATCACTTGCTTGTCTGCAAAGCTCTGCAATATTTATCAATATTTTCTTTGGTGATCTAGCTCTGATGTAGCACACCATGAGGTCAGAAAAACGTCAGACACAGTGCAATGCTGGAAAAAGGAGAATGGCAATAGAAGGACAGAACAGAATCTTTTGGCATTAGCTTGAGTTGAGATTGGCTTAGCTATAAAATCCAATTACGTCCCCAATGTCTGGGCATAGAATTGATTGGAAAGAAAGGCTAGGGGGAGTCTGGGCAAAGAAAGTCCTTCCTGATCTTTACTTCTGTTGGGTTCATGGAAACAATCTTTATAAATTAAAATGGGATGGTACCAGAGGGCATGCCACACTTGATTCCTTTCCTAAACAAAACAAGCCTGCAAGATCCCCAAAGTGGCTTGCCAGCTGTCCAACAGGGTAACGTCCATATGTGAAACTACACACTTCTTACAGAAGGTGGCCAATTTTTTTATTCTGCAGTATCATTTTCTGTCTGCTTTTTCTTTCCATTTTGAACAGACCTTTGTGTAACAGCCACAATGTTCTTATAAATCATATTCTAAAACCAAAAGCTGACCTAATTGAAGCAGTGTTATGTGGTATTTTGAAGGGCAGTTTTCACTGGTAACCACAAAATTCCATTTTGCAGAGTTAAAATAGAGAAGAATACGGATGGAAGCATTTGAATTAGGAGACAGGCTTGCATTTTATCCTGAGAAGTATCTGACTAAAGACCAATTTGCTATATTCACACAAATACAGGATAGTTTCATGGTACAGTTACACTGGTTAATTTAATATGTGAAGCATTTAAACCAGGCAAAAGTTAACTAATTTTGGTGTTGTTGCTAGTGCAGCAGAAAGCAGTTACTTCTAATCTGAACCTTGAAGAAAAATACACCAATGTATGTTGTACTGCGGACACTGCTCCTGTGTTATATTTCAGAAAAAAAAAATCAATCGGGCTCCACTTCAGTGAATTTTAGCATTGTTGTTGTGCCACCTCTCTGGAGTAATTCACATGGCCATAATTAACATAAAAATACACTTATCATTTTCTATCTCCATGTCAGAAGAATGCTTCAAAAGAAAGAAAAAAATATTTTATGCTATGATTATTACCACTTATTTATATTACTCTGATATAATTAAAAGAAAATGTATGCAAAACCTACCCATCATGAAAGGAAACTAATACTGATGAGCCTGTTTCATATAGCTCATATATGGAGAAATTCTATATTTTCATGAAGGTAATGGCAACCTGGGGTCCCTAAAACCCCTGGTAATTGCCAACAAAATGGCAGGGAACTACAGAACACTGACTACTGCCTTTTTTCTGGAGAGGCTGAAAACTCACCTTCTGCCCACAGCTCAGGAGAGAGCTCTAGGGTGCTACTTCCTGGGGAGGAAGATGTGGGGCTGGAGATGTCTTTCCCAGTGCAATCAAGTGTCCCACCACAGAGATGAGGTTTGTTTTTACTACAATTGGTCTTGCACAAAACACTTTTTCTTCCCATGATGGTACCTGTACCTGCTACTCTGGGAGCCTTTAGTTTTGAAGAAGTCTCACAAGAGGATTCTTCTCATAGCACAGCTTGGAAGCAGAAAGCTGTATCTACTTGGCTTATTGCAGCTGGCAATTGCAGCACAACAAAATACATCTTGTCCTGTGAGTTGAACTGTAAGGTAATTCTGCTGTTGTGCTAATTGCCATCATGTTTCCAAACATACCCCTTGCCTGTGTCAGCCGAAGTATTTCCATCCCATTTCCCAAAAGCCAGGGTGCTATAGCAGGGCCCAGCGGGACCTGGCATGGGAAATAGCTGGCCTCAACATTTCTGCTATTCTGCTCCCATATAGGGACTTAAAATCCACTCGCAGCAGCAGGCAAGGACCTGCTCACAGCAGCAGGGGAGAACAAAGTGCTGCTGATCCCATTGGAGCTGTCAGCTTTATACTAGAGAGTGGGTAGCATCATAGAATGGAATTAATTTTGGAGTGACTCCATGTGGTGGAATAAGGGCTGCCCTGCTTCATGATGAATTTCCAGGCAAAATCTGTGATTTTATTTTGAATGAAGATTTTCAGTGGTTGGGCTCTAATCCCTTGAAAAACTGGAATCTCTCCCTGACCTCTGCTATGTGCAAGTAGTAGAGACACAGACCCCAGCCTCTTGATATATCCAGGGCATTGCATGCACAACACTCTCTTCTGGAGAGTGTTTCCTCCACATACGTGTGAATCTGAGCTTGTTTATCCTTCCTGCCACCCAACAAGTCTCATTTGTCCCCAGGACTCTTAAAAGCATAAATCTCTCAATTTCTAATTAATTTTTGTACTGGGGCTTTTGGGGGAGGCAGAGAAGATGTTTACGAAATAACATTCAATTTAATAAATCAAACGTCTTTAGGAAACAAGGTGGCCCAAATAAATTGTGACATAAAAAATAAGATATTTTACTTTGTCTTACTGAATAAAGAGACTAAAAATAAATTTCCAAATGAAAGAAAGTCAGAACTGCTCTAGCCTTCCCATCTTGTCTTTTATTCAGCTAGTCTCCAGAGCAAAAGCAGTCAATTCTGCATTATCTCAGTAGGACAGTTTTAATATTAACACTATCTGCCCTGATCTCTCTTTGTCCAGTTAACTTTTCCGTGACCTAGAGTTCAACCCCTTTTACAAAGTAACCTCGGGCTTTGATGGCAGTAATTCTACCGTCACCCCAAGGGGTTCTGAATACACAACCTCCAGGCCCAAAGGAGAAGATTAGCAGACTTTACCCTAATTACTTGTTATTTGGTAGTTGTTAGAAGAGATTTTGGCTCCAGAAAATGAGGCTGTAGCCAGACAGAAGTTAGCCTGGGGTTCAAAAGTCTAGCAATCTTTGGCTCCACAGGCCTATAAAAGCAAAGTGTTGACTGAATGCAAACAGCCTTCATGGCGAGAGGCCCCCTCGGAGTGGGTGACAGCAAGCCATTCCTCACGGGAAGCGGTGGGAGGTGGGGGAGTCTCTCTAATGACTCCTCGCTGTCCTGTTAATGGATAGCTCCATTTGATTCTTCTGTAGGTGAGATTGACAGGCTTTGCAATGGCTGCAATGCACAGACCTTCACGTGCACTGTCTGTTCTTGGGTTTTTCTGAAAGGATGAGCTGTGTTTGATGCACAGCCGGGAAAAGTACTCCCGGTGCGGTAGGTCCCTGCAGCTTACTGACCTGCCACTTCTCCAGGTACTACTTTTAGGTTGGTGTAATGAGCACCTATCAACAATTAATGATGGTTGTTGCACAGGGGGAAGGATCAGGAGTGCCTTTAGTGAAGTGAGAAGCAGTCAGTCCGCTCCTCACCTTCAAGCATTAAATGTCATGAGAGGTCAAAAGGTTTTGCAAGGAATGCAAAGTTTGGAATATTTTTAATTAAGCTACATCCTTTGAAATTCTTTCAAGTCAATCTTCAAACAAATCAGGTCTTAAATCAACACCCTTTTAAAGCCCATTCACCTCTGGTACATGCCTTCATGCAAGCTCTACTGGGTATCACAGAAAGCAGTTCATTTAATTTTGAGTCATTAAAAACCTCCATTTATTTTTTTGTTCATTCATCATAGGATATATTAATATTCCATTTCCCTGAATACCGAAATTCCTTATCCTATGTAAAGTTAGTGTGTTTGTGTCTGAATAGGTTTACGATCTGAATTTACAAATGTCTTAAATATATGTGTTATGAGGAGGGTTTGGAATGTTAATGTTTTAATTAACCTAAAACATGCCTTCTTCATCTTTGTTTTCTATAAGCTATTTTTATGAAGTGCCTGTCTCTTAGAGGATTACTGATTGGGGGATATTTTCATCATCCTATAAATAGAAGCTGCAGTTGACATACAAATAACTGTATTCCGTCACTGGAGTTTAAGGCCCTTTTGGAAAGTTTTACTTGCCTGAAAAGATTCAGCAGCTGGCTAAATATCACAACAGACTACATAAACCAGCAAAATCAAACTTGGCTCAAATATTTAAAAGACACTAGATGCCATTAGAAGGTAGTGGCTGATTTGGTTTCCATCCTGGCTGTCATTTTCAGGTCTGTACATTTTCTGTGTTATTTTTGTGACTGGCACACATGGGATTCAAAAGACTCTCTGCTAACAAAGGCCTTTGATCCCTGGATTAACTCTTCTAACACTCTCCTTAAGCAACTAGGAAAATAAAATTATTACCTCATTATCTATTTTGAGAGAATACTTTAACTGGTCTCTGAGAAGAAAGGCTAGAGAGGCCACTGGAGTCTCCCTGGTGAGAGCTGATGGTAAGGGGTGGCACTTATCAGTATGAATAGTTCAAATTCCAGCTGTAAGCCTGGAAGCAAAATCCTTCTGTTGGTAGCTTTGGCCTCTGCCCTGGCTTCTCAAGGGTGGTGACTGCTACCAGAGCAGCTGCCCCAAGGGTAATCTCTGACCCAGACCAAGTGGTCCAAGATGACTTCTATCTGCATTGCACAGGAGTAGCTACTCTCTTTAGGTCAGCACGGCCAGATTTGGTGTAGTATTTGGCCCAGGTCTCTCTGGCCCCATATTGCCTCGAGAGCTAATTATTGAGCATTTGTGATTTATTAATTCAAAGCACGTATTGACACTTGTGCTGTGCCATGACAGTGTGTAGGGGATTTAAGGACACAAGGCCTATGGGAATAACATCAAACAACTGTCATAGGCTGAGGGAGTTAAACTTGCTGCAGTCCAAGTCCATTTTGTCTGTCTGGAGTGGAGCCTGGAGCAAACTATTCTGTTAACTGTGTCCAGGCTTCCTCTCCAAGGAGACTAGTCATTTTGCTTCAGAAGGCAGCCTGGGAGTGAGTGAGCATATATGCAGCATAAATGATGAGAGGATCAGATGCTGGCAGCAAACAGGGAGCTGGAGTATGTGACTGTGGAGACATCTGTTAATCTTTGACAGGGGCCTGTTTCAACTGTGGCAACGGTATCACTTATACTTGAAAATAATCCACATTCAATACTTGATGCAGCCAACATTTCCTTAGTTTAAACTCAGATACTCAGTTCTCAGAAGGGAAGCCACTCAGCAAGGGCCTTTGTTGGAAGCTTAGCTGCACATCCCTTTCACTTTGAATATGGTTACTACACAGGTGCAGCTACATCTCTTGTCAAATTTGGCCTAATCTGGAATGAAGGTAGTGATGAGGTTATGGCTTGGCTGTACTCTAAAGGTCTGCATTTTTGCCTTGTTGAGCTAGTTCTGTTCTAAATATGTCCCATTTCCTGTTTTATGAGAAGCAGAACAAGGAAGCCAAACTTCCTATGGATTTTCACCTGACATTCCCATGGTAATCACAGCTTCTCTCAAAAGTCCATAAGACTTCCCCAGTCATGTCTGCTACACATCCTCCTCACATTAATCCTAACTTACCCCCAGTTTCTCCATTTGTCTAATTTTTCTTCACCTCATTTCACCCCCATGTCCCTTAACTATGGGCTTAGGTAACACAGCGCTGCAGATGCTGTGGCCCATCTGTGTGATGATCAGAATGCAGACAGATACAAGGTGATTGTCCAGCTAGAAGGTCTTGTGGCACTCATATTAAAACTTTTCTCTGGTTCTCTTTTCTCTAATTTGCATTACTTGCTTTCCTCTACCCACCAGTTGGCTTTCACAAGGCTTGTAGTGTGATCAGGGTGAAATGGAATTTCCTCCTTTATGCCTTCTTATCTGGTTTGTGTATTCACAGCGAATGACACTGCAGTGTCTAGGAAACACCAATACCAGCACATGACCATTACCAACAGACACAGTTGAAACAAATAAGCCAAGAGGCTTTTTGTGTATGTAACAGTGAAGTGTTACACATTATTTACCACTTCAGCTCCACTTAAATCTCAAATACTTAAGTCAGCTGAGGTGAATTAACTGATAATAATGCATATAAAGCAATGCCATTTAGATTCATGTGGTGATGATCTGATACCAGTTACATGCCTCTGAAGTCAGCAGGGTGCAAAATCTGACACAGTGTATGTCCAGAATAACAGCCTTCAGAGAGCTTTTGTGTTCGCACTTTTGATGCGTGTTTTTCTGTGGACAAAGCTAACAATTCATGCTTATTTTTGACTTTGGACATTACAGCTAGTGCATGTGACTGGACCAAAGTCTATATGCCACAGAGGGCTTTAATCCTAAAGAAGGAGCAAAGTTTCTCTGGGGAGCTTAACTTAAAATCATGATAGAAACCCCTGTTTTCTGATGCTAATGTCAGTATGTTCTTACCTCTTTAACCTGAAATTTTTCCTCGTGGCTGCAGTTATATGCTTGTGCTTTTTCACAGAGATCTCATTTGAACAAATGGCCATGCAGTGTCATCTGAGACCAGCAGTAGCTGTTCCATCACCTAAGTTCCTTGGGAGACTTCTCATGCTCCTTAATATACCCTGTTAGCATAAAGGCTCTCAGAAAAACAGTGCTGGCCACTTTCTTTTAAAACCCTAGAGATTCAGAAGTCCAGCTTTTTTTATGATGGTTTATATTTCTTCCCAGAAGATCTAAGCATTAGAGATTTCAAACCCAACTCATAAGAAGATCAATCTGTTCTGTTAGTGATACCACTGTTCAGCAATGGACCAGGACTTCAATGACTTTGAAACAGTCACTTTGCACAGCTCTTTTATAAGAGACAGACTGACTACTAGGACCATGGAGTCATTCCTTCTCTTTCTCACCAGTCTTTACTTTGCTTCTCAGTTTAGTAGAGGGAGATAAGTGTCTCCTCAATTCCAGGCTAATTGATAACATGCTGTCCTAGTTCAGTAGGAGGGACCAGTTATCACTGGATGGGAGTGATAAAAAGCTATGTATTCTACACCCTCTATTCATTCCCCAAGACCATTCGCAGCAGCTGCCCAGGAAGTCCTTAGCACCTCCACACCCAGCCGGAGGGGGTGTGGCTGCTAATGGGCCATCAACGG
>JAWWEE010000040.1:42746026-42759471 GCA_035221455.1 Xenops minutus | reverse complement strand
TTAAATTGTAACTCTGACTCATAATCTCTCTGGTAGTGGGTCCATTTCTTCTGTTGGTTTACCTTCAAACCAGCACACATGCTTATCCATGTAATCTCACTTTGCAGGGCAGATATGGCTCTAATCCTCTGCAGGCAAAAGAAAGACACTAGAACTACTAGGCAGTAATATAAAAGATTAGTTCCTTCTCTAGAGATACTACGGAAGGAAAAAGTGCATATTCACCTTGTCCACAGGTAAGAATCTGGAGATTTGGGCCTCAAGGACATTGCAAGACCTTTCCCTGCAGATGTCAGTCAGGCACAGCTCAAAGAAAAAGTGATTTCAAATATAACTCTAATCTTGGGCTTTCTTACTGATTAACTTTGAGTGACTCAGTAAGTGGTCTGTTTAGATTCGCTGTCAAAGGTGTGTAACTCCAGCAGCTGGTCCTGGATGTTCAGGCATCTTACAGACTCATGTCCCTAAAAGTAATGTGAGTATAACTTTATCATGTATTTTTAATAGGTGCCTAAGCCTGAGGAAAGCCAAAATTTTAGAAGATGCAGAAAGTATCTCACTGGAAAAACTTGGTGATTTCTACAGGGCAATTAGGTAAAGCAGATAACTCTAAAACATAGTCGGACCATTCAGTCTATAAATTAATACAGCCGAAATCACTCATCAGAATGGAACATGAGGTCTATAAACAACAGCTTCTTGCCACAGACAAGTTAAATCATTGATAAAGGTCTGAAACACATGGTACATCAGAGATTTCCTTCTTTAAGCTCTCTTGTGTATTCGCCTGTCTCTTTTCTTACATGGCCCCTTATACAACAGAAACAGAATGACTTTTTTTGTAGGACAGCACAAGCCTTTATTCAGAGAGCCAAAATTAATGGGCTTGAGTGCCAAGAGTCCTTCTGTAGCCACATCTCTTCTATGTTGTAGGAAGTATTGATGGCTTTTTGTTTGTCATTTCAGCTGCACAGGCTAGAAATGTATGTGGCTTCACAGTGTACTTTCTTTTCCAGGCATGAATTCTCTTGGCAGTTTACATACTGGAATGCCTAGTAGCCTCAGATGAAGTTTTATAAGGTGAAAGTGAAGATTTATTCAATGCTGGAATGCTATCCAGGCTTTGGAGATCTTGCTTGTGATCTCTTCACAGTATTTCTGTACTTTTTTCAGTAAGTCATATAACTTTTTTCTTCCCAATTATTTTCAATTATTTCAAAGGTAACAGCCCTTCACAGAATGCCAGGAAAGTTCACACTTGACATAAAGGTCAGCAAAAGAGAAGACTGTTAATGAACATAAACTGTACAAAAATTACTGCTGGTATCTGAGTCCTTCCAATGACCTGGGAGAGTTCTTGCTTTTACAAGTAAACCAGACAGATGTCTACCAAGACTATGGATCTGAATAGAAATATTGGTGATACCAAGAAGAATTTATTGAAGAAACATCATCATTTTCTACCCTTGTAAGGTTTTTTTAGTATTCACAGAAGATAATCCTAGGTTTGACTGTTAGTAGGAATAAGTCAAGAGTATGAACTACTTTATTTCTCTCATTTGGGAATACTTGTACATCAGTCAATCTAGTGGGCTACATTTATGAAGGTAAATATGGGGTAAAGGGGAAGGGAATGAAAAAGAATTTGTTTCATCTCTCCAGTGCTGTTCATACTGAGTGGTGCTGCAGCATGTGAAAATATTCTGGCAAAGATTACATCTGTTTTACCTCTGGCTCATAGTCTGATTGCTAATCTGTTCTTGAACTTGCTGCATCCAGTCATCAGCCTCAAGGGCTGGTAGAAAAACTACAGCTGGGCCCATGAATGACCCAGATTCACCTATCTCCTCATCAAAATCGCCCCAGGAGATTTTAAGTGAAGTGAAGACTGAAGTCAATGTTTATATGACTTCAGCATGGAAGTGCAAATCTCTGCTATCTCAGGTGGCCACATTATAGTCTCTTTACAAACTCTTTAAGCTCCACTGTAAAAGTATGGCTCTGCACTTGTAGGAAAAAAGCTGTTTCCAGCTCATAACTTTCTGATGGTTACAAAATTTTACCTAATTTCTAGGCTATGTTCACCCATGCCCCAGTTTATACTTGGCCTTAGTCATACTGACATTGTCTAGCTCTACTACTTTTTCCTCTGTCCTCTGTTTAACCCCTGAGGTGCAGAAAACATATCACCTCACAGTTCTTGTTTTGTTAGAAAAGTTAAGTGCTTTCACTTGCTTGTCATTACTTTGTTCACTATATTTCTTTCATCTTGCATTCATCCTTCTTGAACACAAGCAATCAGAACTATATACAGAGGAGTTTTCACAGGTACAATGATATTAATAGTTTTTTATCTCTCCAGAAAAAAAGATTTATGGGGATTGTGCTTACCTTCTTCACAGTCAGATGACATTGATGGATCATAACCACCCTGTGAGTAGCTGATGCTCTCAGTTATTTCTCCCTCTCATTTATTTCCTAGCAGTGTGTTTAAGAAAAAAAAAAAGCTTATTGATAATTGAAAAGCTTTGCAATAAAAATGTCACATTTTATGCCATTTCTAATACTCTAGCCCTCAAAATTGTCCTGTTCTTCCTTTAAAATAGCCTGTTCCCTCACTGTAATGACAAATACTTTCAAATAAGAATTGTCACCAGCTTTCAATAGTTCATTTCTATTTCTTTGATGAATTCTCTGGTGACAGCATTGAACTAGATAGGCCGTCACTGATCTTTTAGAAATTCCTTTCCTAGTCTTTCTTCAGTCAGAAGTTCCCTCTTCAATGTTATCCATTATCTCTCTGCTGAATTAGTAATTTCCCAGTGCTGCGCTCCCAAAGATTTACCCAACTTTCATTCATCCTGAAAGCCAGTTATCAAGAAAATGTATCTGGTAAGATTGGCATGGTAAATGCATGTTGCACTTTATTTGATTTCTTCATTTTTCCCCACATCTCTAAATAATGTTTCTTTAAAATACTATTTAGATACTCTTACTGATTCAATGAAAGCCCTGAAAAGTGTTGGTATTTGATTCTAGATAAAAGTGAATTATCTAGAAGTTGTAATCTGTTTGTAACTCCCTGAGCTGGGAGGCAGTACAAAAAAGTAAGGTGACCTTTTCCCTGCATTGGCTTCCTCACATCCACTTTCTTTGTGTGACTTTATTTTATCATCTATGTAAATGTCACCTTTAAAAAAATATTTCTTTCAAAAAGGACAGTACCCTCTTCAGGCATAATAATTAAACACTACTCTAAAGATCTCAGAATATAATATTGTGTTTGCTTTCTGCTCTGATTCAGTGTGTCTCAGTGACACTTATTTTAGGTACTTACCATTAAGAATTTATGGGGTGTTCGAGAGCCCTGATGCCATCGAATAAACGAGATATTTGTATAGATATTGGTGCTCACATTAGTGCTCATAATGCATTCTATTGCATTACCCAATGGGGCTATGAATTACAGGAAACAAACCTCCAGTCTGGATGGCTCCAACAAAACAGTTGTAAAATCCAGCCCTAGCAGAGCTTCACACATAACTAAACAGTGATCTGCTAATTGATCTTTAGGGATCACTTTAGTTCCCACTGAAAGTAATGGAAAGGTTCCCATCTATTTTGCTGAGACCTGGGTCATAGTCTGAAAGATTAGATCAGAAATATCCATGGGAATGAATAGCAATTATAACTAACTAAAAAAATGATAGAAGAAATGCTTGTGTAAAAGACGGTGTAACCCACCTTGCTTTAGAAGTACTGTGTTTGATAAAAGTGACCTCATCATCTGGGGAGAAATTGGTTTAACTAAAGAAAGGTCTTGTTATGAAGCTTCTAATTTCCCTGTTTAGCAATTGCTGAAGTGGATATTTTGAGAATCAAATAAGCAAACCAAATTAAATACTATCTGCTGGCTGAATGTTGTGTGTAAGCCAGGATGATTCTTTCTTCACCATCACACCAGGATCTTCAGCTACTACAGTTTGAATTAAAGATCCAAATGTCTGTGGCCAGAGTCTGCAACACATATAACCTCTGAGTTTTGTCACAAAGAGGAATTTGTACCACTCATTCATCAGAAAGTTAAACAGTCTAATCAGAAGTATGTAGAATTGTCCAGTTTGCATAAGCCCACGAAAATTTAAAATAAATATTACATAGGTGGAAAGTAGGAGGAAGTAGAATATCCTTTAGAAGCCAGCTGTCTGTTTACTGCCCAGCTTATAATGAAGCTGTTTTTTTTTAACTTGGATATTACTTGTAATCTCAGCTACTTAGGTAATATTGCATACATGTGATATAACCATTTACATGTTTTATATCTTCAGTGTTTCTATGTTTAGGCACATCTGTATTTGTGGTCATTATCTCCTTCCTGAGAAGTAATTGAGATAAAGAACTGTAGTAAGCCAGCTACTGTGAAGTTTTGAAAGGCATCAAGAGCAGGGACCAGTTGTTCTTGTTAGGTGAATAGATGAGGAGTAGAGGTGTGATAATCAACAGAAAGTGAAAATGTTTGATAACAGATGAACCAAATGATGAAGAAAAAATATTGTTTTACCTTTATCTCTTTATAAACTACAAAAGCAATTTATTCCATGTGGGAGATCTCATCTGGATTTGGCACTCACACAAGAGCGTGCATGCCAGTGAAGTCCCACACCACGTATCCTTGAAGGACATATTGCTTTGGGGAGGCTGTATGTCTTTGTTAGGTGTATTTACCCACAGTGTGTAACTCCTGACTCAGAGAGCCTGTTTTACAACTTTGTTGAGAACATATGGGGAGTGCCTGGGTGTGGAATTGCCCTTATGTCAAGAAAACAACCAAAACAAAATTTACAGCAAGGAGTGTTCAACACAGGTATTCTGTGTGAATGAATATCCTGTGTGGGCTGCAGGCCAGTTACATCCTTGGCTGGTTATTTCCTAAGGTGCTGTGATTCAGTGTGTGCATGTGTTTGTTTTGCATTTCTACAAACAGAAAGTGGAAGTCCAACCTAGCTGATCTATTTCAATAGGTAGTTCACTAGTTCAGTGAATCTGGCCATTCATTTTTTCCACAGAGATATGCATACTTGCTTGACCAAATTCCACCTGTCCACCTTCTGCTGGTTACAACTGCTCATAGGTCAGGCTGGCAGGCTTTGAAGCAATGCTGCTGTTTCTGAGGCTACTTGGACCTTCGATGAATGAAACTGAAGGAAACAACATAAAGAGCTGTAATGGTCCCAGTGGTGTACGCCACAGGCTCCTGCTGCAGACCTCTCTGTGCATCCTAACAATACTCATGAAAGCAGGGACATCAACATCCATACACTGCAAGAGGGAAGAGTGGCTTGGTTAATCTGGATTCTGTGAAAACTGCTCATTTGGCTTATCACAAAGCTATGTCCAATTTCTTGGGTCCGAAGGCATGCTAAGTTGTAGGGAGCTGTGTAGTTATACAGCTTCCTGGGGAGTTGCTTACTGAGCAAATGGATGTCAGGCTTTCCAGGTTAGGCTTTGCCAGGTGAGACACTCGGCGTTTTCAGGATGCCAGCATGTCCACAGGCCGAAGGTGCTTGGACAGGGTGAATGGGTGCAGTGGCACAAAAGCAGAAGCAGAGCCATAGGGCTCAAGGTGTTTCTCCCCATCATGTAAAGAAGGAAGAATTGAAGGTATAAGAGCAAGAAAGAGTTGAGTGTTAGGCTGCAGCCACTGCTTTTCTATTTTGTTCCAGGAAGAGGACAGTGCACCACGTGCCAAGTAGCCCCATCATCTGATCCTTGGACATAGACAGCAGGGATATGAGGCTTAGACCATAACATCCCTGATGTGGCAGAGACTTATGCAGAATGTTACCCTTAAAATCAGACAGAATGTGCAGTCTGATATTTTACATAAACCATTCCCAATATTGGATGGAAACTCAGGCTGAAATCTGCGGTGATTCAACTGTCCCAGGTTCAGGGCAGGGGTGTGTGTCGGGAGGATGGACATGTACTCAGCTGGGAAATAGCTGTGTCAGCTGCCTGTGTTTTACCTCCTGGAAAAAATGTGTCATGGCCCTAATTTTCATCTTTTAAAGAGCCTTTTTAAGTTTTGGATTTTTGACTAGTATTTTGATGTGTTTTGAAACTTCTAATAAACTGTTGGCATTATTATGTCAATTGCATTATTTGGGTAAGAGGCTTAACCCAATGTCAAAAACTGAATGCATTTGTTGAGTCTATTTTTAATCTTTAAACATTAAATCTGTTTCTTGACAGTCAGAAAGGTGATCATCTTTATTCTCACCTTCTAATGTAATGTTGTTTCCTAATAATGTTATTTATAGATAGAGGCTGTTAAAGTGTAGCACAGTCTGACTACAAATCATGTAAAACTGCTTGCTGGAGTAATTATACATTTTTTTTAAAAAAAATGTGGCAACAGAGAGATGGCTGAGTGCTATGCAAGTGCTTGCTTGTCTCCTTGCTTGCATGTCCCAAAACCTCAGTTCAGCTCCAGATGTACTGGATCTGAAAGATCTTGCCATGTTGTGCTGTGTTGTTCCTTTACAAACTTTTACTAAATGGTTCTGATTCACAGCTTAAAGCTACAAGTCTCATCTGATTGAGTAAGCTGAAAAACAGCCCCACTCTTTAGAGACATTAAAGACATTGCAAGAAGTCCAAAAGTGAGCCAAACAGATGGCTGGAGAGTGATGCAGAGCACCACTACATGTCTTATAGCTGAGAAGTTGTGTTTGGAACCTGAGCATTGATCTCCAAATCAAATACTCTGTGGGTTCACTTGAGGTGTTCTGGATGCCTTTTGGAAGAGGTTATTTGTCTTCTTTCAAATAAAGAAGGATTAAATAGATGAGGATTTGAGTTTAAAAAGGAGTTGGGTCTTTTGGAAGAAGTTCAAGTATCATATATGGTGAAGGAAAGAAAAATTTGGACCCATAATTCCCTATTTCTAGCATTTGGGAAATGAGAACATATCCAAATAAGTGACTGGGATTAAAACACACACAAAAAAGGAATTGTTTTCACACAACACATTTGTGCATAGTGGAACTCTCTGCCACAGGATATTCTGGAAGCCAAAAGTTTACATGTGTTCAAAAATGGATCAGACAAATTCTTGCAAGAAGACCCTTGCCTTCTAGATGGAACCTCTGGCTCAGGAAGTCCATGAGCTGAGTGTCATAAGCAGGCTGAATACCTTGGGAAAGAACACTGAAATAACTGCATATGGTTCTGCTATTCCTTAAAAAACTTTTGCTATGCATTATCCAGATTGGTAAATTGAGCTTGATTGACTTTTGATCAACCAAAGTACATAAGTTCTTATACTCTGATGTTCTGCTATTTATCTACCAAAGAAACAACTTCACCCAGAGAATATTTTTAGAACTAGCAAATAAAATGTAGAAAAATAGGAGATTGAAAACTGAAAGATGCATAGTCTCAGCATAAAATAACTTATGACAAACTAGAAAAAACCTGTCATTTGAACCGATACCACAATAGATTGTTGTTCAACAGTTGGATAAATAAAGGGATATTAGAGAAATCAGCTGGAAAGTTAAAATATGGACTTTGATCAAGAGTATCCCCGTAAACCAAGACTACAGTGGATAATCATGCCTAAGCAAACCTCTAACTTAGTACTGTTAACCATTTTATTCAAGGGTGCATAAATAAAGATGAAAGATAATTCTAAAAACAGCAAAACTGGACAGGGAAAGAAAATAAATTAGAAAAGACCTATTTCTAGCAACTGGGGGAGAAAAGGATGACTAATTTGAGATGAATTTTAAAAACCTAGCAAGATTAAAAAACCCCAAACTAATGTCAAGAATAAAGCCCAAGAATACTTTCTTGTTTTTGCTGTGTGTTCTACATGCTTGGTACACTTTGCTGAAAATTATTAATGATGGTAGATTTGAAAGTTGTTTTTCAGATTGTTTTAATCACAGTTCAGGAACCAGATGTCAAAGGATACAGGAAAACATTGAAACTTGTTTGGAATGACCTTAAAGATAGAACAATGAAAAAAAAAGAAGCAATAGTATAATGAAAGCATGATCTATGGGTTAAGGTATTGGGTATGCTCTGACTGACTTTCCTGAGTAATCACAGTCACGTTTGTAGTGTATTTGTCCTTTAGTCCCCTGTATATGTGGTCTGTTTGTACTTTTTGAGGTAGGACCACCAGTCAGCCTTAGCAGACTGTTGCTTTAGCAGTGTCATGCTGTCATAGCTGTAAACCAGGTGGTGCTAACAGAAAGCAAGTCTGCACAGGAATCAAAAACACATCAAGTCATTTTTCATATAGGAAAACAGGAAACATCTGAAAGAAGTTGTCAGGCTTCCAAAAGGCGGCAATGTCTTTGTTTATAAAGACATTGGTAAAACAATACAGTAATTTTCACCATATAAGGCAAAATAAAGAAATAGATATAGGAAAGATTTTTTTTTCCCCTCCATAGGAAGATTTACTCAAAGAAACTGAGATCTTAACAGAAGCAAGATGAAAAAAAAAAAACAAAAAACAAACAAAACAAAATCTATGAGAAATGATAAAACTTTTGTGCCAGAAAGATGACTTCTTGTCCCCAGGCAGAGAAGCAAGTTTAAATACTTTAACTATCCTTTCAAGAGAGGGATATTTCATCACTATCCAGAAGTTAATCTTTCTTTTACCATGTTATTTGAATCTATGGAATAGCCAGGAAACTATTGACTGGAGTAACTATCCTATCCAGGGAAAGCTAAGATGTTCATGTAAATTGCAGTAAAAGCACAGGATAAATTATGATTTAATTATAGCTATGAAATATGAAGTCACACATGACTAATTGGAGGAATTGCCAGGGAGAATGTCAAAAGAAAGCCACCCACTTCATAACCCTGGATTTCTAAAAAGTTTTCTATGGAGTGTGAGTGAAAAAATTATGCTACAGATTTGACTAGACAGCACTGATATGTGAGCTAGCTGAGTGTGTGACTTACCTGGGGACCCTAGCAACAGCATAGCTGTGAGCACAGTGTTGTGCTCCTGAATCAGGGCTAGTTAACCCAAGAGCAGTATTGAAGTACCATAACAACATAATGCTACTTCCAGTTTGGGAAGTGTTGTTTAGCCCACTCTGGACATCTCTGACACCCTCTGAGTTAAATCAACAACTCTCTGAGGTTAGAAACTAAATATGTTCAAATAGTGTGAATAAGTGTTTGGATAAGTTCTATTAAAGGACTTAATGTAGAAGATACCCCAAATATATCTAAAAGATGAATTCTAGAGGAGTAGAAAAAGGTATGATTATAGGACATTTTTAGCTGTTGTTACAAGACAAGTATTTGTCCCAATTTTTTCAGAAGACATATGTTGGAGTCTATGCAAACGAAATTAATCACTGGCATGGGGTAGACAGGGGGGTTTTTTTGGTGCACTTAGGGTGCACTGCTGAAGTCTTGCCAATTCTAGATTCAGCTTTAGGGATTTTTTTCAGACTAGGATGAAGTAAGGAAATTTTTCCAACTAAATTAGCTCAAGCTACCCAGCATAATTTAATGCAAAATTATCATCATTTTTGCTATAGCTCGATATCTCCTGCTCAGCTCTAGTCATTTGGGCAGCTAATGAAGAAAGTTTCATTTTTAAATCAAACCTTACTGATGTTTCTGTGCTGACCTTTGCTGGACTTGTACTTCATCAAATTGTTCACATTATTGGGAGATAGAGTCAGGCTTCAGAACATTGCTGGTATGGCATAGAGCATGGAACATAGCTGGATAAATGGGCTCTGTATTTGAAACAAGTAGAATTGCTTTTATAGGAAGTACCAAGACAGTTGAAAGAAGGAAGAAATGACTGGATTGGGTTAACTAGCTGAAAAAGTAAAGAGTAAAACAGTAGCTGTGTAGTAGTCTTGGGGTGTCTGACATACTGGTCAAGATGAAGTCTGGGCCATTTTTTTCTGCATTTCCAGCTTGGAAGAATTGAAAATTTAGAAAGTAAAATTGTACCTGGAGTAGGTGATAAGGCTTTGTTTTTGGTAACTAAAACTAAGTCAAACTGCTGTGTTCATGATCAATATGCATGGGTATATATGAGGAGGGTGTGTGTATTTTACCTCAGTGTGACTCATCTTTGATAGCTCTGATTATGTCAGTTAAATTTTTCCTCCAAATTTCCCAAATGGATATAAACTTTTATAGGTTTAAAACTGAAGGTCTACCACAAGTTATTAAAGCTGAGGCAGTTAACATCTATCTGTGGCAACAGGGAAGATTCCGTAGAATCCAAGAGCAATACGGAAAAGCCAATCTATTGACTAAAAAAAGAAATTAAAACAGGGAAATCCCCAAAAAAGAGTAGGGAAAGCAGTTGTCTGGGAAAAAATAAAAGGATGGGAGGCCAATGTTTCTAAATGAAGAGTAAGAGAGATGGTACAAGGCTGTTGGGAGTCATGTTAGAGCAAATAAGAGAGAGAAGTTAACCTGTGAAGATGATTTATTTAAACAGAGATTTAAAAAAAAAATACGTACTATAAAGGTAGTGTTCTCTGGAGAGAGGGAACTAGTATTTGCCCTCAGTTCTCAATAGAAAATGAAAAAATCTGGAACGATAAAAACACAGAGAAAAAAGCCACCCCAGGTCAGGCTTACTGACATATCTTCACAAAGTGTGCTGTAACATTCTAGATCACAGTAACAAATGAAATGATGTAAGTAACTGTGTGAGGCAGATAAAGTCCCAAATATGTTTGGGACATTAGTAACATTAGCAAGTTATGGTAACACATTAACTTGTGGTTTAAAGAGCTATTGCGACATATTTTCATGAGCCAGTACTAAAACTAATTTCTGGTTTTGTGTTGAACCAATAGCTCCAAACTCAGTACAAACTTTCAGATTGATAGCTTAGGGGTACTTACTGTAAAGCTGCATGCCAAGACACATGGTTGGGGAAATGGCAGGTGTTACTTTTCAATGTGTGTCATCATTTGGAGCCTGCTTGATGCAAGTTTCCTGACACCTCATGTCTTGGAATTGCTACAAAAAAATATTTGTCCTCAGATATCACTACACTGATTATTTCTCATCACATCATACAGCATAGAAGAAAAAGGGGATTGCAGGTTTTGCTTCTCGTTTTGTTTCCATGGACACAGTTTTCTAATTCTGTAAGGCATCAAGATCTGCTGCCTTCATTAACCTCAGTCTTGGAATGAACTTCCCTATCAGCTTTTACAAGTCATTGAAATAATTTGGGAAAAAAAGAAATAGAAAAGAAAACAAGCATAAGACTGAAAATAAATCACATACTACAATTCCAACTAAACAGGAAATTGTAGGTTGAGACAGAATAGAAAATATAATTTAATAAATTGTCTTAGAAGGAATTTTATGAGGATGTAACACTGCAATTTAATATAAAAACTCTCTTCTGATGTTTTTTGAAGAATTATTTTAGATTTTTTTTTTCTTGCTAGCACAGCTTGTTGCATATAGTCATGTGTCTTGCTTGTCAGAGATCTGTGGCAATAAAATAGTGGGTTTCTTAAAAAAAAAAAAAAAGGTAAGAAAAGATGTTTAGGCATTTTCATCTGGAATATTTTCCTACACAACAGCTTCTTAAAGTAACTCTTAGCAATTTCACATTATTTTACTGTTTTACTGTTTCTAAGGGTTACTTCTTCATACATGTAGAAGATATTATTCTTCATGACAGACTAAATCTGTGGCTGGGCTGACATTTAAGAAAGCAAACTTCTAGTGTCCAGCTGAGCAATGAGATGTTGACTAGCCTTGGGTCTGCAGCAGCCATAGAAAATGCTGGCAGGGCTGAGGAAAGGATTTGTTCCTTGAATGGCAGGGCCACGTGAACACAATAGGGTCAGGCTCCATCTGGACCATGTGCTGCAGAATTTCCTTCCTTCCCTGTGCTGCACATCTGCTGGGAGCTGCTGTTTGCCAGCTGCCAGTTCCCACTGTCCCCCTTCTGCTAAAAACCAGTTGAGGTAGGTGGGATGTATTGGAAAACTGAGCTCTGGAAACAACAGGCTCTGAGCGGCAAGCCAGAAATAACAGGGATCAGGGAGAGGTGAATGAAAAGATGCGTGATGTGGTGTGCAACAGAGAGTTCAAGCTCACTTTTGCAAGGGGTGTCTTGGATGAGAATAGAGGACAGGAAACTGGAGGATTTAGAGATGGGAACAAATAGTATTTACAACAACAACACTAATATTCAGTAAATTTTGAATTTCACAGTAACACTGACAATGTGTTTCTGTCCAGTACTACAGCTCAGTTACTAGAGTAAATGCTAGACGGTGTTTGAAAAAATTTTATGCCACTGCTTATTATTTGTCTGCTGGAAGATTTCTACATAAGGAAACTCCAAAACTTATCCTTAAACAGACACACTGGCCACAAGTCTTGTGGCTAGTGACTGTGCTAAATGTTGTTTCTTTTACTGTTAACTTTATAAACAGATAATTAAATCTAAAATTTAAGTGTCTTTTGAGATGGCTATATACTTCTAAAAGCAGGAATTCTGAAAGCAGATTTCTGCCTGTTCTTTGTGATTCTTAAAGTAGACCTTACCAAACCTCCAGAAAAACTGGGGGGAGCTGTTGACTCCCTTGAAGGAAGGGAGGCCCTGCAGAGAGACCTGGACAAATTAGAGGACTGGGCAATCACCAAACATATGAATTTCAACAAGGGAAAGTGCTTTATTTTGCACCTGGAATGGGGCAAACTTGGATGTTCATGCAGACTGGGGAGTGAGATGCTGGAAAGCAGTGCCATGAAAAGGGACCTGGGGGTCCTGGTCAATGGCAAGTTGAATCTGAGTCAGCAGTGCCCTGGCAGCCAGGAGGGCCAACCGTATCCTTGGGGCATCAGGCAAAACATCACCAGCCAGTCAAGGGAGGGGATTGTCCTGCTCTGCTCTGCACTGGGGCAGCTTCACCTTGAATGTTGTATGCAGTTTTGGGCACCACAATATAAGAAAGATATTAAGCTGTTAGAGAATGTCCAAAGGAGGGCAAAGAAAATGGTGAAGGGCCTTGAGAGTAAGCTGTATGAAGAGCGGCTGAGGGCACTTGGTGTGTTCAGCCTGGAGGAGACTGAGGGGAGACCTCATTGCAGTTACAATGTCGCTGTGAGGGGAAGAGGAGGGGCAGGCACTGATCTCTTCTCTGTGGTGACCAGCGGCAGGACCTGAGGAAACAGCCTGAAGCTGTGTCAGGGGAGGTTTACGTTGGATATTAGAAAGAGCTTCTTCACCCAGAGAGTGGTTGGGCACTGTAACAGGCTCCCCAGGGAAGTGATCACAGCACCAAGCCTGGCAGAGTTCAAGAAGTGTTTGGATGATACTCTCAGGCACATGGTGTGACTCTTAGGAATGGTTCTGTGCAGGGCCAGGAGTTGGACTCTGTGTTTCTTGTGGGCCATTTTTG
>JAWWEE010000040.1:42730605-42745926 GCA_035221455.1 Xenops minutus | reverse complement strand
TTCTGTGCAGGGCCAGGAGTTGGACTCTGTGTTTCTTGTGGGCCATTTTTGCAAGTGGTGTTGCAGTGCCTGAGAGGCTTAGATCAAAACTATCTCTTCAGTTAAAATTGTTATTTCTTCCCATCAAAATGTTCACTACAAATTGGCATCGACCCAGTACAGCCAAATTCACTTAATGGGTTATTTTTCTTGTTCCACAGAGGCTTACTTCCCTTCTCATTGCATTCCTGATACTCAAAGATTTATCAATATTGCTCAAAGCAGCTGCTCCTTTTTGGACATTCCTTACTCTCAGCCTGGTCTGGTTGTCAAAATCAGCCTATCCTGAAGGAGTCCAGTACTAATAAGTATATCCAATGCATCTAAACTTAAAACGCAGAAGTTTTGTACTGGAAGAGGTAGATAGCCTCTTAAACCCCTAGAAAATGTGTCACAATTTTATCTTATCTTTGTGCCATATCCTGAACCAGCAGATGTTGAGTTCCTCTGGGCAGGAGAGTAAGAACCAGCTAAAATGTGTTGAGCAGCTGGTTGCGCTCATGCCTCCACCCTGGAGGACCTGAGCTACTGCTGCCAGCTGCACTCTATGTTTTGCAATCCTCCTTTCCCTTAACCATCTTGCAAACCCCAGCGGAGGCCACAACGACAAATTGAGCAAAACTAATACACACACAAACGTCAAGTGGATATTTAGAAGTCCCATTTAGGGACCTACTGGTCTGCAGAGGTATGAATGAAAATGCATTCATACTTACTGTTCTTAAAGGTGCAGGTTGTATTTCCACTTGCAATTTTTGCACATGTATGCATCTGTATGTGCATGTATACAGTTATGTGAATGTACAGGAATATTAAACTTACAGCATCCAATTCATACAATAGGGTATCTTAAGTTTAAAAAACAAAAAGAAGTCACTGAAATGTTGCTTAGAAGAGGCTTTGGTGGTCAATGTGTACTACTTCCCGCACTATATGGTTGTGTGTTGCCACCACCAGATCAGATCAGCCATGACTGTTTAGCCAACTCCTAAAAACCTCCAGGGATGAAGAATCCACATTTCTGTGGAGCCTTTCTCTAGTACCCCACTGCTTTTCCTGTGAAGTTTTTCCTAAAATTCAGTCTCAACCTGTATCCATTGCCTGTTATATTTCCAGGAAAAATTATTAGACATGAAGGACTTGTAGCAAGTTTTGGCCTCCAGTTTGATAGGAATCTGTATGTTAACACAAGTAACATACTGAGCCAGGTGCTAATCTTGCCTGAGCATGCATTTGTATGTACAAATCAAGCATCAGCCCTCTTACCAGGTGCTCCATAAATGGCTGAAATAATCGTGGATGCTCTAATTGTGTATGTGCTACTCTAACCACCTGGGATTTTGAAAAAAACAGGCTTGAAAGTGTGAACATGCAATATCTGTTTCCTTTAAAATCATAATTGTTCCTGACTTGAGTTTATTGTGCCAAATGCAGCAGGAAGTGAATGTCAATAAAGGGGTTTTAACTGGATGTAGACACTGCTGAGGTATACAAACATTCATTAGACGTAGTCATGGTAACTAGAACAATGTATTACACAGACTTAATATGCAATCTTTATAAATGTAGCAAGTATTCCACCACTCCAAAAGCAGAAACTTTTGACTATTCCAGGTTCTGAACTGTCTCTTCAAAATTGGTGTCAGATACAATACTGGGAATAAATCTTTAAAATTCAAAGAAGAGTTAAAACTAGTTGCAGGATTACTTAAATTCAAGAATTAATTTGAAGTTCACACTTCAGAAAGTGGGAACTAACTAATTCTTCATCAAAAAATGATAACACTAGTTAAAAACTCACAGACAAGTTATGAAAACAATTTCAAGATCAGAATGTCTTGGATTCATAAATTTTAAGGAAAAAAAGTACTTTTCAGAATGTTTAAAATAATTTTCCCCTTAGGAACATGAAAACCCCGCTGGTTTCTCACTGAATTTTATTTTGCCCAGTATCACATATGAATGCTGACCTGTTACTAATAGATGCTTATGACGTCAAGTTGAGAGGTTTGTTACTAATCACAGAAAAACAACAGTACAAGCATATTTTCTTAGAGGAAAATCTCCTCCGTTCCAACTGTACTCAATCATTTTTGCAAGCCCTTATGCAGCTACTAGAAATAAAAGCCATTTTTACATCTCTCAAGCTAAAGACTGCCCTTTTAATCTCTTAAATCTAAAATTAGACCTATGAGATGTGTGATGTGTGGGTGTGAAAGTGCATGTAAGGACATACCCCTGCAACTCCCATCATCTTTCTTCAGAGCTAAACACTGAATTGTGCACAGCTTTTAATCTTCAAATGATTCAGATGTTCGATTACTTACCAGTTATCACTTTCTCAGCCTGCTTTTATAAAGAACTAGATTAGTAGAACAAGTATACAGCACTCTGCCCATCTCTTCAAGTGTGATATCTTTGTGTTTGCTGTTGTTGGGTGACCCGAGAGAGGAACTGATGCATTACAGAAAATTGCACTGGAGTTTAAATTTAAGTGAGAGATTGGTGGAAAGCCCTAAAGAACTAGACTGGGAAAAGGGGAAAAAGGAAGAGTGGGGAGGTACTGTAACACTCCAGCCCTGGGAGCTGCAAGCTCATGGGCTTAGCCAGGAGTTTCACTTTAAAATTTATATTTAGAGTTCTTCAATACCTTGAGATAATGTCAAGAGAATAAGCCACAGGCTTGTTCCCAAGAATTTTTTTTATTAATAATTTAGCAGAGAAAATAGGAAACTTGTCAAAAGTTCAAAAGGGTACCACACAAGCTAGACAAAATGTTCTACCACAATACTGACACAGCACACAATATTCCACAACACTTAAGTCAATATCCAGTCCTTCCAGCTTCAAGCCACCCAAAGCATCAAGAAAGGAGCAAAAAAAGAGAAGCAGAGGGAGCAAGACGAGAGGAGAAAGAGGGAGAGACAGACCATATGACTACCACTGCAACCTTGTGGCAGACCAGCTCTCATATGTCCAGGTGGCAGGGCTGTGACATGTGGCACCTCTATGCCTTGGTTTTATCTGCTCTGGTCTCTGTGGCCAAATCCCCTGTGGCATGGCCTCTGACCCACCAGCCACTCTGGGGTTCCAGTAGCAATAAAACCACCATGTTACAGCTATTGTTAAAAAGTGGCAAATATTTTTTTTTATAAATTCAAATGTGAAGTAAAAAATTATAAGTAAAAGTTTTGGTGACTTGGTGTCACCATGACTTTTCATAAGCTTGAAATGATAAATAGATTCCAGGCTATGAGATTTCTGATTTTTATTCTGAATGTTTGAAAAGATGTGTGTGGTTCAGGCCTGCTTCAAGATAGACATGTGTAGATGCCATCCTGTAAATGCTGTGGCTATCTGTCTACGTACAGATAGCTACTTCTAGGTAGAAAGATAAATTTGTATATCTGAGCAGATATACAGGTAAGTGTACATATTTATAACATTAAAGGATTACAGTGTCTGTATTAGTCAAATATATTGCCAGTGAGATCATCAATGAAACAAGAGAAATGTAGTGGGTAAGTCATCTTTTGAAACATTACAGGAGTATACCTTCTCCTATCCTACACTTAAAAAACACCCAGACCCTTAAATGAACAATTTCTTGCAGATCCAGATAATGCAAAATGACATCCTTATTGTTCATTGCAACTGTACTCCAATCAGCAGCTGCAGTCATGGTGATAGTATATGTTTCCAAATATCATAATGGGCATAACGAGCAAAATTCTTTCCATGGTCTTCATTCTACTAAAAGCCCAGTGTCTTTGACTTTTCACTTTGAACAATCATTCTCCACAAGCCAAGCATGAAGAACTCAGACTATAATTTCACTCACCTTCATTTTGCATTGTTTGCAGTGTACAGTGGAGAATCAGATTGAATGGCTCTATGCAGTTTGTTAAATCACTCAGGATTTTACTGGTATTTGGGTGGAATTAGATGCTGATATTTTTGTTCTGTGTTTGGCCCAGCCACCTGTAAGGAGTTGTGCTTCTCCTGCCAAGTTATGGGGAAACAGGCTGATAAAGATGGTCTCTGGCCTTGACGGGGGCCTTTCTGTGTAAAATAAAATTAATTGGGCTCTCACAATTGGCTAATGGCCCTTCAAGGGCACTTGAAGGAGACAGAAAGGAGGAGGAGGATGATGTTGAAGTAAGCCCCCAGACCCATTTAATAAAGACCCCCTGGAGCATATCACGCAGGCACCAATGCCAAGACATGCACAAGAGGGTCCTACTTACATAACTGGGGGGAGGTGCAGAGGATCCCTGGCTGGGGGTGCTGGCCACACCTGCCCAGCTGAGGTCACTTCAGCAACTTAGAAAAAGGGCAGGTGGCTCACACTCAGGGCTCGCTCACTTCACGTGGCAGGACAACATTGTGTTTTGGTGGGGACGCTCACTGGTGAGCCAGCTGAGCCTTGAGGATGCAGCCACTGCTCAGGAAATCTGGGCGTTCCAGGGATCTGTGAGACAACTCCATGGTGAACACCTGGGCAATTTGGGTGTTTGCACCTAGGGGCTTATTTTCTCTTTTCTTTCTCTCTCTTGGGTTTTTTTCCCATTTACTTGGCCACTTTTGGTAATAATACTACTGTTTAGGTTAAGTTTTCTGTGGTGTCTCAGTTTCAGCTTCCACATCCCTTTGGACCCCCTCTTCTCCCTGGAACATTACTCCATGTCATTCTGATTACCTAAAAAAAAATTGTATGTGTTTGGGGGACTGTCTTTATATAAAAGAAAATAATAATCCCAAGAGGAAGTTATATTTATGACTGGAAAAAAATAGTGGTTTGTGATTCATTCTCTGTATAAGTATTGATCTAGTTGCTTGGACAATATGTGCATAAAAATGTAGTATAAATAAAAAAAACCAGAATCTGCTCCATCATTTGTAATGACAGAGTGTAAAAAGATAACACATTGGAAATTCTAAACTGAGTTTCCTTTTATGCCAATCTAGGAAAAAATGAGAAACCTGAAATAATTTTTTATAAACTGGGACAACTTTCCATATTTTTGGCCTCCTCTAGAAGCAATAAAGATGTATTTCTAATTTCTTGCAGTACTTAGGTTTTACGAGAACCTATTCAGGTTTACTCAACTCCTCCTAAGCCACCAGTACCTAGTAGATGCAAAACAAAGAGCCAAATTCAGTGGTTCAATACCGTATGATTGGTTGCATGTGGGCAGATGTTAATTATAACCCATCACCATCCTGCTGTCAGGACATCAAGTGACCTGGGTTAACGCTTAAAGTTACAGTACAAAGCTCTTGGATTTTGAACTCTGATGGTATTTTGGTACCCATAGAGCAGCCTCCATCAGCCTTGGCAGAGGCAGCCCTAAATCCACTTTCTTCTCCGAGCATCTGGAATATCAAACCTTGGAGAGACATCCCCAGCAATGTCCTGGCTGCACCTAATGGAAACCACAGACCTGTTTTTGTGTTTTCAGTAAACCTTTTGGGGATCTAGAGGACAAAGACGAGCTGAGGAGAGTGGTGAGATTTCAATTGTGGCAGAGTAAGAACAACTGATATTCCAACTTCCCACTTCCTCAAGGAAAGCCTGTGAGATTAGAGATCTTCATTGCACACTTCTGTAGAGAGACAAAGAGTAATTTTTTCCCCAGCTCTTGTCATGTTTTAGGAGTGGTACTCCCTAATTCAGTGCTCCCACTGAGACTCTCCAAACCATATGCCCCTTGCTTGCTCTTCCCCTCCCCTCCCCCTGCTGCAGGCTGGAGAGGAGAATTGGAGGCACAAAAGATAAAGATCAGGGTGTGAGATAAGTACAACTTATTGGAAACAGCAATGAGATAAGAAAATGAACAGTAACACCAACTATACTAATGACAGAGGGTAAAAGAAAGAGGCAAATAATTATATTTGCCTCTATACTAATGACAGAGGGTAAAAGAAAGAGGCAAATAATTCACACACAACCCCCCTGAAAGTACTTGATCACTCTTCTGTCACACTACACCAACCTGGAAGAGAGCCCTTCCCCTCTGTCTCTGGAAGTTATATGAAGGGGTATAGAACAACTTCTGGGTTCTTCCCATGCCCCCTCCCACCTACTGCAAAAATTAACCCTGTCCTGTCTGGAACCAGGACAGCTCTTTAAAAGAGAGTTGTAAGAGAGAAAATGTGAGCTTGAAATCCTAAGGGGCTAGAGGTACTTGCTGTTAGCTCTGAAGTGGGATCTCACCTTCTTAAAAGGAAGTGAGTTAAGACAGTCTCCTGTGCAGTTTCTAACTGGTTCTTTTTATGTCACTGCCTTATGCAAGGTGGGATTTATTTTAATGAGTACCAGCGGCTTAGGAGAGGTAAATACCTAACTCTGGGTTTGGGATTTCTCTCTGGGAACAGGGCAAGTGAAACACAGCACAGGCATTGCAATACTTGACTTAATGTGCTTTAGCACTTTATGGTTTATGTCATCCAGATATCTAGCTAAGGTTGTCTGCAAGTATTATATAAATATGAATATAAAAGATTTGGGTTCAGTCTCCTCTTCCCCATTTCTTTTGTTTACTGATACATGGGCATGAATTCTCACATACAGGATGTTTTAAAAAAAATAATGATCCAGTTCTTTTAACCTGAATTAGAAAAAAATCTCTGTAACTGTAGTGTAATTCTTAGAGTTACACTGCTTTGCCTGTGGAACAAAAGTGATACACACGAATTTTGTAACCAGTTGCGAGGACACAATGGAGTTCACGTTTCAGTATTTTCAAGAAACAGTTCAGGGATGGCCTTAGTCTGGTACCGTTACTGATGTCTCTTTGCAAGTTATGTGGTGAAATGTCTGCTGAAATCGGTTTGCTATTCTTTGTGGAAACTTTTATAAACCACATAAACAAGAAGCAGAATCAACATCAATCAGAACCAGTCCCAGAAATTAACCAAATTAGAGATAGCCCCCTAAAAAACTGTGCTTATCCCTTAAAACCTGAGAAACATATTTTCTCTTTGCCAGTTAAAAGTGGAGATTTGTCAAGTAAACCATTTTTTATCCTTGTTCCATACAGGTGTGTGACAGATACACCAGAGCTGGGAGCATAAGGGAAGAACTATGAAAAACTATTAGACAATAATTTTTATTGTTACAAAAATAATATAGTTGTTATGAGTGGTACAAGCCATTAATCTTAGTAGAAAAGCACTAAAAGATGAAATCCGTCTTTGTTTTCCTTTCCTAAGGCACTAAAAGAAATGAACTCAGAGCTTTACAGACCCCACAGGGACATGTTACATTTTCATTTCCTCTGTCTTCTTTAGCGATAACAAAGGATCCCTGAAGGCTGTTCCTCTTCTCTAGTTAAGGTTAATGACTTGTGCTTGATGATATTAAAACCTGCTTTTGCTACTGTTCCACCTTCTTTGATGGGTGACTGACAGGCCACCAGAGTATGGAGGATAAAGAAAATCCCCTGCTATCTGCCTCACCTGTAAATCTCAAAGCTAAACTCTGTCAGCTGGCTACCAGGGAGCAAAACTTCAGCTGTGTCACCCAACCTTGGTGCTCTCTTCTTCTCCAAGGTCAAGGGAAGGGAGGAACTGAACTTGTGGGAACAGCTGTGGGCAAGTGGAACAAGGCCTTTGGGATTAGAGAGACAGCTGGAAGAAAGACAGGGTACCAGGAGACCAGTGCCTACTACAGAGAGATAAACAGGGTGGTCACTTGCCTTTGTCAGAGTTTCAGTGACTTTTAAGGAATGTGAGAAAAGAGCTTGATTCTTCCACTGTTGACCAGACAAAGGTCTCCAAGAACTGTTAAAAGTGTGTTCTTCCATCTTCTCTTTTCCTAGAGTGGGGCTGAGAAAAGAGTAATCATTCACATGTAACTTTGTTGGAAAAAAATTTCTTCCATCTCAATCCTTAAAGATTATCATGTCACTGGCATCTCTGTTACCTAGCAACTGTGATAAAGCCAAGAAAAATATCAATTCCTTAGGAGTAATATAAACCCTAATGCACTAAGCATTAAAGGCTTAGGGAGTCTTTCTTTTATTCCTAATGGAACTGCCATGCTTTTCCTAACACAATAAAGAAATTGTCTTCTTAATGAACTCTGCTGCTATTGTTCCATGTCTATTTTTGAAGCAGACATTGTGCTCTTCAAATGTTTTGTTGTCTCACTGTAAGTGTTTCAAGTTAGCCACTGAACATCAAAACTACTTTGATGACATCTGGAGTGTTGAAAGTACACAAGATAATTTCTTATCTAGAGGTGCCTGAAAGAAAACCTCGTCTTTGAACAATCCCAGATATTATGGCAACTTACAAACCTGATCTGTAACTTGCATTTTGCCTCTGACCTTTCTCCCTTGTAAAGGACAACACTGTTCTGAGAAACCACACAATAGAAGTGGCATCACAGATCTTTTTCACTGTTTTAATGCACAAAGCTATTCAGAACAGTTAACAAAGTTTCTATTCTAGCTGCTCCAAGAGTAACCACATATGGTAAAAGATTGTTCATTAAAATGGAGATAGGAGCCAAGTCTCTATCAGACTCCAGAAAAAATGCAGTCCCTTGAGGACTGCAAAAGCACCAGCAGAATTTGTAGCAGGCTTCACAGTAGTAAATAAAAAGTTTCCAGAGGCCAAACACGACCTTCTGATTCAGCTAGCTTTCAGGCAGTGCCTGTGAGTAACAGATTTACATAGATGCAATTAAAAGCAGAATTTGACACAAGACTCTTCTATACTTGTATTCATAGAATCATTTAGGTTGGAAAAGATCCCTTAGATCATGAACTTCAACCATTAACCTAACACTGTGAAGTCCACCACTAAACCATGTCCCTAAGCACCACGTCTACACATTTTTTGAAGACCTCCAGGGATGGTGAATCAGTCACTGCCTTGGGCAGCCTTTCCAGTGCTTGGCAGCCATCTCAGTGAAGAAATTTTTCTTAATATTCAACCTGAACCTGGCCTGGTGTATCTTGAAGCCCTTTTCTCTTGTCCTGTGATTTATAAACATGAAATAAGTTGCTAGTGCACCCTTGATCTAGATAGGTACTTGTTCTCAGTTTGGTTGGTAACTTCACTAACTATCCTGTTTTGCTTGATTGAATTAGTCTATTGTTGTCATGGAGCACTCATTCAACTTCTGGGTCAGTCCAAGATGATTAAGACAAGACACCATCTGGGTCTTAAATGTCAGGGTTTAGTTCTTCCATTTGCAAAATGGTCTGTGGGAGCACTCGAAGAAAGAGAATTTCCACTGGTAGTGCATGATGTATCTGCATAAAAAGGGGAGGTAGCAAGAGTGTCCAAGGACTAGGTTCATCACCTTTCACCTCAGCTCAATGCAGTGTTACCACAGACACTTGTAACATTTACTCTGCAATTCGTCTGGGCTCTGCAAAGATAATATGGATTTCTCATCCCAGTCTTGGTATTGAATCCCTCTTGCCCATCTAATAGAGTCCATAAGGTTCAAGCAGCATTCTCTTGGAGGGTGAGAAAAATTGCAAGGCCTAGGTCTAAATCTTCTACCTCTCTCACAAATAGATGTTCTTTCTATCTTATCATACCAAATCTGGTACAACTATTCAAGTATTGATTCCCCAGGTTGTCCTTGAGACATTATCTGAATTTGTCACAGAGAATCCATATTAAAATCATGAATTTTAGTGGTATCTCATCTCTGTGGCTCATCTCTGAGTGTGGCATAGTGATTTCTTGTTTAATCAGGTGTTGTGTTGGCACAGTCACTGACTCTATTGGCTTCCTCATTAGACCCATCTGGTCTATTCCAAATGTCCCCATCTCAGTTACTATCACACATAGCTGTGCAGATTTTTACAGGGTCTAGATCACTACCTTGTAATAATATTTCAGGGTGTTTTCTTTCTTTCTCTATACCCTGTGGCATTAATTGTATTTAATTTTTTTGAAGATACACCCCTTTCTTAGACTTGTTGCCAGCCTTTAATTCACCTTTAGTTCTCAATTCTTCACTCAAAATTCACTCTTTCCCTTTCTAATTTCCTCGTTTAACTTCTCAGACTGTTAGTTCTCAGTTTTCTGTATCACAACTAAGAGCCAGCATGTCCCTTCCCCTCTTCTGTCTTTATTTTGTAAGTATTGCTCCAATTACTGAATTAATTCCATAAGGCTTTCAGATTGTGGCTTATTGCCTTTAGCCACTCCCTGTCTCACTTATCTCAGGAAGTTGCTGTCTATTTTCCATAAAACTTTTTTTGCAACAGATATCATTTAGTAGGGGGCATCAGTCATCGTTCTAAGCCAAGGACCTTGTTGACTATGCCAATTGATTCTGTCACCCAACACTGTGGGGACAGGCAGATTTTTGGGGGTTCCTTTGTAGAACAATGACACAAAAAGTTGTTGTTGCAATCAAAACTTTAACCTGTACCATCTGTGGACAGGGTCCTTTTACAAAACTAGTAATGGAGATCTTCTGCAAATCAGATCATATTAATAAATTAGCCATAACTTGTGCTCAAAGTACACAGAAAGAAACTCACTCAGCCTCAGAGGAAGCAGCCTATGGTGAAGGCAACACCAGCTGGGGAATAGTAGACCTGGCACTCCAGGACCCAGGACTCCTTTGAAGGAAAAGCGGGTACATCATAAGCTTGTCCAGGTGTAATGGCCACCTGCCCCACAATTTGGCATGCTAAGAGTTAGGAGTAGGCAGCACAGTTCACAGAACCTGATGTAATTACCCACTGGCACAGAGCATCAGGCTTCTAACACTGCCCTTGTCAGGACTGTGAGGTGCACTGGGGATTCCTATGTCCCAAGAGAAACACCCTATAACCGGACAGGTGACGTGAGGTGGCAATGACTGGTGCCTGCCTAGGACCCCACGGGTCATGTATCTTCAGGGATTTTTCTAGACTACTCATTCTTCTAATTCTCAATGGTTAAGATTTTCATCAATCCAAGAGTGAAATTTTGCCTTTCCTCTGAACATGGACTGCCACTTTCCAACAAGAGAATTTTGAGCAGAACCATGTCATAGCTGCCCAGCTGGGGCACAGCATGGAACACAATGTGAATGGAGCTCTGGGAACATCTCCTTCTCACTGAGATGTCCAGCCAAGGCACAGCCCAAAAAATATAGATAATCAATAAGCTGTTTGGATATAAATAGAGTTTTAAGTTCCTTTGAAATGGAACACAATTTGCAACAAATTCTTTATTTGTCATCTTATTGTTCTTGATTTTGTGTTCTTCTTATTTTATCTTATTTAATTGCTTGGAACCTAAGGGAGAGAACTGATCTAGCAGCACTTGCATGGAAAAGGAAACCCCTTAGTGCCTTCCCTATACAACTCTCTTCTGTTATTTGTTTGATCAGTACATTTGATTTACCTGGTAATTTAACTGGGAAACTTGAGCTTTAACTAGTTTTGAACTTCTCTATGAAAGCAGAGAAAGTAGGACTTGATGGTTTGTTATAATAATTTCAGGTCATTATTCTAAATATTTTCTAAGGGAACATCATCTGGGAGCTACAGTTAAGTCCTCCTACAGTTTTTAAACTACTGTCTCACTTTGTGAAGGGCGGGAGGGTTTCCTGCAGAATATAGCTCAGGGTAGAATCCACACTTTTTTCCGCACATGTATGTAGGAAGTTATGAATCAGCAAGCATAAATCCAGAATGCCTTCTTAAGGCTGGCTGTTCCTCATCCTTATGAGTCAGTAGCACTTTTTCAATCCAGCTTGACTGTCTCCCCACTTACTCTTCTGGAAAATAAAAATAACTTGGAAAAAAAAGGAATTCATATGATTTAATTAAAAACTCCCACAATACTCCCACACAAAGATTGTCCTTGCCAATTTTGATGTACAATCACAGAAGATAAAATTCTGAATAAGGCAAAGACTTGCATACTGTTTTTATAATGGACTTGTCTATCTTGGCCAAGTCTGGTATTGCTACAACAGTTGCATGTAGGCTTTCTCCTGCAGTATGCTTGTGTCATTCCTTCAGAGCAACTGTAACAGAGGAGAGGGGCTTGAGCAGGACACAGAGCAAGCAGGCTTGAGTAAACTGAAGAATTGGTAGACACTTCGCTTAAGCTCCACATGTACTGCCATTGCAGATGCAAGTCATATCTACACAGAAGTGTTTACAGTACGATTCAATGATGTGAAAGTCTGCTGGACTGTGATGAGATAAAGCATCTGTAATGCCCATTGAAAACCCATTGGCATCCCTTTAGATGCCATTATCCCACAGTGCTTGATGCAAATGAATGTGGATTATTTATTCAACCTGAGAAATATACATGCAGCACTCTGTTACACACCAAATGTGGTCCAGAGGATACTTTGGCACATGAACATATAAATTATGATGGACAGATAATATGGGGTGGACCACCCAGTGTGAGTCAGGATACTCTTCAGTGAGAGGAGCTGTCGTAGATGTTTTGTTATTTTAAATGGGAATAGAAAAAAATACAAAGCCCCAAAGATGAAGTGACCATGAGTGAAGGAAAGTCCAGGGGGTGAGATCCAGATGTGTAGGGGGGTTTCTGAGTTCAGGAACCCATGCAGCAGCCCCATAAGCTGGAAGGGCTTGATGGGCAGCTAGGCAAGGAGGGGGCAGTGCTAAGAAAGACCAAGGGACATTTAAATGGTTCTAGGGAGTGCAAGTGACCCAGAGTGCAGTGAACAGGAACAAGCAAAGAGGGGCATGGTATGGCAGTTCATGCAGGCAGGGTGAGCTGCAAGGACACCTCTCTGACCATGCCGGAGCAGCCAATAGAGGTAGCAAACAGACTCAGTAAGGAAGACCAAAGAGATCCTTTCTGCCCAAGTCTTATTAGCATATTAGTTTAAGCTTCCTCAGTTTTGGCATTGACATGCAGTAGAACTCAATTTCTTGGAAATGCAGGAGTCACTGTACCAGCTATGTCACAGGCCTTCAGCCACCCAGACCTGCTAGTGGTAGACACAGTTCTCCAGGTCACAGGTTGACAGGAGTGCCTGATGCTTCTTTGCAAGTGCGGCAAAGAGTTACTTTTCAGAAGTTGTGCTGTGATTGAAGAGCTATGGAGGTACAGGAGGACGTGGAAAGACTTCATAGTACATAGTGAACAAACAAAAGAGAGATTGATTATTTTCAGAGACGCTACAGTCTCAAGATTCTTGAGAGTCTTGAACCTCCGTTGCAGTGGAGAAGCAGGTGGACTCCTAACCCTGCACGATAATTAGTTGAAGGACTGTTGGTCAAGGGTCTTTTAAAGATGAAGGCTGGAAGCTTGTCATTGCATGTACCAGGAGGAAGGTTCCTCCCCCTTCTCAGAATTTGACAGTAGGACTTTCACCTTCTACAACAAGTATGAGGCACCAGAACTACAAGGCCTGAAAACTGATGAATTGGGCAAAAGTCCTTCTGGGTTAGTCGGGCCTCCTAAAACAATACCACCTGCACCCTACATCAAGAATCTCTTAAGAGGAAAATAAGGGTAATTGTAATAGGAGACTCCCTTCTAAGGGGAATGGAGAGTCTGTTATGCAGACTGGACCCGTGTCACTGGGAAGGCTACTGTGTCCTAGGGGCTCAGATAAGAGAGATTAATGGAAAACTCTCCAGTCCAGTAAGACCCTCTGATAACTATCTGTGTTGGTTGTTCCAACTGGCAGTGATGAAATAACAGAGATGTCTGAGAACAATCAAAAGAGGCTTCAAGGCTCTGGGATGATTGATAGAGGGACCAGGAGCACAGGTAGTGATTTCCTTGATTCTTCTCATAGTGAGGAACAGTACTGATAGGAATAGACAGATCCATCAGGTCAAATGAGTGGCTTTGAGGTTGGTGTAATCAGAAAAATTTTGGTTTTTATGACCATGGGATCATCTACTCAACACCTGGTTGACTGACACCTGATGGGATGCACCTACCTCAGAGGGCAAAAAAGGTTCTAGTGCAGGAGTTAGCAGAGCTTGCTGACAGAGCTTTAGTCTAGCTTGGAAGGGGAAAAGGGACAGACCAGGCTTGACAGTGATTAGCAATGAACGGTGTGCCAAAACTTGAGGAAACCAGCAATAATGGGATCCCTCAATCTGCCTCAAGAGGTGTTGGCCACAATGTACCACACCTGAAATGTTTCAACACTAATACATGCCACCTGAGGAAAAAATAAGAGAAGCTTGAAGCTTTGGCCCAGTCCCAGAGATTTGACATCATTGGCATAAGTGAAACCTGTTGGGATGAGACTTGTGATTAGAGTGCCCTGTTGGATGAATACAGGCTCTTCAGGAGCAAAGTAAGGGTAGAAGAGGCTGGGGAGTGGCATGTCACTGCATGTAATGGAAGGGATAGAATGTATGGAGCCCACAGTTGGCAATGGCACTGTTGAGAGTTTCTGGGTACCAATTAGGGGGCAAAAAATAATGTGGATATCATTGTGGGAGTCAAATGTAGACCTCCCTGCCAGGATGATGACACCAGTGAATTACTCTTTGAGGAATTAAGAGACACTTCCAAGTCAACTGCCCTTGTCCTTATGGGAGATTTCAACTTGCCAGAAATTAACTGGGAGCTTCACACATCTGGTAAAACCTGGGCCAGAAGGTTCCTAAAACACCTGGATGGCTTCGTGGAACAGGTCCTAAGAGAGGTGACTCAAAAAAATGCTCTCTATGATCTGTGGCTTGTCAACACAGTGGATCTTGTGAGTGAAGTGGAGATTGGTGGCCACCTTGGCCACAGTGACCATGAAGTGATTGATTTTAAAACCTCTGTTGCCAGGGGGAAAAGTGCCAGCAAAACCTCAACTCTGGACACGAGGAGAGCAGACTTCAGGATGTTCAAGGAATTAGTAAGTAAGATCCCTGGGTAAGTGTTTTTTTTGCAAGTGCTGGGGTCCATAAGTGCTGGTCAGTTTTCAAACATCACCTCCAAAGGGCACAGGAGCAACCAATTCCCAAATGTCAGAAGTCAAGCAGGTGAGGTAGAAGGTCAGCTTGGCTGAATGGAAATCTTCTCTTGGAGATAAGGCAAAAAAGGGTGTATGCCCAGTGGAATCAACATCAAATGACTTGGGAAAAAATTCAGAGATGCTGTTCACCATGGCAGGGAGAAAATTTGTGTGGCCAAAGCTCAAATGTAGTTGAAGCTGGCCAGAAATAAAAAGAGTTTTTTTCAAATATATTAATGGCAATAGGCTGTATAGAAATGTCATTGTCCCATTCATCATCATGGCTAGGCTTCGCGAACAAAGATTTACAAGGGCTCTACCCATGCTTGCTACAAGCACGCTGGTGGCTA
>JAWWEE010000040.1:42667144-42725423 GCA_035221455.1 Xenops minutus | reverse complement strand
AATTGTAACTCTGACTCATAATCTCTCTGGTAGTGGGTCCATTTCTTCTGCTGGTTTATCTTCAAACCAGCACAGCTCCATAAAAGATGTAAATCTAAACACCTCTTCAAATGTTTAGCCTGTGAAGAAAAACATTGATGTTTAAGACACTATAGAGAAGGTTCTGTTTCAGACAATTCTTGCCATTCACCCCATAATTGCTAGCAATAAGGATTTATTTGCATCCCCTTAGAGGGAAAGACCTGTTGCATGTACAAGATAATTAAGACTGAGTTAATGAAGCGTGGGTATTAATCTTTCTTTTGTGAACTAGTAAATTGAGTTTGGAACAAATGTGCTTTCTCTGCCTAGTAAGAGATCAAAATGTCCTGCTAGCTGCCATGGGAAATAAAATGAGGTCCTGAGACATTAGTATGGATCACACAGTTCTCTTCTAGAGGATGTAAAAATATATGTATAATACTCATAGACATACTAGCCTTTACTGTGTAATAAAACAACTAAACACAGTCTCTCTCCCTTGGAAAAATACTGTTTTAAAATGGTTTCCACCACCGTCATGAACAATTTCTCAATGAATCTTTCATCACTGTAAAAAATGAGTTTAGCTTACCAAGAACATTTTTGTTTCCTGCTATAACAAGAATTCAGTATATCAACAAGGAATTGAATCATCTCACTTGACTGTAATAAACAGCTAAGTTATACTGAAATCATAGCAATGTATAGCAATCAAGTACCTTGAAAAACTGGAAGTGTTGTTCAAGCTGAGCAACCGAAACTGTTAACTCCTGAATGAAGAATAGATTTGATTTAACCAAAATCAAACAGCAGTGACTGCAACAAAATTTTTCCAAGTCACAATGTGGGGAAATGAGTGATGATCTAGAAAAAACAGACCCATGAGGAAATCTCACGGAAGCTGAACATCAGCTAACTGTAATATAACCAGTGCTTCTGTAATTGGATAATACCTAAATAAACAGGTTTCATCTAACTCATATTGAGATCTTAGGGATCAAAGCTGATCAAAGAGCAAAAAAGGAATCTGCACAGAGAATGCAACAGGATAAAAATATATAGGAAGACAGAGTGTCATGAGTCTATTGTTGGTCTTTAAAGCATTCATTCTTCACACTTGTAGCCTAAGCTGAACAAAAGAACATAAAAACAAAAACCAAAACCCACAAAACCCCAAACCAACCAAACAACCAAAACCAAACCATACCAAACCAAACAAACAAAGAAACAAAGCCAAAAGGAAAAATGTGGGAGACTAGAATGCCAATGCCTAATATTAATTTCTCGTGAAGAACTTTTCTGGTAAATTTGTCATCAACAGTAAAAGCAGAAAAAAAACCCCAAAGCACATGTGTGAACAGTGGTGGCAGGGTGAGAGGCAAATTATCACCATTAGATAAAATCTGGGTGCAGCATCAAGTGAAAGTGCCTGAGGCAAGATAGAGATGATTTTTACAGTATTTGCAAGTTTCCTTAGGTCATAGAAATTACCTATAGGGCATTATTAGAACAGACAAAAATGACTGCCTTAAAAAAAGAAACCTGCTACCTCCCCTCTTTCCAGAAGAGAGATGGTGCTCAGATGTGGTAGTACTGTACACAGGATAAATGTCTGCTTCAGGGTTGGAGAAACAGTAGGCAAGGGTAAGCCAGCATGAGGGTAGCTCAGGGGTTTGGCACTAATGGTATGCCCTTGTGATACTCTGTGATCTTCCCTGGGTAGAGACTTGCACTACACAGTTGGGTGCTACCAGACTTTATACTAGCTTAACCCTACATAGTATATCAAAGCATGTAATACTGTGCTAACCTGAATTATGCAACTGCATATTCAAGGAAAAAGAGGTAGTTGGATACCAAATGAGTGGTGAGGACCTACTCTGACATGGAACAAAAGGGATACCAGGGCCCTACTTTTTAATCTTTCTCTGTGGAACTGCATAATTAAAAGCCTTGCTTTTTCTGAACTGACTGGAGAAAATCCCTTTAGCAACCTTTTTTTGCCCATCACTACAGAGTAATGTCTATCACCTTCCTTGAGGTGTGTGTGGGGGCTTGATGGCTTGGGGAAGCTCTTTTGTCTTCCTCTGATGTTCAGACTCGGTCCTGATACTCCTTGTACTTTTCCCTACCCAGTTCTCCAGCCCTGTGGGCTGTGAGCAATCTAATAGCCTACCCCACCAGCATCCCTACTGGTAGTAAAAGTCTGGAGGGACTGGAAAGAGAAATACAGAATCAGAATTGGAAATATAGGGGTAAGAATTGATCATCACAGGCAAGACTTTGGAAGAGGGAATAAGTGTGGACTTGTAGCGGAATTAGTAGGATGGGGAAAAGTTGAGCAATATGCAGGTCAGTAAGAGAAAAGGGCCAGTTCTTGGTATTTGAATAAAGACTATGTCAAACATCATTATTCTCCTGTTATGTCACTTCCTGGGAGAGACCAAGAAATTCTCCATCCTCTCTATAGCAAGATTTGCATTATCTCAGTTAGCAGAAATGTTTCAGACAGCAGAGTGACTAATCTTCCCCCACTACCTCAAATCTGTCTCCTTCCAAGTTCCTCTCTTTGAAGAGAGTTCTCATCTCACTGCATGGAAAAGCCAGCCCATGTCTGTTATGCTTACCCTGGAACAACAAAAACAGTAACAAAGGATGACAAAGTGGACAGAGCCTAACCTAACTGTGAAATCAGTTGTTCTGTAAGCACAGGAATAAATCTGAATCACTCACATTAAAAATTAATCCCCAGCCTTTCAAAAGTAGCTAGTGACTAGTGACATAGCACTGAGACAGTAAATGTTCTTCTCAAAGAGAGGTAGCTCTTAATCAGACTGAAGTACATCACAATCCAGTAGGTGTTAAGAAATCTTATTTAATTCCAAAACTTCACAGTTGATTTTATTTTTTCCTTAACTTTTCCTTTCTGATCAATGTTACTTAAAATCAGCAGTCGTCTACATGGAGCTATTGCACAGTCCTATCTGTGGCAAGAAGCCTATCTGGCTTCTTGCAAACAGCAATCAGGCCAGAACATGACATAACAGGTTGGATGACAATGTTCTTTGGTGAAGGCATGGAAAGTGTTCACTGTGAGACAGAGACACATGCAGGTGAACAATTAGTTTCTGATCTCTTTAATACCCAAAGAAAGGAATACCATGTGGCTTGATGCATGAAAGACAACTGTTGTTATTCTGATTTCCACAAGAATGAGTTTTTCATCTTGAATATTAAGTGTGGCAGTGGAGGACAGATTAAGAAGACATTGGTCATGGCAGAAGACACTGAAATCTGTACTTTATGACATCTGTCCCTGGCCACCAGTGTGTTAGTGGCTAGTGAAATAGGGGCATTATGAAGCAATTTCAGCTTGGCACTTTGAGGAAAGTAGGTTGGAAAATGTGAAGGTTTTTGTCATATTGCACAATGTACTGCTGGTTGATCATTTGCTTTTCTGGGCCAAACATTTTGCTTTGTTTTTTGTTTTTTTTTTTTTTTTTTTTTTTAACTGATTAAAGTCGTTTGTTTTGTTGTTTTGTTGTTGCTGTTGTTTTTGTTTTTTGTTTGTTTGTTTTTTAAACAGATGTGGATTTGTTGCCACCACTGTTATATTACATGCAGAGTAATGTAACTATCCCTGTAATAGTATCTAATAGCAGATACCTGAAGTGACTTTGAACTCCAGAAGTAAAACATAGAGGACTGTTGGAGCACATGCAGGTTTTCAGAGGGCAGTAGACTGCCTGTCCAACCAAGGCAGTTTGGATGCATAGACTATTTCACCATGTGAAAGTGGCTACATCAACCTCTTCTGTGCTGTATCCTGTGCACACATTGGCTTCACCAGAACCACCTCAGTGGTCTATATCTGACAAGAACCACACAATTTCTGTATGCTGATGATGCCTTAATGCTCTTGCTAGCTATAACAGGACAAATAAAGTTGAAATGATGATGAAGGTTAAGAAGGTTTAGAGTCAGTGTTGGATGTTTACATGGGACATTTAGTGCCCAGATTCATGCTTTAAAATGTTGACCAAATATGAATCTTTACAGCAGCAATATTCTCTCCAGGATTGAGATCTCTGGGTGTACCTTCCTACAACCAGAATATCCAGTTATGCTATAAAAAGCAGTCACATTTCAGACAGTAACTGAAAATAAATTAAGAACAAGGAATGCTGAGCTCTGTTTTTAAGAAGTAATTTTTACTTTTTAATAGTGAATGTGTAACCTTACAATAAAGTAACCAATAAAAAAAATTCTCACCCAACTCCCCTCAAGAGAAGCAGTTCCTCCACCTCCATGAGGCTGGGACAACAGTTTCTCAGACAGGCCTCAGCTCATATAGAGAAGAGCGATGCCAACACACTGAGACCTGCTGTCCTCACAAGCACCCAAAAGGAAGAGAGAGAGAGAGGAAACCTCCCTCTTGTCTTTATATATACCAGATTACATGAAGGAATGGTGTGGAATACTTCCTTATTTATAACCCTGTTACCAGGGAAGCCCTAGACCAAAAGCAAGAAAACTAAAACACCACAGCAATGTCAATCAAATCCAAAATGCGTTACAACCTTGCTGGGGATTTAACTGGGAACTTGTGTTTGTCTTCTTGTCCCATCTTGGCAATATATGTATACTTCCAGAAAACCTTGCTTTTATGGAAAAGAGAGCAAATCTAAGGCTTTGCTTCACTCCAGCTGTAATCTTCCATGATGAGATAGTGGTTGTGAATGACAATCTTAAAGCTTCTGTTACTACCCAGTTGAAATTACTAAATAAGGAACGAAACCTTCTGGCCACTCAGAAAATTAAATTAGTGCAGCAGATGCAGATGTCAATATTTTGACCAGGCATGTTAGTTAAGAATTTTTAACACTGTTGCACTGGAGTGACCAACTCACCTTCAGGTTAAATTGCAGCCACCTTCTAGTCAGAAATCTCCCAGGGCTCATCAATGGCTGCTTATGTTTCATCCCCAGTACTTCATTCACTGATATTGATTTGTCTGTTTTCCTAAAAGTGAAGGTCAGGGGACCCAGGGACAGGCCATGCCTTAGCTGTAAATCTTCTGAACTGGAAAGGCAATCAAGTTTGCACACATTTATAGCTTGTATGAGGCACCTTTTTCTTGTGGGCTTCCCTAAAGCTGCAAGCTCTGAAAATCTACACAACTGGCCTCAAAGTGTAGGCTTTCCCCTCTCTATTTTTATTAAACCCTTATGATAGGGAAAAGAGTACTACTGCAGCTTTCAAACCACTTGTATCATCAGTAAAACTCTTATAAGTGTCCCATGCAATATATCCACAGTTATATAAGTTCATGGCAGTTAATGGCTTCCTGTTTCATGGGAGTTGCTTACAGACTTCAGGAAAACCCCATAGTCTGCATTTACTAATATTTTTAGTGTATTTGGGTAATACTTCTATTTCTATAAAATTCTCAAAGGAAATGAGAGTCTTCAAAGCTATATTAAAGTAACATGAGGGATAAACTTAAACCTGCAGGAGCTAGGAAATTGTGTGGTAAGTTGCCTGAAAACCTGACAATATATAGTTAAAGTGTTGAGATATTGCCAAATAATGGGACACGCTACCTTTATAATTCTACAGGAAACAGTTGTCAGCACAGATACTGATTATTATTTTTAACATTAAAAATAACGGACAATCACTGTTTACTATCTTTATGAGATACAGGATTCTGGAACGAGGTTTAATTAAAAATGGATAGCATATATATTTTCATTCTAGAGATTAGGCCTATGTATTTCTTGAGTCATAGGAAGCAAAATATTAAAGAGATAATGAAAGCATTTTTCCCCTCATGCACTACATTCCTACAGATACTGTATAACTACTTGACTTCATTAATGTTTTTTAAAAAATTAAATACAATTTTAAATAAATGTTTTTAAATTCAACAGCTTGTGACAGTCTGATACTTTGAGTCGTATTGGATAAGTTTACACTGCACTCTGATTATGGACTCTACAGGGTGAAGATTGTTCCCTGTTCCAGACCTGTCTCATGCTTCATGTTTATGCAGATCTCTGTTCTCAGTGATTTCTGGCTCTATGCTGGAAGTACTAATCTTTCACCACTAACTAGAAGAGAAGGCAATAGCAAATAAACTCATAATTTAACACTCCCTTAAGTGCTTATAGGTAAATAGTCTGTATCTTGTTTATGGTACCAGCTTTATATGGTCTATTCTTGATTTGACTAACCACAGTGCAAGATGTCATTTATTTTTATATAAAGTTTTAGACTTTGTTCAGCCTGTCTGTTTTATATTTACTAGCCACTAGACAATGTACAGAACTGGACTGAGAATGAGCTAAGAGTCCAGGATACACCTGCAGAGTGCTCATATCAGAGTCACAGAGTCACATCCCAGCTGGCTTCTCACACATGTTGACCCCATATACATCATATTCTGTGCTGAACACAGTGCTCTCAGTCAGTGACCCTCTAGTCCTGTGTTCAAAGACTATGCTGGGAATGGTGTATGTTAAAAAGAAAATTTCATTTTTGAAATATCTGGATTTCAGATTCATAGCCTTAAATTATAGAAAATACGGTGACATAGGGAGATAGATTGATGCCCCAAAGGATGACTTAGAATATGTATTTTCTGCGCGGCCTAGAGTTTAGGACATAAGCTCAGGGACTTTGATCCTTCACATAAGGCTGCAGGAGCCTTTCTAGGTACCATCTAAACCACTGTTAGATTTAAGTACTGCCTAATTACAAGCTATCCTCAGGGACAGAGAATTTGTTTGGACTGCAAATGTAGTTCACATGATATTTGGGAACTCGTGAGATTATAATTTCTTGAAAATGATATCTACAGATCAAAACACAAAACCCAAAAAACCAAAGTGAGGAAACTCAGAGACAAGATGGCAAAACTGTCCAAGGAGTAGTTCTAACTAGGAATCAACAGATCTTTAGGTCAGTACTGAGGAAGGATGTGTTTATACTTGAAGCACTTAATCTGGATGTGACAGCAAGGACATTTTCCCTACTACTTTGTAAACTCCTTTACAGTTCTCCAGATACTCTCAGCATCTACGGGACATATAGAGCTAAGCAGTCATAATTTCTCTTTAAAACCTGAAACTAAGGAGATTATTTTGATAGGATGGGCATTAAGGACAGACAAGAACTGTAAATTACTTTTGTCTCATGAATCCATTCACATAGAGTAGCTCAGAGAGATTTTGGCAGATAATATTCAATCATTCAAGTCCTACTGTTTAGGGAGAAAGAAGGACAGAGTTAGTTTGATTTGCATTTTAATTTTTCTTGGAATGGAAAAGCAAATAAAAAAATCAAAGGAACACATGGTTCCATACAGAATAATTGAAAACATCTGTAACTAGTTCTGCTTTACTAGTCCTTCCAAGGGCATGTATCTGGTTAATTTAGTATGGCAGACTCAATTAAACAATCCCTGGTAGCGTGTTGTGGCTAATTGCTTACTGTTTACCAGGGCCTTTTTTCCCTTTGAAAAAGGATCCTTCCTTTCTCTAAAACATGTCTGTTTTAGGTTGAAGCTAGTGCTTTGAACCCGATTATTTAAATTTAAGATGCCCAAAGCAATAAAAAAAAAAGAAAGTCAAATAAATTAATTTCCACTCTTTGACATCTGTTTAGCAGGTGAGGAAAAAACATACGCTATTTTCGTAGTTAATTAGAGAATTATAGTGTGTTATAGACTCAAAGTATGCTATAACAAAGTTAGCCATCATTATCAGTAGCTCATAGAGGTTGTATACAGGATAGCGAAAAGAAATTTGTTCCCCTGGAACATTCACAATAGACTTTGGGTTTAGTATACTTTATTTAGGAAAATTCTCTATTTTTTCCTTTTCCCTCTGCTCCCCTGAAACAGCCAGTTTATATTGAACTCCTAATGCATTTTGTTCAACAACAATAAATGTCTTATACCCATTTTAATTTTTTTTTCAAAAACCCCAAAAGATTTATGGAAAACAAAAAAGATTTTTCTATTTTTTTTTTTTACGTACAGACTATCCTACGGGATATTGCATTTAGTGGAAGAATTTTAGGTCTTTATTGCAAATCCTGAAGTTTTAATCCGGCATTTAACACAGCCAAGTTGTTTCAACTCTTCCAAGAGCTATTCCATATCTGTTGAGAAAATCTTATTTTTCAACCTAGCCAGCACATTGAGGACACCAAAAACAGAAGGATTGCTTCTGTTTGGTCACTATTGAACATTTAACTACTTCACTGAAACACCTTGAAGAAAGCTTAAAGAAAACTTGAATGAGAATCTAAAAAGCATTAATTTTCACAGGTCAGGGTACATGAGAAAACAGTAGTCTCATCTCACAATTCTTCCCACTGCCACAAACACCTACTCTGCACTGCCTGTCTCGTCCAGGCTACTCAGTGTCCCGATTACACCTGCATTCAACCCTCATGGTCAGCATTTCTTGAAAACCTGTTTTCAGCTACTTTCGACAGCCACCATTGGGCCCAGTCAGGAGTTATGCAGTTCCTGAATGGAGCTGTCATAGCTACTGTGAGCACAAAAAATGTCTAGAAACTTCTGGTCTGATGCCTAATCCTACAAAAGGCTTTCAAAATAATATTAGTGGAGATAGATAAACAGATAGATAGATAGATAGATAGATAGATAGACAGATAGATAAAGTAGTTCCTTTATTAGAAGCTTCCAGGTGCACAAGAAAAATACACGCAGACGTGTCAGCCCAATCTTACAGTTTTCATAACTTTCAGTAATTAACATATTTCATAACTATACCCAACCCGTGATATGGGTTTTCCCCTGGTGCCCACTCTCAGAACTCCTCAGAATTGCCCTTTGGAACCCCTCCAAGGGCTCTGAGCTTATTATTCTGATTTGACTACAAGCTATCTTGTTGTCTCAGTTGGAGTTCTTGCAGGGGTTCTTCAAAACAGTGTGTCCTGGGTAATATGTGTCTAACAGAATTTCAGGAACATGTGAGAAAATATTCAGTAACTTTTAAATGCTGCATAAAATGTGTAAGGCTTAGGAAAACATTCAACTTATATAACTCTATGAAAATCTACAAACTACACATTAAAATCCTTAGGCATCAGATCTGTGGAGAATGGAAGCCATGCCTGTAAGATGTGACAGAGAGCTGAATCTCTGGTTCACAGCCCAAGGCCAAAAGTTCTATAAATCCCACAAACCAAAAAGTTCTATTTACAGGGTTGTCAGTTCTTCTAATTTTATATTTCAATATATTTAAAGAAATTTCAAAATCACAGCTTGAAAAAATAATTCCAATGTTTTATTCTGAAGAAACCCAAAAGCAAGAGGTAGAATTGTTGGACTTTCCCCTGTTTTTCTCTGGGACTTGAAGAACATCACGTAAGTTTACAGATTGTTTCTTGTAACTTTCACTTTTCAAGAAGAAAAGATTTGCCTGTGAAATTTTGCTAATCCCTCCCATACACAGAGAATGCAAATGGCCTGAAAGATCCCTCCAGCACAGTTTTAAATGATTCTCTGTGTCATAATGAAGAACTTAACCAGGATCAGACTGGTTGCCATTGGTTTGCCTCCAGGCATAAGTAGCTGTTTAGAACAACAGGTATCTGGGGCCAACAAACTGGCTGTAGTGCTTGTGACTAGTTCATGTTCTGTGGATGCCAGAATATTGGAAAGCCAGGAGTGTTGCTGTGGTATGTGAATGTGTGACAACAGATGTCAATAGTGGCATGGCTATTTTCAGAGGCAGCAGTCATTGTTCTTATTCTTGCAAAAGAATCAGCAAGGCTGATTTTCCAGGGGTTTCCCCCACCTCCACTTTCTTGGCAGCCTCTTTCCTCAGTGGGACCTGATCCAATGTGATTGGACAGCCAAAGTTATTTTTCTTACGCTGCTGAAAACCTCTCAGCTGGTCATGCCTAAGTCACTTGAACTGACTGGAGGTTTCCTTCATCATATTAATAGGGCAAAGCAGAAACTCACCAGATCTAGTTTCCAACCATAGCAGAGCAGGTGTACATGAAAAATGTTGCACCCTATTTGACTGACTTACACTGGCCTGTGCTCATCTGTGGAGCTGGATCTGTACTAGTTCTGACTTCTCTGCAGTGAAGTTCGTTGCACAGTGTGGCCAAACATGACTGACTTTGCTGTTGTTCTCCAGTGAGGGGCTCAAGAGCTGCAGTGATGAAACCTGCTCTTGTTTCTCAAGGAAAAAAAAAAAAGGATTATATGTATGTCATATTAAAAACAAACAAAGAAATTTATTTTCAGTATTCACATGGAATCCTCTGTTTAGGTTCTCTTCTAGACTGTAATGTGCTGGATTACTGAGGAACCAACAATTTTCTGAATCTTAGGTGCTAACTTCCCCCAGCTGTAGAGGACAGCCCTGGGAGATACTTGTGACCTTACTATCCAGACAGACATTGATGTCTTATTCTTCTCCAAGGGCCACTATCATATTCCCAGGGGAGGAAAAAGCAGTTGCATTACACATTCAGTGGATGGTTCTTCCCAAAGTGTGGTTTTATCTCAGCAACTGACTTCTGGTCCAGAGCTCAGGTGTGAGAGCTGGAACAGTTTTTCATGAGTTTTTCTGTCAGCTTTTGAGAGACTCAAATAAATACAGATGTTTGTGTAGCAATGCATGGCAATCCTTGTCCTTTTGGTATGTATATTCCTCACATTATAAGAAGTGTGAAGATGTGGGGCCTAAATCACATAAGGGCTTGGATTTTTTAATTAGGACTTATGTGGAAACAAAGTGTCTATACTCAACATCATTACCTGAAAAATGCTCAGCTCTGATGGGGCTATGTGGTGGATTGCCATGTTTAGAGTACAAACACTATGACAGTTTCCTTCCAAGCACAATGCAGGTTCACACCTCTGTTCATTCCCCTCAAGGAGGTAGGTGAAGTCTGTGTGTATTCAAGGGGCTGCTGCAACAGTGCTAGCAGTCTCTGAATGTTAAGGCATCACACAGTATGTTACAGAAACTCTCCTTGCAGATGGTAGGGGGGCCCAACTGCTGTGGACTCACAAACAGCTAGTGAATGTCTCCACATCTTGCTACAGATTCAAGTTCCCTCCTGTATTCAAAGAACCACATTTCCAGCACAGGAAGATCAAGGACCTGGGTCAGATGAGTGATATGACACCATATACAGCTACACTTCTGCTCTCCAGTCACTTGAAGATATCGGTCCACACATGGCTATTCCAGCAACTTTAGACAGCCCAGGCTGGGCCAGCCAAAGACTGTCACTACCTTCTCCAAGACTGCCATGCATTCTACAAATATAAGTCCTGTTAACTCTTGGGCAAGATGAATTAATATTTTTTTTCCCTATTTGTAACCTCACTCGTGTGATGAAAATAATTCATAAGGAAACACAAATAACGTTTAAGAATGCCATGCAACACCTAAAGGGAGATGCTGACAAAGAACATTGAGATGTGTTTACAAAAGCATTCTTCACTACCTGATTGTGACCATGGAAACTCTTAGATATAAAGCCCTGTGATGCTACAGTCTGCTCTTTCAAGTCATCCTTCTTTGATCTATGTCTAGGATAATCTGAAAGACTTTTCAATTTATTGGCAAAATAATATTAGGAGTAGGAAATGGGGATGGGGACACAAGAATAAAAAAAGATGAAGTACTTAATGCTGTGTTGCCTAATTTTTAATAGTATGATTAATTGTTCTTCAGGTACCCATCCCCTGAGCTGGAAGAGAATGAAGCTCTGCAATCCAGGGGGAAATGGTCGCTGACCTGCTACACCACTTAGACTCACACAAGTGTAGGGCCTAGGTGGGGTTCACCCAAGGGTACTGAGGCAGCTGGGGGAAGTTCTCACTGAATCAGTCTCCACCATTTCTCAGCAAACCTGGGTAACTGGGGAGGTCCAAGCTGACTGGAAATTAGCAAATATGATGCACATCTAAAAGAAGGGCTGAAAGAAGGATCTGAGGAACTATAGATCTGTCAGTCTGACCTCAGTGCTGGGAAATGTCATGGAGTGGATCAGAGTACCATCATACAGCAGCTGCAGGACAGCTAGGGGATCAGAATGAGCCATCATGAGTGTTTGAAAGGCAGATCCTGCTTGACAAACCTGGTCTCCTTTTATGGCAAGGTGACCCAACTAGTTGATGAGGGAAAGCCTGTAGTTGTCATCTACCTGGACTTCAGTAAAGCCTTTGACACTATTTCCCACAACATTGTCCTGGAGAAACTGTCTGCTCATGGCTTGGACATGTGCACTCTTTGCTGGATGAAAAACAGGCTGGATGGCCAAGTCTGGAGGGTGGCAGTGGATGGAGGGAAATCCACTTAGTGGCCAGCCACTAGTGGTCTTCCCTAAGGTTCACTACTGGGGGCAATCCTGTTTAATATCTGAGGGAACTGAGTGCACCCTCAGTCAGTTCACAGATGACACTAAGTTGGGCAGGATTGTTGATCTGCTGGAGGGTAGGAAGGCTCTGCAGAGAGATCTGGGAAGGCTTGACTGATGGCTTGAGGCCAACGGTATGAGGTTCAGTAAGATGAAGTGATGGGTCCTGCACTTGGGTCACAAGAACCCCATTCAGAGCAACAGGCTTGGGGAAGACTGACTGGAAAGTTGCCTGGAGGAAAAGGCCTTGGGGGTGCTGGTTTACAGCCAGCTGGACATGAGCCAGCAGTGTGTCCAGATGACCAAGAGGGCCAATGGTATCCTGGCCTGTATCAGGACTAAGGAAGGGATCACTTCTCTGTGCTCCACACTGCTGGGTTAGCATCTTGAACACTGTGTTCAGTTTTGTGCCTCTCCCAGCTGAGGTGGTGGGGCACGTCCAGAGAAGGGCAATGAAGTTGGTAAAAGGTGTGGAGTCAAAGTCTCTGAGGAAGGGTTGAAGGAGCTGGGGTTGTTCAGCCTGGAGAAAAGGAGGCTCAGGGGACACCTTATTGCACTCTAGAACCATCTGGAAGGAAGTTGTAGGCAGGTGGGGTTCAGTCTCTCTCTGAGGTAACAAGTGATAGGACGACATGAAATGGCCACAAGTTGCAACAGGGGAGATTTATATTGGATACTAGGAAAAATTTCCTCCTAATAGCCACAGGTTGCCCAGGGAATTGGTGAGTCACCATCCCTGGAGGTATTTAAAGTTGTGTAGGCACCTCACTTAGCAACACGGTTTAGTGGTGGACTTTGCAGTGCTGGGTTAACAGCTGGACTCAGAGATCTTTTCCAAACCAACCCAGACTCTAAGATTTTAAAACTCAAGGCCCCTGTCTAATCAATGTTAACTATGTCACAGAAATGGAGCCATTTTTCTAAACAGAACAGAAATTCCAAAGCCTCAATTTTCTTCCTAATGATACGTGAGTAATAAAATACCTCAGACTCCTTACCATCCTGTTTGTCGTCTGTGTTGGTATAATGGATCAGCATGTTTTCTTTGCCCCCTGTAATCATCACTTCTTGACAAAGAGTCAAGGTTGTCATATGTTACAGGCTTTGAAGTTAGCATTAAGTTAAGGATTTTTAGAGGAAGACAGTGAGCCTGTTCTGACAGAGGTATATTCCAAAAATACTTCAATCTTCTATTTCCCCTGTGAAGAACTGGAGATGGTTTAGAATGACATCCATCACATGGCCACAATGAAAAGAATCCATAAGAAATGTCGACTTTATTAGCTCACCAGCTGTTCTTGCTGTCAAGCCAACCTCAGGTGCCATTTCAGTTGCTCTATCACTCACGACTTCCCTTTTCCCAGGAGAGAGCTTTCATTATCCTTCAAAGAATTAAAACATACTTGAGAGATACAATAGAGGAAAAGGGCAGCAAATGTCTGAGCTATAAGCATTTCTACCAATACAGAGTATTCAACATATTTGATGAACTCAGGGATCAGCAATCCTTTACTTTTTGGGCTATAATAATAACAATTAAGAAAAAACACAGATATTTCTCAGATTCCAACCTTCCCATTTTCTGATGAATTTGTTCTCTTTCAGAACTGGATGATTGCACAAATCACCCTGGCTTCCTGTCTTGCCACAGGTGCCCAGGTTTCTGGTGACTCTTCTTCTTATTCAATTTACACTGTTGCCAAATTATAAGACAGTCATGAAGCCAGGGGCCCATAACTCTGCCAAAGCAGGAATTAGAGCTTTTAACAAGAGGAGTGGACCAACATCCTGAGCTCGCTCGCATTAAGAAACCCTACAGAAAGAGTGATGCTCTTTCTGTCATAAACAGTGCTTACACCTGTGTCATCTGCTGTAGAGAAATTAACAGCTTGTCAATATTTATATATTTTTTTCTTATTTTTCCAAAGACTGGAGGATTCAATTTCTTCCCACTGATTTTTGGTGGAGGCCCAGGCTGCTTAATTTGTTACCTTTAATTTCTGTGGTTGGTGACACATGAGTTTGTTCTAGCATGACCCTACAGTCTGGGAGGAGAAGCAATGGTTTCTCCATTGTATTATTTCAAAAGCTATAAAGCTGCCTTCTATTTTGCAAAGAAAATGTACCGAAAACTTTGTCTACTATTTGACTCTGAACCTCTCCGGGTTCCCTGGGAAGAAATCATATTTCACAATGAGTGTTATCAACACTGAATTAACCTTGAAATAAAAATATAACAGAATGGAAGTATAGGAAAACTAGGAAAATGAAATGGAAAAATGAAAGACAAAACTAGATGTTATACTAGAGCTGAAAAAGTCTTGTGTTTTCAATGCCAACATCTTTAGGATCAAACAATGTTGCCCTTTTAATTCAAGAGACAGATTTAAAAAATTTAGATAGTCCAGTAAAGTGCCACCAAAATGATCAGAGAGACTGAGAAATAGTCATGTGAAGCAAAATTAAACAAATTGGATTCTTCAGGATAGAGAAGAGAGGATGTAAGAGGGAAATAGTCACAATCTTCAAAAATATAAAAGAGAGTTACAGAGAAGACAGAGGTAATTTCACCACACAAATGGATGGTGACAGGACAGGGGGCATTGGGAGTGAATTACTAGAGGGAAAATTCCATCTGGTATTAAGAAAATATTATTCACCAAGAGAAAAATCAAACATTGCAATAGGTTCCCTTAAGCAGAGGTGAAAAAGCTCAAGACGTGGTTTAGCAGAGTCCTAGATAACCTAGTTTAAGGACCTGTTTTCAACAAAAGGTTGGATTGGAAGGTTTCCAGAGGTCCCTTCCAGCATTGTTTCCTTTTTTTTTTTTCTTTTTCCCAGTGATACTTATTTTATATATTAGAAAGTAGATTAAGATAGAAAAGAACTCTGATCCTTGATTACCAGAGAAAGAAGAGCAGTGCTTGCTGACACTAAAGGATTGTCAGGTTGTGTTGGTTTTCCAAGCATTCTCTTAAACAGCATTTCCAGGTTTTCTCTAGCACTAGTCACTAGATCTGTTCTATTTTTTCTATCTCTGCATCTCTTTTCTCTGCTTTCAAATGTAAACAGCTACAATGCTGATGCTTCTTTAGATATCTGCTAGCCCAGACAAAGCTACAACTTTGACTGGATTTTGAGAAAACAGAATATCTGTAGCATATTACCTTGAGGAATGTGCAGATCAGCTCTGTGTGCATGGTGTAGCCCACTGTAGCATCAAGATACCAAAGCAAGTTCTGGTTATGCTAAAAAGAGTGATGAAAACAATGACCACACATGACTTCTTAGCTCAGTAAAAGAGTCTAGGCAAAACCTCATTTTTATGCCACTTAAATTTCTGGTACCTGAACTTAGGTAATTCAAACTGTGCCTTGTTTGAAGTGGGAAGTCAAAACAGACTCAGACATTATAAAAACATTTTCTTGACCAAGATTTTACAGTGGATGCAGGATATGGAGCCAGCACCATTGGTCCTCATACCTGTAACCTTTAGGACAAAAGTAATTTCAATATGGCATATAAAGAATATACTTCATACTAGGACCATGGGCATGCTTTAAATTAAAAAATGTTTATTCCCTTATCCACAGTAAAAGCTTCTAGGTCAAAATGCTGTTGCTGCTTCTGAGATAGAAGATAGAAACTGAAATCCACCTACTAAAAACACACATGCATAAACTTTATCTTACTACATGTCTACCTACTACAAATATAACCTCCAATTTGAAACTGAGACAATTTTTTTGGATGTGTTTAACTTTGCAAGTTCTGGTTTCATGTTCATTCAAGATGAGACAGGTGTACTCTACTTTATGTATTACAAGAAGCTCGGGACTGTACATCTTGTGCCAAAAAGTCATATATATATATATATTTAATGTTTCCTGTCTGTGATGTACTCCCTCTTTTATTGCTTCAAATGTGCTATGTTTAGACAGAGGTGAGAAATATTTCTGAGCCATCAGTAAATATTCTGTAGCTGGTTTTGGTGTGATTTTATACACCTTCAAAGAAACTTTCTACCAGTGTACTCATCCTGTTTGCTGGCTTATCAATCTTGTGCAACTCAGACACAGTCATTAGACAAATATTATTAGCACTCCTGGTACTCTGCCTGTTGCTTGTGATAAGTTCTTGGAGGAAAAAGAAATTGGTCTGACATTCAGGCTACAGCAGAAATGTGTGAGTTTTCTAACAGATCAGATACAGATAAAAAACCTAGCAGAGTAAGAAATTAGTCAGTTGATTTGTGGAGGGAAAAAAAAAAGACGGAAAACCCTAAGGAGAAATATCACTATGGTCCTAGTGACCCTGGTTACAGAGCCAGATGTGTATAGCCCATGCTGAAATCTGCCCTGTGAAGTTTTAATTTGGTTTTTAACATAGCAAGAAAATGCTATTAAAATCATCACAATGCATGTAAAAGGGCAGAGGGTTTATTCCTACTGACTTTCAGCAATCAGTGGAAGATATTAATGAGAACAAAAAACATTTTAATAGTAAGTTTTAAAATATATTTCAAATTTCAGTTGAAAATATACATAAAATTGGTAACGCTATGGCAGCTTTCTTGAGGCTGTTTTTCTGTAATCAAGGTTTTTGTTCAGGAGGACAGAAGGAAATGTAAGAAATCCATGTTTGGATTATGAAAATTAGTGAGGATATAATCACACAGCATTGGCTTTCTCTTCATTAACAAGAGATTTGGCACTAGAGAAGTGAATTTTTATAGAGAAAAAGGTGGCACCAAGGCAGTTACACCTTTGTGTTACATGGCTCAGGGGATTTTAAATGGGATTGTATTTTGATCATACATCCCCAGATCATGTGATTCAAGGCTGCCCAAATAACTGGATTTTGGCTTGGACCCTTTTGTGTGATTTAGTGCTTGTTGCACATGAAAGGCCATGTATTTAGCCTTTTCAACAGGAGTGTGGACAAGCTACACTAGAAACACTCTGGGGTCAAATCAGTGTGTGCTAAGGGCAGTATATCTGGGAATTTACTTCAACACTGTGCTAATACCCCAAACTAAAGTGCTAATATGCTAGTGCTAATAGGCTAATAGCAACATGTGCTAGCATGAGCCCAGCCTTGCCTCAGTACAGCTTGCTAATTTGGGGTGCAGCAATGCCATGGTCTCTTCATAAACCCAAAGGAACTGGCCTGTATTCACATTTCCCCTGAAGACAGAGAGCAATGAGATTCCTGTGTACCTATAAGAGCTTCACAACCATCTTCTCTTGGTGTCGCTCATTCTTGCCATTTCTGTGGTTCTTTTGCAATGAGGTGAGAGTGCACAAGCAAGACAGTAGGTAAGTGAGAGGAGAGAGGAGACAAGCTAAGGAGACGGTGGTTCTCCAAGCATCATTCCCAGGGAATGAGGAAGTGCTGTTGATAAGTCTGTCTGTACTGATTTTACAGGGCACTTTCTAGCCCCAGGAATCTTCCCAGGGGACTACAGGACCTGAGGAGACTCTGTTTCCTTCATGAGGAAGGAAGGGAGTACAGCATACTGAAGATACTAGAGATGCTTCAAGTTACACAGGATTCCCATCTGATCTATGTGCTTCCTCTGCTGTTATTTCAGCCTGAAAAGTCCCTTCACTCCTGCCACAGCAACATGTCAGTGCTTCTAGATACTATTTCACTTTCTGGGTCTTCAAAGTCTCAGGCAGCTGAGAGACAACAGCTGAGGGGAAGTGAGAAAAGAAGTTGCTTTACTAAAGCCCTTTCAGGAACATTTCAGACTGATGGATTCTGTGGCTGTGGGAAAGGACTTTCCAAGGCAGCAAGACTTGTCTCTCTCTTTTAGAAGGATAACATTCTGTGTCAAAAGAATAACTGCTGGTAGCTTCTAAAAAAATTTAGAAAAAGTTCTGCCAGAGAGATATGTTACAATAGCCCTGAGCAGAGAGACACAAAATGTTGGAAAAGTTTCATTTGGTGAAAGCACATCTGATTTCTGGAGAGTCTTATTTTTTTTTTTCAGTTTGCAGCAAGATACATCTATGACCAAAAGAATAATGTGAAACAAAATGTTTGCTTTGTGAGAAAAAAAGATTAAAACAAAAATCTTTTTGGGTTAGTGGAAACATTTTTCTTAAATACATTTTCTTCGGTGACTGTAACTATTACTATTTTTTTAATCCCTATTAAAAAATCCAACACATTCCAAAATTCCATTCTGACAAAAGGCAGAACAAAAGATGATCAGAAGGGGACAAAAGGGTACAAGGAAACAGTGAGGTAATACATCTTTACATGACAGGCAGTGGGGCCAGTGGCCTGATACCATGACTTTACAAGCAGTTTAAGCCAGCAGAAACTAATACCCCTGCCAGAAAAGACAGTCCTGCCCTGTCTTTTTTTCTGGATGATTATTTCAACTTATGCATCCCCTGTGCACCTCCCTTCACCAGATACTCTAGCCCAGCACAAGCATTGATGCAGAAAACAGCCAACCAAGCAAAACATAGTTATTTTTACCCATGTCAACTTCCTGACTCTTCATTGTGCTGCTACACAACTGTTTCTGCTGGCACATGTCAGGGGACCGGAAGAGGGGCAAAAAGTAGTAATCTGTATGGGTGGGAGGGAAGTGCCTTTTTTAGTGGCGGTGTTCTTTATTACAGGCTCAAGCTGAAATGAATGGCGCAGTAAGTCTTGCAGCAATTTTTATAGGCAGAAAAAGGAAGTTCAGGGTAGATAATGAATTTGCTTGTAGGATGCTTTAAAGAAGGTCCACCCTATGGAACACAATAATGGATAGAGGAAAAAAATCAACTGTATTGATCAAAAAATGTAGGAAACTGCTGATATTTCCTGGTACCTGGCTTTGACTAAAGGCAGGAGTCTTTAAAATGGATGAGACATATTGGCCAGGCAGGATGAAAAAAAAAAAAAAAGGAAAGGGAAAAGGTAAAAAAAAAAAGAAAAAAGAAACAAAGACAGTTTAGATAATAAAGAAAGATGAATAAATGGAGGGATGGACCAAGCAGCGTGATAGAGATGAAACAACAATAGCTATGGAAGCAAACAACCTTCACTGTGCTTAAAATGGGGCACCGCATCCCACCTTCTCTTTAAACTGAAAGTGCTTCTCTTTTACTCAGTAAAAGGAGAGCGAGTCTAAAGTAATCTGCAGGCAGCCTACAAAGGAGTGACAGAGGCACACTCTGTGACAATTATCACTAGTTGAAGGAGATGTAGAAGTGTGACAGGACTTTTAGGTTGTGACAAAGTGATCCCCAGTACCCCTTTTTCATATTGTTTGCCAGCAGGACCATAATACAACAATTTCTTCCTAAGCATTAGTTTTAAAGGTTTAGGTAAAAATAGCTTGATAATTTGGGTCTCTATCTGTATTTTCATCTAGGTGAATGTATAATTTATTTTCTCCCTCCCTGACTTCCCCATGCCTTGAACACTGAAACACTCACTGCTTCTGCAGGAGGTCTTACAGACACTGCAGAAAGAAGGGATTTTCCTGAATCGAGGACACAGGTTACTGACATACAAGGAAAGGGTGCATTGCTAATAGTGAGCAGAAGAGGCTAATTACACTGCAGTATACACCTCTCAGTACCTCAATGCTTTAGTCATTCATGCCCAGGGGACCAGTAAAGAGGCACTTGCACTTAATGCTAATCACTCCAGAACAAAGACATCCCATTGCCTTTCTCTGATGTGTAAAGGCAGGTACACCCTAAACGTTTTGCAAGTTGCAACTCTGAGATTTGGTATGCATTAAAGACCATAGTTCAAAGATGTTCTCTTGCATTATCAGTTGAGTATCTGAGGCACAGATGAGAGGCATAGATACCTTGGAGACAGCCAGGAGCAGAATTCAGTTTATCTGGATTCTGGTCCTATGCCTAATCTGGTAGATCATATCACCTCTTCAGAGTTTAATCTGTTTTATTCAATGTATGTTAAACTATGGCTGAGGATACACTAATTAATGTAAATTAAGACCAGTTGGGTATCTCCATTATATGCAACAGTGAGCTAATCATTCATAGGAGGTATAAAACAATGAATGAGAGGACCATGTCTCTTAAGACTATTTGTTTAGCCTCACGGGAAGCACTAAGACTGTAAATTGTGTAAAATACTCTTAGGTTCATTTGGTTTATTATTTTATAACGACAGCTCTGGTATTAAAAACTCTGTGTTTGTTTGCCTCTGGAAGGCTTTTTTTTTTTTTGTTTTCTTCACCGTAAATCCTCTTTTCAGCTCTTCTGTGTAAAGCACTGTGAACAAGAATCATGCATGAAGAGAAAAGAACACAGGGGCTTTAGGTTAACTTTGCTGTTTAGGCACAGGCTAATGATCAAACACCAGCTTGTGTAGCAGGGAGAGTGTTTTACAAATTATATAACCAATGCCTTCCTTGCTCAAATGACCAAAAGACCCCAAGTAAATGTTAATCAGAAGTACTTGCAAATTGAAAAACAAAATATCTGTAAAGTTCTATCTTGTGCTACAGTTACAGAGGAAGTTTCTACTTCAGTAGTTTGGTGTGCAACTCACTGGCACCCATTGACTCGGGGGTGATTTTCAAAGGGACGTAGTGAGCTTTTGTCAGCCTGGTGCTCATAGAATTTAAGAAGAGTCTGGATGACTGGAAAGGCATTTTTCTGGAAATGCCTTGGGTTATTTATCCAAGTCCCTGAAATAATGTCAGTGTATTTTAGCATAAATGTGCTTTATATTCAGAAACAGAATAGTTTCTTTACTGCTATCGTCTTTCATGTTTAAGCACCAGTATTTCTCATAGAAAACTTTCAGAAATATTCAAGTACTGGGATTGTGAGGCAAAACACATTTTTAGGCCAGAATGTCATTGTCCTGTTTGGCTTGAACAACTTTGTGATAGTACATTTTATGGAAACACTAGTTTTGTACAAATTTGTTTATCCTGAGTACAACTGTCCCTGTTCCAGCATGTGCTTCACTGTTGCTGACAGCACCATTCCTTTTTCTCTGTTTTGAAGGTGCAGGACAGACAACTGGATGCTGTGCTGCAGAAGTATATCTGTGACAGAAGAGGTTACATGGGAGCTTCAGTTGGGGAAAGACTTCTGTTATAATTATAATGGAGCACAACTTGCTAAAAGACATAGAAATCAACTGCTGGTGATGAGACACAGGCTCCTAATTTGCTCCAGAGACTGTGATGAAATTTCTACAAGTAGCAGCCAGAGTAATGCAGGCATAGGAATGATTCAGGAGAAAGCGTTTTGGAAAATTGTGACATTGAAATTGCAACTATTTCCTCATATTTTTTTTTCCAAAAGACTTGAAAATAAACTAAGGCCCTGATTGTACTAGGTCTTCTGTTTTTGTCTACTTAAAGCAGTGTTTGGTTGCTCTGTCTTCACAAATACCCAAAACCTCAAACACTGTTACTCATGATATCAGAAACCTCTTATCATTGTGGGGCTGTTAACAGTGAATCTATGGCTGGGTCTAGTTTACTTCAGGGCAGGGAACTACAATGCTCTTTCCATGCAGATGATGCTGCAAGATAACTCAGCACTTGCTACTATGTGTGCTACACCTACAAGTATGGTGTACCTTTTAGCACTAAAGGCAAAGACCAAGGTTCTGTATCCATACGTGAAACCAGGTCAAGTTCTTTGAGTCCTGAGAAGAGATGTGAACAGCTGCCACTACCATAATGTGTGTTGTTGCTGTCAAAACCCCAAGTGCTTTGTTGTCTATTCCCTCCCAGCACGTGTGCTGGTTGGCCTTTTGCTTGTCAGGGGATGATCAGGCAACACAGACCTGCCTTGGAGAAGTGTTTCTCACTCTGTGTCTGTCTGCCCCCATTACCTCTCTCCACATTGAGCTCCTTGCATGGGATGATACCTGTTGGATGGCTTTTTCTGTCCTGGTAGGGTTTGTCATATTGACTGCAGACGGGCTGGACAAAGGGTCAAGTCACAAGCACATGGATGATGAAGCTCTGGGCACACATTTTCAATCCTTCTCCAACAGAAAAACCTGAAGAGGAACATGTTTCAGTAAGGAGAAATTCCTCAGAAATCTTGCTTGAAATTCTTCAGTGTCTCCCCATGGGAGAAATTCATGAATCATGTCCTTATCCTTGCCCAATGCCTTTTAATTTGGGCAAACAAGCTGGATTTTGTGCATGGGTTAAGCTACTGTGGTTTCACTTATTCAGCAGGGCCTTCTCTGATAGTGTGTGTCAACAATGCTGTGCTATGAAGATGCATTAGCATGGCATCCCAGGGAAAGACTTTCCAAAAGTCTGTGTTCCACTTTTTGGGCTGACTACTACTAGGAATTTTTCTTCCCACTGCTGCAATGTAAATTGACAACTTGTTGTATTAGGCTCTCAATGTAAGGATAGATCTGGATGTTTGCTTTAAAAAAATATTCAAAGCCCTAAAGCACTTTATATCAGGTATTATTATGCTTTTTAGTAGGTCAATGACTCCCTGTAGCTTTTTTGCTTTTTGCATATACAGAAAGAGACACTGATTCCATAACCCATCAGAAAACCCTGTAGTATAAAATACTTTGAGACTTACATTGAAGAAATAAAAATAAATTAATGGGGTTTGATTACCATACAAATTTTTTCATGGTTCCTATTCATAAGGTTCTTGGAAGATAATTTGCACAAGTTTTCGTGTTGGGAAAGTCTCCCTCTGCTAAGAACTGTGGCTCTCCAGCACTGTAAAACTAATGTTTGCATATTGATAGGGAACACAAAAACCCTACTTTTGAAATAGCTACTTAGCCTTCCATTAAGCATGAGTTACTGTCCTTATAACATTTAGAATTTTGACCCTTTATTTTATTTTTCATAAATTGTGATTTCTGCTCCAGTGCATGAGCTTGGAGGGGAATTTTGAACAAAATTCTGAGTGTTTGTTATCCTCAAATGTTGTGTTCACCCGCAATAACCCCACAGATGTCCATATCTTTGGCTTTCTAAATTGTAAATGTGATTTGAATTTATATATTTTATTGTCCCCTAACTTGAATTTTGGTTGTTTTGAGCAACACTGTTGAGATATATAATGTTTTCATGAAAGAACTATTTATCTTAGGTACCGATCATAAAAAGATGATCCTGTGAGTGTAAAATAGAGGTGACTTAAACCACTTGCTATCTAGGCTCAAAACCCCCCCGACTTTTTTGAGATATAGGCAAGTGCCACCGCCCAGTGAAGTTGGTGAAACATATTAGTGCTTTATCTCTGAAAAGTTTTTGCTCTTGGTTTCTGGGCTACTCTGAAAAGTGAGACACTTGTTCACTTGCTTGTGACAATGCTCTTGTATACAAGCTCATTATGTTCACCAGTATTTTGTCCCAAGAGTCAGGTACAGGATCTACTTCCTTTGTCATGGACCTTTAACCTGGTGACTTGTATTGAACCTTTGAGAAAGAGGGACAAACTTTGACCTGAATGATGGCAGAAGTATCAAATTAAGGCAAAGAAAGAAACATTTGTTTTGCAGGGTAACTTAGAATGTATCTATAGAACATTTTGTAAAAGAAGCCAAGAGGTTTCCCTTGTCAGAACAGGGAAGCAGAAGAGAGGCAGTGTGGCAAGTGTTTGTCCCACAAGTTATTATATGTGTTACTCTAAATATAGCCATTACAAGGCTGGCATTGAGATAGTCTCTTCTGCTTAGTGCTGCTTTGCCCAGCCTGACCCTGAGAGGTGCCAGTAGCTCCACTGCACCCCTGCAGTATCTGTTTTAGTGGTAGGGAGCTGCCATTCACAATGCCATGTTACTCAACCAGTTTTCAATTGTTGTATAGCAAAGCGCCTGAGCAGACCAAAGTTGCTGCATGGACGTGTGTGAGAATCCATGGAGCTTGGGAGTGTCAAAGATGAGGCAACACAGGGATCATGAGGAACATGAAAGGGATCCCACCACTAGTGACTGTTTGAGCAGCCTTCCTTGTAGGATGAGGCAGCCCTCCTGGAATATGAGACCAAGATCTCCCATGGAAACAAGTCACATATGCTAAGCCATAGATGATGGTTCAGGAGCTAGACATCCTTGACTCCTACTTCCATCCATAACCTGAGTGCTGTTGACTCATTTCAGGTGTAGTTTCTCTACAAGGGTCAGGGTTATGTGCATGAGGCTTGTCCAGAGTACTTTGTTCCTCACAAGGAAAGGCATAAAGTGAGGATACTTGTTATTTTGCATCAGAGTCTGTAGAAGTTTCTGTATATTTTCATTTTTTTTTAATTTAAAAAAACTAATAGCTGAACACACAAGAGTATTCCAGAGAATATACATATATACAAAGAAGTTTGCTGCATAATTGATAGATTTAGCTAAAAGTCTCTTTAGTATTCTTCCTCTCTCAAAGCAAGTTTAACTTTTTTCATGTCTGACACACTTCAGAGTAAAGAAAATAAAAAAAATATAGAAAGGGGGAAGTTCACACAAGCCTCTCAAAGCCACTAATGTGATCTGCTTTTTATCTTTTGCCACGTGTTTCTTCCACACTCTCTAGGATAAGCTTGTAGCAAGCATTTAAACCCCAGATTAAGAATCCCAAGATAGATAATTAGAAGTATTTTTCACCACTGGTACTATGTACTAATACTGATCTATCACAGCATAGAAACTGTACTCAGAAATGAAAGCCTCAAGCCACTAACATCCACATGACTAATGAAGACCAGACATAAATATATGAAGTGAAGGCTTCAGAGATCTAGCATTATCAGCAACAATTGATATCAAGTCAGTCTTTTTTTTTGGGGAAAAAAAAAATTAGGCCCTCTGTATACTGTAAAGGCCTGTTTAAAACCAGATGTAAAATTTCACACACATTTTTTTTTCAAAACCAACCAACCTTTCACATCCTTAGGTGCATGGGACCGATTGTCACTCAGAATGAATTCAGACTTAAAGGAGTAGATTCTTCCCACCCTCTCTGCATCTGTGGTATGTAGGATATTAGATGAGTGATCAAACCCATCCTAGATTTAAAATCCACAAGTCTATCTTTAAAATAACATCTTCAAAACTGTATATGTTTACCCTCCTGACTACCAGTTTTTTGAATATAATTTTCAATTCCTTATATTTTGAGCATCTTACAAAACTATGTTTTGAAAAGAACACTTATAACAGATTTTTTTTTTTTTTTTTTCTCTTTAGTCTGGATTTTCAGTCTTCTAGGAGGCCAGACATTTCTTTATGCCAGACTAAGGCCAGACACTTCTTTATGCTTTACATATAGTTGTTGGCAAATAAAGCATGTTGATGAAAAATCTGTCTATATAACCTGTCATGCTGAAGAAGAGGCAAATCCCAATAAATCAGAATTTTCTCCAAGTGATCCAAGGAAAGTCTATTCAGATTCTGAATGTGACCAAAAGAAAAGAGTGAGGAAATATCTGATTATATTATGCTGTAATGAGAATGCGAAAAGTAAGAAATACAGTATCTATGTAAGCTTAGAAGGATTGTAGCCTCTGTTTCTCTATACTACTTTGCAGAGAAAACACAGATACAGAAGAATTCTTTATTTATTAAAGAAAAAAATGAATACAATGAATTTTGCTGGCAGAAAATGTTTGTCCCTGATTTGGGGAGTGACATAATATGTCAATTAACAGTGATATGGAAAGGTCTCTCGATTTCTAAATTCAAAAAACTGCTAGATTATCTAATTTGGAAATTTTACTTCAATAGGCACTGTCAGATTTCCTTGCCACCTGCAGGTGTGTTGGAAGGTTTGGATACATCCAGTTCATTTAATAAAAATTCAGTGAGCTTGGGTTGTTAGTAAACATGAAGAGAATGTTTCTGTATCAGAAGCCTCTATATGGTAGATTTCTGCAGGCTGGGAAAGTACTGTGTGTTAATACCTCTACACACACTTATCCTGTTCTTACAAACCAGCTCACCAGCTTTGTTATTGTTTGAGATATAAGTGAACAAAATGTCTCCAGCGATGGGAAAAAAAAGTACAATTAAAAAAATACCCAGATCATAGCAGCAGGTGAACCATGCTACATAAAAAGCCAAATTAATTTGCTCCCCTCAACTTCTCAGTTTCCCAAAGAATCTGAAATAAGTTCTTTCCCTAACTGCAAATTTGGTGAGTTGTATGTCCCTGGGCCTGTGAGCAACATGTGCAGGAGGGGCATCTGAAAAAAAATCATTCTTTCCCCTCCCTTTCTGTGGTCTCAGATGCTTGTTGGGAGGAGGGAATCCTTCACCACCACTGGAGGAACTCTGTGTAAGTAAGGACAGAAATGTGTTCAGAGCCACAGGACCAAATTTCATCCTTTTCTTGCCCAGTCTGAATAATCAACCCAGAAGGAACATCTGATTGATCCTGCTAAATCATCTTTTCAAAACACAAGAAAGTTTAACATAGCAACTGGCAAATATACAGGAAAATACAGAAAACCAGAGTTGACGTCTACTATAAATATTCACACAAAAGCAAAGTCAAGAGGGGTGAAGTTAACCCAGAAGCATAAAACACTACTGAGTTTACCCCTTATTCTATAAAATGCATTTTTAACGTCCATCTAGGAAGACATCCATTCATAATTGTTTAAACTTGAGTGGAGCTGGTTGTCTGCAGGGAGTAGGGAGATGTACTTTGTCTTCTTCGCTGACGATTTTCATATCCAGAGATAATATTTCAGGGTTTTTTGCCTACTCAGCAAAGATGTAATGAGTTGCTGATTCTGTTCCATCTTAGTTTTCACCTGTTACATGCGAGTCATCAGACAGTGCCCTTACAGACAGATTTTGTAGGTCTATTGGGTTGACTTTTAGAAACATTTAGATTGTGAGGAAAACGCAGAGTGACCAAACTCTTTTTCCTGGAGGTAAACAATATTTGTAAAGAGATTTAACTGTTGCTGTAGAGAGTCGTTTAGACAGGGAACTAAAGCAAATCCTTCTAGCTTGCACCTGATGGAGATAGAAGATTTGGAATGGAGCAAAGGAGGCCTTCATTAAATGTTCTGGGACAGGCCAACACAGAGCTCTTCTTCTGTGAGACACCTTTCAGAAACAAATGAACAACTGCCAAAAAAGGTTGGGTACTAGCAATCTGACAAACCATGGAAGGGAATCCTTATTTTTGTTCAGGAATTTATCAGATAATATTAAAAACAGAGCTGAAAGAAGGATTGTACCTAATAAAAACATAAAATTTTGCATTAAGTAAGGTTGCAGTATACAGTGCATTTTCTTAATTAGCAGGTGAAAGATTGTTTATTCTCTGAAACTTCTCAGCCATTTGAAATATTTCTTCAGTTCCCCTTTTTCTGCTGTCAGAAACTAACCCTGTTGCAAAAACACTCAATGGGACAAGTAGCACATTAATACAAGACAAGCACTTTGCCCAGAATGTCGTTCTAGTGCTCCACGCTGTCTGCAGCCATTTCTCTAATTCAATGACCCACTTACCAAAAATCTTAATCAGAAATTGAAGGGTACAAAGCTGTACATTTAGATTCATCTATATATATAGCAAGGTGGCCCTTGGGATTCTGATTCATGACTGAGTTCAAATTTATAATGATATTCCAAATAATAAATAACCATTGGCCTGTCTGAGTCTGCCAAGGGGAATCTTGTTTTTATTTAGGCAGAGAATGTTTTGCAATTAAAAATAATGACTCTAGGACAGGGAAAGTACTTCTCCCTGGAGAACAATAAGGCTGCAGGCTAATGTATTGCTCTCTTGAGAGACCCCTTCTCATTGTCTGCTGCTGAGCATACTTAGGTGTAGGTAAAGAGAGAAAAAGAGGTGCGGGAGCCTGGTGTGGGATAAACCCTAAATGTCTCCCAAGGTATTGGTTTTATGTGTCATTGCAATGGAGTTCTGTGGTTAATTTGGTTCTTTCTATAGCATTTGAGTAGAGTTGCATAGAAACAGATAAAACCATTCCACAAAGGGTTTTGGCAACGTTTGGTTCTGATCATCTGTGGAATGAGAACCACAAGAGACAAAATGATCTCTGAAGGCAAGGGGAGTTTTGAACCTAGGACAGACTGGTGGATCTTAGGAGCCTTTTGTTGCTAAGGAGTTGCAAGGCTGGGAGGAGTAGGAAGACATGAACTTGGCAAGAAGTCATGAACACATTTCTGAAAGAAACCTATGAGCTTTGAAACTCACCCCATGCCTATTCCAAACTGGTGAAACTCAAGGGCTTCTGCAGAACTTTTCAAATTACAGAGGCTGCTAATGCTGCTAAAATGGGGCATCTTATGGATCAGCAGAAGCTACGAGCTAATTGAAATACAAATAAAGGTTTTGAGTGTACTTTTTATAGCTACTTAATCAAATTACTTTGCTTTCAGATCACTGTGCAAACAAATTTTGATTCCTTCTTTGAATAATCTGGTAAAATACAAGTAAGTGCTTAGCTAAATTTCTGGTGACTGATTTTTCATCAGATATGGGCCTAGTTGTACTTCTCTTCCCGTTCCTCTCCCTGAACCCATAGGCTGTATCCCATTATGCCACGTCATATTGGGTTACCTCTTACTTTAGCAACACATGCCATGATTTGACACCCCATAATTCACAGAGACAGGAACAAAGTACTCTAAACAGTAGAATGATTGTGTTGCTGTAATATCTGGGACTTCTGCAGGGTGCTGGATGATGCCACAGGTTTCTAGCTTTGCGAATAAAGCTCAGCAGATATGCACTGCTTAATGGGCTAAAATGCAAGAGTAATCAGTACCATAAAGAACCTGGTGTCTGGAGTCTTAGCAGACCATGGAGCAGAAAACAATCAGCTCAGCCTTCTCCAGCGAGTGTCACTACAACTTCTACATGTGGCTTCAAGGTGCCTGAATGAATTCAAAGTGAAAGAGAAAAGTAGAGCAGAAATGTTATTCAGTGCATAATATCCTGTTTCTTAAAGGAGTTGCTATTTGGAAACGCCTTGATGAATAGAACACTGATGACTGAGTTGTTTGTGCTCCTAAGGAGGTTAACATATGAAACAGGCTCATTGTGTAAACTCATACTGGTGATCATTCTTTCTCTTTCTTGTGGTCAGGCTTCCAAAGAGGATATAATGCCCCCTGTGATGTCTGGAGTAATAATCCTAAACCAACATCTGTTGGACAAGACTTGCAACCTGAGATTTAGACAGCAGGCAGCAAATTAATAAAGGGACACTTACTACAGTAGAAAGATTAAAAAGTTTTAATAGTTAGTAGTCTTCACTAGCACAATCCTGCTAAAGAGTGTTATCTTGTAGATGACTTTGGTGTTTCCAGGATTCACCTTTAAGCAGTATATGGAAAACAGAAATTTTATTTCAGAGAAGAGGTTAGTGTAGACAGTGTAATTTGCCAAAGGAAGAACAAGAGTAGGTCCTTTGTGAGGAAAGAATTGTCTGCTGTTATGTTTCAGCCATAGCAGGCTTCTTCCCTCTTCTGTAAAAAACTAGTGGACTTGCATTCAGCCAACTCAGCAACAACTTCTTCTCATCCATACACACTACAAAGAGCACAAAAGGGAGTTGGGACACTGTTGAGGTTTCAGAAAGGTGATCAAAAGCAATTAAAAATGAAGCAGAAAAGACAATGACAATGGCAGGGGTAACTTCACTGGCCTACAAAGGAGGCCAATCATTACCTGCCAAACAGAGATTTAGTGAGATCACAGGCTTTGGGTTCAGTTTCTAGTGCTGATGCACATTTTACATTCATTTACCTCATTTCCTCATCTGAAAAATTAAGCCAGTTAAAAAATTTCTGATTCTGTATGATTTATAGTCCTGAGGTTTTTAAAAGGACCTAAATCTTGCCTAGTCATTCTTATGCCAGGACAATCCAGCCTTGTTTAAGGTTCCACACAGAACCACAGAGCTGATTATTGCTGCTTTAAACTAACAGTAATAGTTGTGTTCGTGTTAAGTAACATGAGGAAAGACACTCGGAGTTGACTGTGCTTCCAATGCTCTTCCCACTGTCCTGCCTCAAGCAAAGGGACATTAGCCTCTGATCAACTGGATATGTAAAACCAGTACATCAAAACCCCATCAGGTTAATATTTATGTTACAAATGTTGTTTAATCAGGAAGAGGTTACATTCAATGCCAGAACTGTAGCTCAGTACCCAGCTACACAGAGAAGTGGCCAGGTTGGGTTCAAAATACTGGCCATAAAAATCACTACTGCATTTAGTGTAATATTTGTCACTTTATGTAACATAATAGTATTTTTGAATTAAAAATGTAACTTCTATGGAGCAAGGTTTTGCACTGGGTCCTGGACAAATGGTTATGGTCAAGTATAATGGATTTTAATGTTTGTCTGAATGTGCAATCAGAGCTCAGAGAATTTTATAGAAAGCATGTAGGGTTATAAATCTTGAGTCCAAATGAGTCTAGCAGAATCCCATGGTCAGGACTGCACTACAAGGCTCATCTTCCTCCTACCCCATTCACATCTACATCTGGTTTTGTTATGTCCCTTGATTTCTTTCACTGTGTATCAGTTTGGGATCTCCTTCAGAGAGTTCAGTGCCATATATTGACTGCAATGGAGGGCTGATTTTCCAACCCAAAGTCAGGATGAAACCCTTTGAAGCAAAAATGAAATATTCACAGTTTTAGCATGCGTACCTCATTTAATTACTTGGATAAAATTTGACTCAAAGCTCATATGTACAGAGAAACAAAGTACTGCCACCAAAGTATTTCAGATTTTTGAGGTGTTTGATTCTTTTGAAAAGCAATCAACATTTTCTACACTAGCCAGCCATTCTATATAATTTATCAATTAGTGGGAAATTCACTTTTTCTTTAAAAATTATTCTCAGACACTTTAGTAAATCCATAAAATGGCAATGCCTGTATTCTCTGCAAATGTATTTTTCTTTCTAGAAACTGTTAAAATCAGCAATAGATGGTTACCTGGAATAATGGCCAATAAGTGTCCTAAATAAATTCTTAGAATTAAAATGCTTTAGAACTTAAAAGGCAGCAGAAAAATATGCTCCAGTGTTACTGTTCCAGTATGCTACATACACTGAAAAGTAAAGAGGCAAAAATTCAAAGAAAACAATTCTAATTTCCTTGAAAATCCGATTAAAAAGAAGAAAGATAAATTATTTAAATATGTATTTTTAAAGTCTTTCTGTTACTAGCAGAGTGTCAAAACATTATTCTTTAACATGAATATGTACCTTTTCATAAGTATGTTCTTTGATGAGCTATAAAAGAGAACAATAATGGAAGATAAACCAAAGTTCCTTTTTTAAGAATCAAAATGAAAAAGCAAACCAGAAAAATAAAATCATCTGCCAACTTCAAAAGAATTTCAAAGCATGAAATTTCTTTAGCTTGAGACATAATTTAATGACTTATGTTTAATGATACAGTGTAGAGTTTTAAAATCTTGAGGAAACGGGACAAAAAATGCGTTTACTTTTTCTGTGACTGATGAAAAATATGTTCACAACGGGTTTCCAATTGTGATACCCTAGATGTATGGGATGTATGAACATCACACCTATCTTTTTAACATTCAGTTACTTCTATTTCCTGTGAATTTACAACTCAGAAATCTTTTTAGAAATCAAGAAAAAGGTTCTCTTCCTCTCCCCAAAAGGGGAGGAGGCACCTGTGCTGCATAACTTTTCTGTTTCCTCCAGTATGTCTGCATTCTGAATGTTGTTAGTTTTGAGGGCTGACCTGAACTGTGCATTTGTTGATATTTACTTGCATTTACCTTGTAATTTCACTATAAACAGAAATTAGCTAATGCCAGAAGACTCAGGAATCCTATAGGCAGTGTTACACAGTGCTTTCATGTAAACTTACTCTCACTCCCTCTTGAAATGGGTAGAGTACTAAAATGATTATCTTAGACTAGTACCTCACTTTTATTTGTGCAAAGTTGAATGAGGTCAACCCCCTATGCTATGAATTTAAGAGAATCAGGCATATGTTATTGCTTATCTCCAGCTCTGTCCAGATCTTCATTCTTCATAGCTCCTTAAAATTGCCCAGGTCAAAAGCTCTTCCTCGGTCTCTGATAATCTGTGCGGTTTTATTTCCTGTTAGTTGCTGAAATTAGCAAAAAATTATTGATAACAGAAAATCTGCTGGTGCTTCATGTTTCTTCGCATGAGGTTAGGGTGGGTAATCAGTCCTCCTCTACGAGTCTGTGGGAATGTTAAAAAGGATCTGGTTTTATAGACCTGCTTGTGGCAAGGCATAAAGGTAAATGGAGCTGAAATCTTGCTTGTAAGTAGGAGCCAGTTTTCATGGGTGCCAAGAAAAAACAGAATATTTTGTGAGAGATACTATGGATTGCAGACATTTCTTATAGACATGTGCTCGCCTCTATGTGCAGCAGCCTATACACTAGCATTCAGATAACACTGTTTCTTTAAAAATAAGGACAAAACTTGAAATAGAAAGTCTCTAGCTTAGTGTGTTTGCTGAACAAACACTGAAAGGCAGCAGAGAGGTAAATCATTCTTGCATGCTGAAGGGAAGCGTGGCATTACTTATGAATGACTGCATGCATGGCTGCCTGACTCAATGAATGAATCACCCAGAATAAAGCTGTGCAGCTCAAATGAGCACAGAAACTGCTCTTATTTTCATTTACAAAGCTTAATCATAAATATTGTATATTCTACAAGGCAAAGAAGGAAGCACAGTCAGACTTGGTTAATGTGTTTTATTTCCTGGGGTAGGTAGGATGGGTCACTGTGGTACTCACCCCTCTGAGATCACCTGTAGGCATACAGTCCTTGCAGTTCCAGCAGTGCAAACATTTCAAGCCAGACTGGAGTTCATTAACCTGATGGGTTGCATCACATACACATTCATTAAAAATAAAAGTGCCATTGGGAAAAAAATTATACTATGAACTATCTCTTATACTGCAGACTTTTAAACTCCAGGAATATTTTATGAACACTTAAACATTTCCATGCTGGTTTCCGTTATTAAATAAAAATAGGCAGAGCCTAGCAGGCCAACATTAATAAGATATTTGCAGTATGACAAATGCCTCATGTCAGACTACCTAAAATATTGCTGATGTACCACATTTTTGAGCTTTGGAAGCTTTGTAGGAAACAGATTTGAAATGATAAAATATCGGCTGCACTGAGGGACAGTGTCTGTGCTATGACTATTTTAACTCCATAAGTTACATATTGTGGGATCAAAATTCTCACAATTTTATTTTGATTTAGGAAAAAAATATAAGAAAAAACACAACATTTTGCATTCTTTAGCCTCTGCTTGAAAAATAGTTTACTGACAAAATTCACTATATTATGGTGATTAGAAGTCACTCTGTTTCTCCAGTAAAACAAACCTCCATTAATAAGAAGTGACTCAAGTAGTCCACTAAAATTCTTTTAATATTTTAAATGTACCAAAATATTATAAGTCTTTGAATCTCATTTCAAGCTTTCTGAGTAGAAATAGATTTGTACCGATGAGCTATGATGCACAGACAAATGATGATATTTTATTTAAAGATAACACTTTAGAAAAACAGGCATAAAGAGTAAATTTTTTAAAAAAAGGTTGCAAAAATATCTCTTCTGGGTAAAGCAAACAAGTTTTAACTAAAAGACACTGTGTTTCTTTGGGCTCTGAGCCTAGGCAGATTTAGATATAATACAGCTATTTTGTGATTATGTCACACACAAAAAGTATCCTGAATCTGAGTGATAGGACAGAGTAGATCATGTAACATATATTGCAGAAAAGATATCATGCAGATGGTGGCAAACAAATCTAGAGTAAAATTTTAAGGCTAGTATCAAAAGTTACATTTGCAGAAACAACACATCTAAGATGAAGAGAGTTTTGTGCTAGTTTTTTCAAGAAGTGTTTAAGATGGAAGTATGCTGCTGCAATTGAAATGAACAGAGGCTTAAGGTGAGGTGAAAAAAAAGTATGGGTAACAAGGAAATCAGGCAATTAGGATTTGTATCCTATTGTGTGAATACTTAACCTGTACTGAATACAATGCCCTTGAAGTGGTTTGTAGCAACATTAGCAGCAGCTCACTTACAGCTGTACATAGGGAGCCCAGGGACATTTAATGTATATGGGCAAGTTTTGCAGAAGATCACTGCTGAGATCATGAGCAGTGTCGTCACACACCAGTGATGCTCAAGTGGACACCAGCTTGGTCACAGCCTTGTAGATACTTGCAGAAAATCTCCAGTGTTGCTGGGAACATGACCAGTGTCCTTGTTCCAGCCAGGACAAGGTTAATTTTTGCAATAGCCATAAGGGGATGTGGCTAAGACCCAGAGGTTATTCTATAACACCTCACATCATTGCTGGTGGCAGGGTGAAGGGACTCTTGTTTCCAGGGAGAAGGGATTTCTTCTGGTGAAGAAAATATGATGGATGGAGCAATCTGGTATTGTTTGTTGTCTTAAGCTTTCTACCTAAATGGTTTTTTTTCTTACACCTTTTGTTATTAATACATTTTGCTGTTACTATTTGTTTTCTTATCTCATTGCTGTTCCCAGTAAACAGTTCTTATATTGACATGCACCTGCTGTGGCTCCAGTTGGAGGGGGGAGTGAAAGTGGTGCATGGTTTTACTGGGAGTACTGAATTCGAGAATACCATTCCTAAACCATGACACCCATGCAGGTCAGAGGGAGCATCATGGCAAAGAAGTCCTCATCTCTTGATGTCAACTCTGTCATAACTGATCCTGGCTTCCACTAGCAGAGCTGTTTTCTGTTGATCAGCTAGGGCCTGCGCTCTACAGAGAGGTAAGGTACTCATATACTACTTTCTGCTTGATCCTGTTATATGTGGGACAACAGGGTGAACAGCTAAAACCTAGATATTCACCACATAATTTACTATCACCACAGCCACAACCATGGCTCTTCACTATTCCTCTCTGGACACACAGCTGTTAACATCTGGAACAGATTTTGAGTTACATTGTTGGTAATGCAGACGGTCATTTCCCAGGACACAGTATCTGACATTTTTTTTCTTGTAATCAGGCAAGATGGCTCTTGAAGCCACATGCTGCTTATTTCAGAGACCTAAAGGACAGGAAAATGCTCACAGATGGGAGGTGACAGTGGCTTCCCAACATGCCTTTGCAGATGCATTGCATTGAATATGCTAGGCTCAGTAGATTTTGCTAGTTATTTGCTCCTGCAGATGCAGAATTATGGTGCCAGCAACATCAGTACAGTGTCACTGCCAGTCTTGACAGTCATGTAGTGCAGATCCAGACTGGGGAGGGCCATGATCTTACAATTCAAGGGTTAGATGCAACTTACGAGCTGTAGAGATCTCTGTTACCATTTCTCTCTTAACTCTAGATTTAGAAATCTCATTCTATTCTTATTGCAACTGATTGTGCCACAGGGTCCTCCTTCACCTGCCTGTAGGCATGAGGCTAGAAACCTGCACAGGTTTTCCATATCCCCTTTACCTAATGAACACAAAATTACCATAAATCATCTGTTGAAATCCAAGCATAAAAAGCAATATAATAGCCAGGCATGTTATCTAGACAGGGTCATGAAGATGCCTTTGTGAACTCCTCCTCTTTGCAAACATGCAGGCACAGCTACGACTTGACGGTTGGCTGCCCTTGCTAAACCTTCTATTGGGGCAACATCTGACTTGCCAGCAGCTCCTGCTTCCCAGCCATTCACTGCCTGGGCTTCCTCACACGGCGTTTGCTTCTACTCACACACAACTTTTAGTACTCCACTGAACCGTGTCTCCTCTGACCACAAGATGTATTTCCTCCTCTTTGCTTGGTGCTGTGGCATCTGACAGTGGGGTGCAGAACAGGGTGACAGTGCCCTCCTCTGCTTGTTGATCTGGAGGGCTGAAGGAAGAGAGCCAAAGGTAGGCAACCAAGATTAAGCAGCTTGAAAGGCATCAGAAAGATTTGAGATGATAATTTAATCTGCAGTATTATTCAGATCTACAGCTACACTCAATCTCTTGTTCTTCCCTGGGGTTAGAAATCTGTAGAAAATGCAAATAATGCAAACACCCAGATCAGGAGCCTGTATACAACCAGATTTCTCCTTTGCTGTTAGGTTCTGCGATTTAGACGTGATCCAGTTTAAAAGCTGGAGGAGTACTAAGAAATGCAGATCTGCACCAGGAGGAAAACAGCCCCTCTGAACTAGGATGTTAGAGTAAACAGCTGCTTCTGCACAGATGCTTCCAATTTTAAGTGTGAAAATGTTTCTGGCCTTGGCTATTTTAGTTTCCAGGTCAGGTCTTTAATGTATTTTGAATGTAAGTTTTTGCATTTGTTGCCTTTCACTTGGCTTTTTCTGGCAGATCATATAGTGCAATACAAAATACCTGCAAATATTAACGCAGAAATAAATTTTTATACTTTCCTTTTTGTTTCATTCTCTCAGTTCAGTTTCTTGGATCTGTTTTGCTGTGACTGTGCCTTAGCAAAGAGCCCTTTCAGTGAGGAGCCAGTCCTTTTAAAAAATATTCATTTCTAAATAACTGAACGGGGTGAGTCATGTAGCAGGAAAAAGTTAGAATCACAAACACTGACTCCGGTAATACATTGCTTCTATTAGTAGCAACTTCTTTATGACCTTAAGACTTCCGTAACAGCATAAATATTTTAAAGGCTGAAGCAATTCAAATAATCTTAGTTAGCTCAAGCATTAAAAATGCAGCAGTGAAGGAAGGGAAGCTTGCTGACAGCATTCAGGCTTAGATTTATAGTCACAGTCATGACCGTGTCACTGCTTGGTCGTAAATTTCCAGGTAGATTTTCAACACAGTAGTCACATGGTAGACAAAATGCAGAGAACGGAAGGTGGGACCTCCAGAATCAAAATCTTAAGCTACAGTTTTAATTGTAGTGCTGTAAATACTGGGAGTGAATCTTGCTTTTGTGGGCTAAGTACTTCATGCCAGGAGTTATAGGAGCACCTAACTATACCTCAAAGAACAAGTCACAATAATGTTACAAATCATGCAGATTTAATTTTTATGACTGTGTTAGTCACTCTTTGGTAAGCATTCCATTCCAAAGTAAAGGGATAGAGAAATTTGGTCTACACTTGTAAGACTGAATAAAATAGGGTTGGTCTGGTGGAGTTCCTGTGAGGGGCAAATAACTGCAAAATAATATCAAAGAAAGAAAAATAATTGCTTTGTTTGGTTGCTTTTTCAGATGGAAAAAAAAAAAAAAGATAACATGGAGGCTGGCCTGCAGGCTATCAGAAGCATGTTTTCATAACATGAAATTGGAGCTATATGTTGCATGTATGCATAGGGATCAGAAAGAGTTGAGACTTTTATGCAACAAACTTTAAAATCCAAAAATAAACATGGCCTTACTGAAGTCCATGCAAGCTATGCAAGCTTTCTTCCTGATTTCTTTGCTTTTTTTTTTTTTTTGGATGTAGTTATTGTCTATCTTATTTGAATTTGATACTTTCAAGATAAGAGCACCCAGCACATGTTATAATTATTGATAATTGAGTAACAAACGACACTAAGGGTGAGAGTGTTTGCAGGTTGTGTGTGAAAAAAACACCTCAGATCCAGATGTAATGTGGATCTGCTACATGAGATAGACCTGCTGGTCTAGCTAGTCTAGGTCTTGGCTCAGGCACTGTTTTGGACATGGCCTCTCAGAGGAAGGTGGAAAGACATGTTTTGAATATCATATATGCCATATCTCTGGGATATGTATGCTACGACTTAGTGAGAAATATGCTGTTGTAATTCTTGTGATTGTCATGCCCCTTGGACCCATATCATGTTCAATATTTGCTGAATGAAAGTCATTAATTTAAGTACTAAGGGTACAGAGTTACACAAAGATCTTGCATGAGCAAGATTGGCAGATCAGAATACCACTTCCATTAAAGAAATGTGCATTTTGTTATATATGTGCTAGTCTGTTTTCTTGTCTGACAAAGACATCTGAGCATTGAAGAAGACGCTGTAACTTACTGCAAAGTTATTACTCTCTTATTTACTCTAGGTTTCTAAATATTAAAAGACTATTTTAACAATCTATCCATCCTTTATTTCAAGCTATTTCTATGTAAACTGCTGCCAGATAGACCTTGAAACATTTTATTTTCAAAGGGAAGAACACCCACTGTCTTTAATCTTTCTCATATGTTAATTAAATCTAATTATTTTTTCTGTTGGCTAATATTACCATATTTCCAATGCAAGAACATCGTGCCTAGATTATTTCACTTATATTCCCAGTCAATGTCATTGCTAGACTCAGGGCTGCCCAGAACAGAGGCTAAGACATAGCTGTTCCTTCTTTTCTTTCACACACAGTATGACCTGAACTTTACATAGGACTGTTCACATGAACAAATAGTTGACAAGGTGAATCAGTGTGGAAAAATCTGGTCCTAAAGCTTAACTAAGAGACATATCAGATTAATTCTCCGAAGATAAATGAACAATGTTATCATTTTTGTAAGACAAATACTACTTTGGTCTATAGAATAAAAAAGTTTCTTTTCAGTCCTGTCATATGATATTCATGCTGGAATTCACTTGAACAAGAGTGCATTCATTTCATAATAAATAACTAATGGTTATAACAACACCTTTGACCACAAAGTCTTCCAAAGGCTGTGTTGTTTTTCTTTCACAATTACAAAAAAATTGCCCAAAATCCAGAAAAGAGTGAGGCATAATTTTAATAGTGTGAGTAAACTGAAAACAGATGATAGATATTTCACAAGCTTTATCAGAAAAGCTATTTTTCACTTACTATTTACTTGAAGCCAACACTCTTGGTGTGTCACACCACAGAACTGACCAATAGTCACCAAAATGTTTGTTATTGGATGTGGTTTTGATAGTCAGGAGCTCCTGTACTTCAGTGCTTTGTTCACAGACTTCCTTACCCATGTGAACTTTGTGGAAAAAACCCAACAGTTTTAATCAACTTTTTTTTTTTTAATTATTATTTTTAAAATTTTTATGTTTTGGCCAGAGTCCAGAAAAAAAAAAAATCCAACAGGGAGGAATAGAGCAGTTATCAGCTTTGAAAATGCTGACATTCATTTCCACATATTGAAAAGGGCTTGAAGTTCAGGGAACTCTTGACCTGAATTTGAATCTGTTTCTCGGAATCTGTAGGACGAGTTATTTCTTCTTATTACTAAATTTATTGTTTGGATGACTATAATCATATTCATGGAAAATATAAATAAATCATGAAAATCTTATGGTAGTTACCATGAATAGTCATTCAGCTGAAACTTCATCTGGGAAGTATGTTCATCATTCCTTATTGCAGCATTACCATTGCACAACCAGATAGTACAAACAAAACAGTATAGCCTAAATAACATGTTGCTTACCACTAATAGTACACAGTGAATAACACTGAAGTGTTCTCCTGGCAGACTATCTGCAGAGTGGGATTTGTCCATCTAAATCATGTGGTAAACCACCAGAATTACAGACAGACAGGGAGTGTTCCCGAAGGACTGGCAAACAGGAAGAAAACAACTAATAATCACCAAGGGAATGATTCGTGATACATTATGTCATATCACTTGCTCTTTCATCTGCATGTTCTTTTCTAGATGTAAGCAAACTTAGCCTGCTTTCCTTATAAAATAGTTACATTTTTGAAGCATCAAAGTCATCAGGCTAATACAGGTCTAACAGCTCAGTAGTAGTCTACGGGTATGGTTGGATCAAACAGAATTTTAAAAGATTTTGGGCGTAGCATGTTTGAAGCCAAATCTTTCAAGGTGTGTTTAGGAGGATGGATTTTAATGGTAAACACCATTAAAATCTGTGTATTTGTGTACTTATGAAAATTAGAGCTTGGATGATGCGGCGTAACACTAAGCTCAGTATGAATTTTCTATCAGGTGGCTTTTTCATATATCTGTTCAGGCTTATCATACCTCAGGCATGCTTGCCTCCACTTTAGACCTCTTACAATCTTTTACACTTCTGCAAAGAATGACTGAAATATCAGCTCATCACATCCTAACAGTTCTACATTTTATCTCTGCTTGAAAAATGAGGACTTAAAGGCCTAATCTCAGAGATGTGCTCTATATGTAAAGCATGCATGGATCTTTAGGAACTTGAAGTGCAGAGACATTTACAATCTTGACAGATTCAGTCTGTGCCTCAACATATCTAATCCAAAATTCTACCTTCTAATTGAAGAGATTTCTAAAAATGTGTATTCTTTTTTTCTGAATCCAATATTTGACAAGTATCTATTTTTTGCCCTTGCCAACAGTATAACTTCTACTTTGGTTTTAAAATATATAGTAGCAGTATTTCCAGAGGAAAAAATCTGCTTTATTTCAAACTATTTAAATCCAAAAGGAGCTGTGATAGTGTTAGCGCTAGTGTTTATTTCAGGCATATCTGCAGAGACATACTACCCAACTGGACCCGTACATTCCTTTCTATAACAGATATTTTTGCTGTAACTCTCCAAGACTGGTTAGTTCCTCTTTTCACCTCCTCATCTGCAGCTTTGGTACTTGCTTAGCCCTTAAATAATTAGCAGTAAGAGGTTTCTCCTTGTAGAGGTCTCTATTGCTGATACTGTCCTATGGGAAAGGTCTTAGAAATGGACCTTTCTTAGACTGCTGTGATTCATGATATTTTGAAGTCAGTTTTAACATAGCAACTGCACAAGATACAGACATATGAGTAAATGGTATTGGTCACAGGTGAGCCATAATCTGGCTATGCTGGATTGCCACTGTTCTAGTGGGGCAGGAAAAAAAAGAAAGAAAAAATCAGTTTTATTTCTCTTTTAGCTCTGAAGAATTTTTACATCTAGAGACACATTAAATCAGCCTTACTTTATCTTTTCCAAAAACTGAGATAGTTCTGTACCCTTAAGCCTTGACTGAGTGCTTTCTAGTTGACTTGTAGTTTACTTCAGTGACCTTTGATTTATTCTCCATTTCCCTTCAACTCCTGTATTATTGGACATGGTAAATTTTAGCCTTTTTATTTTGGAGGATAGGGCTTTGTTTTCATACCAGTCGCCTCAACGATAATGAATCTCCATCTCTCCCACTGGAGTAAAAAGTCAGCCTAGACCCATGACTAGCTGTTCAAAATCAGTACCAGATTTTACCTTACACAGAGCATTTGGATGTAGGGACATTGAGTATGGGGTAGAAGGTGTGACAAACAGTGCTTAAAAACAGGTGGGTTTGTGTTTCACTGAGACATATGTTGTTATTCACCCAAGGAGTAAGGGAAGGCAACAAAGAAGGACAGGAAATTTGGCCAATATGGGAGGTTAAGGGTAAGTGAGAGAGCTGAAATAAATTTAGTCAATAGTATTGTACGGCAGTTTATAACCTGAATCCAAGGAACACAGAAAGGATTCAGTTACTTGATTTAGCTGAGAGCCCATGGAGGGGATGTTTCTTAGAGTTGTGAAGAATTTGGCAGCAGAACAAATACATGTGAATGATGTTTCAAGGGAGGATACAGTACTAGGACAAAGATTTCATACAGGTAATATTTGGCTCTGGACTTGCAAGATTTGGGTATCTCCAATATAAACACCAAGACAACCACAGGAAAGATCAAACACACTCAGTGAATTTTTATTACCTTATAAACATCAAGAAAAACTGTCTAACCATCTGTGCTGCTCATCTGCCCCTGGGTACATGAGAAGTTGAAAATAAAAAATCTGAATTTTCTCATCTTGAAAAATTCCACCTTAAAGTACTTCTTCTCTGAAAATGATCATCAACACTATTATTCTCCAGTATCCAGCTTGCAGCTGCCGCAGACCATTTACCACATCCGTGAGCAGTGCTGCAGACTCATTGCTGGCTAACTCTGGTTTCCCACTGAGCTGTGACTAAACTGTCCTCCTGAGCCCTGGCTCCAGCAGCATGAATGCACATATGCACTTGCTGGTTCCCATAATTTTAGTGAAATCAGTTTGCTGCAGTATTAACCTCCAGAAGTTAGGATTTTGGTGTTAGAGTCCCTAAGGCATCTTTACATCTTCTACATCTTCAATAAAGCCCAAGGACATATCTGCAAGTTAATATACACTATCCACCTGTAATGGAACTATTTCTTTCATCTTACTGTTTAACAAGATTATGGTCACGTTTCAACTGCAATTGGCTAAACCAATTTTCTCACATCTCAACTCCCCAGCTGGAAAATGGGGCTTACTGTCTTCCTTTCATAGGTTGACAGCTCTGTCAATTTGTGTAATAAATGTTTAATTTTCACATGCTGCCTATAGAAAACATGGTGGTGCCCTGCTCCACACAAGTGAGGGCAGTGGGAACTTCCCCAAAAGCAAAGAGTAAGCGTAAATAATAATAATGCAGGTCACATTTCCAAAACAAAGCACCATACTAAAACCAGAAAAGACCTAAACACTCTTGCAGAGTGTACCAAATCCAAGTATTGTATGTTTGCTTTTTGCAAGCTGATGAAGGCAGGGGATAAGAAAAAACATTGTGCTTTGGGTAAGAAATTTTGAAATTTAGGTATCAAAAAAGGATTTTCAGCAGCTGTCTGTAATGAATCTGTTGTGGTAGGTTATGGTAAATGTGAGAGAGATGTCACTCATGTGTGTCAGATGGGCAATGACACCATGGTGAGATATGATACAGCGGCTGCCACTGTTGCCTCAGGCTCTTCTTGTCTGAGCCTAACTTTGTCTGCAACAGCTCCTACTCATTTTTCTTCACCCTCTCATAGGTGGAGAAAGAAGAGGGGAATAACTTCTTTAACACAATGTTCTGTAAACTATTGCCTTCTTGTTAGAGATGGGAGACTTGCAAAAGATGATTAGGGCATCATGTTGCACATGTTCTGAAAGGTAAAGAAGACTTAAAATGTCTTGATGGTCTAAAGAACAATTTGCAAAACAGAAAGGTATGATCCAGAAAAATCCTTTAAAAGTATTGGCATTCCATTCCCACATACTTGCATGGGAGGTACACTTTTTGCTTGTACATGAGCAAGCACGCCAGAGCAGTGCCATACTTTCATGAGTAATTTATTAAGTGTATTATAAGTTACACAGTGACATTTTTGGTGACAGTTTTGGTTATGATTCCCTGTGTTTTGGATGAGGTGAAAGCAGGGGTAGAACAGAGAAATTGGCCACATGAGGTGGATGCTCTGAAGTCTGCTTTCATTTAGGAACAAAAGACAGGCTGAAGTTAGGAGGGAGGAAATATATATTGCATCTCTGCCAAATATCTAATGCATAACATTAACATTGGCAAAAGAGGAAAGTCAATTTAAATGTGGGGAGGCATCTCTAGGGAGAAGGCACATTGAAAAGAATAAGAGGAACACAAGATGAGACTACTTTTGATTTGAAGGCCCATAGCATAGCAGCCTGCTGAGAGGAACTGAAAGAGTCTCTTTTAAAACAACGGGTGCTTTGAGTGTTGCAAAACCGACTGAAAATCATCCTGGGACATCCATGAGGCCTCTGTGGATAAATATAGAGGAGGAGGCAGCTGTTGAGGTGCTCACAGCTTACAGACAGGACACAAACCTTTTGGTGCTTAGGCTACTAACCTGGTGAAAATAACTTTTTCTAGGATCTGAGAACTGATGCTATAACAGTGGTGAGGACAGGGTACTGCATCTCTCTCTGATCCTGGGTTTTATCCTGTCGACTTCTTCTCTTCTCCCCATTACCCCATAGGCCTGGGAAACAGAAGGGACTAGAGGCTGGATGTGCAGGTACAAGTCCTGTGTAGGGACCTTGCATGTTCTGAGAACTTCTGTCTATTATGGAGACAGAAGTGAAACTTTCCCTAAAGTTAACACACTTTTTTCCTGAAAGCTATCTGAGTTAGGAAAAATAAAATATCAAAGAAGAGAACGCAGCAAATCTGAAACAAAAAATCCATGTAAACACACTCACATGCACACACATGCACACTCATGCACACATGGAGTTAAAAATATTTGCTTTTTGAATGGTTATATGAAGGTATCTGTATTGCCTTATCAATGAATAGTAATTGCTTTGTCTCTTGGTGGCTGGATGACTTGAATAAGGGTAACATTATTAATAATACTGGTCATAAATGGATTTTCTTCAGCTTAGGGAGTAGAATTGCAAGGCCAAGTTCTGCCCTCATTTAATTTCATAAAGCCTGACTGAAGATGTTGAGTCGTACTGTAGTCTTACAGAAATTAGTGTTACTAATGCCTTGCAACACTGATTCCATGTATCACGATCTAAGACAGGCTTATTCTGCTATACCTCATAGACAACAAACATGTTGCAAGGATTCCTGCTAGGGATTACCTCCTGTATTCCCAAGGAGTTTCCAAGGCTCACAGTCCAGGAAGAATTCTGAGATGACTTTACTGGATGATTTTCACAACTGTTCCATGGAGATACATGGATTGGTGTCTATGCAGAGAATGGAGTGAGTTGGCATTACAGCCCCTTACAATTAGGACTATCTTGGCATGGAAGTTTTCTATCTTAAGGCTTGAGAAGCTGCATCTATTATTCTCACCAACTATATATAAGCTAACACTAATAAAATCACTCAAATCTTGTAAGTAATGTGAATTGTTTTACTGTAGGTTTACTGGAATATTATAATTTGAGTCTTGGGACATATGGCAGCAAGTTATTTATGCTAGTTCATGACAATAAGGGATTGTTGATGTCAGTGGGAGCAGAGCAAAATTCAGAAAAAATAAAAGTTGTTGGGCAGAGCGCAACCCTGAAGTGTTCAGCCCACAAAGCTCATTGATTAGATTTGAATCATATAGAAACAGAACAAATTACTGCATGATGATATTTTCTATTTTGAGAAGAAAAGATGGCTCTATAACCTTTCAGGCTATGTCTAATTGTCCTCAGGGCTCATTCCTGGTCCTGGGACAAAGTCACATGGACTGGCTCATGTCCTGCCCCTTCTATAGCAGCCTTGTCTTGAAGAAAACTGGCTGTGGAGAGCAAACAATAAAGCAGTGTGGACAATCAGAGCTCCAGTGTTCGTCATCCTCCCAGGCTTTCTGATACTTAGCACTGAAGACACATCCTCAAAGTCCATCGCAGACCTCTTTTCAATGACCCTATGAAAGCGATCATTTGTTATAATGAGTTGCTAAAAGAAACTGGACAGGCTTAAGAGAGTAAATGTCTTTCAATGAATATGTGGTAAGGGGGCGAGGGTCAAGTATTTTGTTATTTAGGGATAACCACTGAGAGAATAATTCCAAAATCTGAGTTAACAGGATTTTAGGGTCTTCCTGCTCCTTTGTTTTACTAGCTCAGGCCAAGTCTATGCCATCTAGGAAAGCTGCAACAACATGAAATAGTTCATGTTATTATGGACCAGTGCCCGTCCCATATAGTCCAGTGGCACAATCCCAGAAAATCACAGCTAGAGGTTTGCTCACATGGGAAAGTTTCAAAGCCCAAATGGATTTGCTACCCAAGGGCCCTAAAAAGAGTTTATTGAGGACGGATAATTGAGCCACTTGTAATGCTGACATCTATGTATATCCGTAGTGCCTATTTCAAGAGCTCTGCTCTGTGCCTGATAGTGAGTATAAAGCCAGGTAGTTAAAATGAAAATTGTCACTCACATGCTTTGTAATGTTGACACAGGGGCAGAATGAAGAAGAAAAACAGACGTGAACACTGTGAACATTTCCTTTGCAGAGACAGACTGTTCTGTATGAATCACAAGAAGTGTGTAATGACTGAACCATGGAATTAGGAAACATGGTCTAGTTGCCTAAACACCGGAGGCTTCTCTTGATAAAGCACTGTGGAACTCTTGGATCATTTAAAACAAATAAAGAACATGAAAGAACTACCCTATACTTATACCAGATCTATCCTGGTGAAAAGACAAAGAAAGAAAATTAAAAACTGTTAATTAAATTATTTTCTGGATCACTTTTCTCCTGCTCCAGAGGAAAAAAAATGAAACAGGCTGGTGCTTGACTTTTGAAAGGCTCTTTGTCAAGCATATTACTTGCTGTAAGTCTAGATATTTTCAATTTCTGTACAAAGTCATAGACATACTTTTATGAAATGGAACATTCAAACTTTCTTAATGGTAAAACACATTCAGTTAGATATAAATTATCTTCTTGCTTATATGATGCACAGAAACCTTAATACTAGGCAGCTTTTTGAAATAATTAGGTAGTACTTTATCACTTTGTCAATTCTCTCCTTACCTACAGTTTTATTATTTAAATTCACTATTTAAGGGGGGCATGCTGCTATTGAGGTACTTCTACCTTTATTTCCAGAGCAGGGTCATTTTGCCTTTCGAAATGGTTCCCCATCTAACCTGGAAAAAACAACTGCATCGATCATGGGCAATTATTATTCATTGACTATTAATTCATGAGTAATTACGCATGGGAGAACTGGTGACTTGATCATGTCTCATAATTTGGTGAACTGAGTACACACACTTGTAATTTCTGAGAGAAGCAGCAGAAGAATGAACTTTTGCAACACGGTGTCTGGGACACCACAGACTCTCCATGTGGAGCACCAAGTGAAGTCCCTAGTGTCAGACCATGTTTGCTTTGGGTCCCCAGTGGCAGCAGATTATTTTTGTGACTATGGAGCCTATCACAAATCAGTCCTTTACTTCCTTGCTGGGAAGTTTTTCTCCTTATTGCTGTGAGATGAAGACAAAAAGGGATGAAAGACATGGTAAACCTTTTTGAAGCTCCACACACACCTAATAGTATGATTTGAAAAGTTAAATTTGCCAGTTATTTTGAGGTTTTGTGTATCTTAGTCAGCAAATTATTTGAGAGACTGGGACTGAAATTAATTTTGGAAGCCACATCAAAGGACAAAAGGAAGACTATGTACAGGAAGATCTAAAACATGTGGATGCTATTCATTTTACCTCTGAATTTTTATCTCCTTTGAGACCAAAATGCTTCATATGCATTTGGCAATTGAAGTGATGGGGTTGTGAAATAGCACTGATAATGTACTTTGAGAAAGTCAGTAGAGTAACTTTTCATGAGCAAAGCAGGAAAGAGAAAGCAGATCTGATAAGATTACAGCACATACCAGTGACAGCCAGAGCTGTTCTGCATCTAGATGAGAGGGAAATAGCTGCACTGATAAAAAGGAAATATTTGGTCACTGCCAGCTTCCCCAGAGCATCTACTAGCACAACAGACCTAATGAGTAAATCCACATTGGCAGCATGAGTCATTTCTCTCAGCTTCATGAACAGAGCTTAAAGACTATGAGCTAGGCACCACAGCCTCTCGTATTTCAAAGCAGCAGAGAATATTTCAAAGAAGCTGAATAGAATAATTGTCTGATTGGGAAATAATACTCAAGGGCTGTTACCTAGTGGGGTAAATTATAAATCAACACCAGATAACCCATACAGAGTGGCTGTTTGAATAAGAACAATGGAGCCTTTGGAAAAGAAGCCAGGAGATCAGCTGGCCTCTATTCAGGCTGGGTCTCAGCTACTGAAATGTCTTGCAGAATTGCTGATGCCCTAAGGTTTTATATATTTGTAGATTTTTATATAGATGTATAGTTTCTCACATTTGAACTAGTAACTAACTGTTTTAACTTTGTCCCGCATTCCAAAATTTCTGTCTGAAGGGTGAGATAACAGCCAGAACATCATATTTGGGGCACATGTACCAGGACTAGAATAATAGATACAATTTCAGTTAAAGCAAAAGAAGGCCCATAAACCTTGGAGAAGCTCCAAAGGAGGGATGTGATGTGAAGATGATGATCGTGAAAAAGTAAAGGGTCTTGAGACCTCCAGCCCAATTCCAGGGGAGTGTGCCAAGGGGCAGATCTGAGGGTGATTCTGAGGGTGACACCAGGGTAGCACTAAGGTGGACAGTTCTTGGGTTGGATGTAACCTTTAGTTATGGTAATTAAATAGTGTTATAAATTTGTAAAACCTCCATACTGTGCATGTGTCTATATGTTCTGTACACACAAAAGCTTTCAGTAAAGGTGCCATCTGGTGCTCCTACATGCCTATATACTGTCTGCACCTACATAAACCACGCACCTATATACACCATGCACCAGAAAATATTTATTAAAGAACTGCTCTCTACTTTACCTGTATTAATGTTGTCTTGAAAAGCTTTTCCTCAATTTTAGGCAACATTGCAACTGTCATTGTGGTGGTGAAGACTTTTACTGGAACAGATATAAAAAAAGAACCCTGAATTATAATGGCAAGGGGTGGTTTGCCTGGTCATGGAAAATATGGCAGACCTCCAATTAAATACAGAATTTACATAAGCAGATACTTAAATCTAAGCAGCAGAGAAGAAGCCCTGTAGAATTAAAGTACCATTTGGATGACTTATAAGAATGGCATTAGTAAGGTAAAGACCATCTGTTTCTTTTTTCCACTCTTTCATTTTATTTGTTTCTGAGATAGTGTTTGACAACTTTGTTGAATCTACTAGCAAAACCATCTACCCAACACTTGGAGAGATTGCAGGATCATATCTTAACAGCTTTCAGAAAAATAGAAATGCTGAAAAAGCACTGGAATAGGAATTGGATTAGTTTGACTTCATGGTAACCTGGGCCTGGTCTGGTCATGCTTGGAAGTGATGATCTTTTTTTGTTCATTTGTTTGTTTATGTGTTTGCTTGTTTAAGTAAATGCAGTATTTGGGATAGTTAGCAAGGAATCTGCTACTCTAGTATTAATCCATACAGGAGATGATTTAGAAGAGTGACTTGCTCTTAGAAGACTACGTACAGGTGAAAGCAGAGAACTTGAGAGTGCACATATTATTTTAGGCATATGCTGAAAGATATTATACCTAATTTAGGATCATTAAAGTAAATGGATCTTTAACATAATATCTGAGACAAATTTTTCCTTATCTTACACCATACTAACTTTAGAGAAATTGGTCCATATAACAGGTTCAGCCCACACAATCTGTGTTGCCCTAATGGAGGCTGATCTTTTTGAGCTTTGCAACAATCTTTATGTTTTCACGATACCTCAGACCTACTCCTTATTGGTATGAAACTGATTAAAAATGGTAGGGTTCTGGAGACAAGGTGCATGCTTAATTCTCCCTACTAACAGGAAATCTTATGAGATACAGAAAAAGAGTTTTGGAGTCAGACTTAAAAAAATGAAAGCTGTTTTTTGCAAGCTTGGTTCATGGTCTGAACATGTTCTGTTTTTTTTGTTTTGTTTTTTTTTTTTGTTTTGTTTTGTTTTGTTTTGTTTTGTTTTGTTTGTTTTTTTTTCTTTTTTCCACTTAAATGTCCACTTGGATCCATCCAGACCAGACTCTTAGGAATTTGGGAAGCTCCATTAATTTCAACAAGGCAAAAACTCATCTTCGGGTGAGCATTAACAAAATATTTTAAAGGAAATTTTTATGGAAAAAAATTGCTTCATTTTAATAAGCCATTAGACAATATCTACAGCCTCTTTTCTAACAGATTCTTTACTATTGTATAAACTCATTCAGAAACTTAAATTATTTTGAGTGACAATGATTAAAGAACATTGTACAAAAGCCCCATGTGGCACATATTAGCCTTCTGTAAAATACTACAAAAATAATTAGCAGGAAGAAACTGAATACTTAAGAGAATTGTAGGAAATAGATCAGTGAAGTTATGAGGCTAAATTCATCCCTGGTGTAATTTCACTGACTTCATTCTGTAAAAAGATTTGAAATAAACACCTCAGTGCTCTGTGCACCTGCTGGGAAGTGTGACTTTTAAGCTGACCTGTTATGCCGTGCCCCACTCCTGTGTTCTGTGATGAGTTGAATCCTGCTGTCTTCTGCCAGGTTTATTCAGACTAGTGACATTGTGGATGTGCATGTCTTCCCCAGGAACAAAACCATGTTACTGTCCTATTATCAGAAAATGGAGGAAATTTTAGCAGAGTGCTATGCAGCCCTTTTGGGTCTCTGGGAGCCTTTACTAAGCAACAGCAGTGCGTGTGTGTATCTGTATGTGCATATAAAGGCATATTTAGACACCAACTGTGAAAGTACTTCCTCTCATTCATTAATTTATTGACTTTAGTGATCTATTCAACTGCATTTATCTGCTTTAGCTAGTCAAATGCATCCAATTAAAAGAAAGCATTTTTCTGGCCAAAATTCCCCCAACACCGCATTTAAAACAAGTATCTAAAACATTTGGTTAATAGTTTGTTTAAGCTGTCTTGAGGAAAGACTAGCAATTTGCTTCTTTGCGTCATTCTATTAGGGCATGTTAGGACTGGGTGCTTCTCAGCATACCGTGGAATCTGTGATCAAGTTCTGAAATAATCCATTGAGAAACAGACACAGGAAATGTGACTGTTGTGAGCCTTAAGAGAGGGCTGAGGAAAATGCTGGACTATGGAAAAAACATAGATTTATAGAAAAGGAATAAATAATCATATATTTTTTAATGACTACATTTCAGTCCAAATACTTTTTCTCATTCACTGAAACAAGGTTTTCTCTTGGCTACCATGCCTGGAAGTGAGCAGTAGTGAGCAGTAAAGCCTGGATCACAGGGACTGACGCAGAAGAGGTGAGCTGTGAGTCCTTCTGCCGTCTTTTTACTTGACCTTCTACCATTCAATCCAAGCCAATTTCCCAGATTTCTACTGGGACTATTAATGTCAGCTCATGATTGCTGCTGATAATTGAATAAAGGAAAAAAAAAAAAAGGCATTGGTTATGTTGACGTTTTGACCACCTGCCTACTCTAAAACTTTTGTCCTTGACTTCTGGCTTCTCTCCCTCTTCCATCCTCTACATGCTGCTATTTCCCTGCTCTTCCAGCTGCCTCTGCCAGTGTCCATGCTAGCCTTTCATGAGTCACGGCCCAACCAATCTGGGGCTTGTTATAGTGATTCATAAAGATGCCTCACTTAAGTATGAGCACACATATAAAGTGAATATGTGTATGATATCCTGAAATGCATCCTAACTGGTGTATTTATTGTGCATAACAACATCACCATTTATGGATTTACTTGCATAACAATATGGCAAAGCTTTACTTCCCCCCCCCACCACCATTTTGAATATGGTGCATACTGTAGATGTGAAAATATGTTCCTCCAGCTGGGTAGCAGTGCTCCAAGATTATGAGCACCTTTGTATTACACAGACTTGTCTTTTACTTTGTTCCTATGCAACTTCTTTCTTCTCTTCCCTACAGAAAATAAACCCCAAAATTTCCCTCCTGCTGCTTACGAATAAAACCACCTTATCTAGCTGAGAAAAGACTTGAAAATACGAGGGCATGTGCCCTATCTCAAGATCTGTGTATGATGTCTGAGCAGGAAAAAAGATATCTTTCACAAGCAGCCATAACTGTGTCTCTGACATTTGATAAGGAAGAGAAAGATCTGTTTGTGCCTAGAATTCTAAAGCCATTTAATGATCAAAGAGCAATCCTGATTTTATCTTCCAGTACTTCCTCAGTGGTGATAAGATTAATTCTTTTAATGTTACATTAGACTGCTCTAACCATAAATAGATGTGTAAAAATACAAACATGCAAGACCTGGAAGGGAGTAAGGAGAAATATTTTGTTGACCAGAGAGAGAACACATTTAAAATAAATATTTTTCCCCTCTAATTTTGAACCTTCATTGCATTTGTAAAACAAAAATGTCTAAAACTACAAAATTATTGTTTACATACAAACCAAAAGTGGCTTCTTTCCATATCTTCCTTCTCTTTCATCAATAGAATGCCATGCTGATTTCAAGATTTTCTGACATCTATTATCTCTCCTACTGCTAATTCTGTCTGCCTTTTGCTTGGTAGGTGGGATGCTGGATGTTAGCCCTTCCCTGTAGGAACTCAGTTGGTACTTGCAAAGCGGACTGTCCCCAGCAGACATCAGTTCTGGAATGGTGCAGGGGATTCCCTTCCAGAAGTTGTGTGATGCTGTAAATTTAGTAGCATTTACATTTACATTTACATTTACATTTACATTTACATTTACTAGTGATGCTAGTAGCTATTAATACCATCTGTGTTCTTATGATGAAAAATTAGGAAGTGCAATGCTTTAATATCCATTCCCAACCAAACTGTGATTGTGGATGCTGGCATGAGACCAAGTTGGTGGCTGGAGTCTAGTAAAATTAACCTTGTTAGTTTTAGCAGACATAGTAAGACATGAAACTGATGTTTGGTTACACATAGGAAGACATGAAACCCAACCCTTGAGGAAATTAAATTTGTTCATAGTGCATGGTGTAAAACAGCAAATGTTCTGTCTCATACAGGCAAAAGTTAAAATCAGTAACCTTTATGATCTTTGTGACCTTCTTATAGGGTTAAATGATTATGTTATATTATTTACAAAGTAGTTTTACGTGTCTTTTTTGAAATAAGTTCAAATTTTGCATGTATAATAGTACAGTTGAAAAGTGAGAAAGTATTAACAAATGCATTGGTATGCACAGCGTAAGATTTGAAAATCTGAAAATTGGTATGCCAGTCTGCTTTTCACTGGAGCTATTTTGGCAGCTGCATGAAATGTCTGTTCTAGAAAGCACAACGCTTAACTTACACTCTAATGACTCTTAGATTCCTTTCATTTTTGTCCCTACAGTATAACATCAAGGACACTGGTGATACTTTGGATGTCAGGGTGAATACAATATTTACTAACTAGAGCTATTCCTAGAGGCATGTAGCCAGAGGGTAGGGAATTAATGGTCTATCCCACACTTGGATGGAAGAGCATGAGGAAGTCTGGAAATAGGATGAATATTTACCCACAGAAATTAGGCAGAAACATTGCACCTATTTCCATTGTCACTGCTGATGTGAGAGAATACAAAAGAAGGGAAAGTAATACCTAGAGATTGCAAGTGGGTTCAGGGTTCTCTATTAAAAGATGTGGTAACTCTAAGTCCTAGTTTCACAGAGTTAGATAAAAGTGGGGAGAAAGGATATTGAGGAAACTGAAATGCATTAAGATTATGTTACTTTCAGAAGCAGAAGTACAGTCAGAGCTGGCATTATAGTAAAAATCTTCACATGCCTGAGTGAACAACAATTTCACTAACTTGTGCTGCCACTTTATCAAGCCCATCAAATACACTTCATCAGCTAACTCCCTGTTAGCAGTGGCAGCATAAGGATTTATCATGGCAATACCATACTGTAATACTACTTGTTCTTTAGTATAAAACTAGAGGAACAAGGAGGCAGATCTGTATCAGAAACCATTCATTTCTACCCACTTATAAAATTATAGTCAGCTCTGAAACAAGCTATTTGCTTGGTTTTGTTGCATGCTCTTCTGGACTCCAATCCTGCAGTACACCACCACTACCAGCCCTCAATGTTCCTTTCTCTAAGAGACACATGGACCAGCCTCAAACAGTAGATGGCTTCTCTTCCTTTACTTTCTCATCTTTCCTGTCTTAGGCACAGGCTCAGAAGTCTCCACTCGTGGGAAAGGAGAGGCAAAAAGAGAACAACAAGTTACCTCAGATGAGCTCCCTGTGCAATGCTTTGGCCATTGTCTGATGCATTGATGACTTATCATGATTTAACCTTTTCACACACCATTGGTGAGAACAAGTGCAAGTCTGACGATGACAGTTTAAAATGAGCCAACAACATTGGAAGAGGATGCAGGAACATTTCAGAGGTAGAAACAATGAGTTGCAGTGAGTACTGAGGAAGAACAAATCAAAGTTTACTAAAAAAGCAGGTTAAGAGATGTCTCAGTTGTTGGCTACTAGAATCAGAATGGAAAAAATTGGTTGTTAAAAGATTATTGAACCTACTAGATAAAATCATAACACAAATGGATGTTTTGAAGCTCAAATTGAACAAATTCAAGTTAAAAGAGACCACATGTTAGCCTTAAGTATGATGTTAACCTTCAAAATAGCTTTCCAGGAGAAGCAATAAGTTATCTACTCTGGATGTCTTTCTGAAAAGTCGAGTTTTAATCAAGCCCAAATTATTGACATTGATAGTGGTAAAATATAACATCCTGTGAAATGTCCAGACTCTGAAGTTCTGCCTAACATAAAACGAGTAATAACATTGTATTAGTCTTTGATTATGTGATGGATTCATGAAACCAAGAAGTTAATAACTGAGATAGGAACTTGGCTGTATAGCCTGCTAGACAGCTTTGGGAGATGGACTTGGCCTGTTCCTCTCTGTGTCTTTCACATTAGAAAGTCCAAGGGACAGAGAAATACAGCACAGAAATACAGGATCCTACCCAGAGGTAGGCTGCAGCTGCTAGGCCTCACAGACAGGTTCCTTTTTACATATTTTCCTACTGTTTCCCCAAGTTGCATCAGGCTCTTTGACCCAAAGGGAGGGAGACGTCATCCCTGCCCTCTGGATAGTACATAGCACAGTAGTCTGGATCCTCTCTTCAGATATAGAGATAAGTACAGATGAGTCTGACTCCTGGGTTTAGACAAAGCTTTACATCAAATGCCCTGTTCCCTGAATGACTGTACTGACCAATAAGTAATTCTGTATGAGTGGACATTGCCATCAGCAGTTACTTTTGTTAATGAAGTGGTGAGTTCCAGTTTGAGATTAAAGTATCTACCTCTGTGGTCCCACTACATTCAGAAAAGGTCTAATCAGTGCAGTCTCACTGGAGCTGAGAGTGATATTCAGCTTACCAGTCATTAGGGCTGCAATTCAGTTGCCCACACAAAGCCATTTGGGATCCTCAGAGCATCTGAAATGTCTGCAGAAGGCTGGTAGAAATTACCTATGATTTATATGACATCCTCAGCTCTTGGAGTGGCAGCTAGAGGCCAGGGAGAATATCCCACCAAAATGACATTAGACATCTATGTCTGGGTAGCTCAGTCCATCCCTGAGTGTCACACTCCTTCCTGTATAGCCTATGTGACGAGATGTCTGATAAGTATGATGCAAGTTTTAACACCTCCCACATAAGCAGACACCAACATTTAGGGGTCTTAATCTGAAGCTGAGACTAATTATAGTTCTGGTACTCCATGTTGTGGTCACTGGCTTAAGTCCATGCAGAATGCATGTCCTCAGGGATCCCAGGTTTTGCCTAAATGCTGGACTGAATGCCATGCTCATCAAATGTGGGTAATTGCACCCAAGTGACTAAACCTTGTGGTCCTGAGAATCCCAAGGATGAGTGTAGAGTTACCCTAATAGATGTAAACATGACTGATGCAAATCAGTGCTGTCAGGAAGGCTTTCCTCATCTACTGTTTAGGGTCAATATGCCAAAACTAGTCTGTAATCCTAGCTAGGATCATCTGAATTTTGTCCTAAATGTCTTATTTATCAGTTTGACTTTATATAAAAATATGTGTATGCTTTGGCTTAACTAGAAATATGTATATGTATATGTATAATAGGCAACAAAGCAATATTAAGACCATCATATATGATCAGTAGAAAACTGTTCCTATCACTAATGAAGAAGAGATTTTTTAAAGCCTCTAAGAAAAAGGAAAGTTTCTTAATCAATGTCCTATTCTTAAGAATGATTAACAATATCCTTAATGAGATCTACCTCTGAATGTCTGTAATAGCCACAGAGTCCTTTTCAGCACATGATACTAAGGTAAGAGAATAGAATTAAAAGTTTATAGCAAAAGTTTTCACTTTAGTCAAGGAAAGACCACCGAGGCAGATAAACTGGGTAATGAACCATTACTGACACTAACTTCCTCACAACAATAAAAATAGAAGAGTCTGGATTTTCCATGGCAGACAGTTTTATTTGATAAAATGTCTACTAAACAATGACTGATGAAGTGAACAGAGAAAGCAATTATCACAGAGCCAGCTAGCAGCAAACAAGGGAAAAAATGGCAATAATTTTAAGCCACAAAATTCACAATTCTTACGCCCTACCAGCTTATTCCTTTCTTTTCTGCCTTCATTGGCACAACTGATCCTGCTCTGCTAAAATGCTTTGTACAATCCATATCCCAGCTCTATTTGTTCTATCACCATTATTCAGCTCTCCCTAAAAGCCCCACTGAAGCACAACATTTGTTAAATAATGTAACAAAAGTAGAATTATTTGGCCCATATTAGAATGAGCAAGATGAGTCCTTGGTTTGCTGCCCTACTTTGCTGCCATTAGTGCTGCAGTGTGTGCTGTCCCTGTATAGCCATGGGCCAGTGGAGAGACCTGTGTGCCTCCCACATCACTGCATTCTTGTCCTTCTACTCCAGACCTGCAGGGCTTGCTATGGAAACATGGGTAGCAGGTGATGATCTATGCATATATACTATGGCTTCATCCACAGAGTGATCCTTCAGGGCAGTTTTGTTGAGGGTCTGTCCTGCATGCCTTAGGTGAGAAATGCAGAAGGAACTGACTAAGTGGGTGTGTTGTGGTTAGTGGATCCAAACCCATGTCCTATTTTACCTACTTGCAGTGATTTCTCGCCTTCTGTCAGCACAAACACCTTCTCAGGGAGGTAAGGTCTCAGACCCAGGAATAGCTACTACTGCACTATTTTCTGCTCTCTCACATATCTCATGTCTGAAGGGGTCTCTCTCTTTTTTTTTCTCTGCTGTTTAGAGGACAAATACCCCCCAGATAGGATCCATTTTTACTTCCACGATGTGGCTGTGAGAAAAGTGTAGCAGAGTACTACAGTAGAGAGCTGGACAACGCTCTCTTTATTTCTAGAACAATGCAGCCTTTTTCTGTTTTGAACAAACACTTTACCCAGCAATACTATCCTTGGCAGTACTACAGAGTTCCCAGCTTCCATGGCCTTAGAAGGTAGATCAAGTTTCTCACCTGATTAATCACTCCAGGGCCCTTCTCAACCTATGTGTCTCTGAGAATAAAATGTCATCACTTGCTGCAGTCGCTGATCTTCTTTGCTGCTGCAAACTTTTTGAGAGTTTTGATGAAATCCTTTTTTGCTGGATGTTCACTTCCCACTCACTGCTAAATGTCTTATTTAAATCTATTTGTTCTCCAGATCAGTCTTACTGCTGCAGATTTCAGCTGTTCCCATCAATCAAGCCAAGCTTGTCATGCTGTAGAACTGTCTCCCCTAGTTTTCTTTTGTTTCTTGTCCTCCTCCCACTGGCCTACAAACTAGTACACAATTATCCTGCCCATTCCCCTGTCTTGTTTTTGGACTGACAGTTGTCATCTCAAGTAATACTTAAGTTGCTACAAACAAATCGGTTTTATCCTTCTGCATTTCATGCTTTCCAGTTTCATTGACTGGAGATGATCTATTTGATACTTTCTTCATAAATGGCTCAGCTTCATGGGAACTCAGGCCAGTGACACCAGGGCAGTGGACTTTTTCCAGAGCTGCATAAAAGGGATCTAGCTCTGCTTTGAAAGTGTAAGTATAAGAGAAAGTAATGGTTAAGATTCATAAAGCAGTGAGGGAAAGTATAAACCTTAGAACCTGAGGCAGTAAACAGCCCACTACTGAAAAAGAGGACTCACAAAAAGTGAAATAGGATCATGTTTTTAATAATCTGCAGGGAGAGGCCTTGCAAAGCTTTCAGTGAATTTCTGTTCTCATGTGTTTTGGCAAGTTATCCCTGGAGAGGCAGCAGGTGCCATATGGGTAATGTTAAACTCTGCTTGTAAACCGTAGTCATTTGCACTTAAAAAGTTTAGACACAGATTTGCACACTGTGCTTCAGATTTTTAAAGTATGAGGGACACCCTCAATTCAAAGCACCTCTCTTGTGGGAGAAACACCTGTGGATGACTACCGATTCGGGACATCGAATCTAACATCGAAAGAAGATGATTTCAACGAATGGGTGGAGCTGTCTGAGACCAAATAGACACTGGCA